>OY728129.1:1253352159-1254602159 GCA_963277665.1 Viscum album
TCAATACCATGCCCAAGACATTAGAAAAAATTTAGATATAATGAAATATGTTGATCCCCTATCAAAAAATTAAATCATGGGTAGATGATACATGAATCATATATCTAATGATAGAACGTATTTCCTACAAAATGGTCGGAGAAGACATTCTAGAGTGTAGCTTAATCGGCCCTCTACCTTGGTATCTTGTTTAAATCCCATTATCTAATCCCTCTAATTGGTATTTACGCTCCTTCAATATGGTACCATATCCCCTATCTCATCTTGAATGTTCGTTGTAACTATAACATCCAATGTTTTTAGGTTTATAAGAGGCCTTTCTAGAATCGGTTTATAGTCCCGTTCCTTAGACACTACTCTAATATTATGGTCTCTTATGGAACCTATAAAGATATCCCATTAGGCCATAAGAATGAAACTCCAAACCGTGGTAAGGAAACTGATGAATCTTATGGACATCTTTTCCATAATGAAATCACTCTAAAGGGCCATGATTTTGAGTCAATTTCCCAATCCTACGAATTCTATATCCACTACATTCCTATCTATAACTATCATAATGATGCTTCATGTCCCCAAAATAAGAGTTCCTATATCACCTTGCTAAGACATCCTAGTCAAATTTTTGGGACTCTCTTAGATTTCCCTCCATGATGATTGTAATATTCAAAACATCCTCAATGTTACCTAGGTTATGTTTGTTCACCAAAGATCATATATAGTAGAAAAACCCATCATGAAAATGTATCACCTTGGAAACCTCATCAGTTGTTAGATTAAAAAAATGGAGGTCAATGAAAAATCTAATGTAGTCCATCATTGAAAATATCGTATATGTCATGTTAATGAACATTCAATCCTTCTAATCCCTCAAAATCTATGGATAAAAGTGGATCAATAACATCACCTCAATGTATTTCTAGGTTATACACACTCATTGATTAGATTTTCCCATAATGTCCCACCATCTCATGGAGGGTCCCAATAACATCAAAGAATCAAGATTCACCATCCAACCATATAGTGTATTGATGTGATTAAAGATAGTCTGAAATGACTTTATCTATAACTTCGTTGCCTAAGGGCCTCCCTCCCAAGTCAACATAAGAAGATACTTCAACTGGAACATTATTTTCAACTCAAACATCAAATGTATGGTATCAACAAATTCCCTATCCAGGGATTTCATGACCATAAGGAAGTGGTCATGAAATTGAACATACATATGATTCTCTAGTACTGTGGGATGTTTTGGCCCAACTTCATTATGAGTATGATAATTTATACTCTCCTAACACTGAGATCAAAGATGCTTAAGGGTAATTTTCACTATAATGGTTCAATTCACAACTCATAAAACAATTCACACATAAAATTCAACATCAAATGGTGATAACACAAGAGAATCATTATCCCTTGATCTCTCTACAGAAGGGTTAAATAGTGAATTACTATAACTTATTTTTTTTATTCATTATTTATCATCATACATATCAAGGATCTCATTTCACAGTTCATACGATAAAATATATCACATTCAATAAATATATAACTATCATGATCAATACATGTCAATATATATCCTTATGTGCCTATCAGGATGAATGGATTCTCATCACATGTCATATGAGGACATGAATATAATTCTCAAAAAACAATTACATAAAAAACAAATGAATGACCAACGGTGAAGTAGCATCAAAACTGTAATAATGGAATAATATAAACAAAAATTCTATCCCTAAACCCATAGTTTGTTCCCCAAAAAAGGTTTATCTATTCCCATGCATGAGATTATTTCCATGTCTTGACACATCCTAGTCTCATTTATACCATTCCAAAATAGTTTTTCAATAGAGAATAAAAATCCATTGAAACAACTTTGTATCATCCCGAGTTTGGTTCCCCCCCACATGAACATTCTAGGTGGGTTATGCGACTTGAAGTGCACCTCCCCATATGCCAAACGATTCCAAATATGAGAATGGTTGTAAATAATATCGTGGGGAGAAAGTACCATCTTGTATAGATTTGTAACAATAGTTGAAATAGCATAAACCAAATAAATAATCAAGAATCCAATATCCAAATAAGGATTAATCAAACAGTTAAATAATAATAGAATCATGTGATAATAAGTTTATTATAATTACAATACATGCTGAAATTCCTAAAAATAAAATATTGGTGGACTCAATAAATAATACTCTAAAATCCCTTGTCTTGAACCCCATCTCAGCCTCATCCCCAAGCTCCATCCCATCAACAAAAAATCAACAAACACACAACCCCTTTCCCTTTTCCAAACCCATACCCATGGAATATATTCAGGTACCAAATGGGGTCTCTATTAGGATGTGAGTACAACTCAGTAGGCTGACTCCCATGGTGTCTAAAAAATAGTCTAAATATAGTGAATGAAATACAGTGTTAATAGTGTGTTTATTGAGAAATTTATACTGAAAAAAATATAAACTAGATAACCATTGAGTTTTTAGATGATGTTCTAGTCTATTTAAACCTAAATTATCTACATTATGAAAATAATTATGGCATAGATTATCCTCCAGTATCAGGATGGATTTCCTACACCATGTCACAAGAAACACAACTTGGATCAATGTGAATTCCCATGTTGGTGTCGCCTACATCGTCCCATGAATCAATATAGTACCATGAAGAAAATATTCATATTATACTGGGAAGCATGAAAATTCCTATGATGGAATCACTTACATCATCCCATGTGTACATCATAAGTGGTGAATCTCAGCTCAAGCTGTGGGTTATCCTATGATAGGAAAATCCACTGGTGCATTATAACCTAAGATAGTGTCCAACCCCTTAGGAATCATGTCATAAATCATATATATATAAGAAAATCATGTATAACTTTCATCAAAATTCATATCACATTCCTAGATGATTAATTTAACTCATTCTATTAACAAGTAATACATTATCAATTTTTATATTTCACTAAAACATTATGAATTTCTATAATCAAACCATGATATGTGAGAATTTAACTCAATTCATTAGATAATTCCAAACATGATGAACTGTCAATTCACATTTTTATACAGATATTTCATTTTTCATGATTTTTGTTTCACTGTAACATAAACTTTTGGCTCACCTCATGGGTGGATAAAAACAAGGTTTCAGTGATAATGGACCCAATAGAATCCAATGGTTTGTATAAGAAGTTATATTTTATCAGGAATATATTTAATCAACTATTGAGTTCATGCACACAGAATTCTAGAATAAAAGGAATTATTTTAACCCACCTAGATAATTGGAAATAAATTTTACATAATTTTCCTAGAACACCCTCCTCAAAATCATTGAAGGTGATGAAAAATCCCCAAATCCACAATATAAATCCTCTTCTACATTCCTTTAAATCTCTAGGTCCAGAACACCAAGACCTAATAGGGCATCGCTTTTGGTTGAAAGAGGATTCCTAGAATCACTATTGTAATGTCTATTATCAATGAGGGTATGTGATATTTAGATCTCAAAACACTATATCATTTAAAATAGTTCTAGTAATGAATAATACATAACATGAATAGGTTATTCATGTCTAGAAAGTTTTGAATCCCTTATACAGTGAAACATTTTTCATCCAGGATAAAAAAATAAAAGACTCTTTTATGTTGTGAAATGAATTATTGATGTGACTTACTTTTTCATGGGGTACTTTCAGAGGGTGAATCTAATTTAAGGGGTAAGTCAAGTTAATGGGATCTATTCAGGGGTCGAATTAAATCATGGGGTGAACTTAATTCATGGTGTATATTCTGGATGTTAATTAATTCATGTGGTAAATTATATTCAAGAGTTAATTAAAATTCATGGGTGAATGAAATTGCTAGGTTCAACTAAGAATAGTTGAATCCATGAATTAAATTCATTGGGTCTTCCTAGAAAATTCATGTCATAAATTGGGAATTCATGACATAGAGTTTTTCTACATCCAGAACTCACCTCCTCTTCATGAAGCACCCCTATAACATGAAACCCAACCCAAAACATGTTTCAACAACCATGTCTTATAAAAATATTACACAAATCAATGATTTTTGATCAAAATTTCAATGAGGTATGTACCTGAAAAAAATTGGTTCATAGATTTTACATAAATTAAAATAATTTAAAAGGATCACTGGAAAACATCTTGAGGATTATAACCTTTTAAAATTGAAATCACATATTTAAAGTGTAAAATATTTTCAAAATATTAATTAAAACAATTTCTTGGAAAATAAACTTCTAAACATGTAAATTAAGATTCAAATAAAATAGTTTTCATGATGGAGGTTAATTTGTTTCTTGTTATACAAGTTCAAAATATTTCCTTTAACAGAGTTCTAAAATGATCAAAAAAGCACTTTGTTTGGAAAAAAAGAATATTTTTACATAATTTTTTTAAAAAAATATTGGAAAAAATTCCTCAAAAAATAATTTTATGATATCAAGAACATAAATTTATCTGTATTGATGAAAATATAGAGATAGATGAAAAATATTCCAGACTGAGTAGAAAAACAAAATCTGTTTTTCTTTAAAAACATTATTTCGGAATCATGAGTAATTAGAGATAGGATATTAAAAGGAAAACATGAAATTTATATAAATAACTAGTTTCAAATAATATATAATAGTTTTATTATAGAAATAAAAATTAATTTCCCTAGAGGATACATAAACATAAACAATCTAGTATAATGATATGATTGTAAAATAAACCCTTTCCTCAGGTTTCACTACTTTTGAACATGTTCTAACGAACAATATAATAAGTATATATTTTTATTAATATATTCAAGAACCCTAATGAAATATATAATATTATTTTTTATTTACTTATAATATTTTATGACTTTTTTATTTACAATTGTTTGTTAAAATTCACTTTTCTAGGTAATAAATACTTTATTTTTCCATGTAATTTTTTGTTTAATAGATTTGGCCCTTGTAAAGTTATCCTACTTCCTTCATATACATAATTTTAATCCTTATATACGTTCATATATATTATATACATATATATTTCTAGTTAATAAAAAAAGTTATATATATAGAATTAATTACACTATTCATGGATAAAGTAGCTTGTATGTACGTATGAACGTTGTTTTATTTTTTCAATGGATAGAACAAAAGAAATTTAAACAATATTTCACCATTATAGAATCATATTTATATCATATATATCATATATATCATATATATCATATATATGTATTCTTTAAATCTATCTTTATTACTTTCCATGTAAAAATAAAATGAAAAACATAACACATCACTTCGTGGAGGCGGTAGTTCATATGTTCCCACGAGTGATGTTATTGTTTTCTAAAGGATTTAAAGGTAATAAGGTATAGGTGATATTATAATTTCAGAAGTATAATTATTTTATAAACATATTATATAAAAATAATACATCATTATATCATGTTGTGGGAGGTGGGGATGTAAAATGAATTACATCGGTTCGTGTGGTGGTTGTCTGTCGTACATGTGATCCATGGTTTCATTTCACATTTGATGGAATAGGATTGATATATATATATATATGTATATATATATATATAGGATATGAAATTATCATAATAAAATATAATTATATTATAACATCCTGAGTTTTTTAAAGGAAACACTACGTTCGATAGTGTACATGATATGCCACATAGAGCTTAAACAAACAATTAAATACTATTATTTAAAAGATACCATTATACCCTAGAAGTTTGGATGGAGGGAATGAAAGAGATTAACTAAATATTAAAAATATGGTTTATAAATTTAAATATAATAAATTATTTGGGGGCTATTTATTTATAAATAAAAAAACCTTTTTTAAGAAATCTTTTTTCTAATAAAATTATTTAAATGCGCCCAAGTGTGTTTTATACCAATAAAATAAATAACAGACATCTTGAATTATATTAAGTAAAAATATATATATATATACATAATATTCAATAAAATGTCTAAAATCCATCCTATTTTAATTTAGACAAGATATAAGAACAAATCTAATTTTACACAAAAAATATCCTTTAAAAAAAAGACATTTTTACCGCTCTTTGATGACACGAATTATTTATATATAGTTTTAAACACTATTATAAATTATATTTGAAAAAATATACATATTATTTTAAATTTAAATAAAAAAATTACTTTGATTTAATTTTTTTCTGACAAGTTTCATTTTTGGTGAATAGTGAAAAACTACGAAATCTTATTTGAAAATTGTTTTTTCATCTAAATACTTTATAATGATAAATTATATTTTTATTGATTTTAAATTATAATTATATCAATATTATATAATTTAATCCAATTTATTTCATTTGAATCAAAATCACATTGGATTTTTACATAAAAACATTTCAATATTTTGAACGTTTTCACATTAAAAACTCATCTTATCATTTATTCTATGGGATTAATTTTAAATTAATTTTATCCTGTTATATGTTTTTAATTTTTAAAAAATTATTCCATATTTTTAATCTTATGTTTCAAAAATATTAAATTGGTTAATTTTTATTTTTGGACAAAATGAATAGGAACTTTAGAAATTTTTTATTGCCATAATTAAGGGTTAATTGGGTAAGTACAGATTAAAAGAATATTATATATATTCTAAAATTACACTAAATGTTTTTAAAATTTTATTAGATGACTTATGTTCAACCAAAATAATCCTTGGGTTGATTTTATGGCCTCTTGGAGCCACGTGGATGAATTTAATCTTTTTATATTATTTTATTTCAAGGAAAGTAAAATATGTCATACTCAAGTTTTTAATAAGTATTACATTTCTAATATTTAATTATTCAAAAGTTATATTAAACTTATAATTATTAATTTTGAATCTAAAATTATTATCTTTATCATGTAAATATATTTTAAATTTTTATAAAATAAATAATTACCTTAAATTATTACATAATGATGATGTGGTAATTGTTAAATTAATAGACATGTCAAATAAATGTTATTAAAAATATTAAATTAAATATAATTTGATGTAATTAATGTCATAAATGAATTTTATATAGTCATTTTACATTTTATTGTTGTTTTTATGTATTTTTTTTTAATATATCATGTATTTATGATATTTTTAAAAAGTTAGGTATTGAATAGTCTCAAACGTGACATTAATGATAATTTAAAATAAATAATATTTTATTAAATGACATAAAAATCATAAAAATCAAAAAATATTTTTATGAGGTTTAATATTTCATACATGATTCATTTATGATTATTTTTTCATTTTCTAGTAGTAATATGGACCCCAAAATTGTAAAATCCATGTTGTTACCGTAAGAGTTAAAGGCACTAAATAAGCATTAAAACTAAATGATAAGGGTAATAATATAAACTAAACCTGTCTAAAAAATATTTTATGATATTATTTAGATCCATACTAATATTATATTCGAAAAAATTACTTTTTATCCATTTCTAATAGAAAATTAATTAATATTAATTTAATATTTTGAATGTTTTTAAAAGTTCCCCTCACCTCAATTATAAAAGGGAACCTCCTCCCTCACTTGATTAAAAAAACATTGAGTCTTATATCTTGAAAAAACCTTCACCATTACTCTACCCAATATCATTATCCATGTTATGAAGATCCAGGTCTTCAAAAAGACCCATCCAAGATCCCTAAAAATATATATATAAATTAAGCATGCCGAAAAAATGAGGTAATCATTTTTACTAACTCATTCAAGTTAATTTTTTCTTATACTACCTCTTCATGTGTTACTTCTTTGATAAATCCATAAATATAGTATCATTTATACTCTGATATTTTATTATGATTATGGGACATCCATATTTCACCTTTTATCAATCCTACGAAAAAAGAAAGCCTCATGTGTGCGTGTGTGCGGCTTGTCATCTCCACGTCGTGGTGTAATATTTTTTTCATTACCACATTACATGGTTGAGTATAATGATTCAAATAATATAAATATATGTTAATTATTAAATTAGATTTATTTATTATAGTTAATGCACCATCCACTTCTTTTCCCTTTCACCATTAAGGAAATTATATCATTTCGTGTGCGTACATATGACCTATCGTCTCCATGATGCGATGTAATTAATTTTCCATATACACCATTGAATAATGATTATAAAAATTTATATAATGAATAAATATGATTTTTATGGTATTAATATAATTCTATATATGACATAACTATATCCTATGCACAATAATCGGGACTTACGCAAAAAAGACCGTGAATATGAAAATGAATTAGTTAACACCCAAAACAAGGTTAATTATGGAATATTATTTAAAAGAACGTGATAAAATGATATAATAGGATCATCTAATATACAATAAATTTGAAAAAAAATTGTTTTATAAATTAATAACATTAATTAAACCATAATGTATGATGATAATGCATGTACATCCAAATTTTATTGTGAGGTAAGGGATTTCTTAACTCAATTTTCATTTATTAGGTTACACATGTATTTAATTGAATACGTTACGTGTCAAATGAATTTAAATTTACTTATATTGTATTTCCACTTTTTATGTGTATTCAGAATATACATGCATAATAAATTCATTTTATTAATGATATGATCTTTGTAAAGGATTTCATAACTCAATTTTCATTCATTCAGTAAAACTTCTATTTCATTGATTAGGTTTTGTGTGAAATGAATACCAGTTATATTATGTTATATTCACACATTTTAATGTGGTTTTATAGTATACACACATAATAAATTAATTTGATTAATGATATGATCATTTAGGGTTTATTTCACAATATCAAATTTATTTGGGATTGTTTATGTTTAAGTCTCCACTGTGGAATATTTTTCTTCAATGTCCATGTTTTATAAAAATTACTGAAAAAAGGTTTTTAAAATTATCCTAAAAATATTTAATATCTTTTTAACAATTTCTCAATTAGTATAAAAATGTCTGAATGGAATTGTTTTTTCATTTTCTAGATGAGGTATTTTATGATTATGGGAGAAATGTTTTTTTAACTTATATGACATGATCATATTTTTCATCCTTCGTGAGGTATTAACATTTTGAAGATTATTTTAAAGGTTTAAAAGGTTATTTTCATTGAATTTTTTTTCTTTTTTGAATTTAATTTCTTTTTAAATAAATTTTTTCAAAAAAAAATTATTTCTCTCATGAGTTAACAGTTATTTTATTATATTATTTTCATATATGTCAAACCCATTTTTTAAATCTTATGATTCATTAAGGTTGATCAATTATGATATCAACTACCATATTTTATTCAATGGTTTATGCTCATTTTGAAAATGGATGTGCTTTTTTGATACCTTTCACCACCTTACTCTGAATGGTTTGTGATTATGTTTACTGATTGGGTAATGTTTTTTACATTTTGTATGTATTTTTTGTTATGTTTCTCCCAATTAATATGGGGAATTCATTAGACATAATAAGTTATTATTGGGGGTCATTATATCCCCTTGATGCATCGGTAGCATTCATGAGACAAACTAGACTAGGTTTTGGCAAAGGCCATACACGTTTTTTAGATTCTTAGTATGGATCATTGATAACGTTATATTCTTGTAATAAATCCTTGAAGGTATTATATTCTTATTAAGAATCCAACATTGAATATTTTAGATATACATAATTAAGCATTCCATCATTATGATATTAGTTATTTATTTCCATGTTATTATTCAACTAGTAGAATATCCATTGTTAAATTTTATAGTTCATGTGATTAGTTATATGGTATTATTTGATTATATTTTATTGTGTCCATATTATGCTCATGTATGTGATTATATGGAATGTGTTTCTGTTATTTACATTCCCATAACTGTTATTGATGATGGATTCTATTATACATTTATCCCTACTAATTATTTGAGACCAACCCTTTCATATGTTTCATTTTATCCCATGATTACAAGAAGTATATTAGGACTGATATACAAAGATAATCTAGGAGAATAATTTTTTTCTTAAAGGAATCATTATGTTGTATTTTTGAATTTTAATTTTAATTTATGTTTCAAGAAAGTATCTAGTTTCTCATGACTTCTAAATTGTTCTTCCCTTCAGGAGGTGATTCATTGTATAATATTCCAATGTAACAAGTAACCACCAACTCTGGGATGCTGAGGTCTGAGATGTCATGACTCATCCAAAATGGGCTGCTGTCATGACTCCCTAAGCCCTCCTCCAATAAACTAGAGGCTGAAAACTGGCACCTAGTATGCATATCACAAATATGGAATGCCTTACCCTAAGTACATGTACACATGCACACATCTCAATAACCATACAATTATGAAATGTAAAAGTAAAAAAACAACCATGGAACAATACATCTAAATCCTACAACCATATAATGATAGGAAGTAAAATACAATAAACATGGCCAAATACAAGCCCACCACAAAGAGTCTGAAAAAAAATTTAAACCTTAAAGTATTGATAGGAACACTGGTCCAGACACCATAGGAACACATCTCGGTCTGTCTGATTACACTAACCACCATATGGTATAGGTCCATCTTGGAATCTATAAAAAGGATGATTGTATTTATAAGACATGACACATGTAGTAAAATCTCGTGCCTAGGTGAGTGTAACAATGATTAGTAGAACACACCAAAACCACAAAGGATATAATAAAAAAATGTAGTCATCTCTATATAGGTATATGTCCAAACCACATATAACAAGAATATATAGATATAATCAGCAAGACACAAAATCTAAAATTAAGACACAATTTTAATGTTATCCTTGGATTTTAGCTTGAAGGTTCCATGAGAACTAATCTAGGAGAACACACTCCTCATTATGATAGCACAGATGATGTATTTCCAAGAGGTAATGCTTGTCACGTCTCTCCAAAGGAAGTACATGATGAAGGTCTAAATAGATAATATATACAAATGAATATCATTACAAAGGCCATGGGGTATACCGAAAAATCAATATAGATTAACTCACTAAGCAGTGGATCGACACCCATGTAGTGTTGGTCATGAAGATACCAAGACTCCACCTAGGGAATGAAGATGAATATAGGGTCTCACTCTGGGCCTTAGTGAGGGATTCTAAAATATATACCCATGAATTCCTACTAATGGGATCATTTTCCTATGTTTAAGAGTTGATTCTATACTAACCCTCATTTAATGAATTTGGGTAATTCACCCTAATGAAACTTGTCTAAGATGCATAGGAAAAGGTCCTAAATATAGATATTAAAAAGTAAAGGGCATGTAGTCAGTTTACACGATGTGTACCTTCGACCCCAGGTCATACGTGTGTAAAAAACTTGTGTCCATGACCATGTATTAGTTCTTGGAATAATTCTTCATGCGTACTTATTCTTCTGTACAATTATACATCTTAGTCAGTGTACATTTTTTCCATCTCGTGTTTATATGGGAGTACATGTTATGTCTAAGACATTGTACTCCAGCCTGTGTCTGTGTACCCTCTGAGGTACATGTTGTTATCATCAAAGGGGAGAATATTCTGTGTAATAAGGTCGCATTCCATGTGATACTTATCACATTCTCGAAAACCTAGCCGCAAATAGGAGGGACATACGTGGTGTATCCCTCCTCATTACATGTCGTTTCGTAAAACAATTTCTAGATTCACATATCTTGATTTCTTGTACACTATCATGCCTCCAGCCAGTGATCTAGCTACAAACCTCCCTGTAAAACCAAGTATCAATGTCAGTTAAGCCTTCCCATCGATGAACAACATTTTCTGCCCTTTTATTTTTTCATAAAACGCCTCCAAATATTATTCTATGTTGTGTATCTAAGAACATAAAAATTGGGAACCTATATCATCTGATCTTATGTCACCTCCATCATCACACCATGGCCCTATTTTGTCAAACTTGAATCTATAATATCATTTTATTGTGCTATAAAATGCATGTGAAATGATTTATTTTCTGGTAAATCTCAAACCATGGGCCAAATAGGGAATGCCCACAATGAATGAAGAAAACGGGGAGAAAAACACAAGAAAATTATGAGGAATGGACCTTGAATTATGTTTGTGTCTAACTTGATTTTTTTTTCATTATAATAAATAAAAATAAAGAGATTTAAATTTAATCAAAAATATAATTCTCCCAATTAAATCCCTTAAAATAAATATATCCCACAACCGACCGATTTGTGGATCAATTTATTGGTTGATTGATCTTCTTTAATCATAGAAATTATGATTGTGGAAAGAAACAAAATCAAAAAAATGTAATACCTCTATACGGATCATTCACTTATGATGACAGATCCTTCATCATTGTCATTGGTGAGACCCCCAATCCCATTGCACATCAATCGCAGATCCATGATCTGGAAAGAGTTCATCTCCGAGAGATCCTCTGATGCACTCTCCAACGGTTCTATAATAGATCAAAGGTTATGAAACTAACCCCATAATTCATTCATAATTGTATAATTAAAAAAAATCTAATAAAATAATCTATGGAATAGATAAATAATTTATTTAATTACTTAATACATTCCATGCCCGAGATGGATTTTTTGTATATGACGTCAACCATCAAAATTTATGTCACACCAAGGGTAAAACACACATATTGAACTCAATGATTTCTATAGATTGTTTATCCAATCCCCCATTTAGTAGTTATTATACTTTTTAGGAAATCACATCATGCATGCTATTTAATATATTTATTATATTTCAAACATTTGTTCATGGAACACCGAGCTTCAAAATCACACACCATCTCAATGCCTGCACTTGAAAATAATCCATAAAGTATCCAAATATAATACATGGAAAATATGATACATTAAATTATCCCCACCCTCAGGCTATATATCCAAAAAATCGAAAATAAGGACTTCACAAATATATGTGGGTGTTGAGATGGAATCTGAGTCTCATGCTCCAATGTGATCACCTCATGATTCAAATGAAGCCACCATACATGCACTAAAAGAATCACTCACCCATGAAGGATCATATCAGGATGATCATTCATCTCTATCGAGTACTGAGAAAAGGTATCTCCATCCTCGATGTGCATCTCACCCTCATCAATAATGTACGATGGGTCATGAACATAAATCTGCCTCAGCAACACATTCAAGAAATCATATGCCCGATATAACTGTAGTGGTTGAGCTATGTGGTATGACACCTTTCCAACTTTACAAAATATCTAGAATGTTCTAATGAATTACATATATAACATGTTTCCCTGGAAAATTATTTTAAATCCCTATCGAGTTCAAAATCGTAATAACACATGGTCTCCCTCTTCCAACTCTAATGGCTTATATTGTCTGTCTATATATAAATTTTGTTTGTTGTGTGCAGTCTTCATCCCCTTATGGGTATCTTTACATTATCATTAGTTTCTATCACCATATCAGGACCCATGAATGTCAACTCTCTTGGTTTGGTCTAGAAAATTGGTGACCTATAGGTTTATCCATATAAATCCTCTAATGGGTTTATACTGATGGTGTAAAGGTAATTATTATTGTACACAAACTCCGCCAGTGGTAGGTGATCCTCCCAACTACAACCAAAGTCTATCATTCATTCCCTCAGCATTTCCTCCAAGACCTGAATGGTCTTCTCAGTCTGTACATCAATTTTGGGGGTGGAATGTTGTGCTCAATAATAACTGAGTCCCAAAGGCCTCATGTAATCCCTTACATATTCAGGAAGTGAAGAGATCATCGTGATCAAAAAATATTTTTGATGGAGATCCATGGATTTTCATTGTCTCTTACATGTAGGGGAATACCAATCTCTCTTATGAACTCTTCTCTCAAATAGATAAGAAGTGGGATTACATGGGGAGCCCTTCTACAACCACCTAAATGGAATAGTGTCCCCTAGATGTACATGGTAGACAAATAAAAAATTCCTTTGATATCTCTTCCCACATCCACTCTAGAATCTCAAGGAGTTGATATAAACCCACATGATCTTGGTTCTCATCCATCACTTACTGGCATGTAATACATAAAGAGACATACTTTGTAACTCCTTTTTTAATACCTAGACACCAAAAATGATGTCATAGGTCCTTGTACATCATTCCACACTAGGATGTACATCTAAAAAAGATATATAAAACCCTCTCATAACATCCTCTTGCAACATCACTAGTACCATCATGCTTCATTTAAAAATAACAACATAATCCCCTCCTTCATCAAATCCATTTGGAGCATGTCTAGTGGATATTTGAGCATGTATGGTCTCATAGTCGGCATCCCCATGTTCTGACTCCATGACATTCTGCAAGATCATAGGGGTGAAAACCATCGACTGGACGTAAGTTACTCAACCTCCATCCACTTGGATAACTACTACAGGGCCAAGAGCTTCGATGCATCATTCATCAAATGCGAAGAGAATCTATTATCGTTTTCCAGTTACTGGTTGTATAAACATTATCAATGTTTTAATAATAGATTAACTCTATCTATTGACTCTATATCAATTGACGATCCGTTAGAGGTAAAATATTCTAAATATTATTATGATTATAATATAAAATAAACCACTCACCCGTCATATAGTGTCACCACATCTTTAGTGCGAAGACTACCACTGCTATCTCAAGATAATGGGTTATGTAGTTCAACTCATGTGGTCTCAACTGACATGAACCATATGTAATCAATTCATTCCAATACATCAAAACACATCGAAGTCTACTTCTTGAGGCCTCACATAACACTACACACTCCGCACTCTCCTCTGTAAATCCACGATTGGATTTCTCGTCAAACTCTTCCTCAACTACTAAAAAGATTGACGGAACCTCTCTGTCCACATGAATGTATTCCCCTTTTAGGTCAAATATGTCATGGGTTTTGATAACTTGGAGAATTATGGTATGAATAATTGGTAATAACCTTCTAACCAATGGAATATTTGTACCTATGTCACACACTTGGGTGTCTCCCATGCTAACACTGACTCAACCTTGGTCAGGTCCAATTTCACTCCATATGATGAGATATTGTGTCCTAGAAAGTGGACGTCTATAATCTAGAAAAACAAATAAAAGAGATTTATATAAATCTGTTTCTATCAAAGTACGTCTAGAACCATCCTCAAGTGTCTCATACTCTCCTCCTTATATGCTGAGTACCCAAGGATATCATTGATGAATAGTACAATGAAATAGTCTAATAAAGGATGAAAGATTTGGTTCATGAGTCCCATGAACAATACTAGGTCATTTTTATGCCAATGGGAATCACCAAGTAGTCATAGTGACTGTAGAAACAATTGAATTCCACGTTTGGTATATCCTCACCTCGTACCCACAAATAGGGATAACATGACCTGAGGTAAACCTTTAATAAACATCGTCACCCTCTCAGGTGATAAAAGAGGTCATTGATACTTGTTATTGGATACTTTTTCTCCATGTTGAACTTGATCATGCATCATTAATCCCCAAAAAAACATCAATATCTGATCCACATTCTTGGATAACTAAACTGGGGTTTCCCATGGTGAAACACTGGGTATAATAAAGATCATCATTTAAACATCCTCCAATTTTTCTCTCAGATTGTGATGCCCTTCGAGAGACGTACAATATACTGGCATGGATATGGGTGTCATCTGATAGTGTAGATCAATGTATAAGTCTATTTCTTGGTGGGGTGGTGAACCTGGAACATCCATCGTAAAGACATCCTAGTACAATGCCACCAATATAGGAAACTGGAAACTGATAAAATCAACTTCAACTAGGTAGATGCTATCCAAATGCTGAGTAATTGGATTCACCATCTTATTAATAAGACTATCTTATGCTTCCTATGTTTTCTTTTCACCAGAAAAGGAAAATAATGTTCCATCTATGTGGACACACCTCATTCTCTTCCTAAATCAGTCAATTTTTGAATGAACCATAGATAATTAGTCCATACATAATATGAAATATTAAGGCCTCATCACTACTAAAAATATATCCTAATATAAATCCACACCTATATGGGCCATGTCACACTATCGGTACAGGTGCGTGATCACTGAGTCATATCTATTATGAGTCTCTAAGTGAAAGGGTTGAGCTAAAGGCCAATCTAGAATCTCTAAGTCTTAAAAAAGTTATGTAGAAAAAAGGAATTACTATAAAATGTGTCTATTAGTAATGCAACTAAGGTAGAAAAGACACAAATCATACCTCAAATCATTCCTAGAGCCTCTGGGTCCTAAGATTCTACCACCTATAGTTTTCCCATACCCTATCATCAAGCTCCCTAAGCCAAACATGGACCACTTGGGGTTAGTGGTGGTAACATGTAAAAGAATCTAACACCTCCAGATGATATTTGATATCTTATTCCACATCCACTAACCTGAAAACCCATCTTCTTCAACCATTACCTATACATTGACAGCTCATCCACAGTCTCCCTATCAGTTTTACAGTGGGTTGGACAATCTTGGAAAAGATGTCCCCTACTGTCACAAGAGTAGCACCACCTCTCTCTAGGATGAATGGACATTCCCTGTGAGTCATGAACCATAGAACATCTATCCTAGGACCTCGTCTTGAAACATATTGTACATCCATGTACTGGGGAATGATGTCTGTTCCCCACTTCGGATTTCCCTGGTCCTGCATTCCCACAACCTCCCACCACTAGTTGTTTCTTATTGTCCAAAAAACACTCAACCCTAAAATATTTCTCTAGCACCATAAGAATAGATAGGAATGAAGAGAGGTATAACACTTTCTATGATATCCCTATACATTCCTCGTTCATTCTGAACCCTGAAGAACTTGTTACAAACCAAATCCATTGAGTACCTGGATAGGTTGGTAAACCAGGATGAACACATATCTACAATTTTTATCTTCTACTGGAGATACAGAATTTCCTACATACATGAATCCCTCAGTATTGATGGAGATAAATATTCTCTAAAATTTGAGAAAATTATAACCACGCTTGATTCGCCTCGTCGTAAGGTTGGGTCAACAAACCCTACTGTTGTCCTGCTAAGAAAGGAGAAAGATTTCCTCTAGGACAACAATCTGATCTCCTAGGGTCCTTGCCAAATAAAAAAATATTGTCACTGCTACAAGCCAATACTCAATAGCCTATTTTTTGGGATAACCTAGAAACCTAAGGGGCCACTATCCCTGAAACTTGGGAAGTGCGCTCAACCTATGAACTTCATCTGATAGAATTGTGGGTACCATGTGCTTCGCTTCATGTGGTAGTATTGCTGGTGCATCACCTGGAGGTAGTACCTTTATAAATAGTCCTTTTATCGATGCATCTTCACTGAGGGGATCATCCTCATGATTTTGCTTTTGAACCCTAGATGGAATACATCTTGGGGGAATCCTGAAATAAAAAAGTTATACCTCGGTCAATGAGTATATTTGGATATCTGAATTAAAAAGGACATGGAAACTACAAACCAATCATATGTGTTGTTTGTAACATCCCAAGTAAGTAAAGAATTGCAGATTTTCATATATATGTCTATTTATGAATTATATAATGTTTTAGAGGCTTAAAATGAGAATAAATCCAATCCTAAGCATTGAATTCTCTAATTTTTTTAAAAGATTGTTTTACCACCTTTTGATGGAGAACCATTTTTAAATATATATTTTGACAATTTTATTAGATCTATTTTTCAAAATAAACTTATTATTTAGTATTGGTACATTTAAATTTACATTGGATAAATTTTTGGTTTTTTTCTGACAATGTTCATTTTTTTAATGAATAGTGAAAAATACTGCATTTTACTTCAAAACTGCTTTTTCATCTAATTTAATTATATAGATAGATTATATTTTTAATTGTTTCTATAGTGTAAATAAAATATATTTTTACCATTTATTCCAATGGTGGTAATTGAATTAATTTCAATTTAAAATTGGACATAAAAAATTGTCAATCTTTTGAAAGATATTGTTTCTAAAAAACACGCTATTTGTTTTGACAACGGGAATTATTTTTAAAATAATTAATACAGTTTATGATTTTGGAATTTGGTAAAATGGATTCCATATATTTAATCATAAGGTCCAAATTATGTAATTAAGACTCTTTTGTTTTTGGACATTATGAATAGTAACGACGGTAATTATCTTTAATTATCGTGATTAATTAGTAATCAGGTAGTTAAGGGTAATAAAATTATAAAATAATAATATAAAATGACCCCAACATTTGTCCTAATGCTATTGGTTGTGTCATGGCCGACTATGGGATGCATTGTTCCAAACTTTGGGACCCCATGGAATCACTTTTGGGTGATAGTGACACTTTATCATTTTATGTTTTTAAAAGGAAAGTATAACCAAAGTATGTATCACCCAAGTAAAACAATTTTAGTTTTGTTTGTGTAAATTATCTCTTAGACTATAAATATTCATTGGAAATATAAAAATATTTCCTAAACCATAGTATGTTTTTTATAATTTTTCGTCATTAAATAAATTAAATTTTGTATGACACCACGATGATGCAGCGATTACGTCATTAATGAACGATTTAAATAAAATGAAAAGATAATGTAAAATATAAGACTTAAACATGTCAAAGACCAATTGTATGTGTGGATTTAGAACCCATATCACCTTATCCTACAAATATATAATTTTGGGACCTTTAAAATCCGAAACACATTATATAATAAAGTAACATTTCTTGACATTCCAAGAGTGCCCCTCCTCCCTCTTATAAAAGGCCCCCAACTCTGCCACCATACCCACACCTCTCAAGCCATTGGCTGGGAGAAGATCTGCTCAGTTTATCTCTACACATCCGTCTCTTCATCCTCGAAGCCTTACTTTAGGCATAAAGCTCTTCAAGGAACCCTTTTGGTTCAAACCAAGAGGAGTTACCCAATTTAAAGGTAATGTCTTCACTTGTGTTCTTTTGTTTTATTTTTCTTCTACAACCCCCTAAAATATTTTTATTATTTTATATTGTAACAAAACCATTATCTACAATATAATATGATGTTTTTATGAGAATTATTTGGTTCACACTTACACACACCTCCATCTAATGGTTAAAGAACATACTGTTTTTGTGGATGGCAAATTCCTGCCTCACGAAACGATGATTGTTCAATATTCTTCTAACAACATTCATGGTGTCCATTAAGATGTCACTATATTTATATATGATATATATGTTATGTTTATGTTTTCCATATTCTTATGCATTTTTATTTTATGGCATTCCTTTATGGTTTCCATTATGGGTAAACACGATATCTTCATTTTAGGAAGTACAGACTACCGCCCCCTCAAAGTGATTTGATTCATTAATGCCATATGTGGGAAGTATAAAGGATGGATTTTATGATGTTATATATTATTTTATAATAGAATTATAATATAACTTTATATAATTATGATTTCATTCCATTAAATATGAAATATAAATGAATGTAGTGTTCATGCAGACGTACGGCTTACCGTCTCCATGAACGGTGCATTTCATTTCATACCTGTAAATGTTATGTAATATTATAAATTAATGTATATACTAGATATATATGATATATATGATATCTAAATCATGAATATAATTCTGGATATAATTGATATTTTACCACATGAACAACATGTAATTATATGTAGTTTATTTTTGGCCCAGGTACCAAAGATCGACAAAATGAACGTTATTAACTTAAATAATTACATAATGTTCTTAACATGGTAATAAGGGATATAAAAGGAATAATAAACTTTTAAAAGGTTCTTAATCAAGTAGAAATTAACTTGAGTTTATTATTCAGGAGATTAAAGAACGATCGAGTCAAGTCGGACATGAGGTATGGGAATTCGTCTCAATCTCCTTTCATTGAGGCATATTTTGTTTTGTAAACATCTTTCTTTTATAAGGTGTATAAACCCCTTTGAAATTTACTTTTATTTAAAGGGAATATTTTTATACGAAGCGTTTTACTAAACGACAAAAGAGAATGTTTTTTTCTTACGTATGCGGCGGCAACGACTTCTCCGCCGCCATGACCATTATTTGAGTTTCGGCTTCCTCTACAAGCCATATATTTTTTAAAAAGAAAAATAAATACCATGTTTTAGTTTTCTTTTATTTTGGTAATGAAAATGGTTTTGATAATGTTTTGATTATATCACTGTGTTTTTTATATCTTGTGATTGAAATGTTGAAATGTTATGTTTCCTTTATTCATGTTTTATGTGATTCGATTATGTTATGGTTCTTGGCCATTGTTTATGAAGACGGGTGGTTCTGTGATAAACTAAGGGCGAGTGATCCCGATATATCTCTCAAATTCATTGGGTAATGCAAAGGAGTTAAACACTAAGGTGTATCCGAAGAGAGTTATGTAATAATCTTTAATGGGGATTCCAAACATAACAATGAGGGTTACTCCCTATGTATGAATGTTATGAATGCCTCAAGTTACCTTTATGTCTTATTTTTTCTATTAGTTATTCATAAATCTTATGATTTCATGAGGTATGATAAAGTTCCTATGTTTTATGTGTAAAGTATGATTTCTTTTATTCTTGTGTATACATGGACTAACATTTTCATTCCATACTTTTATATCCCTTAATGATATTTTTATGCTCATACCAAGTTTTTTAAATGTTTTTAACAGGTCAAGGGAAAGGTACATGATTTGATGATAGTGTCAAGAAAGTGTCAAGAAATAATCCATGTTTTATTTTATGTATGTCTCCTTTGATGGGAAAAATGATTACTGTCTTGTATGTAACCACCTTGTTTAAATGTGGAATGTAATGTATGATTTATGATCTAATTCTCTAAAAATCTAAACCTAAAAATATATTCAATGTGCATTCTTGTAATAACTCAAGAATAAGTAATTTTTAAGGCTGTGGCCTTATAGTTAGTATCAGAGGTCATTTTAGATAACTTTAGGAGTTAGAATTATATTAAATGATTAACCAAAAATATTTTTATATGGTCAAATTGAAATGATATTTCATTTGAATATTACCATGTTGCTTCATCTAAGAAATGTTTGTTCAAAATGGTTTTCCACAGAAGAAATAGGGAAGCCGTGCTAGGAAGGCATACAGAAGGAAATGACCTTCCGAATCAGCATCCTAAGATGGTTGGAATTGGATCTGAACAATTTGTTGCAGTAATGGCACAGTTGACTCAAGCGATAAATGGTATTGGTATCCATGAATGAGATCAGCCAAATCAACCGCAGAAGAACATGTCAGTGGTGCAACATTTCATGAGGCAACATCTACCATCATTCAGAGGATCATCTTACCCTATGCTAGCTGATGGGTGGATTAAAGAACTGGAGAAGGTTTTCAATATCATGGGGTGTTCAGACAATAAAAAGGTTAGTATTGTTGTTTACTATTTGGAGGGTGAAGCAGATCAGCGGTGGTCGATGGTTAAAAATATCAGGGATGCTGATGATATTGATTCTCTTGACTGGGTTGAATTCAAAGGTATGTTTCTTGAGAAATATTTTCCTATGGTTGTTCGACTTAGGATGGAAAAAAATTCTTGTAATTGATGCAAGAGGAAGACTTTGTGGCTGATTATGAAGAAAGGTTCACTCGATTGGCAAGGTATGATCCAAATTTTATCTGAGACAATGATAGTAAAATCAATCATTTTTACTCAGGATTGAATCCAAAATATCAAAGGGCATTATCTTCTCGTGAGTTCAGAATTTATGAAAAGCTTGCTCGATGTGCTGAGAAGGTGTAAATAGAGTTTTCAGATGATCAAGTGTTCTATGAAAACCAACAGAATAAGAGACTAAGGTGGCAGGAGAAAGGGAAGAATCCATCAAAAAGGTCTGATGGTAAGAAAACTATGTTTTTAGTTTCTGATAAATGTGGTAAAAATCATGCTGGTGAATGTCTTTTGAATTCTGGAAAGTGTTACCGATGTGGTAATATGGGACATAAGGATCATGATTGCACTGAAAAAGATCAGGGGGATGGTAAGACCAAATTTGATTTATAGTTAGTGAAATGTTTCAAGTGCAATGAGATGGGTCATTATGAAAACGAGTGTTCAACGAAGAGCTCAAATGATGGGAAGCAGTCAGACTACAGGCAGAAAGGTGTGGTGAAATATTTTGCAACTACTTCAGCAGATGTTGGGCCATCAAATGAAGTGGTATCAGGTACTTTGTTTTTTTTTTCAGATTATGCCAATGTGTTGTGTGATTCGGGGTATACACATTCTTTCATCTCTGAAAATATTTCTAGTAAATTGGGAATTCCATATCAAGAATTGACACCTGAACTTGTGGTAAAAACACTTGGGGGAAATGTTGAGGCAAAAATAATTTATAAGAATCTTCCTATCCTTATCCGTGGAAAGAACCTACTTGAAAACCATATTGTTTTACCTTTAGTAGAGTTTGATGTTATCTTGGGTATGGATTGGCTCTCTGTATACCATTCTATAATTGATTGTAGAGCTAAAGAAGTTTCTTTTCAGAAATTCTTTCAGTTTGTGTACAAGAATGAACCCTTACTGCTGATAACCTATCAAGGGGCTGAGAAACTTGTAAAATATGGAAATGAATGTTACCATGCACATATTGTTGAAAACAATGGAACCGTTTAGATTAATGATGTGCCAGTGGTAAATGAGTATCCTGATGTTTTTTATGAGGTGTTTCCTGAAATAATAACATATCGGGAAGTTGAATTTACTGTTGACTTAGTTTTGGATGATAATCCAATTCCAAAAACCCCTTATTGAATGGATCAAATTGAACTTTTAGAGTTGAAGGATAAATTGCAAGATTTATTAGATAATGGTTTCATTCGTCCTAGCACATCACCATGGGGTGCTCTTGTCTTATTTTCTAAAAATAAAGATTGTTCAATGGGACATTTCATTGATTATAGAGCCTTGAATAACATCACTGTTAAGAACAAATATCCTTTTCCTCATATCAATGATTTGTTTGATCAGCTCTAGGGAGCTCAGTATTTTACAAAGATTGACATGAGATCGAGGTACCATCAGTTGAAGTTAAACGAAGCAGATGATCCAATGATCGCATTTTGTACAAGATATGGCCATTATGAATTTGTAGTAATGCCTTATGGGTTAACCAATGCACCTGTTCTATTCATGGACCTTAAGAATAGAATTTTCCATGAGTTCTTGGATAAGTTTATGGTTGTATTCATTAATGATATTTTTGTGTTTTCAAAAATTAAAGAGGAGTATGAAATTAATTTATGGGTTCTTTTGAAAACCTAAAAAAATGTAATTTTATGGGAAATTCAGCAAGTGTGAGTATTTGTTGCAAAAAATTTCTTTCCTTGGTCACATTGTTTCTAAAGATGGAATAACTATTGATCCTGAAAAAAAAAAGTTGTTGAAGAATATCCAAGGCCCACAAATGTTACTGAGATTCATATTTTTCTTGGTTTGGCAGGCTATTACTGATGATTTGTTAGAAATTTTTCATAGTTATCTAGTCCAATGACTAATCTAACTCGGAAGTGTGATAAGTTTATCTGGACAATAGAATGTGATGATTGTTTTTAGGAATTGAAAAGAAGATTGGTGAATGCACCAGTTTGGCACTATCTTCTAGGAATGGTGAGTTTGTTATCTATAGTGATGCTTCATTGAAAGTATTAGGTTGCGTCCTAATGCAGAATGATTAGGTAATTTCTTATGCTTCACGATAGTTGAAAACTCATGAGGTAAATTACCCTACCCATGATTTGGAATTAGCTGTTGTTGTTTTCGCTTTAAAATATTGGAGGCATCATTTGTATGGTGTAATGTGTGAAATATATACTAATCACAAAATTTTAAAGTATATATTCACTCAGAAATAATTGAACATGAGACAGAGGAGATGGCTAGAATTAATCAAGGATTATGATTGTACAATTCATTACCATCCGGGAAAACCAAATAATGTGGCTTATGCTTTGAGTCGAAAAAGTAATGTTTCATTAACCATGTTATGTTTGGAACATGATCCTTTGGTTAAGGATTTGATGAACTTTGGCATTGAAGTTGTTGGTGTAGGATGTTCTTCTATTTTGTTTTCGGTATTAGTGAAATCTTCTATATCAGACAGAATTAAGAAAGCACAAAAGAAAGACAATGAGTTGCAGAAAACAGTAGAGCTGGTTAATAAGGGTAAGTTTCCTAAATTAAACATTGATAATGATTGTGTATTGAGATTTGGGAATACATTGTGTCTGTCTTGTGATTCACAGTTGAAGATAGATTTGTTATGTGAAGCTCATAGTTCTCCATTTTCAGTTCATCCTGGCAGTGCTAAGATGTATAGAGATATTTCTAGTGGGATGGAATGAAAAGAGATATTGCTGATTTTACTGAGAAGTTTTTGACTTGTTAACAAGTTAAAGTAGAGTGGAAGTTACCGAAAGGGATGCGGCAGCCATTATCAGTTCCATATTGGAAATGAGAGAATATATCCATGGACTTCGTTGTGGGGTTGCCGAAGACACCTCGAGGTAATAATGCAATCTGGGTTATTATTGATCACTTGACTAAATATGATCATTTCCTTGCTAAACAAGATACTTTTTCTCTAGATAAGCATTCTCATTTGTATCTTAAAGTGATAGTCAAGTTACATGGAGTTCCCCTTTCAATTGTATCTGATTGTTATCCCAAGTTTACTTCTAACTTTTGGAAAGGTCTTCAGAAGTCATTGGGTATTGAATTAAATTTTAGTATAGATTTCCATCCTCAGTCAGATGGGCAGTCAGAAATAACAATTCAGACATTGGAGGATATTCTACGTGCTTGTTCGATGGATTATCAGGGAAGTTGGGACCAACATATTTCTTTGGTTGAGTTTTCTTATTTTAACAGTTTTCATTCCAGTATACTGATGGCACCATTTGAGGCATTATATGGGAAGCAGTGTCAAACTCCGGCTTATTGGGATGAAGTGGGTTAAAGGAAGTTTATGGGACTAGAATTGGTAGAAGAGTTGACTGAAATGGTTCATCTGATACAGAAACACAAGACAACAGCTCAGAGCAGGCAGAAAAGTTATGCGGACAATAGGAGGAAGGATCTCTCTTTTGAGGTAGGTGATCATGTCTTCCTCAAAGTATCACCATGGAAAAGTGTGATGTGATTTGGTAAGAAATGAAAGATGAGCCCATGGTTCATTGGACAATATCAAATTTTGGAGAGAGTTGGATTAGTTTCATACTGAGTGGCTTTACCTCCGAATTTATCTCAGGTACACAATGCTTTTCATGTTTCAATGTTAAGAAAGTACATGCCAGATCCATCTCATGTTTTGAGTCCAGATGTAGTTCAGCTGGAAGAGAACCCATCTTATGAGGAATAACTGGTCCATATTCTTGACCATAGGGATCAAGTATTGTAGAATAAAGTGATTCATCATGTAAAGCTTTTGTGTAAAAACCACATGATTGAAGAGGTAACATGGGAATCTGAAATCGCAATGAGGGATAAATACCCCCACTTATTCGATAATTAAATTAATTGTGGGGACTCAATTTTATAAAGGGGGAAGGATGTAACATCCCATAAAATTAAATAATTATGGATTTTCATATCTCTGCCTATTTATGTATTAGATAGTGTTTTAGAGGCTTAAAATGAGAAGAAATCCAATCTTAAGCATTGAATTCTCTAATATTTTTAAAAGATCGTTTTACCGTCTTTTGATATAGAACCATTTTTAAATCTATATTTTCACAATTTTATAAGATCAATTTGTCCAAATAAACTTATTATTTAGTATTGGGACATTTAAATTTACATTGGATATTTTTTTGGTATTTTTCTGACAATGTTCATTTTTAATGAATAGTGAAAAATACTGCATTTTACTTCAAAACTACTTTTTCATATAATTTAATTATATGGATAGATTTTCTTTTTAATTGGTTTTATAAAGTGTAAATAAGATATATTTTTACCATTTAATCCAATAGTGGTCATTGTAATTAATTTCAGTTTGAAATTGGACATAAACAATTGTCAAACATTTGATAGATATTTTTTCTAAAAAACCCGCGATTTGTTTTGACAACGGGAATTATTTTTAAATTAAGTACTAAAATTTCTGTGTTTGGAATTTGGTAAAATGTATTCCAAATTTGGAATCAGAATTTCCAAATTATGTAATTAATACTCTTGTTTTTGGACATTTTGAATAGTAATGATGGTATTTATCTCTAATTATCGTGATTAATTAGTAATCGTGTAGTTAAGGGTAATAAAATAATAAAATAATAATATTAAATGACCCCAACATGTGTTCTAATGTTATTGGTTGTGTCATGGCCGACCATGGGAAGCCTTGTGCCAAACTTTGGGACCCCATGGAATCACTTTTGGGTGATAGTGACACTATATAATTTTATGTTTTTAAAAGGAAAGTATAACCAAAGAATGTATCACCCAAGTAAAAAAATTTAGTTTTGCCTTTGTAAATGATATATTAAACTATAAATAGTCATTAGAAATATAAAAATATTTCCTACATCATAGTAGTTTTATTATAATTTTTATACATTAAATAAATTAAATTTTTTATGACACCATGATGATGCAGCGATTACCTCATTGATGAACAATTTAAATAAAATGAAAAAATAATGTAAAATATAAGACTTACTCATGTCAAAGACAAGTTGTATGGGTGTATTTCGAACCATTATCACCTTATATTCAAAATATATAATTGTGGGGCCTTTAAAATCCGAAGCTAATTATATAATAAAGTAACATTTCTTGACTTTAGAAGAGTGGCCCTCCTCCCTCTTATAAAAGGCCCCCACCTCTACCACCTTACCCACATGTATCAAGCCATTGGAATGGCCAAGATCTGATAATTTTATCTATCCACATCCCTATATTCATCCTAGAATCTTTACTTTAGGTATAAATCTCTTCAAGAAACCCTTTTGGTTCAATCCTAGGGGAGTTACCCGATTTAAAGGTAATGTCTTCACTTATGTTCTTTCATTTTATTTTGCTTCTCCAACCCACTAAACTCTTTTTATTATTTACTTTTGTAACAAAAACAGTCTCTACAATATACTAGGATGTTTTTATGAGAATTATTTTATTTACACTAACACACACCTCCATCTATTGGTTAAAGAACATACTGTTTCTGTGGATGGTGAATTTCTGCCTCACGAAACAATGATTGTTCAATATTCTTCTATCACATTTCATGGTGTCCATTAAGATTTCACTATATTTATATATAATATATATATTATGTTTATGTTTTCCATATGCTTCTGTATTTTTCTTTTATGGAATACCTTTATGGTTTCCATTATGGGTAAACACGATATCTTCATTTTAGGAAGTGCGGACTACCAGCCCCTCAAAGAGATTTGATTCGTAAATGCCATATGTGGGATGTATAAAGGATGGAGTTTATGATTTAATATATGATATTATACTGTAATTATGATATACCTTTATATCATTATGATTTCATTCCATTAAATACGAAATAGAATTTAAAGTAGCATTCATGCGAACGTACGACTTACCATTTCCAAGAACGGTGCATTTCATTTCTTACCTCTAAAAGTTATGTAATATTATAAATGCACGTATATACTGGATATATACGATATATATGATATCTAAATAATGAATATAATTCTGGATATAATGGATATTTTACCACATGAACAACTTGTAATTTTAAGAAGTTTATTTTTGGCTCAGGTACCGAAGATCGACAAAATGACAGTTATTAACTTAAATAATTAAATAATGTTCATAACATGGTAATAAGTGATATAAAAGGAATAATTAACTTGAAAAAGGTTCTTAATAAAGTATAAATTAACTTGAGTTTGTTATTCAAGAGATTAAAGAACGATCGAGTCCAGTCAGACATGAGGTATGGGACTTCGTCTCAATTTCCTTTCATTGAGGCATATTTTGTTTTATACACAACTATTTTTTATGGTGTATTAACCCATTTGAATTTTACTTTTATCCAAAAATAATCTTTTTATACGAATCATTTTACTAAAGGACAAAAGGGAATGTTTTTGTCTTACGTATGCGGTGACAACGACTTCTCTACCGCCATGACCATTATTTGAGTTTCGACTTCCTCTACAAGCCATAAATTATTTTTAAATGAAAAATAAATACCATGTTTTACTTTTCTTTTATTTTGGTATTGAAAATGGTTTTGATAATGTTTTTATTATATCGACGTGTTTTTGATATCTTGTGATTGAAATGTGGAAATGTTATGTTTCCTTTTTGCATGATTTATGTGATAAAATTATGTTATGGTTCTTGGGAATTGTTGATGAAGATGGGTGATTCTATGATAAACTAAGGGAGGGTGATCCTGATATATCTCTCCAATGCATTGGGTAATGCGAAAGAGTTAAATGATAAGGGTTCTCTAAAGAGATTTAGGGAATATACTATGATGGGTATTCCAAACATAACCATGAGGGTTACTCCCTACGTAAGAATGTTATGAATGCCTCAAGTTACCTTTATGTCTTATTTTTTCTATTATTTATTCATAAATCTTATGATTTCATGAGGTATGATAAAGTGATTATGTTTTATGAGTAAAGTATGATTTCTTTAATTCTTATATATACATGGACTAATGTTTTCATTCCGTACTTTTATATCCCTTACTGAGCTTTTTATGCTCATCCCATGTTTTTGAAATGTTTTTCACGGGTGAAGGGAAAGGTACATGATGTGATGATAGTGTCAAGGAAGTGTCAAGAAAGAATCCATGTTTTATTTTAAATGTAAAGACCTGGAAATTTCAAGTACAATTTTCTCTTAATTTTCTTGGGAGTTTAAAACAACACAGATTCTGACGGCGCCTGATTCCGAGTCCGGTGTGCCCGGAATCAATTTCCAAAGTTTAGCTCGGGTACGTTCAGTGAACGAATGAGCGGGTTTTTCTAACTTTTGATCTGATTCTCAGAATTGAAATCTGAGGGCACCGATGAAACTGCAGCGCCGATAATTTCTTAAAAAGACCCTTCCTGGAGTTGCGTTTTCTCAGGAGGAGTTGTTAAAAAAAGTGAGGAATAAAAATATAATTGTTTAAAAATTATATTTTCATTTCTTGTTAAATGGATTAAGTGTTGTGTCACAACATTTGTTCCCCTCTCTTATGTGGTTATAACCTAAGTAATGGAGTTGGGGTGGGACCCACTTGTATTTAACTACCTGTGTGAGGATTAAGGTGGGGTGGGGCCCACAAGAGCCCAACCCCTCACCTTCCCCTAACGTTCATAAATTATTCCTTCTTTGTTTTGTAACTCTCAATAAAACACCCTCTCTTAACTCTTTCCAACAAACACTAATAAATTAATTGAACCTACTCAATTAATTAATTGAGAATTTTGAATTTTGAATTTCAAATGGCATGTGATAATAAAATAATTGGTTGAGCCCTTTTATTTTATTTTAGGTGGGACACTCTTTGTGTTGAGGACCTTGGAGAGAGAGGGACTTGTGAGAATAAGAAGAAGAAGAAGGAAGGGGAAATAAATTCTCCTCGTTGAAGAACGATGCCTCTTCAATGAAGAACGACGCCTCTTCAATAAAGAATGACGCTTCCATAACGAAGAACGAAAACCTTCCTATTCCGCGGCAAGGAAGGAGATACCGACCATGGAGACCGATGCCAACAATAACGTTCTTCTACTTCTTCTAACGTCGATGGAATCAATATCGTTCTTCCGCGACACCTGACTACTGCGACGTTCGACTTCCGCGACTCGACGATGTGCGACGTCAATTTCGACTTATGGTAATTTTGTTTGATTTTCAGTTTTATCATTTGAGAAAAGGACGACGAGTGCGGATCAATATCTACCGGTTGATCTGCGGATCGCTCGTTCATGCGGGGGTGGTTGCGGGTTGAATTTTTGGGATTGGTTGAGTTTGATTTTGTTTTTAAGACCTCTAACACGGAGGGCACGGGCTAACGAACAAAGCCTAGACCCTCTGCAGTTTGTTGTCGAAGTGCGGATTGACGGACAAAGATGAGGCAGGCCGCAAAGGCAATTTGAATCCTTCGAAGTAAACTATGGCTCCCGAGAGGACAACTAGCACAGACAGAATTGAAAACAGACCACCGGAGCAACTCCGGTGGTCCGTGGAAGAGCCTGTCGGCGCGCCACCAGGAAGGTCCGTCGTGGCTGAAGCTGTGGTGGCAGGCAGCGGTCCCGCGGCCATGGGGGACCGAGGGGGTGATGCGGAACCGGGCCGCATCCACTGGCCAAAGGAGCGGCCCCCCACGTGGGGGTCGCGGCTCATCAAATCGGGGGGCAGTGCGCTCCCCCCCTGTCCGCTCAGCTCGGCACACCGAGCTGGCCACGCGGCCGCGCGAGCATGCCAGGCCGGGCCGGGCCGCACCCAGGCTGGGTCGAGTCACGCCCACAGGGCCGGGCCGTGACCTATTGAGCCGGACCCGGACTCGGTTTGGGTCGACCCGGTTTGGGCCGACCCAGGGGGTCTCCGGCCGGGTCGGTCCGGGCCCGAACCCCCTATTCTCGGGCAGTTTTTGTTCAAACGCCCATATCATGGGCTACGGATCTCCGATCAACACACTGTCAGCTGCGATGCGATCCTTGTATCGAGACAGTCATTTCTGTATATTACACTGAAGGTTTCGGAGAAATTTGTGTACGTCCAGGTTGGTTCGAACCCGAAACCAACCGGGCCCTCAGAGCGGTAACACTTATAACATGAGCTCCGGACATCCGATTGACGTGCCATCGACTTTGTTGGATTCCTCTTGATGAGACGGAACTTTTGGCATACTTTTCCTGAGTTTTGGATGCATTTGGATAGTGGCTGGGTTGCATTGAACCCAAAATCTTACCGGGCCCCTAGAACGGAAATGCTGATAACTTTCAAACCAGACGTCCGTTTGACGAACCGTCAGCGGCGTTGGTGATCTCGTTGAGAAATGGTCACTATGAGTATACCCTATGAGTGTTCGGGGTACAATTGAGTTATGGCCGGGTTGGTTCGCACACGAAACCAACCGGGCCCCTAGGACGAAAAGGCTAATAACTCACAGACCGAGCGTCCGATTGACACGCCATCTGCTGCGTTGAGACCCCTATGATGAGGTGGTCCTTTGAGATAATTATTCATGTGACATTGTGATACTTGGAGTATCGAACAGTAGCTCGTGGAGCGGGCTCTCCCGGAGACTAGCTTACGGAGTACAGAGACCATGTTGCCGGCTGAGACCTGACGACTGCTTGACCGACTCGACTTGGAGTGAGTTGACTAGCCCAGTGGATGGAGCACTACATTGTTTGGGTGCAGACCCATGGCAGACGGAGCACTACTGAGTTGGGTGCAGAACCACGGTACTCGTTCGGAGATTACCTCTGCAGGCTATTAGGGTGGATGCACTACTGTGTTTGGGTGGCAGACCACGGCGGGAAGCACTACTGTGTTTGGGTGGCTGACCTGTGGTACTCGACAGGAGGAGTACCTCAGCAGTCCTTGGTTAGTGAGCAGTACCTCGGAGTCATGACAGGATCACTGTACTCTCCAAAGACGGGGCTCTTCCGTAGTTACGGTTTTGATAATGAAAAGCCTGGTTTGAGCTGAGCCTATAACCTTTGTGTTTACCTAATTATTGAGATGGGTCACTTGATAACTTAGGTATATGTATGGGCATATAACTGGGTAGTGGTCTTCCGTTGATTTCATAATATTTGTGTTTTCTCATGATTGAGATGGGTCACTTGATAACTTATGTATATGTATGGGCATATACCTAAGTAGATGTTATCTATTGAGATCTTCTTTGTTGTTATCCTTGTTAGATTTACTGAGACCTTGAGGGTCTCGGTGTCCCTACTGAGAATCATTATACCCACCCCTTCACGGACTATGCATGCACCTCGTTGTGTTGGTTGCAGATGATGAGCAGCGTTGACAGAGGCTGAGTGTTCGAGGACTGGATGGTACCAGAGGTAGATCTCACAACGAGTCGGTATCCAGAGGTGGACTTCATGATGTGTCGATACTCGGAGGAGGTTGACAGGAGAGAGCGTTGTGGAGGCTATCTGCACCTAACCTTCAGGTAGGATCCATGGTGGACGATCCAGGAGCTGTGCTATCTGTACCTACACTTCAGGTTGGATCCGAGGAGGACGACCCAGGAGCTGCTTCTATTCTTCCAGCTGTTTTTCTTTTTCTATTGTACTTTCATTCAGTTGAAACTGTACTTTCAGTTCGGTTTGTATTCTGGCCCACTTAATTTTCATCACTTTCTTTTGTTCTTAGTGTATTACTTCCTCTTCTACTCTGTGATGTTTTTTTTACTTTTATAAAGGCAATGCCTTCCCAGTTATTGGGTTTTATGCCTTTGGTGCTAGTCGCCAGCCCCTGGCCTATCGAATGCGGGTTTGGGGTAGGTATGGAACGGATCCCGAGGATGGGTCGTGAAAAATTGGTATCAAAGGAGTCGGTTCTACCACAAAACTAATAACTCTGATATTTTCTTTCTGTGAAGCGATAGTGTTAAAAGTACCGAGTGTGGTTTTTAGTTCAGGGAGTCCAGTGTTGGTGCGGGCGGCCGACGTATCCATACACCAGGACCCTAAAAACTGATTTCTGAGTTTGTGCATGAAAACACTAATTGCGTGTGTGTTTCCAGAAGTTTTTAAAAGTCAGCTCAAAGCAGTTCAGCTCACCAGGTTTAATCGTTTGACGGTTTCATGTTGTTTTTTCAGGATGCATTTCCACGGACGACCAGCTAGAGACCAGAGGGATGTGCATACTGACATCCTTCCGAGCGACGAGGATTCGGTACAGGGCCCTCTTACAGTTGAGGAACCATCGTAGGAACCAGCGGTACTACCATACGTTGGGCCGCCGATGACACCAGCCCTAGCAGTAGGTGATGCACACCGCTTGAGCGCACTACATGTGTTCCAGTGCCAGAGGCCACCCGGGTTCTGGAAAGAGACGGACCCGTAGATGGCTGAGGATTGGCTGGAGGCCGTGGTGAGAGTCTTCAGGATAGTAGGGATTCCAGCAGACTTCATGGTGATCTTTGTTGCCATCCTTCTTCAGGCAACAGAAGGCAGGTGGTGGAGCCACTTGTTCTTGTTTTGTGAAGGGATGACCTTCACTTGGGGAGACTTCGAGAACTTTTTCAAGGTGGAGTTTGTACAAGTATCTCTACACCCCGAGCCAGTTCAGGAGCTGCTTCCTTTTCCGCATGATTTTCCATCAGTAATCGAGTCTTCTGTAGGCAGTAGACAGATGATGCAGAGGTCCAAGAGGACTAGATCCATCCATACGAGGAGCAAAAAATGTTATGAATGCAGAAGGAAGGGTCACCTGGCACGTGACTGTCCGACCCCCCCCCCCCCCCCACACACACACAGTTGATACGCGGGTGTTGGAGGAGCCACCAAGGTAGAAGCAGGTGCGGGTGCTTGAGAAACAGCCGAGCAGTGGACAAGGTAGTAGAGCTCTGGGAGCAGGTGGAAAGGAGCGGAACTGGTGGATTACTTTTGTTCTTGGTACTTCTGGTTCCATGTTTCTGTTGTATTTGTTTCTTTTTACTATGAGCTGCAGTAATAAAAAGACAGTTATCTTTGTGATGTTTGATTTTTTTTTCTTTTATTCGGTTGATACTGAGAGGTTCTGGTTAAAAACTGTTGACTTGACCCTCAATTTCGGGATTTCTACTAGAGGAGACCCAGTGATCTCACACTAATGCTGACATTGTGACTCAACCCTTGGAGGCGAGAGTGACAGTTGGATCTCTTGGTTGTTACATCGAGGCCTTACGACGTCATCCATGGCATGAATGCATCATTCATGAAAGGATTTATTGTATTAGTAAATGGGCGTGATTCATCTAGGGGATGAGACCGAGTTTCTCTTTTCAGAAATGGAGAAATCTTAGAAGCTCTTACTGGTCATAGGCAAAGAAGGTGCAGATCATCCAGGAGCAGATGAATACTGCACAGGGCAGTAAGAAACAGAAAGCTGGCGCTAGTCTTAGAGACTCAGGCGTGCTAAATGATTCAAGAAGGGGAAGCTTTAAGGAGAGATGAGTTTGTGAAGAAGTAGACGTGGAGGTAGAGCTAGGAGAGAAGCATGAGGTGGTGTACATTTTTAACATGCTACAACCACCCACCTTAGCTGTCCCCGCCAAGCTCAGGGAGTTGGAGAGAAGGGGAAGAGTACAGTTGCATGCGGTCAAGGAGTGTGCCCAATGGCACTAAAAATGATTCTAGGGACAGTCTGTGTCCACTACTAGCTGTCGTAGTAATAGAAGTATATATGAATCATTCCTTCCTTCCACGAATATTGTCCCTGACTTAGAGTTTCTGGTAAGCCGTAGACTTGAACCTCACGTCTGGGGATACCATAGGAGCAGAATCAATAATCACACTTATGCCGATAGTGTGGTCTGACCCTCGAGGCGAGAGTTTCGGTTGGAATCTCTTGGTGGAAGAGTCGAGGCCTTACGACGTTGGTTTCAGTATGGACTGGCCAATCACAGTTCATACAAAAATTGATGGTATTAGGAAAAAATGTTGTGGTTTAACTTCGACGTCGGGGTGGGTTTTCCTTGGTCGGTGAAAAGGAAACCCTAGGCAGCATAGGATAAAATCATTCATAGGAGGGTGCGGCCGATCACTCTTGAGTCGTTCAACCTTACCCTCGTGGCAGCAGGAGATTTCAGTTTTAGTTCTAAACTGGAATTGGAGAACTCTAGAGTTCGAGGATGACGATCACTTACTTATATGAGTCTCACCTCGACGAGGTTTACGGAGATGTGGCCGAGGTGACAAGTTATCTCCGAGGTTCAACGGACCTTTCTAGGTCCTCAGCAGGGTAGGCGTGTTGGTTTACCACTTGACCCATCCACCTCAGTTGCACCAGGTGCATGACGACCTCCATGTATCTCAACTGAGGAGATACGAGCACGACCTTTCACACATCATCGACCTCAGGAAGTAGGACGTCGATGGTAGGGTGACATTCACGAAGGTTCCAGTCGGGATCGAGGATAGACAAGAGCAGATCCTACGAGGATGGTTGATTCCTCGGGTGCGCTTTCACTGGCAGTACGGGAACCTCTAGGTGAGCACATGGGAGCGGAAGGCTCAGATGTGTGCTCAGTACCGCTTTTGTATCTCTAGTTTATGTTAATGCTTTACGGGGACGTAAATATCTGAGGTGGGAGTAATGTAAAGACTCGGAAATTTCAAGGAAAATTTTTTCTTAATTTCATTGGGATTTTACAAGAACACAGATTCTGACGACGCCTGATTCTGAGGTCCGGTGTGCCCCGAATAAATTTTTGAAGTTTATCTCGGGTACGTTCAGTGAACGAACGAGCGGGTTTTTCTAACTTTTGAACCGGTGCTCAGAATTTAAATCCAAGGGCACCGATGAAACCACAGTGCCAGTAATTGTTTAAGAAGACCCTTCCTGGAGTTGGATTTTCTCGGGAGGAGTTGTTAAAAAAAAGTGAGGAATAAAAATATAATTGTTTTACAATTATATTTTCATTTCTTGTTAAATGTATTAAGAGTTGTGTCACAACATTTTTTCCCCTCTCTTATGTGTTTACAACCTAAGTAAGGTAGTTGGGTGTGGGACCCAATTGTATTTAACTACCTGTGTGAGGATTAGGGTGGGGTGGGGCCCACACGAGCCCAACCCCTCACCTTCCCCTAACGTTCATATCTTATTCCCTATTAATTTTATAACTCTCAATGAAAACCCCCTCTCTTAACTCTTGCCAACAAACACTAATTAATTAATTGAACCTACTCAATTAATTAATTGAGCGTTTTGAGTTTTGAATTTCAAATGGAATGTGATAATAAAATAATTGGTTGAGCCCTTTTATTTTATTTTGGGGGGGACACTCTTTGTGTTGGGGACCTTGGAGAGAGAGGGCCTTGTGAGAAGAAGAAGAAGAAGAAGGAAGGGGAAAGAAATTATCCTCATTGAAGAACGACGCCTCTTCAATGAAGAACGATGCCTCTTCAATGAAGAACGGAGCTTCCTTTACAAAGAATGAAAACCTTCCTCTTCCGCGACATGGAAGAAGATGCCGACCGTGGAGGCCGACACCAACAACAATGTTCTTCTACTTCTTCTGACGTTGATGCAATTGATAGTGTTCTTCCGCGACACCCGACTACTACGACGTTTGACTTTCACTACTCGATGACGTGTGATGTCAATTTCGAGGTAGGGGAATTTTATTTTATTTTCCCTTTTATCATTTGAGAAAAGGACGACGAGCGCGGATCAATCTCTACCGGTTGATCTTCGGATCGCTCATTCATGTGGGGTGGTTTCAGGGTGAATTTTCAGGATTGGTTGAGTTTGATTTTGTTTTTAAAACCTCTAACACGGAGGGCGCGGGCTAACGACAAAGCCAGAACCCTCCGCAGTTTGTTGTTGAAGTGTGGATCGACGGATGATGATGAGGCGGGCTGCAAAGGCATTTTGAATCTTTTGCAGTAAACTATGGCTCACGGGAGGACCACTGGTGTAGACAGAATTGAAAACGGACCACCGGAGCAACTCCGGTGGTCTGCGGAAGAGCCTACCGACGCACCACGCCAACACGGCGGCGCCGGCGGCCAGAGGGGGTGGCCGGCACCGGCCGACTGCCGGAGGCGCTGGCGCCCGGCGCACCGCTAGGAAGGTCCGTTGCGGCTGAAGCCGCGACGGCAGGCAGTGGTCCTGCGGCCGCGCAGGACCGATGGGGGGACGCGGCACCGGGCCGCATCCGCTGGATGAAGGAGCGGCCCCCCACCTGGGGGCACGGCTAATAAAATCGGGTGGGGGGGGGGGGGGGGCAGCGCGGTCCCCCCCCCCCCCTATCCGCTTAGCTCGGCTCATCGAGCTGGCCACGCATCCGCACGAGCACGCCAGACCGGGCTGCCCAGGCCGAGCCGGGCCGCGCCCAGGCCGGGCTGGGCTGCGCCGGCGAGGCTGAGTCGTGCCCACCAAGCCGGGCCGCACCCTATTGGGCCGGACCCGAATCCGGATTGGGTTGACCTGGTTCGGGCCAACCCAGGGGGTCTCGGGCTGGGTCGGTCCGGGCCCAAACCCCCTATTCTCGGGTAGTTTTTGTTCAAACACCCATATCTTGGGCTATGGACCTCTAATCAATGCACAGTTAGATGTGATGCGATCCTTGGATCGTGACGGTCAATTCAGTATATTACATTCAAGGTTTCAGAGAACTTTGGGTACGGACGGGTTGGTTCGAACACGAAACCAACCGGGGCCTCGGAGCGGTAACGCTTATAACATGATCTCCGGACGTCCGATTGAAGTGCCGTCAACTTTGTTGGATTCCTCTTTATGAGAAGGAACTTTTGGAATACTTCGCCTGAGTTTTGGACGTAGTTGGATAGTGGCCGGGTTGGATTGAACCCGAAATCCAACCGGGCCCCTGGAACGGAAAAGCTGATAACTTTCAAACCGGACGTCCGTTTGACGAACCGTCAGCGGCGTTGGTGATATCGTTGAGAAACGATACCTATTAGTATTCCCTATGAGAGTTCGGGGTATAGTTTAGATATAGCCGGGTTGGTTCGCACACGAAACCAACCGGGCCCCTGGAATGAAAAGGCTAATAACTCACAGACCGGGCGTCCGATTGACGCGTCGTCTGTTGCGTTGAGACCCTTATGACGAGGCGGTCCTTTGAGATACTTCTTTGTGGGACTGTGTGATACTTGGCGTATCGACCAGTAGCTCATGGAGCGGACCCTCCTGGAGACGAGCGTACGGAGTACGGAGACCGTATAGCCGGTTGAGACCTGACGACTGCTTGACCGACTCGACTTGGAGTGAGTCGACTAGCCCAGTGGAAGGAGAACTAAATTGTTTGGGTGCAGACCCATGGTGTACAGAGCACTACTGAGTTGGGTGCAGACCCGTAGTACTCATCCAGAGAGTACCTCTGCAGGCTATTAGCGAAGATGCACTACTGTGTTTGGGTGGCAGGACCCGGCGGGAAGCACTAATGTGTTTCGGTGGCTGACCTGCGGTACTCGATAGGAGGAGTACCTCAACAGTCCTAGGTTAGTGAGAAGTACCTCAGAGTCATGAAAGGATCATTGTACACTCCAGAGACGGGGCTCTTCAGCAGTTACAGTTTCGATAATGAAAATCCCGGTTTGAGCTGAGTCTATAACCTTTGTGTTTACCCCATGATTGAGATTGGTCACTTGATAACTTAGGTATATGTATGGGCATATACCTGGGTAGTGGTCTTCCATTGATTTCACAATCTTTTTGTTTTCTCATTATTGAGATGGGTTACTTGATAACTTAGGTATATGTATGTTCATATACCTAAGTAGAGGTTATCTGTTGGGACCTTCTTTGTGGTTATCCTTGTTGGATTTAGTGAGACCTTGAGGGTCTCGGGGTCCCTACTGAGTATCGTTATACTCACCCCTGCACGGGCTATGTCATCACCTCATGGTGTTGGTTTCAGACGACGGGCAGAGTTGACAGAGGCTGAGTGTTCGAGGACTGGATGGTACCAGAGGTGGTTCTCACAACGAGTCAGTATCCAGAGGTCGACTTCATGACGTGTCGATACATGGAGGAGTTTGATGGGTGAGAGCATTTTAGAGGATATCTGTACCTACACTTCAGGTAGGATCCGTGGTGGATGATCCATGAGCTATGCTATCTGTACCTACCCTTCAGGTAGGATACGAGGAGGACGACCCATGGGCTTCTTCCATTCATCCAGCTGTTTGTCTTTTTCTATTGTACTTTCGTTCAGTTGTTGCTATAGTTTCAATTGGGTTTGTATTCTGGCCCAATTACTTTTCAGCACATTCTTTTTTTCTTAGTGTATTACTTCCTCTTGTACTCTGTGATGTATTTTTTTACTTTTATAAAGGCAATTCCTTCCCAGTTGTTTGGTTTTATGCCTTTGGTGCTAGTCACCAGCCCCTAGCCTATGGAAGGCGGACATGGGGTTGTCATGAAATGGGTCCCGAGGACGGGTCGTGACATTAAATATGTCTCCTTTGATGGGAAAAATGAATACTATCTTGTATGTAACCACCTTGTTAAAATGTGGAATGTAATGCATGATTTATGATCTAATTCTCTAAAACTCTAAACCTGAAAAGATTCTCAATGTCAATTCTTGTAATAACTCATGAATAAGTAATGTTTAATGATGGGGCCTTATAATGTATGTACCATTGTTTTTAATTAAACTAATGTTCTCATATACCGGGTTAAAATTCATGTGATCGGAGTCCCGATGTAAGGATACGTCAACCACCACACCAACACTAGAATCACAATCCTATATACCGAAATCGAAACACTTAAAACTGTTTCCCTAAAAAATATTCTAGAATCTAGTCCTAAGTTAGTATAGAGTTCTTTGATTCCACTATATCATGACCCATCCCTATGGGTCCCATACTAAAACTTCCAAATCCCACTTCAAATGGTTTAGAGATAGATACTAGTGTTGATTATGAATATCACTAACATGGGAGGCTTTAGACTAATTATCTATAAACATGAACACGTGTCTAATCCCATACATTGCATAAATATAAAATTAACAAAAAACCATCCATTAATATATATAAATACCACAGCCAGAGTATGACACGAAATAAAGGAATGTAACGAGGGCCAAATACAATCCCGCCACAATGAATCTAAAAACAAGCCCAAACTGAATGTATAAATAGGCACTATTGTTAAGATACCATAAGAACACACCTTGTTCTGTATGGTATCACAAAGAACCGTATCGTCCTAGTCCATCTAGGACTCGATCAAATGTTCAAACACCATTGCAAGATGCAACACGTGTGGGAAAATCCCATACAATGGCAAGTTTATAAACACCCAATAGGATACACCAAAACTAAAATGAATCAAAAACAATGAAGTCATCTCTACACCGTTATATTTCTATAATACATATGACAAGAATATCTAGAAAATACACATAGTATAATGCTGGGTTACAACTATATTTCCATCCTAAGATCTCTTCTCAAAGGTTCCAGACGTACTCATCTGGGAGAATACACTCCTAACTCTATTCGAGTTAATGACATTCGCCCGAGAGTTAATGCTTTGCGGGTCTTGCCAAGAGAAGTACACACTGATGGTAAGAAGAGATACAATACATAGATGATGATAAATCTCAAGTCCATGGGGTATAACAAAAACTCAATATGTATTAACCTACTATGTATAGGATTGATGCCCATGTAGTGTTAGTCAGAATGACACCAAGAAATTCTCCTTGGTCCCAATGATGAGTAGAGGATCTCTCTCTAGGCCTCACGAATGGATCCCAATAACTCTATCCAAGAATCCAAAAAAAGGGATCACATTCTAATATGTAAGGGTAAATTCCATAGTAACCCTCATGGAATGGATATGGGGAACACACCCTAACAAAACGTTTCCAAGATATAGACGAAAAGGTCCTCAGGAAAACATTTAAGAAGTATACGATGTTTATTTGTGCTGAATTACATGTCTCATCGACGGTCCTACCCATGTAAAACATCCCATGTCCATGTTCATGTGGAAGTACATGGAATTATGATGAACATGAACTTATTTTTATGTACCGGTACATGGCATTTCCCATGTAGATTTTTTGCAGGCCATGTCCATGTGGGAGTACACAGTGTGTCCATGCCTGTGTACTCCAGCCCGTGTTATTGTGCCCTCCAAGTTAAACGTCGATCTCCCAAAAGAGGACCACATGTCACGTTACATTGTCACATACCATGTGATACTTAACACTTTTCTAAACTCATATCTTCTACTAGGAGGGTCCTATATGGTGTATGGAGTTGCAGTACACGCTGTGTAGTGTAAAAATTTCAGATTTCTAGATCTAAATTTCACATATGTTCCTGTTCCTCTAGGAATAGATCCATCCACGCACCTTACCGGAAAACCAAGGATCGATGTTGGACAATCCTTTTCATGGATGAAAAAAACGTTCCTAACATTTATTTTTTTGGAAATCTTCTTAGAATGGTGTTATTTCTTACATGATGAAAAACAAAAAAAATAGAGTACCTATGTCGTTTAATTCATTTCTACCTCCATCGACACACCACATTCTTGTTTTTATAAACATAGATCCACAATATCATATCGTTATTCATTGAAATGGGTGTGAACTAATCTGTTTTCTAGTAATATTAAAACTTCCATCCAAACAAAGAATGTCTGCAATGAAGGCAGAAAAATGGGAGAAAAGAACAAGAATAATCATGGGGAATAGACCTCGGTCAATTTTCTTATGGACAGAGATTTGTTTTCATTTGAATGATTAATGAAGAGATAACAATTTAATCATAATTATATTTTTTCCAATAAAATACCAACAATTAAACCCATCCAGCAACCAACTGATCCACAGATTAATCTATTTGTTGATTATTCTGTGTTTGTCATACAAATTATGGATGGGGATAGAAACCAAATCCAAAAAACATCTAACATCAAGAATATCAATAATTGAAGAAGAATTATCCTACATCATTATCATTGGTGATATCTCGAATCATATTTCACATCGATTGTTGATCCATGATCGGGTAGAAGTTTATTTAAGATATATCCTCCAATGCCCTTTTCAACGGTTCTCCAATATATCCAAGTTTATACAACTAAACTTAGAATTATATCCTAAAATTATACATATATACTGTCTAGTCTCTATTTCAATGGAAAAAAAATTAATTTTTTGAAATATTTTACTCATTACATTCCCATTATGAATTTTCTACAAAAGGAATGTTCCAAGAAATTTTACTTCATGACTATGGTAAAACACACGTTTTGGGCTAAATGGTTCCCTTGGATTTATGATTCTAGGCGACTATTTAAATTTTTGTCCACTTTTTTAGGAAATATGTGCATTTATTCTATTTAATATATTTATTATATTTTAGACATTTATTACAGACACCCAGAGCCCCGGAATCGCATTCCATATCATCGCCAAGTCTAAAAAATAATCCATAAAATAAAACAAATACATGGAATATATTTGTCATTAGATGGGTATTTTTAATTGGTATTAGAGAAATTTTAGTAGAAACTTTGGGAACCAGATTGAATAACACATAAATCATAAAATGAAACCCTATGATAGAATTCAGAATTATATCCAAATTAAATAATCTTATTATTTTGAGATTAGTTATACCAAAATTTTAAATTTATGTTATGTGATTCACTATTTCTTAGATTACACATTATGTATCAAAATTTTATGATCTAATCTTGTGTATGAATATTTTTCGAAATAGATCCCACTAGAAAGAATGGGAACCACATCAACGAACACAATTTAACGAGTAAGAATGACTATTTCATTGGTGGTTTTAAGCCAATAATTTGAAGGTAACTAGTCTCTCAAACATTCTCATCATATGAGTAAATATTATCATGTTCTAATAAGAATAAGAAAGAATTTTCCAATGTTTAATGATTCCATTGTAGGTATATGGGGAACTGTTCAAATGAATTCCACAAGCGTCAAGGAAATTTAACTTAAAAGAAGAAAAGGGATCAAAGTCAAGCTTATTCTATTACTAAACATAAAAATGAATAATTAAATAATTTTTATTTCAAGTTATATGAATCATAATATATATAATGATTTTATTGTTTTATATATTTTTTAAGACTTTGGAAGAATATATGTTTTCATTAATGTTTTAAGGTGATCAAGGTACTCATATATGTGGTATGTGATAGTAAGATATACATTATATGGTTTGGGGAATAAAATGTTAATCTTATTTTTTAAATCTAGTTAAATGTCTTCTAAGTATTTGGACTCTGGATTTGGGAAAATGTATTTTGGGAATGTCATAATATTAACAACATATGGAATGGATTAAGTTGAAATTTGGATATTATTTCTTGGGCTTAATGTAGGATTTATCATAATGGATAACCTATTCTAACTATTTTTCTTTTGATAATATTTAAATGTTTAAGGAAAGACTTATGGATCTTTTGATAGAGCCTTTTTAGGCATAAAATGCCTCTTGAAAATCTAACCCTTTGTTTATGAAATGAAGGGGAAATAGATCAAATAATAACCAAAGGATAAGATTATGACATGTAAATAATTAATGTAAATTTTATAAAGTAATTTATCCAGATAGTAAAAGAATACCTCATCTCTAGTAAAACTATTTCAGACCAAAAAATGTTTTATGATTATTATTTTTACTATGAAATCAATTTCCTTTTTAACCCATCATTAATTTATTGTTTTTTAGTGATATATTCATTATGAACATGTCCTCTATCACTCTCCATAATAAAATTATAGTTAGTTTTTTCTTTAATTTCCCTATTTTCCTACATGGAACCCTAGTATGTGTTATCATAGTTGACCTTCATACTTATTTTTCTTTATTATGAAGTATAAATTTCATTAATCCTTTTTCAAATGAGGGTTTTTGACAATGGTATTTTGAAAATTCAAACACCTAGTGTTAATACCGTGTTAAAATTAAATGGAAAAAATTTATTAAAGTTGGGAGAATGAAAAATCCTATGCCTTTTAAATGAACCACTATTTTTTATAGTATGCATGATATGCCACATCGAGAATAAACATAGAGATGAATATTATTATTTAAATGTTACCATAATAACCTAGTAATTAGAATAGAGAGATTGAACCAGATTAACTTAAATATTAAAATAATGTTTTCAAATTTAAATATAACAAATTATTTGGTTACCAATTATTTATAAATGAAAATAAAACATTTTTTCAAAAGGAATTATTTTTGTAACAAAACTATTTAAATATGCACAAATGTGTTTTATACTAATAAAAAAACTCACACTTTTTGTATTATATTAATGAAATATATATATATATCATATTTAATATAATTTTTAATATTCTTCTTATGTGTTTTATAGACATGATATAAGAACACGCCCAATTTTACACATAAAAGATGTATTTTATAAAAATACAGTTTTACCACCTTATGATGGAACACTTGTTTTAAATATAGTTTTTGAGACTTTTATAAATTATATTTTAGAAAATAAACATCTTATTTTATATCATAATTTCAAAATTAACTTTTATTGAATTATTGGTATTTTTTTGACATGTTTCATGTTTTGATGAATTGTTAAGAAATATTAAATTTTAATTGAAATCAATTTTTTCATATAAATAATTTATAGTATTAAATTAAACTATTGATTGGTTTTGTCTTATAATTCGATAAATTTTATATCATTTAATCTTATTTTGGTTATTTGAATCAATTTCTAATTGAATTTTGATATAATAAACTATTAATCTTTTGAATATTTTCACATTAAAAACTCAAATTTCTGTTCTTTCTTTGGGTTTAATTTTAAGTTATTTTTATCCAATTTTGTGTTTTAAATATTAAAAAATGGATTGAATATTTGGGATAATAAGGTAAAAAAATTATTATATATCTCCATTTTATTTTTTGAAAATATATATAGTGACATTAATAGTTTTTATATTACAACAATTAATGATGAACTGGAAAATTAAGGGTAACAATAATAATATAAATATTAAAAAATTACCATAAAAATTGCCTTAATTTTATTGTATGAGTTATTTTCCACCAAAATTGTCCTCGAGGATATTTTATGGCCTCTTGGATCCAGTTGGAAGACATTAATCCTTTACTAGTATTTTATTTAAAGGAAAGTCAAATATTTCGTACTCATATTTTTAATAAGTATTACATTTTTTATATGTGGTTATTTAGAAGATATATTATACTAAAAATATTAATTTAAATTATAAATTTCTTATATTTATCTTGGTAATTTATTTTTAATTATTATTAAATAAATAATTACCTTATTGTCTTACTTAATAATGATGTATTAATTGTTTAATTAATAGTCATATCAATAAATATTATTAAAAATAAGAAAATAAATATAATTTAAAATAATTAATTCCATTCACGAATTTTATATATTGAATTGACATATTATTTAAGGAATAAAATAGTTTTTTTGGAATATATCATTTGGTTAATATATTTATAGAAATCAAGTAATGATTAGTGTGAAAATTGACATTAATGATATTTTAAAATAAATAATAATTTATTAAAGGATATAAAAATCATAAAAATATGTAATCCAAACAAAATATTGAGTTTAATTTTTAAATTATATAAATGATTCATTTATTTTTATTTATTGATTTTATAGTAACAATATTTAACCTTAAATATTAAAATCCATGTTGTCACGGTAAGAGTTAAAGAGATTAAATAAGCATTAAAACCAAATTATAAAGGTCATAATGTGACCTAAAAATGACTAAAAATAATTTTCATAGATTATTTAAACCCATATTAATCTTATATTTTAAATAATTCAAAATAAAGAAATTTTTAATTGAAAATTAATTTATATTAATTTAATATTTTGAGTCTCAGAAAATGCATCTCACCACAATTATAAAAGGGTACCTACTTCCTAACTTATTCGCAACACCTTAATCCTTATATATCAACCAAACCCTAAAAATATATCCTCCAAAAATCTTTATCTATGTTCTAGAAATACAGGTTTTCCAAAAAATTTAACCCTAGACCCCTTTAGAAAAAATCTAAAGGAATCTCGTCGAAGAAGAGGTAATCAATTTTAGTAACACATTCATGTTAATTTGTTATTCTACTTTTTATTCACGTTTTTTCCTTGGAAAAGTAAAAAATCTGGAATAATATATATTCAGATATGTTATTATGATTATGGGAAAACCATATTCCACCTTTTACCAAGCTTAAAAAAATAAAAGCAATGTGCATGCGTACATATGGCTTATCATCTTCACGCTGTGTTGTAATCTAATTTTCATCACCTGTTTACTTGAAGAGGTATGATGATGGAAATAATATATATATATATATATATATATATAAATGTGGAAATTTTAACATGAAATTTATTTTTGATAATTAATATACTTTCCACTTCCTAACCCTTTCACCATTAATGGAATGATGTCATCACTTTTGTGTACGTACAACCTACAGTCTCCATGATGCGATGGGATTCATTTTTCATTTTCTCCATTCCAAAAATATTATAAAAATTTATAAAATAAATAAATATGATATATATTATCTTAATAGAGTTGTGTATATTACATAACCATATCCTATGATGAAGAACTGTGACTTACAGGACAAAACATGAATTGGATAATGAAACAATTAACTCCCAAAACAAGATTAATAATGCAATATTATTAATAATAGGGTGATAAATTATATAATAAAATCATATAATATATAATAAATATGAAACTATTTCTTAAATAAATTAATAACATGATTTAAAGAATTATATATGAGGTTAAAGTTCTTACAAACAAAATAAAGTGTGAATTTATGGATATCATAACTCAATTTTTATTCCTAGGTTTGGACTTCAATTTCATTGATTAGGTTATGTGTGAAATTAAATTAAATTATCTTATTTTATATTTCTACTTTTTATGTTAATTTATAGTTTACACAAAAAATCCATTCATTTGATTAATGATATGGCCCTTTTTAAGGGATTTCATTACATAAATTTCATTCATTTGGTTAAACTTCAATTTCATTGATTATGTTATGTGTGAAATGATATGCAATTATCTTATTTTTTTAAAAAAAAATCGATTTAAAGTGGACAGACATAATCGATTAATTTTATTAATGATATGATCTTTTTAATGGATTTTATTCACAATCTCATTGTTATTTGGGATTTTGTATTTTTAAGTCTCCACTGTGGAATATTTTTAATCCATGTCCATGTTTTCTAAAAAAATTTGATAAATGTTTTTACAATAATACTAAAGAAACTAAAATTCATTTAATCCATATTTATCTTTTTATGAAATGGTTTGCAATGAATTTTGTTTTCGTTTTCTAAATGAGGTACATTATTATTTTTCAAAAAAATACAGAAGGAATGTTTTTTAACTTATGCGGGATAGGAATCCTTTTCTTCAGTCACGATACATTAATATTTTAATGATTACTTTACATTTTTACATGTTTATTTCTAGGGAAATGTTTTTTTTAATTGCATGAATTTTAAATAAATGATTTTAAAAAAGGGTATTTCTCTCAAAGAAATTAAATGATTATATTATAGTATTTTCATATATTTCAACACCCTTTATTTAATATTATATTCATTTTGGTTGATATATTATGATACACACTACCATGATTTATTAAATGGTTTATGATCATCTTATAATGAATTTTCTATTTGATACCATTCACAATATAACTTAGAATGGTTTGTGATTATGTTTACTTATTGGGTAATGTTATTAAAATTTCATATGTATATGTTGTTATGTTTCACCCCAATCATATCAGGAATTCATTGGACTTATTATGTGATGTTCGGGGCCAACTATAGCCCCTTGATGCATTGGTTGTCTTCATGAGAAAAACTAGACTAGGTTTTGTCTAAGGACTTACCCATTTATTAGATTCTCTATACGAAGCTTTAATAATGTTAGATTCTTGGAATATATACATAAAACTATTATATTCATTATATGAATCCTTTATACCATGTTTCATATTTCCACCATTATAGATTTCATCATTATGAGATTATTCATTGATTTTCATGTTATTATTTGACCAGTAGAATATTCATGGTTATGTTTTCTAGATCATGTGATTATTTTTAAGGTATTATTTGATTAGATTTTATTCTAGACATATTATGCCCATTTTTTAATTAAATTTCATGTATTTCAGTTATTTACCTTTCCATAATTCTTATTTTTGATATCTTTCGTTGTACGTTTATGCTTTCTAAGCATTAAAGCTCACCCATTTCAAATGCTTCATTATTTACCCAGGATTCGTAGAACTATATTATGAATGATATATATAGATAATCTAGAAGAATAATGTTGTATTTAAAGGAATAATTATTTTTTATAATTTCAATTGTAATGTTTTTTTAATGTAAGTATCATGTTTTCCAGGACTACTAAATATTTCGGTTCATTGTAATGTAATTCCTTGTATAATATACCAATGTGATAATGTAATTGCAGACTATGTTATAATGGGATTTGTTTATTTAAAAATATGTCATATATTTATGTTATTATATCATAATGGTTGAAAAATAATTTAAGTATCTGGAATAATAAATAAAATAAAAGAACATAGTTATGAACAATACATATTCTTCACACTACCCGTTTATTATTACTTATAAATCCTTCATATGATTACTTTTTGATAGAACCAAGTACTCTATGTCACAGGGGGATGTAATTATGATTCTTTTAGTTATTTTCAAATTAAAAAGGGTCTTCCAATACTTATTTGAGATTACAGGGGTGTCTTTTTATAAGTGGGGGAGAAGACGAACTTGGAAATTTTTTACAAGTATACAAAATTTTATTCATTCTTAATAAAAATGATTTCAAATATATAAAAATTTTATTGTGGGATAATATATGGAAAAAACATGGAAATAAAATATTATCTTGGAATGCCTAATTGGAATATATATCCTTATATTGATGTTTAACCCCCAGCTAAACTCGATTTAACATTAACTGGGGTAACCTATTTTTTATTCTTTTACTCTTCTTTCTGAACAAAAATTCAGATAACCTTATTAAAAAAATTAATTATTATGATTCAAACTACTTAATCCATTTTACCGATTTTAATTCATAATATTTTCATAATTTAATATAAAATTCTACCCACATGCATGACGAAAAGCGGTTTTCCAATGAAAATGTTTTCTTAAGTATAAAAATTTTGTTCGTACAAATTCAAAATAAAATAGATTACAATTACATAAAAATGACTAATAATAATATAAGTTATCTAATATTAATTTTAATTCAATTTTAAAACAAAATGGTACTATGAGAACTCTTTAAACACAAATATATTTTTTAATGATAATTAGTATATTTCACATGTAATAAAAAAATTAATATTTTTAGAAAATTCACAAGATTTACCTTTATAAAAATTTTGAAAATATGTTTTAAAAAATTTAATTCAACTTTCCATATAAATTTTCTAATAGTGGAAAAAATCAATTTTGAAATATGTTTGCAAAACATAAAGGAATTTTTTTTAGAAGAATAGAATTTTTGAGTATAAATTTGGTTATATTTTTATCTCATACCTTGAAACAATATTATATGAATGATAAGAAAATACAAAATATATAATTTTTATATTTAATTAAAATAATTCATTAATAATTATTAATTTAATATAATATAAACCTATTTTTTCACATAAAAAAAGTTTAAAAAATTAATTTTACATTCAAATGATTTTATTATTTTCATTTCAAATCCATTGATAACCATAGAATTAATTTATAAATGTGTAAAACATATAATTTTAATAATTTATTTATTCTTTTTCATACCCACCAATTTAATGTATAGTTTATAATGGTATGTTATATTATTTTTCATTTGGACTTGGGGTTGTGTGAATCAAAATCTATTGAAAGGGAATAAATTTATTTTAAAATAAATATATCATAAAATCATAAGTTGTTAGAAAATACCCCCCCTAAAATTAATTTCACCCTTGAAATTTAATTACTCTCTATAAAAAAAGAGGACACTTCTTCTTCATCGAATTCTTGAGTTCCCACATTGCTTCATTGGATTCTTTACTCCTGCAAAGAATGTTAACCAAGTGGGTAGTTTTTTTTTATAGCACATTATATATATGATAAAAGATTTATAAAAAAAATTTATCATTGGAACAATAATGTTTCATTAGTATAACCTATGAGATTTTTATATGTAAAAAATCAAGTTTTTACATCCTTTTAAGAGATACATGGAACACATCATGAACATGAGAGAGTTTCAGTGGATGTTACAAGAGTTAAGAGACCATACCCACTAAATCAAGAAAATAATATGGGGAAATACACATTGGTATAATGACTACATTCTTCTGGAATCTCATAAAATTTTTCCAGGGATAAATTCATTGAAAACCCATCTCACTAAATCCAAATTACAGATCATGATAAATATTGTCAGCATAATGTTTCCGTCGACTCTGAGATGTCTGGATTTATGGTCGAATGGATCAAACAATCACTTACATTTCCAAAAATATCTTAGGAACCGATATATTTTTTCTCCAAAATCTTCTAATAATTTTGGAGTTCAATATTTTTTTCTATATAGGGCTTCATAATGAGCCATCTGAATTCTCGAGTGAAAGTTTCTATTGTAAGAAAACTAGACTAGAGAAAGGTGTTGAGCCTAACTATATTTTTTATCTATAAAAAAATAAATCAGAATGTAATAATTGGTTTAAATGGTTCTCTAAAACTATCCATATTTTTGAGGATGATAGGCTATACTGAAAGTCAACTCAGTAACAAGATCCTACTAAAGAATTACCCATAACATCAAGGTACACTTCATATCTATATTAGATAAAATATAATGTGGTACTCCATGAAACCTTACCAAATATTTAATTAATATTGAAGAAATACTATCTAATAAAAATGGAGTGTTATAACTTTACAAAGTGATCAAATATAACCCCAGTAAAATAATAGACTTTAGATATTTTATGGAGTTCAATGAAAAAAATACATGGTGATGTTTTACCATTTCCATTCTGGTGTGGGTAATGATTTAATAGCCCCTTAGATGTTAGTATCTCTACATTAACTTACAGGAATACCTTGAAATGTGATACAATCTCAGTAATATCTCTCTTCATGTTTTACAACTATAAATACTTTTTCTGATCTTAATATATCTTCATAATTCTAGGATGAATAGAGAATAATTAACTATGAGCCTCATAAAATATCACTTTATTCAAATATTATATGGTTGAAACACATACATTATTTATTAATATTATCATCCCATCGCTATCAATGATAAAATCAGGAACATTTTTTTCCTTCTTATACATCTCAGCACATTCCTTTTGTGTCTATTTAATACACATGGGGATTGATGTTTGGACACTAATTTTTAAGGAACAAAATATTTATCCCATTCCTTAATGATTTTAGGATCAATTATTTTTTAATTCCTATATATTGGATCTTTTATGATCCTAACCATAGATAAGCTATCATGGTTTTTCTGACTGAGAGAATCATCCACCTTGTTTTCCTTACCATATTGGTAATGTATGAAGAAATTATAATCTTTGATCAACTCAAACCATTTATTTGATGCAAATTCAACTCCTTATATGTAAATAAATACATGAAGATTTTATGACTACATTATATATCACACCATTCATCATATAGATAATGGATCTATATCTTTAATGAATACATTACTATTGAAAACTCTAAATTAGGATTCACATAATTTTCTCATGAATTTTTAATCGGTAAGAGGGATATATTATCACTATTCTGTTATTCATTATAAAATATCCTAGTATTTTATTTAATGTATCACTATAGATCACAAACCCTTCTCCACTATAGGGTATTGTAAGAACATGTGCACTGACCAACCTTATCTTTAGATCTTTATAACCTTAATAACAATAATTTATCCTTATGATCATAACTCCCATCCAAGTCAACATAGATATTTGATTATATAGTCATGATAATTCTCTCAAAATGTGTTATTATTATCCACCCTACCCAAGAAAACTATTAATTTTAGTTACCATGTTTTGTGTTGTCTTTTTCGTAAAAACATCAATCATTGAAGGATCCATTGATACACCCACACTTGAGATTATGTGACCCATGAATGAAACACTCTAAATCTAAAATTCATACATGGTAAATTTATAATACAACTTCTCCTTCCTAAAAGTCACATATACAATTGTCAAATGTTTATCATGCTCTTCCTTTCTATTTGAATAAATAAGAATATCATTTATAAAGACTACCAGAATTTGTTCAAGGTAATATATAAAGACTCTATTCATTAAATATAGAAATTTAGCAAGAGCCTTGGTAAGTCAAAGTGGAATTACTATAAATTCATTAGGACCAAACCTCATCTAGAAATCATTCTTGGGTATATCCTCCTTTTTCATCCTTATTTGATGATACTCGAATTGAAGATCTATGTTGTAAAAATATAGAGATCATAATTATTGATCCAATATATCATGGATTTGGGGAAGAGGATACTAATTATTAATAGTGATCTTGTTAAGATCCTGATAGGATTTTCAAATATGCATTGACCCATATTTATTTTAAACAATCATAATAGGTTCACCCCATGGAAAATCCCTTGGAAGACTGAATCCCAAATAATTATTCTCCTTTAGTTTCTTCTTCATTTCTTGAAAATCAATCATGGAAATTCTATAGAGTATATTTAAAATAAGAATAGAACCATGTATGAGTACTATTAAAATATCAACTCAAATATTTTTGGGGAATACTAAAAAAATGTTCTATAAATACATAAGTATATTCTCAAACAATTGGCATATTTTTAATTCTTATTTTCTCCCCAAAAATTTGAGATAAATATGAATCATGAATAGGTAGAAATCCCCATATGATAAAAGTAATTTCCATTAATTATTCTGGTTTATCTTCACACTAATAAACGATTCAAGGATTATTTATAATATTATATATAACATCCCTTCCATGAAAATTTATACGATATCTATACTGATATAGGAAAACCATACAAAAACTAACTTCAAATTCATATATTATAAGTATAAGAATATTTGTAGGAATCACTATATGATAAACTTATATCAGAGAGTAGTTATGAAATTTATATATGGTTATCCCACCATTAGTATTTTTCACTGCCCACTTAGTATATAATAGATGAGGTGGTGATGTGATACCCTTATAAAATAATTCTTATTTAAATGGGTGGGTAGAACTAGAATCAAATATAATATTTCAATCCTGTTGTGTATGATAAGTGTGCCTTTCACCAATTCACTAGTAACTTCCATTTTGGCTATATTAATTGCATAATTTTAACCTCCCCCCTTTGATACCTTTTTAGTAAGTTCCCATTGCATTTTTGGATTTTGGTTAGAATAGTACCCCATCACATTATAGTTAAATAATTTAACATTTATTAATTCTCCCTTACCCTTTCATTCATTGGAATAATGGCCTTTTTCTCTACAAATTAAGTAAACTTAATTTACTTTCAAACATGTATTGATGTGTTTCATTACAAAAGTACTTCATTTATCCAAATCATCCATTATCTTTTTCGCCTTACCGATTTTTTGTTCTTTTGTTCTATTCTAATCTTTCTTTCCTTCAATGTTATAATCCTTGGAAAATTATTCCTCTATCATGATTACACATGATATTATATTCTCGAATAATGTGAATGTTTTGGAGACTACTTCCCTTCGAAGGATTACATTTTTCCCGTTAAATAAATGTTTATATTTTATCATAGGATTTAAAATGTGGTCTACAAAAAGCCTTTATAAGATTGTAATGTTAGCTTCAAAAATATAAACATTTTCTTATTCTTTTGGTTTCAAACTCAATAATTGTATTTCCTTATCCACTCGTTCTTCATGGGGAAAATATTTTCCCAAAAAAATTTCCATAAAATATTTCCTTTCTATATTCATTATTCCCTCCTCATCCTTATTGTTTTCAATAAATGACCACCATTTATCCCCATCCCCTGAGATATTATAAATTTCTATAGAAACCTTATCACTTTTATTTCTTCCAAAAGTGAGAAATATCTTCTTTAAAGAAATTATCCATGTCTCTACTACAAACGGATTTGTAGTCTAATTTAATAATGGAGGTTAGTGATGCATGATGTGATTTAACTTTGTTACACATTATTATGGATCAGTATGACACTATATAAGGGAAAATTGGATGGTCATAACCTGAGCTTTCTTCCCCAATATAGTTTAAATATGTTCAAATACATGTACAGATCCATTTACAGTTTCATTAACTTTCTTGTTTGGAAAACCTATACATGTATGTCATGAATTGATATATATATTTCATTAAATACTCTAGGAAAAAATTCTAAACAATGGAAAACACTAGATTAGATTATAACTTTATATATCATAAAGGATAATTCCAAAACTAGTGAAACACATACAAAAAATTCAATAATTTAATCATAACTAATTTCAGAATCATAGACATGGTTTTGTTGGGAATGTTTTAAAATCATTAAAATTTATTCCAATCATTAATAATGGTATGTAAATAAAATTTTAATTAACCCAATAATTTCCCCTCAGAGTAACAAACTAGGTGTGTAGTAAGGTAAGACTCACTGTGTATCAGAATAATGCTTTAGATATACTCAAACCAACTCATTTTTAGGTTATTACACCTTTATGAAAATGTACCAATACACATACACTTGTAGTATATGGATATGTATATATTTTTAAGAAAACCACATAATATATACCTTTCCAAAACATTAGTATGTTATCCAATACATAGATGTATCCTCAATATTATTTATAGGTCTGTATTCTCTAATCTATGTTTACCTAAATACATTTTCCAAGGTTTCTTCTAAATGTGCTCTTATAATAACTATAAAGACACTGAAACTACTTGAATATATGTAGTGGTTAATTTATTACATTGGAACTAGATACAAGTAATCGGATCCCAAAGTACATAATAGTTTCGTAGTCTTGGAAAACTATATGCAGACATGAATTTCACATTACATTTGAAAACGTAAAATAAAAAATATTATTTTATTTGAGGAAAACATTACTCCCTTAATAATATCCCTTCATATCAATCATAATACACATCCTGGATTCCAAGGAAAATGAAATATAATAAATTGGTGATCGGAGATACTCATTAAGTGCATGTGTACTATGGAATCAATTAAGGCATGTATAATATGGAAAGTATAAATGATGACAAAATAAAGAAATAAAAATGACCACATGATATAGAAACATATCTATGGATATGATTAAAAACCGAATAATCACATGTAATTGAAAAATGATTTAAAATGATAGAATTAATAATTCTAGACTTCTAAAACTTAGATTCAAGGCCTTTAGCCAAGATATTTTACATAAATGTATATGGACTCCGCCAAAAACCCAATCTTTTTTGTCTTAGGAAACCTACTAATACATAAAGGGGTTATGTGATTATAGTTCACACCCATGTAAAAATACTTCTAATGCATTATTCGAATGAATAACCAATACAACATAATCAATATGCCCTAAAATCAATAACCTCCCGTATTGTAAGAACTAGTATACATAATATCAGTAATTTTCGCAATCAAGATGTTCATAAAACATTTTGAAAAATAATGTATATGGGATCATTATATAATATCCCCAGTAAAATATTTAATAGATAATGCTTATATAGATGAAGATACATTAAAAATATCTCTAGAAAATTTCTTGAGGAATATAACATTTTCCTTTTGAAATTAATTAAAGAAAAAAATATCTCACAAATATTAATGAAAAAATAATATTTTAAAATAAACCAAAAAAATTTTAATTTATGATTCAAACAAATCAGTGTTCATGAGAGTGATTAATTTTTTTCATTCTGTATAAATTAAATACATTCCATTCACACCGTTTGAAAAAAGTCAAAGAGTTCCTCATTTATAAAATTACAAGAAGATGCATTTTAAAAAAAATTTAAAAAATTAAAATATTGGTAAAAATGGATTTAATTAATCACTCTAAAATATTAAAAATAATTTTATAAATTTTAAAAATAATATGGACATGAAAGAAAAATATCCTAACTGATTAAAAAACATGGTTGGCTTTCCATAAAAATAATATTTCAGTATCTTGAGAAATTATTATGAGAAAATTGAATTAAAAACATATAATTTATATATTTTACCTGAGTTTAAGAATATATATTATTTTTAATAGTGAAATATAAAATAATTTTCCCACTAGTGATTAAAAATAAACAATCCCGAATAATGATGAGTTTGTTAAACAAACCCTTACCTCGGTTCTAAATTCAATCATACGTGTTCTAATATCCTATATAATAAAAATATATATATCATATAAATATATATATCAAATATATAATAATACCTATCATACCATATATTATTTACTTATAATCATTGATCACTTATTTATTAACAATTATTTTCTAAAAATCACTATTTTGGGTAAAAAGTACTTCGGTTTTTATGTAAGATTTAGTTCAGTAGTTTTTTGTAATTGTAGTTTGATCATGGTCACATAACCTCCAGAATTAAAATCATGATATAAATATCTTATATATTAATTATAAATATATTTTTACTCATCCATAGAATGTATAAATGGAAAATTAATTACACTGTTTATTGTGATGGTAGGTTATACGTACACATGACCGTTGTTTAAATTTCTCTGATTGATGTAATAAAAGAAAGGTAAATAATATATCATTTTTATAGAATAAGTTATAAATAATATATATTTATTAAAACTATCCTTATTATTATCCACTTCAAAATATATTGAAAACTAAATCAAATTGCTTTGTGGAGGTCGTAGTCCACACGTACGCACAAGAGACATTATCATTTTTCAACATATTTGAAGGTAATATGGTAGATGTGATATTATAAATTAAGAACAATAATAATTTCATAAATATAATATATAAAAATTAAATCCATCATTTTTCATCTAGGATAGGAATTTAAGAAAGATGAATTATTTCAGTTTGTGAGGCGGTAGTCTGTCGTACACATGATTGACTGTTTCGTTTCCCATTTGATAGAATAAGATATGGATATAGGCTTTTAAAAATACATAATAACAACTTGATATATATTATATAATGATTTTATTATATCAAAATTGTTGAATAATATTTTATGTATGTGGAAGAAGATGTAAAATAAAAACATATGGTTAAGAATGATACATCTTCTTCGGACAACCTCTTTAGGATTTTACCTAAATACTTCCTTTAATGGTTTTTTTTATAAAAATAGAGAATATATGAAGTGGATATGTATATAATAACATGTTTTTATAAGGTATTTTCTAAACCAATAGGATCTTGAATTGTGGAGTGGAAAGGAGGGGTGGTGTCCTTTTATATGTGGAAGAGAGGACCCACTTTAAAATTTCATAAAATAATACAAAATGATAAATTCATTCCGAGTAAAATTTATTTCAAATGTAAATATATTTGAAGTTTTTATATGAAAATTTATAAATATTCTTGTATAATAGGATTTATACATCTTTAATTGGAAGATATACCCATATATTTTGGTTTAACCCCTGAACACTTGTTTTAACCTTAACCACGATAACATATTTTTATTGTATTCACTATTAATTGTGATCAAAAGTTATATTGAACTTAATAAATACTATTAATTATTCTGATTTAAAATATGGAATAAATTTAACCAAATTCAATTCATATATTGTTTAAAATTTAATTTAAAATTAAACCTATAATTGTGATGAAAAGTTATTTTCCAATGAAAACTTTTCTTAAGTATAAAATGTTTTTATTTTAAAATTTATTATAAAATTTATTAAAATGGCCTAAATTGGATTAAAAATAATATTTTTGAAATAATTTTTCTTTTGAAAATATTTTTAATGAAAAATATTTATGTTATTTCTATAAAATAAATGATAATTTTTAATAAAAATTAAAAAAGATCACTATTTATCAAAATATTATTTTTCTGAAAATTATAAAAAATTAACACTAAGAAAAAATATAGATGATAATTTTTAAAATTATTTTCATTTATTAAATTAAATTTTCCAAAAATGGTGAAAATTGATTTCAAAATATGTGAGCAAAATGAGACAAAATCACTTTTTAAAAAAAATTCAGTTTAGAGTATAAAATGGATTTATTCTAATACCATACCAACCAATACTATTATATAAATTATAATAAATTTTATTGAATACATATTATATAAATTTCATTAAAATTATTCACCAACATTAATTAATTTAATTTATTCAAAACACATTTTGCGTTTAAATGTATTTTTTAAAAAAACATTTCTTTTAGTTTCAAATTATGTTTTTTATTTTCATTTCTATTCAATTAATAACTGATTAATTTCTTTCTTTCATGTGTATAATATATATCTTTCATAATTTAAATATTCATATTCAAACCTACAAATTTAATACCTTGGTTGTAATGGTGTACAATATTAAAATTAATTTATACTAGGGTTTGCGTGAATTTCATGATATCAAAGAGAATAAATTTATTCAAAGAGAAATATATCATAAAATTTTGGGGCATCATAAAACAAATATTCATCATTTTAATAATAATAAGAAATTTTTTTGGTTCCTGATAATATGATTTCAAAATAATTATTTTATCTCCTTTTGATATTACGTTCTCCACTTGACGTAGCCTCTTGATATATCTTGAAAAAAGTGTTCATGAATCAATAAAAAATACAAGATAACTTGTGGTGCCAATGTTTGGAGGAAGAAGACAAACCGAAAGCATTAGGGGTTGCCTTGCAAAGCCTGTTCCCAGAGCCCCCATGGCCCTACGGCCAGCACAGAGCTCCCCCTTCATGAAACTGATGTGGAGCAAGCAGGTAGGATGCTCCGCAAACACATTTGATGTTTGCAAACCCATTACAGATCAAGGAGGCAGGACACTCCACGAACCCATTTGACGTTCGTGAAACGACCGCGGAGAAAGGAGGAAGGACGATCCATGAACCCATTTGACATTCGTGAACCCACCATGGAGTAAGAAGGTGGGACACTCCACGAACCCATTTGACATTCGCAAACCCGCCATAGTTCAAGGAGGCAGGATGCTCCACAATCCCATTTGACATTCGTGAACCTGCCGCAGAGCAAAGATGCGGGATGCTCCGCGAACCCATTTGAAGTTCATGAACCCACCGCGGATCATGGAGGTGGGACTCTCCATGAACCCATTTGGCTTTAGTGAACCCTCCATGGAGAAATCTCTATCTTCTTTCCTAGAAAAATATTCTTCCTGGCGCCTCTTTCCATTAAATATCTGTCTCCCCCCGAGCCCAAGAGAAGGATCCTCCTACATTTCACCTTCTTAGCCCCCAAATCGCAAATCACCTTCTACTCTGTGAACCATGAGGTCCTAATGGTACATTAGCATCACAAATTGCCTCTCCCTTTGTTTGAATTCATCCCCTCTTCCAAGAGGGATTCCCTTCATGAAGCCCATGGGCCTCTGCGAAGGAAGGAGATCCCCAAGGGGACTCGGGTCTTCATAGAGCACTTATGATTCGTGAAGGACCATCCATGCACATGTGACCCACATGTTATGGAAGGGTCACTATGCATCACGAGCCACATTGCTTCACAATGCTACTCTTCATAGGTCAACCTTGCTTCACGAATCACTTCTCCGAGAATTCCTTACCACTTAGCGAAGTACCTTACATATGCACATATGCACTATGCCTAGCCTAGGCCACTTCACTTCGAGAAGAACACCCCTTCACGAAGCTATTCCATTACATTGAGCACTAGAACTCCACGAGGCTTCTACCTATGATCCACTTTTCTCCGAAATTCATTTTCCTGTGTGACCCTCCAGGTTTTCATGGTGTTATTTCATTGTCTCTTTGATGGTTCTATCTATTGTGCTGCTTCACCTCATGCTTCTTTGCATAGGCACTCTAATGGATATTGCTTCTTCTCATAGCCACATAAATGTGGAACCCCCAATGGATCACTCTACAACACCCCATCACCATGGCATTGCTGAAGCCTTCGCTTCCAAAAGGGTGGGTGGGTATCATTTATGCAAGTCCTATGGGTGCTGAGTGAACCCACCTCGTCTAAGCTACAAGATGTTAAACTTCTAAGGACCATTGTCCTCAGCCCGTGACGTTAAACTGTGACCCCACCTCATGCATCATACGTAGGGTTCCCCACCTTGGGCATTATACAGGCCCACTAGTCTCCATAAGAGTGTGACCATTCTTTACATGGAATGAGATCCTCTTTCCTAGAGTGAAGTATGTCTACAGAGAAATGGCAACCAAATTGATGTAAGCCCCTATCCATTCATTCATGTGGTTGCATCCCCGCTCATCCTTTATTCTTCGGTCCCAAGGACCAGGGAGATGGGAACCAGACCCTCCTTTCTTGGGTGGAAAATCCATACCCCTTTGGTATTTGTCACCACCGGGCCTCCACCCTGGTGTAAGTCCCAATCTCTATAACCCTAGATTCCTAACTACCTGTAAGCCACTATTTCCATTTTGGGCCACTAACCTTGTGTAAGCCCTATTCCACTTCCCACAGATGCACCATTCATGATGTGATCGCTAGGTCTCTACTACCTCTTGATTCTCCCACTGAGCATGACTCACATGGTATTAGATTAAACATCGACCATGGAATACTGCCTGGGAATCCTAGAGTGTAAGCCCCAAACACCATCCCGAACTACAAGGACATTGATCATTTCCAAGGTAAGGTACATAGGAAGCCTCCCTTAGGTTCAATCCCATCATCCATTGGTCATAGCCATCTTCACGTCGGCTCACCAAACCCCATCCCAAACTACAGGGAATTTGATCCTATCCAAGGAAAGGTACATAGGAAGCCTCCATGAGGTTCATTCCCACCACCCATTGGTCTTGAAAATATTCATGTTGGCTCACCAAACACCATATCAAACTATGGGTACTTTGATCCTTTCCAAGGTAAGGTACATAGGAAGCATCCCTAAGGTTCAAGCCCACCACCCATAGGTTATGACCCCCTTCACGTTGGTTCCCACGAATCTAAGATACATGGACATTGATCCATTCCAAGGAAATGTACATAGTAATCCTCCCTAAGATTAAATCCCACCATCTATTGGTCCCAACCATCTTCCTGTCAGCTCACCAAAACCCATCTCGAACTACGTGGACATTGATCCTTTCCAAGTTAAAGTAGGTAGGAAGCATCCTTGAGGTTGAATCCCAACAAAAATTGGTTCCGAACACTCCATGTTAGTCCACCCTGGTTCTAAATGACGTTAAATTGAACACCCCTTTTGTCCCACATCCAGTGGTAAGTCATTGTGTCTCCATCCAATGGTAAGATGTTTTGATCCCCTACCCAACGGTAAGCCGTTGTGAACCTCACGCATTGGTAAGCCGTTGTGATCCCCATTTTGCAGTAAGTCATTGTCCACTCCAGTCAGCAGTAAGCCATTGTCAACCTATTCCCCAATCAACGGTAAGCTGTTGTGTTCCCCAATTGTCAGTAAGTCATTGTAGTTCCCTTATTTGGGACCCATATCGCTGGTTCGTCCGAGTGGAGACAGACCAATCTTGGGATGATAACCACACTTAAGCTGCAGTATATCATCAAGTCACTGTCCTCTGCACACACCCTGATCTTATACCACATCTTGTACTTCATGGAGTTTTATTATCTTCCACAGGAACACATAGGAGGTCTCTTTGAGGCTCAAGAAAACATCACCATTACCCTCGAGTAGAATCCATATCATTCTCCATCCACTTCACTTGACCATCCATTATCCATCTTGATTATTACCCAGGCCACCACATTCCAGTGAGATCATTCCAATTCACATATTCACTGCTCCTAGAAATATCCCGGTAACTAACCATGTGTTATCCCTGACATCAGTGTTCGCTCCAGGGGAAGCACCCATCTGATCTACTATAGTTAGTGTTCCGATCATTCTAATCCTTATCTGCTAGACATTAATCCTATGGCATACCATGTGCTGAACATGAGAAGCTGAGGAAAACCTCAAAAACATGCATGTGTCATATAATTCCCCGCATTCGACGTGGGATGCCTCGGGCATCCAAACCCTTGAGAATCTCTTTAATAATGGGTAGAAACCCAGACACACTAGTGTGCCAGTGTCCAGACACGCCAGTGATGTCCAATGTGACTACTCTTCTAACCGAAAGTTGTTTCCCTGACTGGGCGCCCTATAATTTCATGACAGAAGCCGTGTAATTAACCATCATCCTTGAAGATATGGAATTGGGAAGAGTTTCACGACAAATATCACAGTCTATAAGTGAGACCTGGACAAGGTGACAAGTTCTGAGGGGGAATCCATGGAAGGAAGAACTGACAACCCATTATCCCATTTCGATCAAGGAGAAAACGTCCCTGAATAGGGAACGAATGTCACAATCCTTTGGAAACCAGGAATGTGGGTTAATAGCCAGTGTTTCCTTGTGGTTATCACAACAGATGAATGCATGTGGCCCGAAAAAAGCATTGAAAACATAAATGTTGAATCTGACATGAATTCTTTCTCCTCAATGTGTAGATTAGTAGCGTTCGAGGCATCAGTGGATTAGTGTGTCACATGATCAAGCTATCTAGTGCCTGGTCCCACCATGAAAATAGTGGGCCTGGTGTGAAACTCACCATAAATTGGGGTAGTCAAAACATTGGGCATCTCTGTATGTGACATAGTTAGCGTGGATCTCTCTTAACATCCATGGAATGTGGATTGGTGTTGGGGCATTGGACGTCAACTTCATTGTTTCAGCACTGATGGTTCAATCTCCCTGCTTTCTAGGAACCAAGCTACTGCATCAGGAATATGATTTCCACTCACCCACCAACACTGGGGAAGGGGAAACGGCAATATAGAAATACCACTTGGCTCAACCTATTCTGTGATAGATTCCACACCCGCAGCTGATGGGCACCGGTACCCCATCTCCTCTTCTGAATTCATTCAACGAAGGGTAATAAACAACCTCGTACGTCGATATGAAGAGGTGGGGATTATTCCTACTCTAGATATGGACCGCCAGTACATGGAGGCATCTGTGCCTCGTCTCCACCACTACCCCTAAGGGTCGCACAAGGATCCACTTCTTCGTACCCCAACATAAAATCATTTTGGGAGCCTCCCCCTAGAATGCCCCGATGACTCCCTCACTTACGCCAACGAGGTAGGGGATGTATAGGCATGCCTAGACGAAATCCCATTCCAGTTTTCCCCAAGGAGGGCCCCTATTAGGCTGCACCAACACTACCACCCAGTCCCATGAGTCGAGGAGAATGTAAGCCATGCGCCTGCACCGCTGGACCTAGTCCGGTTGACCCAACGCCAGCATCAAGAAAATGCCGAGGAGGATTCCCGCTAAGGGGCGTCAACGTTAACAACTGCTATGGATAGGGACACCGCCAATGTATATCCATAATCCAGTTGTATGCTGAGTATGGTAACTTATATACATAGCCCGTATCGAGGCCCCAACCTCCCCAGGGGCAGCCTGGGTCAACTCTCTTGGAAGCCGACCCAGGTATTGGCCGCTGCCAGTATGGAGGTCCTCCCCATACTACAACCATGGAGAACACGGATCATCCCCACTCATAGCCTTATCATGGAAGTCTTCCCCATGATGCCTTTAATATGAACGAGGGTCCTCCCCATGGAAGTGACACTCAGTACGGAAGCCTCTCTCATGCTCATTACATCGGGTATAGAGTCTTCCCTCCTTCTACAGACCACTTGTGTGGGTATATCTCACATCCGATAAATCTACAGCATGAGGAGGGCTCCCTATGTCCTTATAACAACTGTTGAAGGTCCTCCTCACCTCAGCGATAAAAGGAGTGAAGGACAACTTCGTTTCACTAGCACCCAGCATAGTGGTCCTACCCGTGTTCGGCTTGACCAGTACGGGGACCCTCCTCACACTGACACTATCACGGTAAACAAGAATGGAGGTCCTAATCGTGTTCTTATTTGCTCCAGCAGAGGTCCTACCGAATACATCATTTGCCACAGAGATTCCCTATATACATCAGTTAGTGGGAACAATTTTCCTCTCCATTTTCACTTTGATATATGTCTATGTGATCCTCGCACCCCAGCTCACTCAAGAGGAAATTCTCTCCATCCCAGAACTATTAAGGCTGAAGGTCCACCTCTTTCCAAAAATCAACCTTGTCCTGAAGAACCATCTCGGGGCAGGAGGTCGGGTCGTCGCCTCTATAAAATGAATGCCGAGATGACTCAGACTGAGATTGAACCAGTTTTCTTCTCAGATTCCAAGGCAGAAAATTACTTAGCAATGGAACCCTCGCTTAGATCCTCCATGTCAAGGGCTGGGGAAAGAACAAGGCACATCAACCTCATACTTCCAAAATGTGATGTCCATCAGATTCCCGCCTCCCACTATAGGTATATCCAGAAAGACAAAAATGGAAACTCTATAGGTTATGACCGTGCAATCACCACCATCATCACCAGAAGCACTCTGTACCTCGACTAGAAATCATTGAGAGCTATTCTGGGGACCCGTGATGGACTAGAAACAGTGTGGTCCACCGCCAGCAGGTGTGGTACCTACGCTAGAAATGTGGTCGTAAGCCCGTCTTGTTACGATTTCGTGGCTAACTCACTACAATCATCGAAGGATATCACAATATGTGGTGGTTTTTCTGGTCGCTAAACGTATTCTCCCCCAACCATCCTTCCATCTCAGCAGTCTTCTTTGGTACTGCTACTGATACACAAACTTCCACCAGTTGAAGACTAGGGCAATGTAGGCCTATGACCTCGAGTTAGAGTCGAGGATCTTGTGGTATATTCTCATAGAGGACTATTTCCCGGAGATATTTTGGCCGGTTGCATTTCTAAATATTAGGTTGCCTGAAGCCCTCAATAAGGATGAGGTCGAGTGTTTCCACCAGACCCTCTAGGCGACTCTTTTTCATCTTCGTCATCAATGAGTCACCTACCCCAAGAGACAAGAGCACTTTGAAGACATCGAAAAACAATTTTGATTGGTTTATTTGGCCACACTCTCTATGTACTATCACCGTAAGTCACCAAGACACCATGGGACCACCCAACAACGATGTGTCCATGGAATTAAAGTACTTCGCAGGATAATTATGGAGGCTTCTCCCCATGTGAAACAATGTTGTTGGGGGTAGTACGCGGCCCTCCATTTCAGTTCCATCTAGTGGAAGCCCTATATATTAGGTTACATGGAGGATATGACACCTGGAAGGGTCTTGGTTAACATGGAAGACCTATCAGGTGGTGGGAGCGAGCTAGAGATTATTGAATAGGACCTACCCTTGAGGGAGTTTCACACATCATGGATCCATCAGTAAGGATTTACTCATCAATAGAGGAATCTACTGGGTATTCTCATGCCCACAAATGCACTAGTCCTCAGCCGGATTCCCAACAAGGGAAAGGAACACCTCAAAGTTTTCAAACCCTCTGACCCGTCTGGCTTAGTCTAGAAGGTGGAAGACAATCCCAAAAATCAATATTGCACCAGCAACTCGCTGAACACAAAAAATGGTTGACAACCTCCTTTCTGAACTTGTTGTAGATTGATGGCCAGAATACGGTGATCCTCAACCTGGGAAACAGGGGTAGGCAGAACATTTCCTCAGCGAACTACCTCCAGGTGACCCTGACCATTCTTCCCACACAGATAGGGTTGAGGCTAGAACTAATGGAAGGAGGGCATGTTATGTCTCGCTAAAGACTCCTGAACGGCGTGAAAATCTTTGGGACCCTGCTCAGGTTCCCCTAGCTCTCCATAGGCCATTCCACCAGTTGCTCCATGAGCTGCAGGGCATGTTTATCGTGTTGAAGAACCCACCACCGCACTGGTGGTCAGGGATCCCCGTTAAGACAGGACCCCCTACCCAGATGATCTAATGGAGGCACTCATTGCACGTCTCAAGGCATTGGAGACACGATAGGTGGAAATCCCTCCGGATGGAATGCCATATCCTACGTGGGGGGATGATATTCCATGCCCCTGGGGTTTCCAAAATTCCACTTTTCCCCCTTCAATGAGAAGAGGGACCCACCACATCACCTGGCCCACTTTATCTCAAGGTGTGGACCCATGTTGGGAACCCCATCACTATAGGAATAATCCAAACTCTAGTGTTTTGTACAAAAAGTAGAGGGACCGACATCCTTCTGGTACAACCGGCTCCCCATCAGATTTGTAGCTAGCTAAGAAGACCTCTGTAGGAAATTCCTCTACCAATTCAGTTCCACCACATGGAAGAAGAGCATCACAGACCTCTTCAATTGCACGTAGAGGACTAACTAGCACGTTGGAGGCTTTTTCTCCCAATGGAGAGGACTCACATACATCCTTGACACGCCGCTGACTCAGAAGAAACTACTGGAAATGTGCATATGGAATTTCAAGACAGAACTGGTCCCCTCTCTAATCACCTAGAACAACCTTGGGGGATTTAGAGACTTCTTAGATAAGGCCTAGCGCCTAGAGGGAGCCTTAAAGCTTGATAGGTAGGTACGTTTGTTGCCTACTTCAATCCCTGTGAGAAGGGAATCCAGGGTCGATCCCACCGTAGTGGCTCAAATAGAGGCATCCAAGAAACTAGAGTTGCTACCAGTGGAGCCGCCTCCACAACCTCACAGAGTCCCTCCACCTCAGGCGCAGCCTCTAGCCCTGCAGCTCCAACTTCAGAATCAGAAAGTGCACTAGCGCAATGCACCACCACCACCTATGCGACATAACCAGACTCCACATTCTTAATAGTCTCCACCATCTCCTTGTTAGGGTCAGGCTACAAGGGCCCCCTTTCCAGATAGATGGAACCAAAACGACTCGTTCAACAAGGATTTGGTCCCTGTTTAAATCCTTAGTGACTTAGAGCATGAGATTATACGTTTTCCTGAGTGCAGGCAGCCATAAGAGGTGAACCACACTGATTTCCCTAATTACTTCCCCTATTAGTAGATCCTGTGGATCACCCCTAAACAGTGCTATGTGATTAAGGACTGTCTCCAAGACCAGGTGGATAACAACACAGTCCAGTTAGGCCCAGCTCCAGCACTTGTGGTATGTGTCTTCATGATGCCAGATAGCAGCAGTTACAATGAAGGCAAATGGCATGAGGTTTTTAACCATGGGTCCCATAATTATGAAGATTGGATGGCTTATAAAACAATCGTCAGTGCCCATGGTTTCATATATGTGCTCCTGAATCATCCAGAGCCTTCAGAAACCACAACCACTACTTCTACATTGGCGTCTCAGTCAGAATCTTCCCAGAATAGCAGACACCAGAAGTGCAAGGGGAAAAAAAGTCATCCCGATAATGTCATTGTCATCTCTTACTCTCGGCGATTTCATGCCATCAGAGATGGAGATCCATCGCAGAATCCATCCAGTAGTAGAAAAATTTTCAAGCAAAATTATAAGGTATTCCTTAGGTAATATTGTAGAGCTGCTAAACCCCAACATGATTTTGAAAGATAAGGAGCACTGGGAGGGTCCCCCCAACGTCCCATGTCGCTGCTAGTGTCGATGGAGCCGTGGCTATTTGGGCCATTGGAGTGCCTCGATTAGTACATCCTGCCAGGATGTGAATGCTACCAAAATGAGGCCACAGGCTCAACACAGAGGTGAGCATGTGTAGCTTTCTCATCGGGTGACATCAGGTCTGCCTTTCCTTCTGTTCGTGTTGTTGGATTAGGTAGAGCGACCTCGACTGTGTCATGATCAACTGCACCCTTCTACAGACCAGTATCAGTCATCAGTCTTTTATTTTTCAGTCATTCCACAGGCTTTGACTAGTGATTAGCAGGATATTCCTACCACTAGTCAGCCGTCGGTCTAGCCAACAAGGCCCACCAAACCTCCTATCATAGAGAAACCTTCTGTATGTCTATGCTCACACCTGAAACGGAAGTATGATGTTTTCAAAAATATTTCCAGCATTCCAACAAAGCTCTCCATCCTTGAGGCCCTTCTCATATTTTCAGATATGTGTGAGGCCCTCACCGAGGCTATAAAAATCCCCCTCCAGTTTGAGATGGACGTAGTAGCCAAAGAATCCTTTTTTGTTGATGTGGTCGAGAATATTGAATGTCATGACATCATTTAATTCTCTAAAGATGATGAAGGATATCCCTTATATGGAACATTCTCCCAATGTACATCATCGTCCAATTCAATGTCATGGTGGTTCGTCGTGGTCTTGTCGACCTGGGCTCTCAGATCAACCTAATCTTGACTCAGAAAAAATGAAATCTAGGGTAGTCTGATGATGATCTAAGTCCCTATGTCCTAATAATCCAAGGTTATGATAGGACAGAGCAGACACTGGTTGATAAGATCTTCTTGAAGACCCAGTTTTGTGGCCTGGTTGCCAGCACAAAATTTATTTTTGTCTCTCAGGACCCCACCTATAATGCGTTGATGGGTAGGTCATGGCTACACCTACATGTAATAGTTCTATCAGTATATCCCATGTTCCTCAAGTACTCCCTCCATGTTTGGGTGGGAATGATTCAAGGTGACGTGTCTTTCTTTTCCCCTTGTGAATCCCGCTATCTAGATGTCGACTACTACAAGAGAAAAAAAAGATTCAGGCTAACAAGGATGAGCATGCCACAGCTGTGACTGATTTGTGGACAGATCTAGATGACACCAACATCTTTTCAATACAATGATTGTAGGATAAGGCCCCATACATGAGACAATGCTTCGTTTTTTCTAGAACAAGGGGATAACACATTGACAATTCTATATGACACCGTAAGATCACCTCATACTCCTACACAAATCAAGATTAGGTGATCCTGGAGCCTCCTACTCCCAAAAGGTATTGGGATGTCCGCCCCATGGAAATTGAAATACGTCAAACTTTCCTGTTTTTCCGGGCTGGAATTAATCAGCTCAAGATGATGTGACACTTTTTCTATGATATAATCAAGTGTGGCCCCTTGGGCTGAAGACTAAATTGGATCAGATCAACATCCTTCATCACTATGGTTTCCACAACACAGGAGCTCCCCGATGTAGTGGTCACTGCCGCTCAGGCTGGTACCAGCCTCCTATCGGGATCTGTTGACTTAGAGGAAACTCCTCCAACAATGGTAGGTCTGGGTATTGACTTCATTACCCTGGCACAATCCATTCTTCCATATTCATTACTATTTTCAAGAAGGCTACACCAACAATTAGGTAGTGTAACAGGCTCTCATTACTAGCCCCGAGCAGGCCCTCAAGATTGATGTGATACATTTTCATGTGAAAGAGTAATCAGAACTAGTGATAAAGAAGTTCAATAATGACTATGTCATCAGAACGATAGAGCTCGTACCATTGTTCAAACACACTCTCTAGTTAATAGCCTAGTTCTCATCCCGACCATAAGTTACTGATTCCCCTCGATCTCAGAACGGCCAAGCTGACACCCTAGATAGCCTAGCTGAATCACTTGCAGAGCTCGAACATGATGATCTAATAATCCACGTGGTACACCAGAGAGTCATTTCTCCCATCACTCTAAATGACACTGAAATCCTGCATGTAATCCACCTTACCGCCGACGCCTCTAGGTCTGGACATTCAGGTCCCTCGGATGTAGTGATTTAATAGATCCCTAATTGGAGGACATCCTTTTTAGATTACCTCTAAAACGGTAATCTCTCGGAATATCGGGCTGAGTGACAGTGAAGTTGAAGCTGCACGCTACACTTTACCCTCCAGGATGGTCCTGGTCTTGTGAAGAACCTCTAGAAGTGCGGGGTTGATGGGTTTCTCCTCTGTTACATTCAAGGAGTCGAGATTTCCCAAGTCATATAGGATTTTCATGCCATTTTCTATGGGGCTCATCAGACTGGGCCAATTCTATCTCACCAGATCCAAAGACTGGGGTATTTTTTTCCCTCCATGATCCATTATATCATCATGTTCACCAAAAGGTTCCATGCGTTCCAAATTCATGAAAACTTTATGCATCAGCCACCAAATACTCTACATACTACCAAGTACTCTTATCCATTTGTGGTATGAGGACTCAATGTCGTGAGACCATATCCACCTGCAACAGCTCGCCAATACAGGTTCATCCTGACTGCTACGAATTTCTTCTCCATGTAGGCAGAGGTAGTTCCGCTCAAGGAGGTCAAGTATCATTCCATCATTGACATTGTGAGCTCCAATGTCATCAAATGATTTGGAATCCCTCACTCCATCATCACCGATAATGGAATGAACTTATGGGCAGTGCAGCTGAAAAATATGTACGCTAAGTACAACATTCTTTCTAGCCATACCTCCCGCTATCAGGCGCAAGAAAATGGACAGATATAGGTGTTCAACAAAACCCTCTCTGACATTCTGCAAAAAATCGTTGGTCAGAACAAGAATAGTTTCTTAGACTAGCTCCCCAACACCATCTGGGAATATCGGACGACGGTTTGTAATTCCACCAAGGTGGCCCGGTATTCTCAGGTGTACGGAATGGAGGTTGTTGATCATACCACGATTCACTATTTTATTTCACCCATTAACCAATGTATTAAACTGGATTTGTATTGAAAAATACAAGTATAATAAAAAATTTCACTACATGTTTTATTCAATTACTATGTTTTTAACACCGTTAAAAATTTCAATGTTAATTGTTTTAATAATTTTATTATAGGTGGAGGTGATTTGGAGGACCCATGATGAAGTCCAAGAAAAATGGGCCAGACTGCGAAGGATTTATGCACACTAGTGGACTTACCTACATTTTTCAACTAACCCCTAAGTCCAAATGGGCTGAAAATTTGTGGTCTGGTCTAAAATCTAATTCTCTACATTTCATATGAAGTCCATGAAGCCTCATTCGGCTTCTACTATTCGCATCCGAATTGACTTGTCCAAGGAATCAAATTTGCAAAAATTCAAATGCAATGTTCGGTATTTTATCAAAATATTGAGCTATATTTGTCCAAATGGTACCAAACGTTTAGTGGAGACAGTCAAGAGATGGTCCTATATCTTTTTTATTTTTTCTAAAGAGAGATAAGGCAGTCATGCGGCAGAAACACATGGTACAAATGAATTGAATAAAAAAGTGTGCCTAAAACCACCTTCCAATTTTCATATAAAATGGAACCTTAGGATCTCCATTTATTAGTTCGGCCAAACGGAAAGGTGATACCATATTGGAGTCCCAAATAGGTCTTTTCATCCTCACTAGATGTTTTGGAGGAAATGGGAAGTTCTACTTAATCATCTTATTCTTCCTCACCTCCCATGGACTTCTAAACCCCTTGTGATCACCTGGGGAGGAATGTGATATAAATCCCAAGCTTCATGTTTGTAATATTTGAATGATATTTTTAATTCCAGGTTTTTATGTAGTTTATCATCATCCTATATTCTTATTTTATTGAGTTATGTAATGGAATGTGATTCTTAACTCATATTATCATGTTTGGGGGTACCCATTCATGTGATGTTTCACACACCGTTCACCACTTCCTTTTCCCTCTTTCAATTGCGGTGTTTTTGTGGTTCATATTGGTCAATTGAACTCACATAATCACTTTCAAGGTCATGTACATTTATTTCATGGTATCACAATGAAGTAACATACAAAACTAGACATCAAATCAAGTTCTTCATGTGTTCCCTTGGTGAGTTTCGGTAATGATGTCGATCACAAATCACCCAATCATTGGTAGTGTCTAGTGAATCATTGTGTGTTTTTGACTGAAACCTAGGGTTATCCTAGTATAAACATAGTAAAATTATGGTTCTAGTTGTTACAAACAAGGTATTAAATGATCATAACCCTATATCATGAATTGATTAAGAATGAACATTATGAGAGTACCCCCGGTTGATCACGCTTAATTAATTCTGTTAATTTATACTTTGTTTTATCGCTTTCATTTTCTATTTTCATATTTAATCATAAAACCCCCAATATTTAAAAACTATCATTCCCCTTATACATTCATAATCAAAACCCTATTTTTAAATTAATGATCTAAGGCTCCGTTGAGAGACGGCCTAGGGTTTCTGTTATACTGGAGAAATTCTAGTCAAAATTAAACAACAAATTTGACGCGCTCGACAACATGATCAAATTTTTGCGCCATGGTCAGGGAGACAAGGTCATTTGTTTTCCTTTATTTTCATTTATTTATTTATTTTAATTCTTAATTTGTACTCATTTATATACCTCACCCACATTTTATTGTTTTTTTTTGGGTATTTGTCTTTATTTTTTATTGTTTTTGTGTGTTTTTCCTATCTCCCTCTCTCTCTATTCTTCTCCATATCCCTCTATATAATTATGTATTATAAAATAATATTCTTCTTTCTCCCTTATTATGTTATCCTATCCATATTATATAAAAAACTTCACAACTTATTTTCATGACCCGATCACAAAAATAAAAACTATATGAATTTGACCCGCAAATTGAAAAGACACATCACACACAAATCAAGGAATATAGAGAAGTTAAATAAAGTAAAAATAAGGAACCCCTTGTGGAACCTCAAGTGTTTATAAACCAATAAAAAATTAATCCCAATATTATCCAAGAAATCATGGCTGCAAATAATTGGACCCTAAATGAACTGACCACCTCGGATGTGGAGTACCAACCTGCATACATCCAATATCCCGAGGAAGCAGCCAACTTTGAGATGAGATTAGGCCTGAGGAATCAGAAAACTTTGAGCTAAGATCAGGCCTCATCCACCTACTTACCAAATTCCATGGTCTTCTTATTGAGGAAACTCACAAACATATCAAAGCGTTTCACATAGTGTGCTCCACCATGATACCCCAAAATGACTCTGAGGACTTAATTATGTTTAGGGTCTTCCATTTCTCCCTTGATTATGTAGAAATGGATTGGATATACTATTTTCCTATCACAATTGGGGGATGAAATGACCTAAAATGACTCTTTCAATATATATTATTCCCTACCTCCCGAACTGCATCTATTAGGAATGAAATTTGTGGCACTTGGCAATCAAAAGGTGAGTCCCTTCATGAATATTGGGAGAGATTCAAAAGACATAGCTCAAGTTTCCCCCACCACCAAATTTGTGATAAATTTATAATTAAATACTTCTATGTGGATGTTGTCCCCATGGATTGTGGAATGATAGTTCTTGCAGTTGGTGGTTCCCTCATTGAAAAAACTCCTTCTTCTGCTCATGATGTAATAGCCAACATGGCTCAAAATGCACAACAATTTGGTACACAATTAATTGAAACAACCTAAGGAGTTCATGGGTAAGAAATTATACCCTAGAAAAAAGAGGTAGATATTAAACCTGATGAGATTCATACCCTTCTAAGACAATTATCTCAAGCACAAGTTAACTCGCACTCTACTTCTATTCCACTACATTGTGGTATTTGTTTTTATAACACTCATTTTTATGACCAATGCCCACAACTTCATGATTCACCTGAGTCTTGTCCAGCTGTGTTTCCAGGGCGTCCATTCCAACAAGCACCTCCCTTCAAGCAAGAAAAATTCAGACCAAATCTAAATCACAGGAGGCAAACACAACCCTAGTACCGACAAGGATGAAACTCAAGCTAACCCATGTGGAATCGATATCAACAAGGACAAGGTATGCACGCTTCATATCCATCAACTTCTCAAATTAATCATCCTCCTCCTCTCAAATATGAACCAAGCCTCAAGGATATGTTGAAGAAAATGGAAACCTAGAACCACCAATTCCAACAGACCACACAATCGACAATTCATGACCTACGAACTCAAGTGGGACAACTGGAGAACACCATCAGTGAGCTTAAGATGAAATGTTCTAGACAATTACCATCCCAACCCATTTCCAATCTGAAGGAAAAAGGTGACGTATGTGAAATTACACTTCATGGTGGTAAAGAAGTTTCTCCTTATACCGATTCTACACAATAGGTATGTCCCTCTCTTGAAAAAACTCCTTCCCCACCCATAAAGACTCCAATGAAGAAAAAAATATAAAAATGGAAATAAAATTATCATTAATGATTCCCATAAAAAATCCATTCCTCTTCCTTTCCCTTAAAGACTCTCTAAATCTATGAAAAAAATTAATAATGAGATCGACAATGAAATAATGGATACATTTGAAAAGGTTCAAGTTAATATTCCATTATTGGATGTAGTCACAAAAATTCCCCGTTATGCCCAATTTTTTAAAGAAACTTGCACCCATAGATGAAGGCTGAAGGAGAATGAGAGAGTAAACATGGTGAGGAATGTCTCATCCTTTATTCAACCCTCAATGCCAACCAAATTCAAAGATCTGGACACATTCCCAATATTGTGTACCATAGGGGTGCTTTATTTTATGATTCTATGCTAGATTTAGGTGCTTCCATTAATATAATGCCTCACTCTATGTATACTTCTCTGGTGGTTAGAGAGCTTCAACCAATAAAAATTTCCTTTCAAGTTTCCAACTAGAGTACAACACATCCAACAAGAGTGATTGAGGACGTCCTTGTATGAGTGAAGAATATAATCTTCCTTTCCCATTTATACATTCTTGAGATGGAAGATACTTCAACCCAAGGACATTCTCCTCCCATACATGGGATATCATTCCTCAAAACAGCAAAGACGATCGTCAACATTCAAAATGGTATTCTATCCATGGAATTCAGAGGGGAAAAGGTATGTTTTAATATCCTTGAGGCTATGAAACACCCCATTTAAGAGAACTACACTCTTCTTTTGTATTTGATGGTAGTTTTGTCAAACGATGCACACACACACAATTATCTCCTCAACCCATATTGGAGTTCCTTTTTCTCTTCTTCACCATTGGATGATTTGAGTTTTGATAAATATTTTGATTATTGTTTGGGTTCTAAAAAGTGTAAATTTTGTGCTTTAATTGATGAGTGTGTTCATTCTGAGGTTCCCATAACCATCAATGATTCTGCAAATCTCATTTATATAGAGTTTCTCTCTTTAGAGAATAAACATGAGCAGATAGATAGTTTAAGGGACCACACTCCCCCTAAATTCCCTCCGTTAATCTAGAAACCACTAGTGTTGGAACTTAAACAACTTCCTTCTAATTTGAAATATGCATATCTTGAAGATATTGACCAATTTCCAATCATTATTTCCAATAACCTCTCTCCACAACAAGAATCAAAACTGCTCAAACTTTTGAGAGAGTGTAAAAAGTAAATAGGTTGGACATTGGATGATATTCAAGGGATTAGGCCATCTATTTTTATGCATCATATACTTTTCGACGATGAGTCTAAGATCGTCTAAAAATCCCAATGTTGGATGAATCCCACTCTCCTTGAAGTGGTAAAATTGGAAGTCAATAAATTACTTTCTGTGGGGATCATTTATCCTATATAAGATAGGAAATGGGTTATCCCTTGAAAAATTTTCCTAAAAAAACTGGAATAACAGTTGTGTCAAGTTAAAGTAATGAATTGGTTCCAACACGTGTGAAAAATAGTTGGCAAGTCCGTATTGACTACCGTCGACTGAATCAAGCCATGCCGAAGAAGCCCTTTCCTTTACCTTTGATTGACCAAATGTTAGAACGATTGGATGTTAAGTCCGATTACTATTTCCTTGATGAATGTTCGGGTTATTTCAAAATCCATATATCCCCTGAAGACCAAGAAAATAATACATTTACATATCCCTTCGGCACATTTGCATACAAAAGGATTCCATTCGGTCTATGTAATGTTCCTGGTACATTTTAGCGTTGTAAGTTAAGCATATATTCAGAGTAAATATAGAATTTCAAGGAAGTTATTATGGATGGTTTCATGGTATATGGATCATCTTTTGATGATTGTTCGGAACACCTAGGTTCTGTCCTCCACTGCTGCATTGAAAAAGATCTTGTTTTAAATTATGAGAAATGCCATTTTATCGTTGAGTGGGGGATAGTTCTTGGGATTTTCATTCCAAATAAGGGAATTCAATTTTATAAATATGAAATTGAGTTAATTTAAACCCTTATATATCCAAAATATGTTCATGGGGTGTGATATTTCTTGGGTCATTCTGGTTTTTACCTCCGATTCATTAAAGACTTTAGTAAGATTTCACTTCCATTTTCCCGGTTATTCCAAAAAGATTCTGAGTTTTTGTCTGATAAAAATTGTGAGGATGCTTTCAATTCACTAAAAAGGAGTCTCACATCACCTCCCATCATCCAACCACCAAGGTGGGATCTCCTCGTTGAGCTTATGTGTGATTCCTCTAACATTGCAGTTGGGGTGGTTTTATCAAAAAGGGTTGAGAAGGCTCCTCATGGCATTGCATATGCCTCATGTACCCTTGACCTTGGCCAAATGTAGGTGATCATATGAAGCTGCATATCCAAGAGTTGGAAGAAATTATACATGATGAATATGAGAACTTCTATATCTATATAGAGAAGACAAAGGCTATCCATGATAGCATAATTCATCAGCAGAAGTTCCATATTGGTGAGAAGTCCTCGTGTACAATTCCAGGCTAAAGCTCCACCCGCATAAGCTTCATTCTCGATGGCTCAGTCCTAATACTGTTACTAATGTATACCCTTTTGGTTCAATTTATATTTTTCATGAGTAGAGTGAACGAAGTCATACCTTCAATGGGAAGAAACTTAAACACTTATATAAGGATTTTCCAAAGAATCTGGTGGAGGAAATCCACATTCTAGACGCATCATACCAGTAAACCACAACAGGTTTTATCATTCCTTCTCACATTCTCAACTATTACAGTGAGGACACTCCACATTCTAGGTGTGGGGGGGGATGGATACATTCCTATGTTAGTTAGTAATCTTCATCATTTTCTCCTTACTTCTCTTTTTATCCTTCTTTATGGTATTTTCATTTTTCCTCATACAAAATTTTAAAGTTCCATGATTAGGTTACCATATAGGGGGGAATGTAAAAATACCATAACAAAGGCTAAAAAGAATATTTGTATGAATTTATCATCAGGGGTCGATTTTTTTAGTGAATTGGTTTTCAGTAAATTATATAAATGGGTGTATTTATGTGAAACCTTTGAGATGATTGATGCCCCTTGTGTGAGTAGTTTTTGGGAAAACTATGTCACTAATATCGCCCCACATTTTTGAAACAAACCACATAGTGTGAATACTTATTACTTAATATAAGGTAAATATGTATTATGTTAATATTTTTCAGGTTTAAATGATATTTCCATACGTTCGTTCCTTATCTGATCTGTTTCATTACTGTACCAGATTAACCTATGTGTGTGTACCTAATTTTAGACTATTGTTCACCCTAAAAAAAATTGGTTGTGTCTTTGGAAGGACAAAAACCAGTCCTCCTCAACCTTTAATCTTGTTATAACTATTTAAATTAATGTTTTGAGGAGATAAAACAAGGGTAGAAAGATGAGTTTGAGATTTGTTACATATGAAACTTCTAAAAAATAAATAAATGAGGGGATTGATGAAATGTGAAACATATGGGGTTATCTAGGTCAGGAGCATATGGTTTTACTTCTGGGAATTCTTAAGTGAGAAGGTCTTGAAATATGATTGGAAACATTGTAGGGTAGGTTCGGTGGACAAAATCATCTAAGCTGAAAAATGTTAAAATAACCTATATTTATTGGATAGCAAGTGGAATGAATAGCATGGAATGGTTTTAACACACACACATGGAGAGTTAGTGTCATGGTTGAATTCTAAATTCCATGCTCAATTTGGTATCACAAATCCTTTTGAATTTCACTATGATATAATTAATGAGACATCCTTTTCTATTTTAACTAGGAAGAACTCATTGGTGTGGTTCGTGCATTGATCATACTACTTTAATTAAAATTTCCTCAAATGTTAAATCTTCATGATTTTGGGAATATATATATATATATATATATATGTATCATTTTATTTGGATATGTTACTTTTCCTAGGAGTGAAAATGTTTAAGTGTGGGTCTATGATCGTACCACGATTCAATGTTTTATTTCAACCTTATACCAATGTATTAAACATGTTTTGTATTGAAAAATGTTAGTATAATAACAAATTTTACACCATGTATGATTAAATTACTATGTTTTTAACACTATTAAAAAGGGAAATGTTACTTTTTTTAAAAAATTATATTATAGGTGGAGGTGATTTGGAGGACTCATGATGAAGTCCATGAAAAATGGGCCAAACTGTGCAGGGTTTATGCACACCATTGGAGTCAACCACATTTTCCTACTGAACCGTGCATCCAAATGGGATTAAAATTTGTGGTCAGATCCAAAAATTAATGGGATACATTTTATATTAAATAGGAGATGCCTCATTTGGCATATACAATTCCCATCCAAATTGATCTATCCAATGAATCAAATTTTCACAAAGTCAAATGTGGTGTCCTGTATTTTATCAATATCTAGAGCTGTATTTGTCCAAATGGTTCCAACCATTCAATGAAGACACTAAATAAATGGGGATACAACTTTGTTATATTCTCCAAATCGAGATAAGGCTGTCTTGAGGCCGAAACGTGTCATATAATTGGATTGAAGAAATATGTCTGCCTAAAACCACCTTCCAATTTTCCTATAAAATGGCACCTTGGGCTCCACATTTAGTAGTTCGGCCAAGAGGAAAGGTTCTACCATTTTGGAGTCTGAAAGCATTCCATTTATTATTAGTACATGTTCTGGAGGTTATGGGAATTTCTACTTCAACATCTTCTTCTTCCTCCCCTCCCATGGATTTCTAAACCCCTTGTGATCACTTGGGAAGGAACGGGATGTAAATCCCAAACTTCATGTTTGTAATATTTGAATGATATTTTTATTTATAGGTTGTTATGTTATTTTTCATAATCATCTATTCTTATTTTATTGAGTTTTGTACTATTATGTCATGCTGAAATCATATGATCATGTTTGGAGGTACCCATTCATGTGATGTTTCACACATCGTTCACCACTTCCTTTTCCCCCTTTCAATTGCGCTGTTTTTGTTATTCATATTGGTCAATTTAACTCTCATAAGAACTATCAATGTCATTTAAATTTATGTCATGGTATCATAATTAAATAATATACAAACCCAGACATCACATCGAGTTCTTCATGTGTTGCCTGGATGAGTTTCAGTTATGATGTCGAACACAAATCACCCAATTATCAGCTATGTCTGGTGAATCATTGTGTGTTTTCAATTGAACCCTAGGAGGTATCCCAGTATAAAAATAGTAAAATTTATGGTTCTAGGTGTTAAAAACCAGGTATTAAAATATTATAACCCAATATCATGAAGTGATGAAGGATGAACCTCATGAGAGTACCCCGGGTTGACCATGCTTGATTAATTTTGTTAATTTCTACATTGTTTTATCATTTTCATTTTCTATTTTCATATTTAATCATCAAAAACTAAAGTTTTACAAAATATCATTCCCATTATACATTCAAAATCAAAACCCTCTTTTTAAATTAATGATCTAAGGCTTCATCAAGAGATGACCTAGGGTTGCTGCTATACTGTAGAAATTCTAGTCAAAATTAAACAACTAATTTGATGTGCTCGACAACGCGATCAGTTGTCCTGCCCATCAAAATAGAGGTTCCCTCATTACTCAAAACTATCTATGATCATCAAGAAGCAGATAAAGTAGTAGAAATTCGTCTGGATGAGCTGGAAGTTCTCGACGAGAATAGGCTTTGTGCCATGCACAATCTAGAAATGCATCAGAAAAAGATAGCTAGAACATTCAACAAAAAAGTTCTCTTACACTCCTTGAAAGGCGACTTGGTACTGTCCCTCAGGACACCAATGATAGCTGGCATGAAAACCACCCCAGTTGGAGCCCAAATGGGAAGAACCTTACATTGTTTACATGTTTTAATTCAATAGTGCATACTCCCTGACCACAATGGATGGTGAGTGTAAAAATCCTACCACCAATGCCATGTTCCTTAGGCAATACTTTTCTTGAGATCCATGGGCCCTATATGAACTTAAACTATTATGTCCAGATGACATTAAATAGTATGCCATCCCCCAGGACATTTAACAGTGTCTGGTCTTGCATGACCTTAAACTGTATGGTCCTGCAAGACCCTAAACTACATTACAATCCTACATGACCTTAAACTATCTGGTACCACATGACCTCACACTGTGAAATTTCATCCAACATGACTTTAAACTGTATGTCATCATGCGAGATGTTAAACCCCAAGAACTACGTATGGCTTTATTCCCATCCTCATGGGAAATGTAGGAATTCTTGGACGCCTCATCTTGAGTCCATCCCCAAATTTCCTCTTTGACTATTCCCCCTGGTTATAGTTCTCTTGGAGGATCCCACATGGTTTCATGTATGTTTCCTTCGCCCCACTCACGTCAAGAATATGATGACTTCACCATGTTCCCTCACTCGTTATTCTCCCCTACCACATCCTCACCGCACGGTGCTAAACTGCATGGCCTTCAAAACTACATATGGCTTGATTCCCATTCTTAAGGCATACGTAGGAATTCCCAAAAATTTTGTTTGTAGGCCAAGCCCCAAAATTCAAGATCCCCCGTTGGGAAAAAACTCAAGGTGTGGGGAAGGATTTGACCCTTAATCACGGAGAGTTCATCTTGACCATACCATGTATCCATCCTACCAGAAGATACCCACCTCATCTACTACACAGCTTGACTTACTGTTTCACAGCGACATGTATGCTCCACGCAGTCCATCATTTGTGATTTCATTATCTTTCACATCTGAATGGGACCCAAAAATGGCATGTATGCTCAGCCTAAGGGCTCTCCTACCATTAATGGCCAACTTTCTCGAGGGTTTTGAACAACAAATTGATTCATGTCCCTCGTTGAGAATATGGTCAGCAGTCGATGCTCATTTTTTGTTCCCATTTCAGGTCACAGGATATGGATTTTTTGTTGTGAACTGGGTCAAAAACTATCCTTTTTCATTCTCAAAACCCTCATATGTCCCAAAATCAGAGTGTAGTGGTTCACCCTACCCCGTTTTCTCTTCAAGACTCGGTCTGCCTCGGGCAAGAGTGTGATTACAGCTGTCGACCTTTATGTGATGGGGAGAGCCTAATCCTACTCCTTTTTTCCCACACCGAGCATTTCATATGTGGGTTTTAGAGTTATGATGAGGCCATACATGCATGATGGATCATATGGATACAGTTGGCCGGGATGCCCACCCTCAGGTCACTCGACCCTTTCGGCCCCCTGGCCCAAGTTTTCATTTGGAACTGTGTCGTGTGGTATCGACTCACATCCTTATTCACGTCGGTCTATTTTTCCATTCCACAGACACCTCATTTGATACATCCCTCCATTTATCTTCCCTTCCATGAGCACAGGCCTCGCCATGCTGTGCGAGCCCCATAATTTGGTTTTTCATCATCTTCTTTATCCAAAATGACCCCTGTAAAATGCATGTGCTCGGCCCTAAGACCCTACTACCATTTTGGGAAAACATCCCCAAATATTTTGAGAGACAAATTGATACAATTCCTATGTTGGGAATAAGGTCAACAGTTGATGCTCATTTGTTTTCCCCCGACCTCTGGTCACGCAAGGGTAGACACTGTGTTGTGAACATGGTCAACAATTGTCGTCTATCTTCACTTCCACTTTATGATATTTCATAGGCACGATTATTCACCCTCTCCACCCAGTTGTACCATGCATATGACATTAAACAATGAATCTATGGTCCGAGCACTATGACCTTAAACTGAGATCAATATCGCCTTCACTGAAAGAAGTTAAACTGCAAGCAGGCTGTGGCATTCTGTGTGTGGCCCAGCCTCTGTTCCCTCAACCTTCTCAGGACCCTATCCTAAGTCCTCGCAAAGGATTGTATGGTATGGTATAGGATTGTGTCCTCATTTATGTCTGGTAACTCTTCATGTCATAAACATCCCTCTTTGGGGTATCTTTCTCTTATTTTCATCCTTGCTGCATGACGATAAACTTCACATAATCCTTCACTAGAACTATGTGTGGCATTATTCCCATCCTTATGGGATATGTAGGACTGCCTGAGTGTCTACTCTTCGGGTCCAGCCCCGTCTATTAGAAACCCCCTATCATCTTGGCCCACTGGCATGTGTCCTTCCAGGATAAGGGTATATGGTGTGATATGGGCTTATTACCCCATTCCCGTTTGGTTTATAACAACCACACCACATACCTATCTCTACTGAGAACCCTTATCTACCATTCCCTACACTTATCTTTTTCATGTTGGCTTTTCTTAATTTCTGTCCCTTTCCCCTCTTCGGTGATTCAACAATGTACCCAAGATTACTCTAGTTCAGAGCATGGAATGTTAGATTCTACTTGGACATTCTTTCACCCATTTTTCAGGTTTCATGTTCCCCTTCATTTGGGGTTCAATTATCATTCACATCTGAAGGGACCCCCAAATGGAAGGTATTCTTAGCCTAAGGGCTCTCCTACCATTATGGGCCAACATCCTCTATGATTTAAGAAACAAATTGATACAATTCCTGCATTGCGAATAGAGTCACTAGTTGATGCTCATTTGATCCCATTTCAAGTAACATGATATAGATGTTGTGTTTCAAACTCGGTCAATAGTTATCCTCCATCATCATACCAAACCCTTAAACCCTTAAATATTGGTTACATGATTACAATTGATTTCCACCCCATCTTGTCCAAGTTGAATATTGAAACTCTTGGTACTATCCCTCAGTGAGAATTTGAACGTTAGGAGGAAAAAGCTGTGGTAAGGTGACATTAGGGGCTCCACACAAACTTACCCTTCACAAGTATTCCATGTGTTGTAAATACTTCTTCCTCCCTTGTTTACAACACCAATTTTGACTCACGTGGGATTAGGAACTGGATAAAAGTCTACGCTTTCTTTGAAGAGTTTGGCATCAACATTGGTCAGAGTTATATGACCTTAAACTAATATCTACTCATACATCATCTTCTATAACAATGTCTTGCTTGGTTCCCATCTTCATTGGATATGTAGGTGAGCATAGACATCAGGTCTTTGGGTCCATCTCGAGTTCCATTAATATATCTCTTATTATTTTCCTTTTAGGCCCCAAATCTTATAAGATTGCGTGATGTGGCATGTGTAGGATTATGCCTTCGATCACATTGGGTTTACAATAGTCGCACCACGTACTCCCATTCAAGGACCCAGTCCCTTATACCTTTTTTCCCGCATGAAATTAAACTGTATGTTGTCTAGAAAGACGTTAAATTGAACCTTCACGAACTATGCCAAGCTTTATTACCATCCTCATGGGATATGTAGGAATGCCTGGAAATCTCGTCTAACGGTCCAGTTCAACTGAGAGCTAGTCTCTCCTGACCCATATTATCTAACCTTTTCTGGCCCCTAATCCAGAGGTTTCCTTCTTGTAATCGTGCATGGTGTAACATGGACCACATCTTCATTCACGTCAGGTATGATTTATCACACTGTGAACATTCCCTATTGAACCTCATATGTCTGGGTCATGCGACTTCAAACTCTGCTTCCTAGTCCCAAATGACTTTAAACAATTATGTCTATATTTTACAATGCTAAAGTGCATGAATGGTCCCATCACATGACCCTAAAATGGGACATTATCATCTAGGACTCATGAAAAAAACAACACTGCATCGTGTCGTCCTCACTCGAGGGGACATCATTTTTGGTATCAGTCACACACCATATCATTTTTCAAATCCTGCATATGGCTTGATTCATGTGGTGATTCCTATAATGTCAATCCTAGATCTATCGCTTCTTGAAAAAAAAAATATACATACATTCATCCTAAAGTAAAAACATGATCTTTCAAATTCTGTATCGTTTGGTTCATGGGACAGACTTGCACGACCTTATCATCCCTGACACTATTACCTTACTATTCCATCCATTGAACTACGTATGGCTTGATTCCCATTCTCATGGGATATGTAGAAATGCTTGTGCCCTCTGCTTCAGGCCCAACCTATATTTTGTTTTCGATCCCTCAACCTAAAACCTCCCCAAGAAACACATGTTGGTCTAGACACTAGGTCCTCATTCATGCCAGGTTGTATAACTACTTCACCATATGTCTCATGTATTCCCTACTATCTCTGGATCGAGCTCTATGACCATAAACTATGATCACTCAGCGCCCTTGCCACAAGACATCAAACCTCCCTACACCTTCCAGATCTACATATGGCTTGATTCACATCCTAATGGGATACATACGAATTCCTAGACATCTCGTCTTAGGGTCCATCCCCATGAATATAAAATATTGTCCCCTCTCCTTCTACTTCTAGGCCAGAACCCTTTTGGGAACACGTGGTGTGGTGAGTACCTCACAGGTTCTCGTTCACGTTGGGTTTTTCAATAGCTACACCACGTGCCTCCCATGTCTATTTCCAATCAGTCCCAAGTTCTATGACCCTAAACTAAGATCTCCCTATGGGAACTGCATGTCACGTTTGGATACTTCACCACCCTTTGCACAGTCCATTAAATCAAGTACCCCGTTAATGATCCACCCAAGAACCATAACCGAGAAGCGTGTGACCCCAGGAACCTTCTCCTTGGGATGGGACTTGACTCCCAATATCTGATACGTCTTATTTTCATACTCATATTCATTATGACAAATAGCTAGAAATGGGGGATTTTCACAGGGGAATTCCCTTGTTCCATGTCCAAGCATCGTGAGCCCATTATTTGGATCCCCATCCACTTCCATGTCTAAAGGGACCCCCTTTACAGCATGGTCTCGTGCCATAATGCATGCCTACCGTATTGGGCCAACATCCCTGAGGACCTCAGAAGACATTTGCGTCATATACCATGTTTCGTACATGTTAAGAGGTCGACCCTCGTTTGTCTTTCCCCATTCTAGTAAAACACGAAATGGATACTATGTTTTGAACATGGTCAACTATTTTCCCATATCATCATTCCAGCATCATTTAGTTCTAGATCATGAGCATCATGATTCGCATATTTCCACTTCTTTATGTTCAATTGGAATTCCAACATACTCTCCTTTATCCCTTTTCTCATATAGGTAGGTCAAGTAGGCTGTTCAGCATTATTGGGATGTCATTTACATATTGTCTCATCACCCCAAATATGTGCCTTCCTATGCTAGGAAATTCCCATCACTACTACTTGTTTCCCACATCGATCATGACTCACATGGGCTTAGTAGTTTTAGTAAGACATGTTCTGGAGAATCCATGCCACATATTCCTTTCATCGTACCACATGACGTTAAACTACACTCTCAAAAATACGTCCGGCTTGATTCTCATTCTCATGAGATACGTAGAAATTCCTACACACTCTGCTTCAGGCCCAGACTAGCTTTCAATTTTGGTCCCATGACCTAAAGAACATTCTCTGGGGATTCATAGTGTGGTGTGACCACCTTATGTCCCCATTCACGTTTGATTTATAGTTTCCTTACCAAATACTCCTTTCCTGGAATCGTCCCTTTCACTATTCATCCTACCGTATGACATAAAAATACACGATCTCACACGTCCTTGACGCATGAAACTAAACTACAGTTCCCCCCTGAACAAGTTTAGGATGCCCCATGGTAATCATGAGATGCACCAGATCCCATTACAGAGTGGATTTCCCCTAAAAATGTTGTCCTCTAGCCATGATGTGCTTAAGAACTAAGTTTGGCCTAATTCTCATCCTTATGGGATATGTAGCCATGCCCAGGAATTTCGCCTTAGGCCCAACCCTGGGGCCATTAACCCTTATGGCCCCTCGGACCCGATCCTGGTCCAGGCAGTATGACCTTTAAACTATGTGCACTGTCTTTACCATACGGTGTTAAACTACGTGTCTATCATCTTACGTGGAAGGACATAATACCAAAAGGATCCTTTGGTCCTTACCAGAGAGGTCCTGTTCAAGCGTATATTATATCTTTGATCGAATAGATTCTCCCACTTAATGTATTTCCACAACAGTGGCGTGATTTCATGAGTGTTGGACTCTATTTGAACAACTCATCACTTCACAGTCCAAGATTTGAGTGCCATTTATTCAGACCCTCGTCCTATATAATGTCCAAAATAAACCCCTAATAGTATGGATGCTCGGCCTATGTCTCACCTACTATACTAGGACAATGTTCTAGAAGAAAAATGGATGACATTTTGAGTTAGGCCTTGTGTTTCTAATAGGGTCAGCGGTCGGCCCTCATTTGTTATCCCCATTTCAGGATAATGCAATAAGGATACTATGTTTCGAACACTGTTGATAGTGATTCTTCATTTTCATGCCACCCTATAGCGTTCCAAATTTTTTTGTATCTTGATTCATAGATTCCCCTCCCCTATGTTTGGATTAATTCCAACGCCCATGGTATTTTCCCACTTGTGAACTAGAGAACATTGGGAAGAGGGAACATAGATTGTTCTGAGGTCCTTTTCCTCTAGTCGGGCCTCTCCCTTGCTTCCCAGAAATCCAGATTGGTTATTCAAAACCCAGATGCCTGAATCTTGGTTTGTTCTCTTATATTCAGATAGAAGGACAAGGCAGTCATCCCTTGTTTCTCACATCAGGTCTAACCCACGTGTGCTAAGTGACTGATCACTACATGTTCCATGAATGTAGAGAAAATTCAATAGACCAAAAACAAATAACAGAACTCATGCATGCATCTATAATAAATAGTCAAAGCCCAAAATTGTGTTCAAGAGTTACATGTATCAACATACCAGAGGATCAACCCGTCCCATGGATGGGTTGACCCCGTCAAAAGAACATTGCAGATTTTCCACCCTCTGCTTTATGGCATCTAGGATTCCCTATCGCATATTCAGTTCCCACTCTTCTTCTACATCAATGGGGTGAATTTCTTCGCCTGCAATCCGGGCCTGCTCCTCTTTGGTTTGGATAAAGTTCATCTCCTTGGAGTCTTGCCTCATTTGCTCTTCGACCTCCGCCATCTGGGCCTTTAGCCACAATATAACCTATGACTGTGAAGTGAGGAAAGCATAATGTTCATCTGCCTAGATGTGCAGCTGATGAATCTTATTTTAATCCTCCTTGTGCCTCTTGATGTTCACCACTTTTCTTTGCTGCCAACCCACACCAATGCCTTTGTCATACTCCCAAATCTTCTCTACCAAGGGATCTCAGACGAGCATGTGGGGATGTTGGGAATTCACCCCCCAGCACAGAATTCACGCAGTCATGGATGAAGTTTCTCTCACTGATCTATCAATTTTTCTTAAGGGGTATCATCGATGATGTGCTTGATCAGCTTCCATGACTGACGATGGACTATCTTTCTATCCTCTTCAATATAGGTTGTTTCATCAAAGTCTGCAGGGTTGGTAGGCTCATATATAGGGAACTCCCCCATGAACTCATCCTCAGGGTCCGTGTTTGGTGTCTGATTGGGTATGGAAGGACCCATACTATCTGATTGATCATCATCATCGGATCAAAACTCAATAACTTCAGGCTCTACCCTGTTAATGGTCCCACCAGTGATCAGGAGCGCCACAGCTTGGTCGGTCTGGATGTCCCCCTCAACAAACACCGACAATCCCTAGGGAAAATCACCGCCTAGAGTACCAACCAAGCTCTCCAAGGAAACCCACACCATTTGAAGAATTTTGCATACTAAGAAGTGCACAAATGTCTGTTAACCTGATCGATGTGTGGAAATAATAAATTTTGTAAAGGAGACTTACATATATCAGATTATCAGTGTTGTTCCTCATTTGTTTCCATGGGGACCCTGAGGCGTGGACCTCTGTATATTGTAGGGAAGTATGAAAAATCAGGGGAGCCACATTAGGTATCCTAGCCCCACTAGATGCACTAATCGTCATAGTAGTGGGCACGAAACCCAAATGCCCTGAATCTACATCTACTGTAGGGTGGGAACAAGTTCTGCATAAGCGGTCCTCCTACATAGTTCAAATATTAGTAAGGAGTTAAAAATGATCGGGAAGAAGACCCTAATGAAGGTTCATGGGATGTTACCTCAAGGGCCTCTGCAAATTCTTCAAGATCTGAAACATGATCACTGAATTTTCCATACTCAAATGGGCTCCCTCTACCGGACTCCTCCCCCCTGGAGGACTAGTCTGATTCCTCCAGCAACGGAAAGAACTTACTCAGTTTAGCAGATAACAACTATAGAGGGGTCTTACGATCTAGAAACACCTTCACCTAGTCTGTCATTAGAAGAGGGGAACCCTGGGAGTTCATGAAGTCCTCCAACTCAGCCAGGTATTGCTCCACCTCCTCCTGGGATACTAAAAATCAGGCTCTAATGGGGCTGATTCTCAGCAAATCCATCATGATACGGTTCAAGTTTTGCCACGTCTCGGACAGATTGAGTAATTTCATGTTAACATCCTAGATGTCCCAAGCCTCTGGGAAGACAACATTCTATGGGATGTCTATGTGACACAACTTCTTCCCTAGATCCCGAGTGGATATTCTACGGAATCCGTTTGACGGCCTCCCCTCTGGATAAATTTTCTCTTATGAGACCGTCGGGTCCACTACCTCCGCTGGATCTGCTTCCGTAGCCTCCACCTCAACCGGTGTTGGCCTTTCTGCCACTACAGAACCTCCATAATGAGATTTTTTCGCCGCCTTCCGGCCCTATCCTTGAGTTTGGGGAGGCACACCATCACCGGCCCAAATGGTTGGCTACTTCAACATCTCCCCCGGGTTGGCCGCCTCCCATGTTTAGGCGTACTACTTCACCAACCCAATGATGGTTGTGGGTAGAAGCAACTCATTCTGTATCTTCCCATCTTCCTGTGAGAACATTAACCACATATGTCTCATCACACATGGTTTCTCCTCGCAGTTCACCCCCAAATAGACATGTGGGGTCTGTCGCTGTATGCACAAAAATTGCCTTTCAAATCGTTGTGGGGTGTACAACTCATTGAGGGACTTACGGTCCACCTGTTTCACTAGTACTCCACCTCGAATGGCTAGGAGGTAGGACCAATGCTCTTCTGTTCCATGGCCATCATCAGGGAATACACCCGTTGGTAGTGGGAACAAGTTAAAGTTGAACTCCTCTACCTTCCAGACCAGTTCAGTACTGACTGCATGGTCATCTTGGTTGAAAAGCTCCCTGCATCATTCAGAATAGACAGGTAGAAGTTCGATCCTATAGGGGTGATGGAGTTCGGAAATTCATAGACCCCTAGATGTGCGCCGCTATCCACCCATACATGAGGTGGAATGAACCACATATTCATTGTGCCTTCTTACCATCACTGATATGCCACTAATTCTTTTAGAACATAGAGATCATTGGGATCAAGAGGTTGAATTTCCCTCTTGTCACCAACATGGACGCCATGATGAAGGTTCTGGGTCGCACACCCATGCTCGTATCTCTCACCGGGCTGATCCAACCGTAGATGAGTGTCGCAATGAATGCAGCCAATCTGACTACTAGTTATCACTCGGTTCTAATGCAGAATGCCTAGGTTTTCCAATGGCTATCCTCTAATAACCTCTAGTATGAGTGATCCTTGCCTCGTTGATCCCCCGTTGGGAATGTTCGAGGCCTCACCAGAAACATACTATCTTGCAGGGAAGTTAAAAAATGGCTTGAACCATCATCAGTAATGGATGTCCCTCACTACTTCCTTGTTTTCTCTCGGCACCATGTTCATCAACACCATCACCAGTGGTGGAATTTTCTTTGGATCCTCCCACACACCCATAATGGGTAGAAACTCATCATGTATCACTCCTAGTATTGGGACCCCTGAGATCTGATGCAGGTCCCACAAACAGTTGTCGACCTCTCCAAGGTGCAAATAGAAGGTATTTGTCCATGATGACCATCTGCTCAGGAAGTACGACATCCAAAAATTTTGCTGATAGATATGGAACTGGGAGTCCCAAGAAATCTTATAAAGGCCCACTCTTTTCAGCTATTCCATGAATTCCTTACATGAGACACCTACCAGAAGGCCAAGGCCTAGTCGTCTGTGAAGTGGTTGCCCTAGCGAAAATCCCACTAATCGGACCACCCCTTTCCTGGGTTCCACCGAGCTTCCTTAAAGATAGGTTGGTACATAGGGGGGGATGTCTCCAGCTGCAACTCCTCCCCATTGAATTTGTTCAGATGATTGTATAGAAAGTCAGTGTTGATAGGCGTGAAGTCCTCCCAGTCATGGATTCCAGCCATCCTCAACCACTGGTGCGGGCAAGACTTGCTCTTGAACGAGTAATCAGGTTCATCCCTGCTCACATCAGGGATGAAGACGTCATCACTCAGTCCAAATCCATATAGAGGCATCCTCTTATACAGTGGATAGTTCTTTTGGCATTCTGACAGCATCACCACCAACAAATTAAGGTCAGAGTGCCTATATATGAACTAATATATACCCGAGCTCTCCTCCATATCCTCCCTCCAGGAAGCATCAGCAAGGACCCCCTGACATCCTCTTGGTGTGCCATTTAGTTTTCGAGATTTGGACATTTTTTATTCTGGATAATGAAGCTTTTTCACAGAGCTAGTTTGTGGAGCTCGTTTGCGAAGGCGGTTCGCAGAGTCCTACCTCGGCCTTCAAGATGAAAGTTTCAAAGCACACTATCACGAAGTCAATGACCCTCTATGCACCACAATGTAAAAGTCCCAATTCAAAGAGAGCGATCGCAGAGTACACATAGCTTCGCGAATCGAGAGTGCTAAATGTGAAATACATGATGAAAAGAAAGGAAAAATGAGAGGTCAGCCTATTTTATTTATAGACGGTGACCACGGGTGCTTCGTGGCATCTAGATGCGATGAGATTCGCGGTGTGCCCATCCCATGCACCACATCTCCTATTCACAAGCCTCCTCTGAGAGTCAGCATCGCGATTGACTTTTGATTATTAGCGATTGAACCTCACACTTTTACCCCTGCTTTCTACTCTGCTCATAGTCTGAGGGGGGAATTTGTTGGCGCCAAAATTTTTGAAGAATAAGAAAAAATGGAAAGCATTAGGGATTGTCTCGCGAAACCTGTTTGCGGAGCCCTCATGGCCTCGTAGTCGGCGCAAAGCTTCCCCTTTGCAAAACCACCACAGATCAAGGAGTGAGGATGCTCCATGAAGCCATTTGACGTTCATGAACCCACTGTGGAGCAAGGAGGAAAGATGCTTCGTGAACCCATTTGATGTTTGTGAAACCATCAGGGAGCAAGGAGTTGGGATGCTCAGTGAACTCATTTGACGTTCACAGACCCGTCGTAGAGCAAGTAAGTGGGACCCTCTAAAAACCAATTTTACGTTCGCAAACCAACCATAGAGCACAGAGGTGGGACGCTCCATCAACCAATTTGAAGTTCGCGATGCTGCCGCATAGCAAGGAGGTTGGACGCTCTGCGAAACCCATTCGATGTTCGCAAACCCATTGCGGAGTAAGGAGGTGGGGTGCTCAGCAAACCCATTTGACATTCACGAACCCACCAGGGGGCAAGCTCTGACTTCCAACCCAGAAAACCCTACTTCACGGCGCCTTTTTTCAAAAAATATTGGGCTCCCCACAAGCCCAATGGTCGGATCCTCCAACCTTTCACCTTTATTTCTCCCAAATTACAAATCACCTACTGCTCTTCGAACCATGAGCTCCTCAAGGTAGTTTTTCATCACGAAGTGCCTCTCCCATGGTTTGAATTGAGCCCCTCTTCAAATAGGAATTCTCTTCGTGGATACCACGAGCCTCCATGATGGAAGGTGATACCCAAGGGGGAACGAGTCTTCATGGAGCACTTATGCGTTGCGAAGTACCCTCCATGAACATGTGACCAACATGATAAGGGAGGGTCACTATGCTTCGCGAAGCACATATCTTCGTAGGGAACCCTTGCTTCGTGAAGCACTGCTCTGCAAATGCCTTTCCGCTTTGTGAAGAACCTTCCATATGCTACTATGCCATATGCCTTGGCTAGTCCACTTCACATCTCAAAGAACACCCCTTCACAAAGCTCTTCCATTTCAAGGAGCAGCAGTGCTTCATTAGGCTTATAGCTATGATCCCTTTAGCTCTGCAATTCCTTTTCTTGTGTTCCCCTATAGGTTTTCATAAATTGATTTCAAGTTCCCTTAGATGGTTCCATCTATTGTGTTTCTTCACCTCATGATTCTTCACATAAGAACATTAACAGATATTTCTTCTTCGCATAGCCATTATAACATGGAACCCCCAATGGATCACTCTATAACACCCCCTCACCATGGAATTTCTGATGCCTTCCCTTATCCAATGGATGGTAGGTATCAGTTATTTAATTCCTAGGGGTGCGGAGTGAACCCAGCACATCTGAGCTACAGGACGTCAAACTGCCAAGCACCTTCATCATTAGCACATGATGTTAAACTGGGACCCCGCATTGTGAATCATATGTGGTGTGCCCAACCATGGACATTCTTCATGCCCACTAGTCTCCAAGAGAGTATGACCATTCCTTACATGGAATGATATCCTATTTGATAGAGCGGAGTCTTTCTGTGGGGAAAGGGCAACCACCTTTGTGTAAGCCTCTAGCCATTCTTACATGAGGTAGCATCCCTGGTCCTCCTTCCTTCTTTGGTCCCAAGGACCAGAGATGGGGGGATGGGAATCAAATCCCTCCTTTCATCGGTGCCAAATCCCTCTCCCTATGGGCTTTGTCTCCACTCGGCCTCCGCCCTAGATTAAGTCCTAATATCAATATGCCTGGGATGCTAACCACAGGTAAGCCCATGTTTCCATTTTGGGCTACTGACAATGTGTATGCCCCATTCCACTTTCCATGGAAGCAAATTTTATGATGTGATCGTCAGGTCTCTCCACACTCCTGATTCTCACACCGAGCATAACTCACGTAGGTTTAGAGTAAGAATCGACCCTGTCATCCTACCTGGGTAGCCTAGAGTTTAAGCCCCAAACCCCATCCTGAACTACGGGGACATTAATCCTCACCAAGGCAAGGTATGTAGGAAGCCACCCTAAGGTTCAAACCAACCATCCATTGGTCCCGACCATCTTCATGTCAACTCACCAAAACCCACCCCAAACTACAGAGAATTTGATCCTTTCGAAGGAAAGGTACATATGAAGCCTCCCCGAGGATCAAGACCACCACCCATTGGTCTTGACCATCTTCACGTCGGCTCACCAAAGACCATCCCAAACAACAAGGACTTTGATTCTTTCCAAGGAAAGGTATGTTGGAAGCCTCCCGGAGGTTCAAGCCCACCACCCATTGGTTCTGACCCACTTCACGTTGGTTCCCACCAATATGAACTACATGTACTTCGATCTTGGTGATGGAAAGGTATGTAGGAAGCCCCCTGAGGTTCAATACCACCAACCATTGGCCCCAACCATCTTCATGTCAGCTCACCAAAACCCATATCAATCTACGTGGACTTTGATCCATGCTATGGAATGGTTCGTAGGAATCCTTCTTCAGGTTCAAGACCAAAAAACATTGCTTTTGGCCACTCCACGTCAGTCCAACCCGGTCCTGCATGACATTAAACTGTACGCCCCATTTATCATGCATCCAACAGTAAGCTGTTGTGACCCCATCCAGTGGTAAGACATTGTGATCCCCTACCCAACTGTATACCGATGTGAAACTCACATAGAGGTAAGCCGTTGTGATCCCCATTCAGTGGTAAACCTTTGTCAACTCCATTCAATGGTAGTCCATTTTCATCCTAAACCCCAATCGACGATAACCATTATAGTACCCTTCGTTGGGACCCGTATTGTTGGTCCATCCCAGTGGCTTCAGACCAACTTCAAGTTTTTAACCATGCATATGCCCTGATATATCATCGGGTACTTTTCCTCTATGCACTCCTCGATCCTATACCCCATCCTGAATAATGTGGACTTTGATTCCCTAACACGGGGATACATAGAATCTCTCTTTGAGGCTCAATCCCAACATCACCATCCCCCTCGAGTCGACTCCATATTATTCTCCATCCACTCCACATGACCATCCATTATCCATCTTGATTCTTACCAGGGCCACCACATCCCGATGAGATCATGCCAATTCACCTCTTCACCGCTCATAGCAGTAGCTGGGTAACTAACCATGTGTTATCCATGACATTAGTGATCCCTCTAGGGGTTTCACCCGTCTGATCCACTCTAATCTATGTTCCGATCAGTCTGATCCATCTCTGTTAGATGTTAAACCTGCAGAATACCCTTTGTTTAACATGGGAAGATGAGGAAAACCTCAGAGACAAGCCTATGGAATATAATTTTCTACATTTGTCGTGGGATTCCTCGGACTTCCGCACCCTCGAGAAGACCTATTATAAGGATACGAAACCCAGACACACTAGTGTTCTGGTATCCATACATGCCGTTGATGTCCAACATGACTACTCCCCTAACTGAAGGTTTCTGTCCTGACTGGACCCCCTATAATGTCCTGATAGAAGCAGTGTAATTAACCGGCGTCCATAAAGATATGGCACTAAGAAGAGTTTCACAAACAACGTCTTAGTCTATAAGGGAAACCTGGACTAGGTGACAAATTTCGAGGGGGAATCCATGGAAGGAAGAACCGACATCCCATCATCCCATTTTTCTCAAGGAGAATACATCCCTGAATAGGGAATGAATGTCACCCGCATTTGGAAGGTGGGAATGTAGGCCAACAGCCAGCACGTCCTCGTCATCCTGAAGACATATGGATGCGTACACCCCGATGAAAGCATCAGAAACAATGAAATTAAAATGTTTTTGGATTGATAATTAAGACTTTCATTAGAACTTGGGGTTACGTTAGTGTGGTACCATAGTCTCACATAACTCCCTAATGTTACATTCTTTATTTATATATCTTTTTTAAATTAATAGTAATCCATTGGCTCCAAAAAAGTCTTTCATTTATACTAAAGGTTCATTTACTCATTTGATGTTGTATTATGATTATTTACACATATTCAACTCTTCTAGTGTTGTGTAAACATTGTCTTGAGATGGAACTTAACAATTATTTTCTTTAAATGTATTCTCTACTATTGAAGTGATAAAATTCCATGCTCAATCATAGATTTGGAAAGTGTTAGAATCATTTCATCCTTCCAATAATTTGTAAAAAAAGAAAATTTGAATAGAATTATAACCATTACAACAAATGTTTTATATAAAAAATATCAAAGTACTAAAATCCATATGCATGGAATTATGAAACCAATAACATTACCTCAACATTATAATGTCAAAATCCAACACAACATATGTTAGGTGAAATATTGTGTCAACATTAAATGAATGAATCCCCCCTTCCCAATTTAGGTTAAACGTCTGATATAAACAATACATTAATTGAAAAAATAGCATTCCCACAAAAACAATCATAAGTAAAAAATAGGATAAGATGTGAAATTATAATTATACTTTTTTATCTGATAAAACAATTGTATTAATTAACGATATATCAAATGATCTCCCATTTTTGATATAAACCATACAATTGAAGGATAATGATAAGGAATCATCGTATTGAAGGATAAAAGTTTATAATAATATTAAATAGTAACCAATGTGAAAATCCCATTATAATCATTGATTTCATATATTCACATTTTCTCGCCATTTTAAATTATCAAAAAAATAGACTTGGGAATGACGATAACATATTCCCACAAAATGAAGGAAGTGTTGGTTTAGAAAAAAAATAATAAACCTTTAAAAAATAAAAACATTGGATAAAAGGAATGAAAATTTAAATTTTACTCTATTTACGTAACCAATTTCCTTAGATTCGAAAAACTAAATTATGAATCTCTCATCCCCAAATGTAACGATTTCAATAAAATAGAATAATGATCACTTCTATAACATGATCCTTCATAGAATTTTTCAAAATATATTATTTAACTAAAACAATGTATGATTTTCTTCCTTAAGGATTTAATTTATCATCCATCATTGGTGGAAAAACCTTTTCTATATATGAATCAACCTTTAATTAAGATTTATATTTTGATAGAGTTTTTAATCTGATAGTAGATACTAATAAATAAAATTAAAAAAATCACAATCACTATATATCGAGAAATTTCAGATTTTATTTTTTATTGCTTTAATGATTATCTAAAATAATCATTTAATGCTCACATTGGTAAACTAAATAGAATCCATTATAAAAATACGATGAATAATATAATTTACTATACTCATTATTTCCTTTGTAGGAATATCATATTCCTTTAATATGGATGGAGTAAACTATATATTGGTTATAGGAATCTCTTGAGTTGTATCATTTTTTCCACATCATAATCCTTTGAAATAACAACAACAAGAATCCACTTTTTCTTTGGTGGAAACGTTTTTAAGGGTCATTACTTTTTAAATACACCACCTTTAGTAATAATAAATATCATAATAGAACTTTTTCAAATTTTATCTTTTGAAATCTTATGATATGAATCTTAACAATATATTTGAAAAATTATCCAATAGATTTTACTTCATTAACTATTCATACTCCATCACTGGGATTACTATGAGATTTACCTTTATTATCTTTTTTTCTAGATTCACCATAATTTTAAGTGGTTTTATCTTTAATCATAGTAAGTAATTTATCATGAGATCTTTCTATATAATTTTTTTAAGAAATTGTATTATCTTTCCAAACCAGTTTAGCATGATCCCTTTCCACTTGAGCTAAAGGGTATGATGTTTGATAATATTTTACCCTCATTTAATTAGCTTTAAAGGTTAAAATAGAAACACTTTTTTGGCTAGTATCATGTGGTGAATTAATTAAATTTCCAATGTGTAAGAACTTAGGTTTCCATATTTTGTACAAATTACTTGTTTTTAAGTTTTAATGTTTAAATAGGGACTAATGTGAATTCCCTTTCTATCCATGGATGTATCAGGGGTGTCTGAGGACTTTTCGGAGCCTAGAACCAGATATTTCAGGTGAAAATAGAGTGGCTCATGGTTAGTAGATACTATGTAGGGATGGTCACAAAATTTAACAATCCATGTGAGGTAATGGAAGAGAGGATGAATATGCCACACAATTTCATAAAAACCAAGTGATTCAGGTCACATTGTCTTGTGAACAGGTTTGCAATCATCGCAGTGGTTTTTTTCATAGTTTTTGCAGGGTTAGTTAAACCTTTTAAGGTAACTATGTGGGTGAACGTTGCCAATAGCCAACCATGAATGGTTGGCGCATGGTTTGAAAAACGGTGTGCCTAAAACATACGGCCTTAATATTATATAAAAATCTATAATTTTAAATTAAATTAAATTTTATTTAAAATATAATTTTCCCTCTTTTTATCACCCACACAGTAGCCCCTTCCCCTTGTGATTATTTGATGACTATTATCGAATTTGAGATACCTTCTCCATGTGATATCTAAATCAAATGTCATTCATATCGTTGAATCCATGATGGCACGACCTTGATTCCTTTTTATCCATTATCTATTCTTCTAGATATTAGTGATGTTATGTAGATACAAACTTATTTCCCAAAATTTCAGTTTCTTCATTCATTCATCATTTTTCTCCCAATCGGAGGTGAATCTGGAGTTGATACCAGACGATCACTCTAGTACTGATCTGAGGTTGGTGGCCTCTACATTTTCCTTATGTTTTGGTGATTTATTAGCCTACCAGTCATTGTATTGTCTTCCACACATTTCAGAATAGGCCAAAAATTAAATTTTTTATTTGAATTAAATGGATTTGGACCTGTTAGGGATGAACTTAGGTTCTATTGTAATGTGTTAGTGGTCTCTTATTGAACCATTGCCACCCATTGGGTTATCCTTCTGAAGAAACATTGTTAATACAATATTGATCATCCAAAGGGGTGTGTTCTCTTGATTTCCTCGATGTAGGAAGCATAATTTCAACTAAATGGTTTTGGAATAAGAGATAGGTGATTTTTTCCTCCCATAACATGAGTTTTCTGATATGACATGTTTAATTGATCAATTGTTTTCTGTGAATGTAATTTTTATACAATTATAGGGTATACTTATTTTTTGGATTTCTATTTTGGAGTTGTTCTTCCTACATTCCTTTTGTTAACATGACATTCCATTTTGAATTGAATAAATGGGTTTCAGTGATATGTTAAATTAGTGGGTATACTTATTCATTTATTTTAAATTAATCTAATGCTTGATTTATAGCTTTGATACTTTATTGGGTACACTCTTAAGATATATTTGGGTATAAATGGTTATATGAGTGGGTATATTCATATGGTTTGAAATGGAATATGGTGTGAAATGATAAATGGTATGAAGAGGTAAATTATTTAACAGATGCCTTGGAATAATCCTTGGATCTTACACATGGAAGTAGATACCATGTATTGATTATTCTCGATGGGTATCAATTCCATGGGATGCATTGGGACTTGTTATCCCTTTGGATTTGTCTTTATTGGACATGTGTAGGAAATATTTGGTGTGACATGATCCTCATACTCCAACCAATTTCTAGATGAGTCTTTATCGAGATACTCTTGGGAATCAATGAGGATGCCTTGGTATTATATACCTTTTATCAAGCAATTCGTGGTCTGAAACTCTGATTATTTGTAACATCGGTTAGTTTTTTGTTATGTTTGATTATGAGGCTTGGCTATGGATTTTTTGACACTTTAGGCTGTATGGAAGGGAAATTGTTGACATGAAATGTTTGGTTGAATGGAAATTTCATGTTGGTTATTTAGGGATTATTTGTAGCTACCATTTTGTGGAGCTTGAAAATATTATGTATGGAGCCTTGAGGGGTATCTGGTATCACATAATTATAGTGGTTGTTTTTTTTGTGGGAATCATTAATTACTTGTAATGCTTACCATTTTACATGAAAATTGATTATCTTATTATATTTCACAGTACAAAATGTATAGACCTTTGGGTGTTTACCTATAGGGACTGTATCTCACACCCTAGTCGAAATGCCTTTGGGTACCCGAAAAGACAATTTGGATGCGGGTTGGTACTAGGGAATGCACCCATAGTTCAATTCTTGGTTTTCTGTCATGATTTGGGGCATGAGATCATGAGACCGAGATGAGGCTCGTGATCTTATTTAGGGATAACGCCTTTTTTTTTGGTATTTTGGATACCTGTATTTTATTATACTATTGTGTACCTATTTTGGTTATTTTTTAGAAACATGGATAATCATTTATAGATGAGACACTTCTGGATTTTTTATTTATATATTATTGTTTTGTTTAATTTTCAATTTTCTAGTTGTAATATCTTTTTTTTCTATTTATTTTTAATTGTTATTCCTTTTAGTTACTCTATGGTAGTGAGGGCATAGTCTCCACACAGACGCACCCAAAGCCCGAGCTACTAGTGGGAAGCATTTGGCATTTGGGGAGATGTGTTTAGGCCTTGTGACCCACTAAGCTCAGGGCACTATTTAATGAAGTTCAGGTCTAGGATAACATAATGTTGTATCATAGGGTTGTTTTCAGGTTTTTTTACTATTATGTGACAATAGATAGTGATAAAAAGAAAATGAAATTTGGTAATGAGTAGTCCCTAGGTGTAGTTAACCCACGTACTAGAAAAATAAAAATTTCCTTGTATTAAATTGTTGTTTTCTGGTTTTTGGATTATTACAGATGAATTTATTCCACTATTGGGTGACATACATGATTTGTGATGCTATTGTTGATATAATTGAGGGTTTTATTCTATTGAAACCCGATAATATGAGGGTATTATATCTCATGCATCATACCAGGAACTTGTTATAGATCTAATTCCATGCATTACACCATAAAATTTAGGATTAATTACTTAAGGAATGTTTTTGTGATAGGTTTTGTGATAGTTGTGCCTTTTACAGTACTAGTTTCTTGGTACAATGGATAGATAAATAGATAACATCTTTCAGTTTATAAGGATTATGAGCCCTTATGCACTGGGAATTGATGAACCTTTTATTTCAATTGTATAAAAAATGATGTTGTATCGATTATATTGGCATCATATTTGGTTCATGAGGTGTTATTTTACCTCATTAATTATGAAATGGGGAACCATTGGTTGAACCATTAAAATTGAACTTTCATGAAATGTTAAATGAGTATGTAATCTAATGGAAATGAATGTACGAATTCACGTGAAAATGAAATGGAAAATAGAAATGATAAAAATATACATGACCTAGACCCGACATCTGAGTGGTAAAAAGGTAACACCTCTAGTGGTTCATGGTAAAAGTTATTTTTATAGTCCTTTATTTAGGAGTAGGTTGTGTAGTGTGACCTAGTTTAAGGAGGGTATTGACAATTCCAATTATTGTGAGTTGTAAACTTTGTTATTGTTCTTTTCTGAGGACCGTGTTTGGAATTATAGGGGCACGACCCCATGAAAACCACCAGTGGTGCACCAAGAGGGTGGTTATGATCACGCTCTGGAGGTGGTGGGCCATGGAAAACTGGAGTATCCTCATTTAGTGATAGTAATGGAACCAACTATTTTTTAGAAACATGTGTTGAGGAAAAGTTATATGGGAGATTTCATCGCTTTATGCAGACTTTCTAGGAAGCACTGTATCCTACCTTATTTATGGATGAGCTGACACATTTGTTCCATCACCGACATACTTCCACCTTTTGAGGGTATGGAGGACCATAACATATTGAGATTTGGATTTATACTATGAAATTGATATTCAAACACCTTGAGACACCTCCTGAGAGGATTGTGAAGATCACAAGTTACGTGCTTCCTTGAGTAGCAAAGCACTAAGGGAATGTTCTAAACCAGGATGATAGGATGTGAGATAATATTTGGGTTGATTTTGAAACCAGGTTATATAACTATTTATACCCTGAGACTCTACAGGAAGAGCCTTCTCGTGAGTTCATTCATTTGGAGTGGGGTGTTATGATTGTTATGGAATACTCATCAAGCATTAAATTGTTCATCATTTTTCACTGACATACGTTATTGATAAGACATCGAGAGAGAGACACCTCATGGAAGGTCTATAAATTTCAATTATATATCAGGTAACCCGGTTTAGATTGGTCTTTATTATTGAAATAGAGAATCATGCACTAATTATAAAACAAAACTTGAGGAAAGCTGGGAATGTAAGGATGGGAAGTGCAGTCTCTTAACCTAGTGGTTTAGTATCTTTAGTCAGGAAAGGATATTTTGAGGATTCTTGTGATATGAATACAAGTTATTCTAGGAGCAATGGTAGATTTGTGTTCTATCACCAGTGTGAAAGATGAGGCCACATGAAGAATCAGTGTGACTGCAACCCACTTGAGTGCCATGCTTGCATCATGATGGGCCACATGCAATTTTTCTATAGGACCATCCCTCCAGTTATAAGTTGTAGGGGTCTTCTATGATCCCAAGTTCAAGATCAAGTTTCTCAAAAATACATCAAGTAAGGATTTGGGGAAGTTTCAATCGATCATGTCTTGGTAGTGGTGGTTGAGGCTGAGGCATCCAAAAACCAATTACACTACGACATCAGAGTGATCCTACTCCTAGCAGTGAGGTTGTATCAAAGGGTTATGGTTCATTATAGATCTATTTTGTACAGCTTACCCCTAAGGAGATAGGTTTCAGGAAATCTATAGTTAGATTTATGGTACTAGTAGCCTCTATTATTATAGCTTCACCTTTTGATACATGTGCATTACATAGCTTAATATCTACACCATTTATGAAAAAATCATATCGTTATCTTATCTTCTCAACGAATTATAATATCGGACAATGCATTGGGGATCAGAACGGAGGGTTTGTGCAAGTTCAGTGAGTCCCCCTTGAGGTTGGTGGGAGTCACTTCATCTGGGATCTGTATTTCCACAAGATGATATGGTTTGATTTCATACCTGGAATGGTTTTTCTAGTAACTTATCGATATGATGTTGACATTATACTCATATAGGTGACTTTAATATCATTAGACGGTGCGGTTTATACTCACAAGGGTGAATGGGATTTCCAGGAGAGCTGAGCTGGACCGGAGAATCATGAGATAGGTGGTATTATAGCCTACATTACGAGTTTTTATCTGGTTGATTAGAGAAGACGTCATACAAACTTTTCTCTAGTGGCTGATCATTTCAAGGATGTATTCCCAGACAACCTTCCAAATTTACCACTTGATAGATAATTTCAAAATTTTGATAGTTTTCTAATATTCACTAATATCGATTCCTTCATATAGAATGCCTAGAATGGATGTGAAGGAGCTCAAGAGTTAGTTAAAGAATTTGGAGGCAAATGGGTTCATTAGAACTACTACATCTCTATGGGGTTCTCTGGTCCTTGTTGAAAAAAGGGGATGGTAACATTAGGGTATGTGTGGATTATTGGAAACGGAACCATGTGAGGGTTAAAACCTAGTATCCCTTTACACAGATATATGACTTATTTGATCAGCTTTTATGAGCTTATGTGTTCTTGAAATTAGATTTGGGATCCTGATATCACCAGGTACATGTTTAACCTACATACATACCTCATGCAGCCTCTCAAAGCAGGTATATTCTATATGAGAATTTGGTTATGTCATTCAGTCTTACAAACATTCTATCATATTTAATGTAACTGGTGAACTGAGTCATCCACCCATCTCTGGATTATTTGTGGTGGTTTTCATGGATAATATCCTCATGTGCTCTCTCGATTTATGAGACTATCCAAACCATCTTCAGATCATTTTTAATACACTAAGAGAGCATCAGTTGTGTGTTAATATCACAACATTCCACTTCTAGATGGATCAGATTCACTTCCGAGGTCACATTATATCAATGATAGGAGTATCATTATACCTGTATAAGGTTAGAGCTAATGTTCCCTGGGAATAGTCCAATAATTTATTTGAGTCATGGATTTTATTAGGGAAGGATGGTTACTATATACATTTAATTCATAACTTCTTAGGCTTGTCAATTCCACTCGCAGGGATGAAAAAGAAAGTTGTGAAGTTTGTATGGTTAGGTTCCTATGATACAACCTTCTAGGAGCTGAAAGGGATATCGACTTCAACACCAGTCCAGATACTTTTAGATTAGGGAATGAGATACATTGTGTATTTTGAATCATCAATTATCAGACTTAGAGCAGTGATGATGCATGGAAATAGAGTCTTGGAATATGGGTCTCAACAGCTGAGGCCACACGAGAAGAATTACCTGATGAACGATATCAAATTAGTTGTAGTTTTTCACGAATTACATTGTTGGAGACATTATTTACTAAGATATCATTTTTCATTATTCACGGACCAAAAATCATTCAGTATATATTTACGCAATGCGATTTAAATATGAGATGGTGAAGGTGGGTGGAGTACCTATAGTCTTTTGACATCATGATTTCCTATATGCATGGAAAGGTGAACGAAGTGGTTTATGCATTAAGAAAGAGGACTTAGATAAAAGGGGTTCAACGAGCTAGTATTGAGTGGAAGATCATGGCATTTTTCTATGAAAAGAACTTTGATGTGAACAACAGTCATGGGAAGACTCACCTGTCATCTTTATCTGTGACATATACCCTGCTTGATAGAGTGAGGATGAGGTTGGTATCATATTAAATGGGTATAGTCCAGTGGAAAAGTGTGTTTTTTGAGGGCACACCTCTTGGTTGGAAAGTAGGAAAGGATTAGATCATGCGTATCCAAGGTCATGTTTGGGTTCCAGTCTACATAAGCGAGGATCTAATTTTGGAGTTTCACGCCTTATCTTGTTAAGTTCACCTCATAGTACTGAATATGTATCGTGACTTGCGCAATCAATATAGGTAGTTGGGTGTGAAGTGTGAGGTATCTATTTTTGTTATGAGGTGTTCCTCTTATCAGTAGGTGAATGTGAAACAAAAGTGCCCAGTCAGACATTCATAGCAGTTACCAATGACATAGTGTAAATGGGATGACATCGTGATGGATTCCATGGCTGGTTTAATGACCTCACCTTGAGGTAGATATTTTGTACGGTTTTTTGTGGGAAGGTTCCAGAAGGATTCTCATTTATTTCTGATCAAGGAGACCATCATTTTGTATAATCATGGTTGGTTGTATATTTTGGAGAGAGTAAAAATTTTTGGGGTCCCTTGCACTACCGTTTCAGGTTAGGATTCCCAGTTTACATCTCATTTTAGGAAGAGTTTTCATAGGGTGATAGGTACACAAGTGATTCTGAGTACAACATACCACCCTCAGACTAATTTCTTGTCACATCATACAATACATGTGTTTAAGTACATTCTATGAGCATGCATCATATATTTTGGGGTATCATGGGAGATGAATATTCCCCTGGTTTAGTTCTCTAGCAATAATAGCTATCAGGTGACGATACATATGGAAGCATGTTAAGATTTGTACGATAGGCCATGCTGATCACCCATGTGCAATTTAGAGGCTGGTGATGTGGATTTACTAGGACCATACATCATGCGGGAGACTTATGAGCAGGTCCAGTTGATTCATAAGCATATACATACTACATAGTTTCGACATAATTCTAACACTGATCATTGAAGATGACCTCTAGAGTTCAAGAATAGGTATTGAGTCTTCCTATGTGTTTTGCTGAGGTTGGGAAAAAATGGATCAGGAGACAGTGTAATATTTCAAATCGATATGTCATGTCATTCGAGATTTTTGATAGAGTTGAATCAGTAGCCTATCGATTATAGTTACCTCAGAGGTACTGAGTCATGCATGACATATTCAAGTATCTCAGTTGTGTTGTTATTATTCAAACCCATATCACACTTTTCAGTCCATGGCGGTTGAGTTACAGGTTGATGCGTCCATTGAGGAGCATCTCATTCATATAGTAGACAAGAGTATAAAGGTTTTAAGAGTGTGGTCAGTTCTTCTAGATTTATTTCAATAGAAGCACGCCCATTTACATGAAGAGAATTGGGAGTGGTGGGCCAATATATGTGCTCAGTGGCAGTAGTTTTTCTCAGATAAATCTTAACAACCCTTTAGATGGAAATTCATGGATGATTTTTTTAGAGGGGATGATTTTATGAATCTAGGTTTTCATATGAGGTTCATATCCATTATTTTTCAGTTTTAATTCTTAAATATTCCTTAATGGGAATTTACTTTGAGTTCATGGACCTATTAGGGGTGTATTCGGATTATTCGGAGCCTGAAACATAAGATTTGTGGTGAAAATTTTCTAGCACATGGTTAATTGAAATCGTGCAGGTAAGGCTGCATAGTTTAACAAAACATGTGAAGCATGGGAATATAGAATAAATATGACAAGTTATTTTAGAAAAACTATTTGATTTATGTGGTGCAGCCATGTTTCTAGGTATGTAATTTTGATTGTGGGTTTTTTTAGGATTTCAGCAAGGTTAGTCAACCCCTGTAAGGTAATTGTGTGGGTTCCCCTTCCCTACAACCAACTGTTCATGATTTGATGCATAGTTGATGCACTACTTGACATGCCATGCACCTAAACCATGAAACTCTAATATTTTGGGAAATTTCATAATTAAAAATTAAATAAAAAACTTTTTAAAAACTAATTTTTCCTCTATTCATCACCCACACATTAGTGCATCCCCCCCTTATGAAGCATTAATGACTATTCTTATATTTGAGCTAACTTCTCCATATGAACTCTAAAAAAATGGTTATTTTTCTCATTGGATCCATAATGTTAAGACCTCGATTCATTTTTATCCATTATCTATTCATCTAGATATTAGTAACACTATTTATGTGCATGATGATTTTCTCTAATTTCTAGTTTTTTATGATCATCATTTTTCTCTTGGTCTATGATGAATGAAGAGTTGATACTAGACAATAAATCTACTACCAAGTTAATTCAGGAGGTATATACATTTTCCATTAATTTTGGTGATGTATTAAGCTACCTTCCATTGTGTTTCACACCGTACATTCTAATGCGACCATGAAATTATATTTATTAAATGAAAAAATTGGATTTGGACATGTTAGGGATGGCCTTATATTTTTTATGATGCATTGGTGGTCATTTCCCAAACCATAGCTATCCATGGGGTGTTCCTTATGAATTCACCTTGTTATGTCTTGGTTGAACCACACAATGGTTGTGTTATCTTTCTTTCCTAGATTTAGGAATCCTAATTCAAACTAAATTATTTTTGAATAAGATATGGGTGATGTTTTTCATCTCATGACATGATTTATATGGTATTCATTATTATATTGATCAATTTTTTCTGTTGAATTTAAATTGTGTATAATGATAGGGTATATTAATTATTGGATTGCTTTCTAAGAGTTGTTTTTTTCTCCTTACCTTGTGTTGAAATGTCATGCCATGCATGAATTTAATAAATGGATTTTAGTGATATGTTAAATGAGTGGGTATACTTATTAGTTCTTTTTAATTACTCTAATGGTTGATTTAGATCATTTGATACTTTAGTGGGTATATGGTTATGATGTATTTAGAAATAAATGGTTATATGAGTGTGTATACTTATATTGTATGAAATGGAATATCGTGTGAAATAATAAATGGTATGAAGCTGTGAATGAATGAATATATACCTTGGAATTTCTCCATGGATATTGAATTAAGTAGTGGAGGCACTGGATTGAGTATGATATATGGTCTTGATTCCATGGAATTCCTTAAGTCTTTCTAATCCTTTGGATCCTTATTTCTTGGAATCACATAAGAAATCATTAGTAAGACAATGTGCAAGAAATACAACTAGTTCCTAACAAAGTTTCCATTGAGATGCAACTAGGACTTGACAAGGATGTATTGGTCTTTTATACCTTGGATCTATCCATTAGTGGTTTTACAATCTGATTTTATGGCATGACCATGACTATTTTGATATATTTGATTACACAGGTTGGTCACGGATGTTTTAACACATTATGATGTATGTAAAGGTCATAGTTTACATGACATGTTTGGTTGAATGGTACGATTTTGTTGGTTATTTATGTTTTTTTGTAGATGAATTGTTAGAGGAAATTTACCATCTTGTGAAGGGTCCTTAAGGGGATATTTAGTTTCTATTTCTTGTAGTACTTTTTTTGTGGGAATATTTACTTTAACTACTTACCTATTTACCTATATACTTTTAAGCTTATTATATTGCACAATGTGGATTTGGGTGGTTACCTATGGGGATTATATCTCACACCACGTTTGGGCCTTCATTTGGAACCTGAACAAACTATACGGATGAAGTAAGGGACTTGGGAAAAAGACCACAGTTCGATGCTTCATTTTGTGCTATGCTTAGAAGCAGGGGATCATAGGACTAAGATGAGGCTCACAATTCTATTCAAAGATATCATATTTTTTCTTTTTTTGTATTTTGAATACATGTATTTTATTATAATACGGCGTATCGATATTGGTTGTTTTTTAGAAACTTGTATCATCATTTATATATGATATACTTCTGAATTTTTATTTAGGCATTATTTTCTTGTTTATTTATTAGTATTCTGGTATTTAAATATGATTCTACTGTTGATTTTTTATTTCTGCTCAATTATGTTACACTCTGTTAATGAGGGCATAGTCTGCCTACAGACACACCCAAGGCCATAACTGCTAGTCGACAGCCTTTGGCCTTTGGGGATATGCACTTAAGGCCATGTGACCCACCAGGATCGGTTAATTTTTGAGTGACATCTAGTTCTTGGATGTCAATCAATACTAGTCACAACATTCGTCACATGAGTAAATTGTTTGAACTGAGATTCAAGATTGAATTAAATTCTATCAATTTAAAATATACCATATTCTAATTCTATTGTATAAAATTCCCTAAATTACAAATATTTTTGATGAGATCATCTTTAACTATTGAAGTCCATCCTTCACCTCATTGATCCCCCAATTATTATTTTATTTAGAAATGAATATCTCTGGGTCATCATGCTCAAATTTCCTCTAACTCTTTATTTAAATATTATCATTGAGTAGTAATAGATGATACCAATGAAGCTCATTAGTCCTATTTAGGATTAAATTGAGGTTATTTCTCACCTTGATGTTCATAAAGATCCCTTAATAAAATATTATACTAGAATAAGCCATCAATATCATAAATTTTGGTTTATTCCAATAGTCCCATCATATATATATGTTTCCTAAAATTCCATCAATGTTGAAAGTTTCATATTTAAGAATCTTTTATGCATATTGGTCAACCAATACATCCAATTGGATTGCCAATATATTTTTGAAATTCCCAAATATATGATCTCTATTCACTCTACCTTTTCCATAAAAATTTAATTTATTAGCTTTAAAATAGCTAGAAACTATTGAATGGTTTCATAAAAAACATGAAATTGAATTATTATATATCCTATAAAATTATACGTTCATAATCACCAAATTTTGGTTCCAATAAGGATTAAATAAAATTATTTGTAAATATATTCTAACTAATCAACAAAAAAATATTCAACTTATCATTTACATATTATCCAATAAGCCTCTTATGTTTTTCATATAATGGAATTTGTTTCCCCACAATAAACATATTAAAACTGGTAGCATTGATTCCATGGAAATCTAACTCAAATATTTTTGTTAAATCCACATTTGTAACCTTTATAGTTACACTATTCACTCTTGACTTTATCATGTCATACTTAGTTATATGCCCTAATGTGATGTTAATATAAAACTCCATGAATTATCATTCAAACACCATCTCATGGTTGACATGTCAAAAAATACCATTCCACTTGTAAAAAAAGTCAATATACCATCTAGTTTTGGAATATCAATCCACCCCATGTCCAAAATATGGTCAAATATAATCCCTAAATTCATTTACTTATCATTGAACCCCTATATGATGACAATAATCTCTCTATGTTATGCAGAAGTTGATTTATTTTAAGTAGACCAATTATTCATGGCTGAAGACATATCAAATATTTGTTGATTCGTTTTCTTACTATTTTAATGACTCGAAAAATTATAAATCAAATTACCCATTAAATTTAATTAATTCTCTTATTATGTATTATGGTTATAGAAAATACATGCACTTATTTGGTTTTATTATATCCTATCAGATTTAAAAGACTATTATGTATCATAACCATTTATAATATAGTCATTGAATATTTATCATATGATTATTATACATATAAGGTTTCAGAAAATCCAATTGACACAGACAAAGGATGTGATGTCCTAAAATGGTCGGATTATACCCTATGAAGCCCGTTTATTGGATCTTTCAAGAGAGATAGAATCATTGGGATTTTCTCTTGACCAATCCCAACCTAAGATCTAATATATTAAGCATGAGAAAAACTATTTATGGGATAAGTTCGACTTCATTGAGATCACAACCCAAACCTTGTACGTCAAACCCCCTATGAAAGTCTCAAAATCACGTACCTTATCCTTAGGGAATTTTCTAGTGTATTAAATGGTTATTTTTCATGACCATAATATTATGAAAATTTATCAATGACAAAATATATGTTTTCCATTTAAAATAATTTGATTTTGTGTTTATTTTATTAATTTTATAAATGATTTATGAATCCTCTAAATCCTTTAATATATTTTACATTTTTAAAGTCATTTATTTAAGAGTATGACTCACTTTCACCAGATCAAGTGTATTATTTTATTAATTTAGGCATTGGACATATAAAATAATTTAAAACACTCCCTTTTTTAGAAACCATGGTCAAAATCATATACGGGGTTTTGGTTTTGGTTATTTTATTATATAGAGTCTAAAACCTATGTTTGATAAATAATAAAGAAATACCCATCCATTTCCTATATAAACCCACCTAGGACCCCATTTCTCTCCAGTAAAAATCCATGGATCACTTCCTTAATCTTCCCACATTTCTCTAGATTCCTCCCATAAATCCCAAAATCTCTCAGGAATCTCCTCCCAAACATTTGGAATCACTCTCTCAAGGTAATGGATTCTCACCTTCTATTATTTATTCAAATATCTTTGTTATCTTATGTATTTTATCTTCATTTTATAATGTTCATATATGTTATTACATGTCTCATTTACTTTAGATTTTATATTTAAATTATGAGATACCCCTTTCACTTTCATCAATCCCTCCCATGAAAATTCATAAGCCCCCGTTATAATGCCAGAATTTCATCGTGATTTTCCATGACAAAAAATTGGGAAGTAAATACACATACACATTTCCTAACAAATTTTTTCACCTTTATATGATTATAATTATAGGATTTGGGACTTACATGTATTTATTCCAAATTCCTTATTCATGGAATAAAATAAGATAAAAATGATTCCATATTTTATGATCTATGTGGAACAATTAAGCATCAAAATGAAATGAAAGTAATGGGTTCCTCAGCATTATATAGTGCTTCAATGAATTCGGTAAAGTTTTAGTCTCATATGAAATAATACAAGGGTCTAGGGAGTAAACCTAATCCATAATGGGACTTATTTCCTTAGGATATTTTGGAAGCTAGCCTTGACCAATGTTTCTGAGGAAGTGTTTTATGTTATTTCCACATTTCTCATTTTACATTTTGGATATCAAACAATATCATCCCTTATTATACATGTTTATGATTATCACCTTTTTTATTCCCTAGTGATATTCATATTTTATAACATGTATTACTTTAATCTTGTTATTACATGTTTATTCCCTTACTGGGCTTTATAGCTCACCCCTTTCTTATTTATGTCCCAAGGTTATCTCATGCAGTTTTATGTACAAGCATATTAAAGAAGTTTTCAAGAAAGATGATTTATTTCCTATTTTAATTTATTAAGTAATGTACCTTATTCAAAAAGACACTAGAAGTTTCGAACATCTGGGTTTCATTATGTATATTTTTATGTAATAAATCATGAATTAATATGTAATAAAGATATGGTTCATTATACTAGTATGATTGTAAAATATTCCTTAGAAGATTCTTCTTCCTCTCAGATCATAAAAAAATGATTTTTTACTATTCACAAATATATATAAATATAAAATAAAAGAAGTGAAAAATATGACATGTTTTGACAAACAATGATTGAGATAGAATAATCATTCAAACCCTTTTGTTTTGAAATTGTATTTTATTTGAAAAATGACATAAAAAATATTATTATTTTCGGAATAATAAATGAAATTAAAATTTAATGTACAATCATATTTATTCCATGATAGTATTTGAAATTGAAAATATACCATGGTTCAAGATGTAATTTTTTTAAAAAAATCTTTCAACAGTTACATAACATATATTGATAGATAATATAATATCATTACAGGGATGTAGTCATGTGTCTCATCATAAACATCAACTTCAATCCTATAAAAATCTATGTTTGTAATGACCTGATAACACAAGAGCATTAGTCTGGTTGGTGATGACTTATAAAGTGCATCCAAAAGACCCAAGTTCAAATCTATGTGGGGAAATAATTTCCCAGTATTGTAGTAGTACTGTAGTAGGCCCTATAGTAGGTATTATAGTACGTACTATTTGTTATTGTAGTAGCTGCAACTATTTTTCCATTTGGTACTTCAGACCACCTGTTTGGTTAGTGGATCTTTCAAGGCCTTTAGGCAACCCAAGGCCTTTGGGTCAGTAAGGCCTTCATGCCACCTCAAGGCCTTTAGGTCACCTCAATGACTTTGGGCCACCTCAAGGATTGTGGGACACATGAAATGGTGCTTAATGGACCTAAAAGAATCTATAAAGGCCAGACTCAAGATGAGGATTTAGAGCAGGCACATGCCCCAGAGCTGAAGCTAACTGATTTGGAAGAAATATAAGGTATGGAATTTCCATCACAACAAACCTATGCATGAATGGGAATCCAAGACAAATTGTCATGTGAAGGTGGAGAGGTTATATCATGATGTAGAATATAGGGATGAGTAGTTCCAAGTAGTTATAGTCTGGATATATTCCTCTAAGACCAATGGGTCATGTAATGTATAAGACCTTCGGGTCATGTAATCTTTAAGAATATGAGATTTTTAAAGGGTCCCCCTTATCCCTTAAAAAGGGGATTATCAATAATAAATAAAAATAAGGACTTCAATCCATCTTGGGTAAAGACTTGATATTTCACTATACATTTTCTATAAATAAACAATCTATTCAATAATTTTCTATACATGCAAAACTAAACTAAAAAAAATAAAATATGCTTAAATTATTAAAACATGTCCTTTGAATTATTATTTATGAATAAAACTATCTTAATCAAAAAAAATATTAATAATTATTAATATATATATATATAACTTATTTTATAAAAATGTTCTTAATTCCTAATTATGTTTAAGAAAATTTATTTTTATGGACCATAGTTTTTAATAAAAAAAATAAAGTATATTATTTTCAAAATATAATGATAAAAAATAAAATACTTATTGATTAATTATATATTTATTAGTGTTTTATCGAAATTATGAATAATAACAACTTTTATTTTAAAAAATTAGTTTTCTATAAAAATAGATTCTTGTTACCTTTTATGATATTTTTTACAAGTTAAAATAGAAAATTTTATCAATTAAATTTGAAAATGTAAACTCCATTTCATTATTATAATATGAATATTAGTTTAATATTAATTTGTAAGATTTTTCTAAAAAGAATCCTTTTTATGTGAATAGTTCAAATATAATTTTATAAATAACTGTAATTTTATAACATTTTTAGTATGAATGGAAATTTATAGAAACTTATTATAAGATGAATTATTTAAGTTATTTTATACTTTTAAAAAATGTTTTTTATTTAAAACCCCATATTTTATATTTTATAAAATATTTTATATATTCCAAAAAATTGTTTTCAATTTATTATACATTTATTATATTACAATAAATTTGTATCATTTTTATCATATTAAAATAATAAAATTTATATAAAATTTGGAATTATTATGACTAAATTATTTTATAAGATACATTTTATTTCTTATCATAAATGATATGCTAGGATAGGTAAAAACTACTAACTATGGTAAAAGCTAAAATGGTAAAATTAAAAACAATGTAATGGAAAAGATATTAAAACATGTTTAAGACATGTGAGAGAATTGGTGTTTGAGGTTTATATAAACCTTATTTACTATTCTCTCTATTATTTCTCATTTTTGTAGCCTTGATTTTTTAAATTTACTTCATATTATTGGTTTTTGTGGGTATTTACCAAGAAATTCTTCCTTTTTCACTAAAAAAGGTCACTTATCTCCTCATATCCCCTCACAAAACAACCCACTTTTCTCTATCCAAAATTTTACCCATGATCTCCTAAAAATTATTAGATACCATAAACTAGTTCTATTCTTCTCAAAATACCAACCCTCCGAGGCTTAACCCCGATAAAAAAGAGATAATCCTAGATCAGTGGTACAAATCTCTTACTACTCCTCTATGATTTCTATTTATTTTTGTGGAACTATTATTATATGAATTAGAATAAAAATATATAAAATGATAACTTAAGTGTCATTATTATTCTTTTATTTTATAATATTTATGGTACCATCATTAACCACCTTTCCATTTTCCTTTAATAAAAACAAACCCTTCATTCATGTAATGTGTGCACTACTGCCTCTATGATGTAACATGTTTTTTATTACTTCACCTCCTTAAAATGATGTTCCTAAAAGGTTATTTCATATATAATTAATATATTTATTATATATTTTATATTATTAAATGATAAAATATATTTCTTATTTTCCGAATTGTTTGTAAAACGAAATCATCATCCATTAGTATGTGTGGACTACCGCACACATGGAACTATTGGTTTTGATTTTTATTTTTATCACCTCCTTTCATATATTGTTATAAAAATGGTTTTAGTAGATAAAAATTATTTTTATAAAATTATAAATTTTCTTGAGGGAAATATTGGACAATATATTAATAATATAAGTAATAAAAAACCTAAGTAAATTCAACTTCTCGAAAGAGAATTATTAAAGAAAAATATGATTGCATTGTATTATAAAATAAATTCATATAGATTATGTTGTTATTATAATTCATTAAAACTTTGATATATCAGAATAATAAACATAAAATAATATCTTTATTCTTTTATAATAATGATATTACTTTTAAATAACATCATGAAAAACAATTAATTTTGGTATATTCTTGTTTATATTAGTTCAACCAACTACTTAAAAACTATAAATATATATCACATATTAATATGAGATTTTTATTTATTATAATATATTATATAAATAATTAAATATATTATTTTCATGAATTGTAATATAAAAAATTCATTCAGTATTTTATTAAATACTATTTTCACTAAGAATCATCATAACATGCATATCGCCCAATTTAACTTTAAGAATCATAAAAAAAGTCCCATTAAATGAAATTATAACATTATAAATAATTGTTAAACTTCAATTATAGTAACCTATATAATCTAGGCTTGATTAACTTTAAGATAACATTAATGAATAGAACCACTGTTGTAAAACTTGTTCAAAATGATCAAGATTACTCAAACCTGATATCAAAAATAGATAATAACTATCTAATAAACATGTAGAGAATAATTTCAAATGATTTTTATAAATAACTATAGATATCAAAAAAAAATTCGAATTAGAAGATTAATATATTTAATTTCATTATTAAATAAGTTAGAGAACATTTTGACAAAATAATAATTGAGTTATGGGGTTCATTGTATTGGATTTAGTTTATTGGGACATAGTTCTTTACATTAACCATTATACATTTAATATGGTGTGACTATTTCCTGATGCTTGAATTTTAATATACTCATGGGGCCTGCATATATATATCATTTACCTTCCTTAAATTTCCTTTAATTTAAAAGATACCAATGTTGAAAGGGGTTTCGATAAATATGTTTCTCAAACCATAATGGTCTTTATTTATAATATTATATTCAAAAAAATTAAATAAGATAATTTTTTTGGATTTTTTATTTTCTCTAAAAACACTTTTTATTTTAATTTTATATTCATGGGTTTTTTACATGTCTCCTCAAAATTTAATTTCCCCTTGACACATATTTTACTTGAAGTTTTTTTTATAAGTACAACTTCTATGTCATGTACCTAACATTGTCTGTATACATTGTATTCTTGTAAAAGTTTTTTATCTATGATAAAATAATTTATAATACTCATTTTACACTAATTGACCTTTGAATAAATGTCTTAGTTTTTTTAGGATTTTTGAATGGGTCTTTTTTTCCAAACGTTAAAATATTCTTTTTTTATAATTTAAGTTTGAAAATTTAATTCCACCACCTTTGTCATTTTATATGAATATTTATATCGATATTTTCATTCATTACAATAATATTAATTTTCTCTGTGTTTAAAAAATTATTTATTTAAATATTTTATTAAATGATGAAGAATATTTCTTATTTATAATTTGGTTTTTTTCTAAATATTCTAAAAATAATTGTTTATCTAAGTCATTTTACATTGATATGTCTTTTTTCTGATGAAATATATTCTTAAAATTATATCATCCACCTTCTTTATCTAGATTGATTATGAAATATCCTTTTTTATTATAGAAATAATATATCAATACCATTGTATATCCTAGTCATTTAAGGTTTATAAACCTAATTTTTCTTCTAAATCCTTCCCTTCATGAATATAGTATTTTTTATTACTTTAATTGAAGGGTGTTAACCAAGGTTCCATATATAAATTTATTTGGAGAATTATTCTCTTAACATTATACATTTTATCTATATGTTATAAATACCAAATTATTTTCTATCTTGATTGAATGGTATTTACATGTAATGCTTCTTGATCTCATTCAATACCCATTTATTTTCCTTGGGTTTATTATGTTTTAATTATTGATATAATTATTAATTATTGATATTTGTGAATTTATTTGAAAAATATTTGAAACCCATTTTTCTATGGGTTATTTTAAATGTATTGAATGAAACATATTTTTTTCCATGGATTATTCATGCAATAAAAATTGATTGAATTTCATTTTAATATTTTTTTAAACCCATATTATTTCGAGGGAATTATTTATGATAAAATAAGTGAATGATTTTACTATGGAACATGTATGTATGATCAGATGATAGTTGGAGTCCCATATCTCCATTCAACTCCTTGTTTAATAGTTTATATATCATGAGATGAGTATTTTCAAGAAAATTTAAGTTCTTTTTAATAATGGTTACTGATGGTGTAGCTTATAAAAAAAATTTCCCTATATTAATATTGTATTACTTATTTAAAATATGTTTCACATTTTAATGATTATTCTCATTACTATGTTATGCTCTCGTATAACATGTTCATTGACATGATATTTTGATTAATTTCTTATTTTATGTCAAGATTTATTCCATGATTTGTGACCTAATATTATCTGGGCATGATTTTTCTATATATCTTCCTTATATAAATACACATATAATGTTTACTTATGTTCTTTGATTGTTATAAATTATGTTTACCCTTATTGAGGATTTTCTCTCATCAATTCATTTTGTTTCAATTTAATCAAAAAATGATGAAATATAATATTTATGATATGTATAGAAGATTATATTACATATAGAGTCTATATGAAATATTAGTGATATGTTATAGATTGAGAAGTTGTTATATAGTGGGAAAATTTTACATTGGTCAAACAAAACCTAGGTTTTATTATTTAATGTTTTGTCATAATTCTTTTAAAAAAAATCCTTAATGGTTTTGGGAATGTAGTATAATGAAAAAATTTATTTAATTCATGTAACTCGACAATCACATCTATGGGACCCTATTGTTGGTATCATATAGAGTGTTAAATAGAATTCGAGATTATGATGATACCAATTACCGATAAATTGGGAGTTATAAATGTCATGAAGGGTTGATAAGTTAAGGTTTATTTAAATTTAAATGGTATAGATAACCCTTTATATTATCTGATGTAATATTATGTGTATTGAGATTATAGAACATTATTAAAAACCTATGGGATAATTTTAAGGGATAAGTCTATGTATAGGATAAAATCCTCAAAGTTTGGTGAAGTAGAGATTGTGAGTATTTCTTGGAAAAAATATCCCCATCCAAATAGTAAAAGTAGATACATGATCTGACACATATGTACCTATGGGTAATAACCCTTAAAATTATGTATTGTGTTTTATCCATGTTGTAACCTAGTGCATGATAAAGAGGCCTGGCAATATATCTAGTTTCACACTCATAGGGGTATTCCTTACCCAATCCGAATCTTTTTAAAAACCATTATAATAGATTTATTTCATAATTATATTAAAAGATTGGATTACTAAGTACAATATAACCTAACATAATGAAAATTATAATGAATTGAAAGTGTAAAAGGATGGAATTACAGATTCATTAAAGAAGATTTTGTTTTTATATTCACAAGATCGAATACTCTAATTCTATTGGATATTATCCTAATAATTTCGGATTTAGTATTTGGTGGAAATGGGATCATGAAAATGAAGGTGTCAATGGTATGTATCTAGAAAAAAAGTGGTATGTAACCAAATAAGTTTGTAAACATAAATAGTTGAGAAACATAATATATTCCTATTATTATAGGAAAGTCAGGTATTCTAGACTTACCTAATATAGTGTGGATGATATGTTAATAGATATTAACTCTTGATACATTCTTCAATTTTATCAAGTGAGTGATATTTATAGTTGATATTATAATATATTGTAAATTTTTGAAGAATTATATAAAAAAATTAAGCATTAATAATTGATGGGTTTTTTGAAATATATGTTATATGGTATCAATACCCTCTAAAAGTTTTTTTAATAAATTATTTTATTTTGGGGTCCTCTATTGGAGAACACGTGATTGAGGGAAGAATTACTCTTAGGTTTAATATACACTTGATGATGAGATAATAAAATATTGATTGATTTTAATGAGTAAGATAGATAGAATTTATAACATTGGGATTGATAATTGATTCCTGATATTTTTGGTGAATTTTCCCATATATTTGGGATTGTGGTATATATTGGATTGTTTGTGATTTTATACCATTTTAAGGTCAAATACAGTGTCAATTTCTATAAGGATATATGGTTTCCATATAGTTTAATGTGTTTTTTATTCAAATGTTTTTAATATAAGTGTGTTATGGAGAATATATGGTTATGTTATACACATACTTGGGTATATGATTGTATTAATGGAAAATGTCTATTAAAGAAAGGTAAGTAACATGATAAAATCTAAGAGAGTATTCTATATTTGATATTATATGTTATTTATTATATTATGAATATTTTAAAAATACCATCACATAAATTTATAAATGAGAACTAATTAAAATTTGATGGATGAAATTTTTAGGTCTATAAGACTTCTCCATTCCTTAAGCTTTTATTTTGAATAACCTAAACACCTTCTTCATAAATATCATTTCCTTTTAATTCTATATATTTCCTTACACTTACACAAATTTTCTTATAACCAATATTTCCTTGAACATGTGAGTTAAATATATTTTTATTTAGAAATCATTTTTCCATACTAGAAAAGTTTATAAGGTTCTGAAATTTGAATTCCGGGTTATATCATATCCGAATTCCTTATGACACCGTTTCCCATTCTCTGTCTTCTCTAAACTGATACGAGTATTATTATTTCATGCCATAAATCATGATACTAGTACTAGATATTATAAATTATAATTTTTATAAAATATTTCCATATACTTTACTCTTACCGATTTTACAGAAACCCATTCCAAATTTTATAATTCCAGAATTTATTATTCATGCTTTATTTCCATATAATTCTGAACATTATAATTTCCTTCATATCATATCAATTTTATCAGATTCCAAGTTCCTTACACTTAAGGTGTAAGAAAATTATATTCTTGGTTAGTTATATATAATGGCATCATTGTTTCTGTTATAAACTAACTATTCTATGTTCTCCATTTGCCCAGGTCCCTCTGAAATTTAAGGAAATATAACTGTTGGAGTGGAACCGACCGGAAATTTTTGGAATCTATAAAAAGGACCTAAAATGATGAGATCAATACATAGGTGTGGGTGTGTGTTCACATGTTTTTTTTTTGGAGTTCATATCCCTAAAAGTGAATTGATCTATAGTGATAGGCTCTTATAAACTCTCAGGCATCGTGCAGGAAGTTTGAACTACTTGTTCAAACATTTCTTCGTGCACAATTGCTTTGTGTAGAGGTGTGATTTCCTTAAAATCAGAGACTTCGGGTTGTGAAGTCGGAGGTGTCAATTACCTTACAAATTGAGGGCTTGTGTGGATAGCAAGATGGATACCGATCTTATGATTGAGGGATTACCTATGTTTGGGTAAGACAGGATTTCTTGTAAGTATAAAACAAGGGAACTTTATCCAAAGTTTTTGGATATCCTTCTCATTGGGTTAAAAGAAGAATGTAAATTTTTCACTACTTTGTAAATGTTAAGAACTTTTTCGTGTATAAACGTTATAACATGCATCTCTGATTGTAAGAGATTATATATGCCTTGGGGTAGAATTTCTTTGTATGACATTTTTCTTAATATTTAGACATAAGAACATTATATTTCTCTAAGCAGGTGATTTCTTATTAGAGGTGTTGTGAATTTTTTTTATAAAAAATTTCCTTAATATTTTTTTTTAAATTATACAATTCACCCACCCCCCTTTTTATATTGTGAATTTTCAACACATTAAAATCCTAATATTGGTATAGAGTTGGATTTCATACTCAATACCAACCTATCAGAAATTTATTTATAGGTGTGGGAGAATGTAACAACCAGAGATGTCACTATACATTTTTCTTTTAAAAAAATATTTCTGTTAGATCTCTCTATATGAAAAAAATCAAAACCTTGATATAATAAGAAAATTAAAACCTATCTATTTAATTTTTAAGTATGAACAAAAGTAACTATATTATAAAATATATTAATATATATATGTTATTTTATGAAAATTTACATTAGTAATTATTGTGTTTAATATTATCTCTTTTTATTTATTTTAGTTTTTTATTAAAGAATATTGAATATAATTTTTTTGAATAATAAAGTTAATAAAATATAATATTTATTGATTAAGGATTTATTTTTCAGTTTTTTTTAGAAATCATAAATAATAAAAACTATTTTTTAAAAGATATTTTTATATAAAAATTTTTTCCCATTAAATATTAGGATTTTATTTAAAAGATAAAATATATAATCCTACAAATTTAATTCATACAAAAAAACTTTATTTTTTATTTATAATGTACATATTAGTTTAAGATGATTTTTTAGATATTTCTGAAAAATTATTTTTATGTTTATAGAGAAAAATATTGTTTTTATAAAAACACTAATTTTAAGGCATTATTATAGTGAATTGGAATTTCATGATACCTTTTTCTAAAAATATATATTTATTTTATAAGGGAAATTATAATTTTAATAATTAGGGTTTAAATATATGGTCTCATATTTTATAAATTATAACATAAGTTATATTTTGGAAAAAACTATAATTACACTATACTTTTACTATTTAAAAATTTATTTCCATCTCATATAAAAAATTATTAAAAAAATTATTTCAAAACTGGAATAAGTAGTTCCAAATTATCTAATATTTATAATTTTATTTTATGCCATTAATAATAATTTAGCTTTTGGGAAAAAACTAGTAACCATAGAAAAAACTGAAATGGTAAAAGTGAAAAGTAATCTAATGGTAATCAGTTGAAAACATGTTTAAAAAATTTGTTGGAATGAGTGGTTAACATATATATCAACCTTATCTCTTTCCCTCTCAATTATTTCTCAATTTTGGATCGAATTTTCATGATTTTTATTTCCATTATTGAATAAATTTCTGTATTTACAAAATAATTTCCCTTTTCAATTATAAAATAAATACACCTCTCCTCATTTACCCTCACATCTCACCCCTATTATTTCTTCCAAAAATATACCAAAACCTCTATTAGACATATATATCCAACTTTAATAGGTCATGTTCTTCTTATAAGACCATCCCTCAAAGGATTAAGCCCCTTCACATAGGTGATAATCGAAGAAGTGAGGTTCATATCTTATTCCACTAAATTCCCATTTTATTTTTTATGTGCAAGTATTCTCACTGTACATATGGACTAGTGCCTCTATAGTAGGATTTATTTATCTATGTGTGGACAACTACCTCTATGCATCTGTACGTGTGGACTACTGCCTACATAGATGGATTGATTTCTGTTTTTCTTAAATCACATATCATTAATTATTCTAAGAATTATTTTAGTGTAAAAATATTATTTTATGAAATTATTTTGGTTTTTTCGAAAAATTGGTTGTCTTGTTAATAATATGACAAATAAACAATTTCGGTAAATTCATCCATCCCAAAGTGAATTCCAAGAGAAAAAATGATTTCTTCATGATATAAAATAAATTCATATAAGTTATATTATTATTATAAATCATAAAAAAGTGATATATCACACTATTAAACCCTAAAGATGATCGTTATGATTCTTTAATAATTATATTACAACTAAATCTCTTAACTATCCAATAAGTTGGTATGTTCTTTTCTAGGATAGATTAACCACCTATTTTAACAATGCTATAAATTCATGTCGTGGATGACTTTGGTAATTTAATTTTAAGTAATATATGATACAAATAAGTAAAAAATTATTTTTTATTGGTTATATATTTGAAATTTTAAAATTTAACTCATTATTTAAGAAAACACACCTCGTTCACTAAGAATCATAAAATCATATTCATCGCCCAACTCATATTTAAGAATTTCAACCAAAACGCCCATAGAACAAAAGTATAACATTATAAGTAATTATAAAACATAAATTATAGTAACTTTTACTATTTTACAATGACTATCATTAGGAGAGTAATGAATAATAACACCATTATTTTGAAACTACTTCAAAACAATCTAGATTACTCACTCTAGATATCCAAAATAGATAATATATAACTAATATATATGTAGAGAAGAATTATAAATGAATTTTATATATATTTATAGATAAAAAAAAGTTCTAAAATGCATGAATAAGATAGTTATTTTTTATAGGAGGTTAGAGTGCATTTTGACTAAGTTAGAATAAATTTGTGGTGTTCTTTGTCTCAAAATTAATTAATTTATACATATTTATTAATGTGAACTCACACACCTTTCATAGAGTTTTATTAATACATAGTTACTTTATTTAGAAATAATAATGGGTTATTATTATACATATCATGTTGTTTAATTAAAATACCTTAAATTCAAAATATACTAAAGTGGAAAATAGTTTTGATTAAAATATTAATCAAAACATAAAGGGTTTCAATTTATAATTTAATTTTAAAATAAATATTAATTTAGAAAGATAATTCTCATTTTTAATTTGAAATATTTTCAAAAAAAGTCACCATTTTAATTTGATATTAAATTTCTGTAAAATTTCCCCTCAAAATTTTATTTTTCCTTGCCTTATATATTACATAAAGTGTTCTTTATAAGTGAAACTATCCATATATCTTCTTCTTAGATAGGAACCTCCCTTTTTCATATCCATTATATTATTTTTCATGTTCCCTAATCTATGATTAAATAATTTATTAAGGTCATTTTATACTGAATGAAAGTTTTTAATTATTTAAATAAATGTTAATTTTTTTTGAATTGTTTTATTATTATCAGAATGTGAAAAGCATCCCTATTTAATGTTTATGTGTAAATATTCTATTCTACCATTGTATTCATTATATCAAAAGATTTTATATAATTTGTCATGGTTTAAAATGAAATTAATTTTCTCTTATCATTATAAAATATTTCTTTTAAAATTAATTCAAAATATCAATAATATTTCTTATTTCTAAACATTTTTTTTATTAAATTTCTAAAATTTATTTTTAATCTAAGGCGTTATCCTTTGATGGATCATATTCTTAATCAAGGATTTTATTCAAATTATATTATCCAACTTCTTTCTCTATGATATGTTATTTTCTATCATGTAAATTGCACATTATTGCCTTTGTCTTTCCTAGTCCATTAATGATTATAAACATTGTTTTAATTCCAAATCCTTCCCTATAAGAATTAATTATTTTTTTATTTAATTTTTTTAATGGTGATTCCAAATTTTTCAAATGATGATTGATATGGGAAATTATTATTATACCATTGTACCTTCTATCAATACAGTGTAAATACCATATGATCTATTATGTTTATTGAATGGTATTTACCTATAATATTACAAGATTTCATTTGATTCCTATTTATTTTACCTGGGTATATAATGTTATGATTATTGATGGAATTATTAATTATTTTCTTATATCAATCAATTTTAAAATTATATGAAACTCATTTTTGTGGTTTCTTTAAGATATTCTAAATGAAACCCATTTGTATTCCATTAGTTCTTTATTCTATAAAAAGTAAATTATTTTCATTTGAATATTTCGTGAAGCCGTATTTATTTCTATGCTATTATTTATTATATTAAAAGTTAATGATTTTAATATTTTACATGTATGTATAAATGAATCAAGGGGGCACTATATCACCCACCAATTCATTGGTTAAATTTTAATTTCTCATGAGATAAGTATTCATTAATAAATTTTGGTTTCACGCATTCATGGTCTATGATTTTGTAGCTCATGAAAGTAATTTTTCCCTATTATTATATTTTTTTCCAAATTTTAAATATATTTTATAGTTTTATGATTATTATCATGAATATGTTGTGGTCTCATGGATCATGATTATTGAATCACCATTTTGATTCATGCGTTATTTTATATCATGATTTATGAAATTATTTTTTACCAAATATTTGTTGGGGAATATTTTCTTAAGTATCTTTATATTACCCTTATACTCACCTTATGATAACTTCTTATTATCAATTATTATCACTTATATTTACCCTTGCGGTGAATATAAGCTCACCTTTTTTATGCTACAATTTCTATAGGTTATGAAGACAATTAATACATATTATGTGTCTATAAGAGTCCCCATTGTTTATATTTAGTGGTAAATGTTTAAGGCTTGTTATAGAATAAATCTTTTTTATATATTTGGAAAATTTTCCATTGGTTAAATAAGAAATGGTGTTTTAAGTAAATGGTTTATCCTAATTCTCTAAAACTATAAGGATTAAAGGACCAAAAAAGATTTATAATGAATCATTTTCTTTATGTCATGTAATTATACATTCACGTATGCATGGTTTTAAGTGTTGTATCTTGAGAAATGGTTTCTTGGTTTCATAACCTTGAGTTACATATATTGAATTTGTTCAGTTGATAACACAGCCTCATATTCCATTAGGGGAAAATATAAAAGTTTGATGTAATGTCCGATTAACTCTTAAGATAATTCAATTATCAAATAAAATTCCTCAAATATGATATAATGTTGTTTTAGTTTCAATTTAATATCAAATAAATTTCTTAAAAAGTGTTGTGTTCCAAAAAAGAAAACAAATATGATGTAGATATTATTGTAAAAGTTAACATATCATATTGAGACGATTCTTCCCAGTAGTGAGTCTAATGTAATCTTATATTTTAATACACAAGGTGTTCTAATTTCAATTCCTTCTTGGGGTCTAATGCACATTCCATTATAAATTTGATGACAGAACAAATATATTTCTTCAGAACATCAAAATTTTAAAAATCATTAATATAAATTGAAACATATTGAATATTTCAACTTTAATATATCAATTCTGATCTTACCAAACTTTATATCATCCTATTCCTTTAAAAATAATATAACTGTTAATTTTTAGGTATAAAATTTTTTTAAACATATTTTTCCTTTTATAAATGATATCTAATAAAATGATGCATAATTTTTATATGTATGGTACATGAATAATGTAGTTTACTATTATATATAAACATGGTCAATGAATGATCATAAAGAATCAAGAATATATAATAAGTTAAACGAAAATTTGATAATTTATTTATCATCCAATGTATTTGGGCAAATAAATATGCTTCTATAACATTCTCACCCTTAGATGTCGATAATCCTGTTGAATTTTTCTTATTGAAATTCCATGATTCCAAAATCTTATAATGATTGTGAAATATTCCACATGTAACTTTTCTATCTTTCATGAAACCTCCATATATTAAAATTTTAATAACTTATGAATTTTTGTGTAGTCTTTCCCGGATAAAACAAACCAAGGAATATTGTACATTAGAAATTTTTTATTATATAATTAACAAGTATAAAATGAATTTCCATTAGATAAATATGAAAAATAACCCACATATAATCAATATAAATTTAATCAAAAATATAATTTTTCCAATACATAAGATTTCTAGACATTCCACTTAATATTTTATGAAACAAATTTACTATAAGGGTCTTTATCTATCCTTCATGACATACAAATTATCTTATAAAATTCTACACTTAATATCCATAAGAACTCTAGGAATACATAAATTTATTCAAAAAAATACTCTATTTTATAGATTGATCATCTGAAAAAGAATCTATATTCTAAAATTAGAATCATTTAAAATTCACTATTAATTAAATATACGAAACAATTATCAGAATATTGACTACATTAACAAATTAAAATATCATAAACATAAATATAAATTTTTTGGATGGATTTTTATAGCTGATCATTGATTATGTATGGTTGAATATTATTTCACAATTAGGCACATTTTTAGGGTTTATCCATGGAAACAACCAATGGCTCCATTATATTTAATAAACTATGAGCCTATTTTCCAAATGTAGGTGATCATTAGGGTTTCTTACAAATAGAACATCGGAGGTCACATTGGTTAAAAGGATGGGTTGTAAGGATCATCACACCCTTTTGTGGAATATAAATGCCTACTCCAGGACTCTCTAATAGATTTAAGATATGTTCATTAATATTACTGGATCCCAATAAATAACTTTTTCCTTAAAAATGATTAGGTGATGAAACTGTGTACATGTGGGCGGGAAACCAATCAATGAAACGATATCTATGTGTCATACGTTCTCTATCATTCTTGGAAATTAGGGACTAATTATTCTTTAAATCCATATGAACTAGAACTCTAGAGATTACTACCATCCATAGTTGAGATTGGTGTTTTTGAATTTTTATTGAACCTCCTGAAGGTTTCTTAAGTATCTTATAAAAAATAAGAATAAAAACCCACATAGTTCATATTGGACTATGTCTTCTGGTTTAATATCATACTAACAAGATATTTATTAGGGAATTTAATCATTGGATATAGTGTTTGGGCCATGAAAAGGAATCCTATATATCCTCTTCAAAACTATAATTAGAGTCTTCATAGTCCAATTGTGTGGGGTGTCTCTTTCATAAAATGTGTGATGGAAGAGTTTTGAGTAGGATTTGTGAATTTAATAATTATTTAAGCTACCTAGTTAGGAGTATGGCCCTTTTTTGTGAAATAATGATGTAATTATACTTACAACTAAATGGAGGCCCATATTGGCGTGTTATCCCCATGTTAAGAGACTAATTATATTCAATATCTATGACTGTATAGTAATGCTCTGTGTAAAAAGAAATAGGTGGAAAAAGATTATAGAAATTTTATTATAGTGTTATATTGAATTGTGTGGGACTTATACTCCAGGGATGATATGATTTTTTAGTGGGGCATACACATTGATTTCACCTATTATTTTTATTCGAATTCTCATGGAGGATATGGATCCATAAGTAAAAAACGTGATATTTCGGTTATATATGGATATTGAGTTTTATGGATGCATCCTACATATACTACTTATAATAAAAATCAGTGTCCTTGTAGTTCTCATTCTCTTACCCTGCTGATGTCTAGAAAAGAATGGGTTAATTTAAGGTGATTTCTGGAACTAGATTAATAAATATTGGGAGTTATTACATGGTTGATTCCCATGTTTTCATGCATTTGTATAATATTATTGATATGATAACCATGGATATATAAGGCCACATGAGTTGCACTCAGTGTGAGAAATTAGATAAAACCAGGGATCATATGTATTCCATATAAGTATAGGACTTACATAATGAGGCTGCCCAGTTGTTTGAGTGGTGATTACATAATAGCATTTCCCTTCATTAATGGTGATTTAAAGTCTCATAGATAGTATGTCTCCATAGGAAATGATTCAAGGTCACCCATAATGGATGTTATAATGTGAAGAAAATACGGTTCTTTTGTGGGAATTGTGGGGCTTGAACCTCAAAAAATGTGTCATACCTGTCTTCTTAATAATCAGTATCAGAATCCTCATAGTTCATAATTTGCGGTTTATGGTGTATTGGAGGATATTTAATTTAATATATACTTTATGGGAAGGTAATGGAATAGGACAGATTGAGTGACACCCCAATGGAATCATATAGTCATGTAGGTTCCATGTTGTCATGAACCCCATGTAAAGGAATGGTGGTAGACAATTCATTTGATCTATTAAGAATCGCATGATCAAGAATGTTTTGAAGGAAATGTGCCTTGAATGAAGTTTTTTAATACATGAAAATCTCTAGGGAATAGGATACACAATCTGGTATAGGTAGGGTAATCCTGAACATCACATGACATATATGAAGTTATGTGTGAGGGAGAGGACATGCGGGTCATATAACCATGTGATTAGAGAGCGGATGAGTAATTATATAGACAAGTTTCCTAACCAATCATTTTTCTTTTGATCATATGGTTTTTTCATTACCAATGAGTTGTATAATGATCTTATGCATGTATCATGAATAATAGATCATCTCATGATTGTATTGTCTTCACATGATTAATTTTTTGTCTCATAATTGACCCTTTCACAACCCATTATTTTTATTTATCCTAATAAACTTACAAAATTAGTATGTCTGCACTTATGATCTAATGATCCTGCCACTTCAGAATGTTCTCTCCCATGTTTGTCCAACTATTTCATCTTTTGGGGGGTTATAGACATCCTTCATCCTATATCTATGATTCTATACAAGGTGTTAGAGCCATGCACCTTGACTTATATTGGAATAATGACTATACACATAGGTCTTCAATATCTTATGAGCTTCACGTGATCACGTCATGAATCATCTATGAAGTCATACCCTCGTCATGTGATAAACAATGCTCGTGTCCTAATTTTATCATTTCCAGCTTCCTTGAACCCACAACATGTTCGATGTCACACACATGATAAAGGGTGCATGGCCTAGTATTAATTTTTCATGTATAAGACCATATGTAGGTTCCACATGATGTTCAAGATGGACATGTCAAACACTCTTTCCATGATCAATCCAACATGTCCTGAAACCTTATAATGTTCATCATTACTTGTCTAAGGGCCCTCCTAGGGGTAGGCTTACATGTCAGAGGGATATTACATGATCTAAAAACTAATCACATGAATCGTATGTGACACTTGTGTGAATAAAAAATTAACATTCATCATGTATGAATCCCATAATTTACATCCTTTTTCACATGATCCATTTAGTGGTTGTCAATCATTTTTTTTCTATAGTGTCTTCTAATCAATTTATACATGTCTGACGACCCTAATTTGATCAGATCAACATGTCCAAGGGCCTTCGTATGATAAATGAATTAATAATTTGAACCACATAATAACATTATGTGATCCATTTATCATGATTTCAATCACATGACATGCCTAGGGGACATCATCACGATACTCTCTTCATAGAAAAACATCTCTAGTTTTAATCATGGCATCACATGATGCATCAATAGTTATGAGATCATGAGTATCTGAGAGGGACACAAGATCGTATAACCTAGGCGCATAACCATCATCGAGTTTTTATTTCATATTTTAAATTTGTGGTAAAATTATACAAGTACTTTGTTTACATTTATCATTAATTTTCCAATTCACGTTTGGAGAGCATCAATAAATCACCCACCATAGAAGTGATTTATAAAGAAAGAAACAAGGAATCGGGTCAAAGGAAATAAATTTCCACTTGAGTACCTTCAAAATCCATTGGTTGCCTCTCCAAAAATCTTTGCGTCTTCTAAGAGATCATTAATATTCCATAATATATAAGAGGTAACAGGGTTTTCCATTTCACCTGTGACTGGGAATTTTTACCAGTCTCTAATTTTTTTTATCATCACTTCATAAGAATCCGTCATGAGAGACAATAATATTACCCAATAAAATTAAATTTCTAGGTCATCAGATTTTTTGGATGACTCATGTAACAAGGCCACTAACTGATCAATGGGTTTTCACATAGACCATGGATCACACCTTATAGAATAATATTATTAAACATGGGATTTATTTGTGTGATCTGAATGATTTAATTTTTCATTAAACAATTACATAATATATTATTTGATTTTTTTGAACTCCTTATGGCCATATGATCCACTTGATTTTAAAATTTCATGCAATTGAAATTTGTGGAAAAATTCATCTGATCGTGTGAATCAAAATTGATAATGTTCTTAATGTGATGCACCCAAGTCATGTTTTTTTATCATCATCATTATATAGATTTCTAATCAAATAAAAGAGGAAAACAACAACAACACAACACCCACACCACACCCCCACCCCCTGTCCTCACCCCTAAAGACAGGAGATAAGGTGGTCTGAAATAGTAAAGACCAAGAGCATCCCCTCTGATCAAATTGACCCCCTCGGGTTTCAAGTTAGCCCTAGTGTGAAATTAGTTTTCCTCAGGCCCAGAAATAACCTGAGAAGTGAGGTGATAAGCCACTATGTTACCCTACCTCCATGTGTAAAGCACTATAATGTTTCTTCCAAGTAAGCGACGACATTTTCTTGATGGCATAGGTGATCGACTTGGGAGAGAGAACATGGTCCTGTAAGGACTTTTGCACTGACATTGAGTTGTTTTCTGCTTCAGATAGGTCCAACTCCTTCTGACCACATAAGATGGGATCGTTGATCATTTCAAGGGTCTCCGCCTGTAAAGAGGAACCTTGACCCAGCCTTACTGAAAATGCCATGATCACCAACCTGCTTGTGTCACGCACCACTCCTCCTCCCTGCATTGAACCCAGAGCACAAGACCCATCTGTATTGAGTTTTAACTCTCTTGCTGGAGGGTTCCAACGAACCCATTTTCCCTTATTTCCACTGACTGTGGATGCCGCACATGCCCTTGCTTGAAACTGAGCTAGAGATGGGGCTTCCTTCCAGTTGCTAACAGCCTTGGCCAGGTCGCCTAACAGGTTCTTCTTCCAAACCATAACCATAAGTGCTGTAACACCCACCCCTTTATTTCTCACCTTATTCCTTGTCGTCCAGAGCCCCATCATCTTGCATGCAGCAGCACTGTTCGCGGCATTGTTTTAGGTCTGCTGCTTCCCGAGCCATGGTACCAGCTATCCAGAAAGGGAAGTCCATCCATGCTGGGATTGAAGACCGCAGTGAGACTCCCAAAACAAGTCCACACCTTGCATGCCCAGTCACATTCAAAAAACAAATGCACTGTGCTTTCCTCCTGGTAGGACTTGCAACACACACATCTTGACGCCATGTTAACACCACACCTCATGAGATTATCATCTGTCAGGACGGCTTTGTTCTGAATTCTCCATGTGAGGAAATTGAATTTGGTAGGTATATCTTTCCCTAATAGAACCTCATCCCAATTCTCCTCATTTTCTTGAACTTGCACCCTAGAAATTTGCAGGAAGTCCTTTGACGTGAAGGCCCCGGAGGGGGATGCGGTAAAGACACATATATCTGGGTCTAGACTCAGTTCGACGAGGTTGAAGATTTTTTGTTGCTCCCAATCAAGAATAGTAGTAACAAAATACGGGAAGCACCTCACCTCCCTGAAGGTGATGCTGGTGGCTGGGCACCTGGGAAAACCGATCGTGGAGCCACTCCAGTTCCGGTGCCAAAAGGATATCTCCCCTCTCCCCACGATCCAGCGCGCCTACAGACGGAGGGTGGAGATGATCAGCCTGATCACCAAGAAAATAGACTACATATGGGCTTCAGCATGTTCCTGACTCCCCAAAGAGTATTTGTGGACAATATTCCTCCACATAGTGCATTTCTCTAGAACAGCCCATGCTAATCTCACGTGCATGCAGTAAAGGGTGTTTTCCAGGAATTGGACATTAATTCTGCATTCATTTCACCACCTTTTAAGATCCAACCTTCATTCTAATACATGATTTTTTATATCTTGTTCTATATGGATTTGATCTCATTAACATCATCCAACATGGCTAACTAATGGTCTACGATCATTGGGAACCACAACTCCAATACTTGGTAACAATTCCTTTCAAACAATGAGGTTCTAAAGGGTCTTCTTTCTATAAATTTTTATAATTATCCATTATTTCATAGACTACCACTATTTAAAATTTACCATATGGATTATTTTATAATAACTTTTATAATATCTTCTTAATTTTCATCCACCTTCAACTGTATATAGGTTATTATCTTAGTGTATAGACAACTGATCTTGAAAATTTTCCAAGGGGAATCCTAAACATCGAATCACACTCCATCTATACATGGATGATTGTGATATCACTCACTAAAAAATTTCCTAGAATTACTCAAATATACTGGTCAACTCTTTAAATAATTTAAAATGTGGTTTGAGTAAAAAATTGGATCTAAATCCTGACGGTAACTTCTCTGATGAACGGGTATTACAATTCTAGATTAAAAAATATATACATAAATTTCTAATAAACATAACGCCATACACCTCTATGAGGTGATGTGGATTTATCAATTTATCATGTTATTTTTACCAAAAATTATAATATAACTGATCATTCATTGGTGTCTAACACCAACACTTTTCACATATTCCATGGTAAAGTAGGAATTATCATATGGAATATAAACAAGCTTTTGTGAATACTTCCTCTTGAGGGGAGGTGTGATAAATTCCTATTAGCTATTAATTTTTTGGATAACCTGGAATAGAAACCTATTTGATATCAAGATATCCTTACCATTGTGTGTGTGAGAGAGAGAGAGAAGATTAAGTAGGATCTAAACCTAAACTGGATCTTTCCCTTCAAATACTAGATAAGTTTCTTTCTTTTCTGAAAAAGGGTTTAACCAACTATGATAAATCCTCATCAATACCCCTCTTGATAGGATTGGGAGAGCATGGGATCTAATTTATCCATTCTAGAGGGATGATATTACACATTAGGTTGTTATATGGTGAAATTAGGTGTGTCGTTAAGTCTTCAGTTAGTGGTACTTGTTTCAAGCTTTCTAAACAGTTGGATTCTCCCAACAGAATAAAAAATCTGGGAATTTGGTTCAGTACACTACTGATGGAAACCCAACTATTAAAAGGAAGACCTCCCAACATATATATACCAAACCTTCACCCTATATATCAACATATGAGTGACATTAAATTGGTTAATTCCCATTACTAGATTAATTATCCTTTATGGTTTATAATTTCCTAGATTGGTGAGAACTTTTATTGTTATAGTTTTCAAAATACCATTAATATTGCTCACTCTATATTACACCCCAATATCATAGATTTATCTAGGGTTGTTGCAACCCCACTAGATGTTGATGAGGTTTTCAAAAATTTTACTAAGTATAACTATTTCAATTACGCTACATAACTAGAACCTTCTCATATGATCATCAATGATGTAAGTTGTTCACCTGATGATAGTTCACACAAAATATCATTATGGGATGACGTTATTGTATCTTATTTAGATTTTTTTTTTAATTTTTATCCATAATTTCCATATAGGTAAGATCATTAGTTCCACTATGCCCATAAAGTTTCTTATCTTCCTTGTTCTGGTACATGAACAAAACAACATCCCAAGACTATTCATCAATTCTATACAATTCTATAACTCCAATATAATAATGATTATATTTACCTTCCACCTATCAATGCACCTACTAATCTACCCTTAGACTATGTAAATGATTTTATAGAATCATACCCAACTGGTGTGATGAGCTAAATAGTTTAATGAGAAAAAAACCATTGCCTCTTTGAACAACTTTTTCTGTGCCATAATCAGAACAGTTCATGACTCAGAAGGCCCCACGAACAATATCCCTTATCATGATGAAAAGTCTTTTGATGATGTGTGTGACGTTTTCAAGGAAACTATCCCCTATATACCATTTTGGTGTGATTTGGTGAACAAACTAGGGTTATAAATTATTCATATAAAAGATTTGGTAAATGAGGACACTTGATTTATATCATTATTAGATGAGCCATTACTTCTCCCAATGAGCATGATACCTAAGGATATCTCTATCTTTGTCTCTCATACACTCATACCCTCCATGAAAACAATCATAGGTAATTCAATACAAAAGAGATTCTAGTATGGTATTCAATATTTAATCAATGACACTTTTGAGAAACTTTAGGGTCATGGGTAGTGCCTCGTCCAACTTTTCCATCATCTAAGTGCAGGTAGATTCAATTATTGATGAGTATGTAATGTCATGTAGTGGATCATTATTACATAAATATAACTACTTAGTAATGAAAGAGACTTATTAATCATTGATGATAGATATTTCTTACTCAAATTTATATGTTAATCCTTATATATTTTTCAAAATAAAATATGGTAAGTCCTCCCAGTTGAAAAATAAGATGGCTAATTTATCCAAAAAAATAGCATAACATGTAGCATTCATATCTCATTTGAAGGTTAAATTTTTAAAGTAATCATATTTAATATAAAAAACACAAAGGTAGGGACATGATCCATCTTCCATGATCGATTTTATTAATCCAAAAGTGATGTTAGAATAAATGGAGTGGGTGAAACTTTGGTATGTAATTAACTCCTCCCACCAAAATCTGACTGACCTAGAGATTTCAGTAGACCAAATTTTATTTTTATGTTATTGTTTTCCTTCTAGGGAAGAATGGTAGAGAATCCAGTATATATATTTATATATATATATATATTACTCTTTCAATTATTTACAATTTCAGTTAGTGGATCCTTATAATTGTTTTAATTATTATCAATATTTCTACATTTTATCACATTCATTACATTTTGGCATAATAATTTCAAAAAATTACCAAACACATTAATCATTCCTTAATGTTGAGAGAACCACAAATCATAACACAAATACTCAAATATAAATGGAATTATTTTAGGAATGGATCTTATATGACAAAAAGAATAAAAACCATTATAATGATTAGGTTCAAACCTTTTGGAAACATTAGGCTTTAAGGGATAGCCCGAGGAGGATGTGTCTCCAAGGGAGAGAGTACTATAATTTTTTCCATGGTCAATGGACATAGTTACCATATATTTATTTTTTATAGGTCCAAATAATTCCCCCTACAAGCTTTATATATCATGTTTTTTGCCCAAACATTATTCTAATCTACTAAGGGAATGTCTTAAATGGAATTGACATTTTTTTAGGCCATGGATCATGGGTTTTCATCATGAAAATTTTTATTTATTTTTCCATTTTATCAGTGCTCAATTTTTCTAAACAACATTGTGTGTGTGTGTTTTAGGAGAGTAGAGACTCAAATTTTTCTTAGGTATCCCTTTGTGGGTTTTTAAACTTTTGAGTATCATTTCCATTTTCATTAACACATTACAGTTTTTGGAATCATACTCATGGGGTTCTATGGTTTGAGTTCAATCATATTAGACATTATTCTTCTCTATATTAGGGTCTTATGATTAAACCTTGTTTTTCTTAAATTTAGGTTCACATAGAACAAAATATATTTTTCTCTCTTTCGGGGTCATATAGATCCGGACTTATTTTACTATAGTTTAGTGTTATATAGTTGGTTCTATCATTTACTATAGTTTGGGTTTGTATAGATCAGAAATATTTTTCTATAGTTTACGGATTTATAACTCAGAAAATATTTTTTTTTCATTTTTGGTTTTATATATCTTTCCTTATTTTACTGATTCAGATTCTTAGGACATGGAGGATGAAAATTCATGGTGGGTTTAGACACCCAGAATCCTTATCATGGTTTCAAATGATTAATGTTCACAAATGGTTCTAATGCCTTGCGTCCTTGTAAAAATTATGAAGGATGCATATTCATGAATTTCTTAGACACCCTATATTCTTATTGTGATAATATTTGGTATATTGTAGCCTAACATTAATGAAGTCAAAACCACTTGGTTAATTATATTATGGGATGGGTAAATCACACCTCAAGGAGTTTGAATCATGGATAATGAAATTGGAAAATCATATTGGGGATGACCATAAAACACCATGATGTGTCAAGTTCTACTATGATGTTTTTAGAGATCATAATACCCTTATTATAAATCCATGATACCTTTTTTTTGGTTTTAAGTTACTTATGAAAATATAATACATTAATGGGAAAGAGGAGGCGTATTTTATCCTTTCTAATGCATGTGTATGATTTTTTAAGATTCAAACACATGGATAGTGATGTAGGATATGGAATAAATACTATCCAAGTGAGGTTATAGAACCTTGTGGGTAGTTATATTTATGTTCATCAGGATGAGGCCCTATACCTTGTGTTTTAATATCACATGATAGGGACCACTAAAAATATTTGGAATAAAGTACCAAATTTATTCTATGAGTGTGGGCACAAAAAATTATGATGTAACACCGAGGATGTAAAATACCCTTGAATAGTTTAGTCAATGAAATTTTAAATCATTACCCAAGAATATTTTAGTTAATGATAAGTTGGGACAGGTGGGTACAGTTTGACCATTAGTAATGGTGGAGGCTCATATCTGAGACATTTAGGAAAATAACTCAGGGGTTTAAAGGGGTCCTCTCTTCTTGAAGGAGAATATACCCTCAGAAAAATAATTTAGGCATTTTATTATTTACTAGTAAATCCTAGAAGAGTACTTTCATAGTATTGAGTCCATATTACCAATACACTACTAGGAAGAACCAAGAGAAATGGTTCCATTTCATGGGGTTCCAACTGAAGTGTATCAACTCAAGGAATTGGCGGGTATCAACTCAGAAATCAATGACATAAAACTGGTTTATGGAAATTGAAATATTCAAGAAGTGTTAAAAGACAAAAAAAATGTGGTTTTTCTACTGAATTAATTTGTTATCATGATTTGGTGATGTGATAAATCATTAATATAACATTTTCTCATACCAGAGGGGTATGAAGAGATTGGATTGACTATTCCTTGGGTTATATGTTGGGACCTAGGATCCTTATAATTATTTATTAATAATATAACTTTATTATAAACTCTAGAGATGAAGAACACAGTGAGTGGATACTTTAATTTTTATCAGACAACCCAATGTGGATTTTTAGCAGCACAAGTTTTGTGTCTCATTCAATAGAAGCTTTGTGTATTCAAATTTAGACCATTGAAGGATATAGTTTTCGAACAGAAAACCATTACTAAGGTGATTATAGTCTGTGGTCATGTTACATGGACCATGTATTTGGAGAGTGTTACACAATATCTGATTTAGTATTATCATGGTCTGGAGTAATCCAACACCATTTTTAGTGGGGGATGAAGATGAGTTAAATCTTGGCTCAAGGATCTCAGATAATGAGTGATGGTATGATAAAGTAATGAGGAGTATGATCACGAATCACCTTTTTGTGATGAGTTCCACTATGATACTCTCACTGATACCAATGATCATATGGCCCTACTCAGAAGAATAAATTCATATGGATGATAAGTCCAAGGACCTTATATAGATCCAACTCTAAAATTTTCCAACATAAGGATATTTTATCCTTTTTGAGGTCCTTGGAATGTTTTTAGAAACATGAGATTCTCAAAGACTGAGTTGTATTTATTGTTCAGGGACCATGAAAAGATGATAGATTCAACCTAATCTTTTATTAGACCTGGTCAGGCCCTTATGGTCCTTTTATAAGTAATGATTATGGATGATGGTCTGTATAGTTTAATTTCCTTTAGTGTTTTTCACGTACTAATCATTTTAACATCATGAAACTAGGATGTAATTGTCTTACAGTTTAATTTCATGTGAAAATTTAATCTTTTGTGAGATTTAACATCATGTGATAGGGATGTTGCAAACCAATGTGAAATTATGATAGGTATCAGTAAATAAACCCTAAATATGATGAATAATTGAAACATGAGAATAATTATCAACATTAATTATGATTACTAGTGGATAAACATATATTAGGGTCCCTTTTGGGTAGACAAGGTTCATGATCAAGAAATCTATACATAGCTCTGATTTACACACAGTCAAAATGAGACTGTATAACTTGGTCATTCTTAATAATTTTAACATCATTCAAGGTTGACTAGAGATATAGGCACCTAATAGTTTTGTGAAATGGATTCCCATGGGTTTTTTATGCATCTCATGAGGTTAGGAATAATTCCACAGTTATCTACCTTAAATAAATCCATCTACATAAATATATCTCATATGAAAATAGGGAGATGATATTTTCATTTGATTTTGAGGTTGGGCCTTTGTATTATGGGTATGGGGATCACTAAATATCATGTCAAAATATGAATCAAGCCATAAATAGTTCATATAAATCTCCCCATATAATTCAAACTCATAGGTGGAGTGGGGGAAGTTTTTTAATCTATACACAATATTTTTGAGGCCTCCGCTTCATGGATCTTAACCATGCATATGAAAGGAGAATTCAGCTATTTCTTGGTGTATAACCATTAGGGATGTGAAGTAATTCCTTAAGGGTTTAAACACTAATATAGGAGGAAACATTACTTTTTCATTAATGTTATGGATGGGATTCATGGTGGGTGATCCAAGAATCAATACGTGTCCTATGGGGATATGAATAAAGTCATACATAGTTCTAGAAAAGTTAATCAGTCCCCTGGATGGATATGAATCATATTTAGGGGAGAGGGGAATGTTTCTCCTAAAAATATAGGACACCCACAATCACATGGGTTCATGATCTCGAACCATCAATGAAACTATTTAGGTGAAGGGATCTCAATTTTGGAGAGGCTTCCACTAGTAGAGGAATATTTATAGTCTCATGGCCAAATAAGGTTGAAATCATTCAGTATAGATCATGCCACAGGGAAGGTTATGATAGTGTCAAACCTATTCTTGACCCCAATATAACATACCCAAGCATCACAATTTATCCTAATAGGTCATGAATCAAGCTACACATAGTTCATATATGAAAAGGGTCTCGGCTCAGATCACGCTCATGTATAGGGATGAGGGAATTTATTGTTTTAAAAATTGTTATTGTTCCCATTATAGACAATTTGGGAACCACTAAGTGACCTATTATAATATAATTCAATCAAAATATAGTTCTTATAAGGCCTTACATTATATATCTTTCTCATATGGAGAGAGACATTATTTTTTCATCATCACTTAGTGAGACTTAAAATCATAGTAGACTAAAGGTCCATCTTTGTAGATTGATCTCATACAAAGGGAAAGGTAATTTTCATATTATATACTATTATAGGAGTGAATCATTCAACCCAATCACTAATGTGTGGATAAGGGATATATATCCTTCCAAGGATCCAAATCACATGTATGTAGTGGGTCCCATGATATGGCCTACTCTACATAGTTTTAGGTCTTGTGGGATGGAATATGTCGGGTTTCTAACAGAAATGACTAACTCCGGGAATTCGAGCCATTACAAGAGATCCATACCCCCAAAATTAAATGGTTTAAGAATACGATGTTATAATATTACATTGACAATTATTATGATGAAATAATGTGTCACATCAAGGGTATCTAGATCTATATTAATAATTGGGTTATGAGAAGTGCAAATCATAACCCACAATAGAAAATCCCATAAGAGGTGAAAGTTATTTGGTATATACCAATGGTTAATGATGAAGAAATCCCATATCACACGTAGATATGACAAAATATCTTTTATTTAAAGGGGAATCTACACTAGGACCCAAACATCCCCTAGGGACAAGAACTTAAGAACTGTGTTATTCGCAGATAAATCCTAGTGGGGTCCCTTTGTATCAACTAGTCCATGTAACCATTATGCTACATAGGAGAACCAAGAGTACATGGGCTCAAATTCCAAGGGGTTATAAGATAATTGTATCATATCAAAGAATATTTTGGTATTAAATTAGATATGGAAGGTATGTTGTTGGTTCATGTATAAAATAATATTGAATAAGGGTTTGAGAACCCTAAGGTCTATTAAAACATTTATTATACACATTTTCAGGGTGATGGGAAAAATAATGTGATTCATAAGTACAAAATCATTATAGGGGATGACATGTTCATCATGATGACTTCATATTGTGAAGTTTAACATTATAAAACATGGATGTGGTTCCCTATTTTGAATATAATGAACCCCAATTTCTCTAGTCATCATTCCTTTCCAGGTTCCCAAAGATCACATGATTCTTTCTTGGTGTGAGAAATAGTAGTAGAATGGTAAGTTGATTGAGCTATGAAATACTGCATAATAGGTAATATATGGTGGTATTAACATTTCTATATGAGCAGGAATCCACACAAAATTTTTTTCCTCCTCAAGGAGAACAATTATAAGAAATTAAGATTTGTTGCAACACCCAGAAAATGTGACCCAGGAATCACCATGTATCCTAGGGAAACAATAATCAATCCAAACTTCGTTCTATAAAATTCTACATAAAGTTATGAACCATATAAAGGGAGGGGTAAATTTTTCTTTTCATTATATATGGGAATAGGATTTGAAATCTAGGTGTCACTATGTATCATGTGAAAACATCAATCAAGCCCCATGTAGTTCCCATATATAATCCCTTATGAAACTGATACACTCACATATTGATGGTTAAGTCTTATTTGTTGTATATATGTATCTCATTAACATTAAATTATTTTTTTAGAAGTATCCTAACTTAAGAAATAAGGGAACATGATGTTGATGAGGTTTCAGTTCCAAGATGAAAGTGGGAGTGATTTTTCTCATGAAGGGTTGTTATAGACAACTCATCATGGGTCATTTAAACCCTACAACAAAAACATTTTACATAGATCTAGATCATATATAAAATGGGAGGTACATCATACAAGGTGACTACATGTCTTGTATTTTAATGTCATTTGACTGGGATGGGTATCATGTAGATTAACATTATGCAATGAGGATGTTGTCATGAATATTAACATTGTGTGACTAGGATATGGGTGTCCTGTAGTTTAAGTTCATGTGGTGTAGATGGTGTCATATAGTTTAAGTTCAAGTGACTAGGATGTTGGTGTCCTGCTATTTATGTTCATACAATGAGAAACTTGGATGTTGTGCAGCTTATTGTTTTACCTCGAAGAATTTTTCTTATGGTGGTAGTTACACAAATTATTTATTGAGAAATCTCATCTTAGTGGGGGAGTGATGTGTTCTCTAACTATTGTATCCAATGATTAGGATCCATTGGAATAGACCTTATGAATGATTTAAGTCCCTTCCCACTTCAATTCCAACTTGGCGGGTTTCTTCCTGAGGGTTATCAAGGTTCTAATAATTGATACCAAATATCCATGGAAGAAAGAGAAAAGGTGAACCATTTTTTTAAAAGTTTTTTTGATCCAATTATAATGGAATTTGAGGCTATGTGGTGTATGGAGCCTTCTCTCATAAAATATATCTAACAGATTGATTAGATTCTATTATTTTTCATCGTGTAATAGTTTTCAATAGATAAATTTTCTGAGTGAATGAAACTGGAATTCAAAAGGCAACACTTCCATTGTTCCATATACTAGCTAATATGGGTTTTATTTCATGGAAATGTGGGTTGTTTTGGGATAGAAACATAAATATTAATGTAGATTTTCTGGATAGGTCCTCCTATATTTTTCCACCATTTTTTGGAGTATATTCAATAGAGTCTTATTGAATGTCTATATTTTTCTATTTTCTCCTATATGATAGTGATATAAATTATTAGACTCTATGTTATAATCCAAATATAGACTCTTTTACTCATAATAGTATAATTTGGTGCCATTTTCCATAAATATAATGTGAGTGACAATGAATATGTTGGTGATATTAGACTTTACAAAGTTGATGATTCACATTTTCCCAACATCCTTAAGCGGGATTACCTCGGGCTATTGTGAAAAGAATGTTATAGCAGTGACGATGTACTTTAATTTCTTATATGTAGTTGGGGGATATTTTCTCATGAAATATGTTCCCCATATGAATAATGGTCAAGAATATTTAGTAGTATACAAAATATTCATGGGTTGATGGAAGAAGTTTTCATCTATCTAACATCTATGAAACTTCATGGTGAACTCCACGAAGTCATATATCCTTATATTATAGATGTAAAAAATCTTTTAATTTGGTGTAATATCCTATTTATGGATTGGTGAGAACCATGGGATCCTTCATGGACTTCCTCCATGATGATAGTGGTCTCTTCTTCTACAATGAATCTGGGGAGGAATTCATCAAATCTTCAAATATATTGTGATTTATATTCATTATTCATATCCTGAAGGGTGTAGTTAACTATCCATCATAAAATATATTCCCTTTTGGATCTATTTTATGGAAGGTTCCATTTCTAATGTGATCTATATTAGGATCCATCCATATAAGAATGGATATGGGCTCATCAAGCCCTAGGGTAGTGTCGACCTGATTAATTTCTTCCATATCACAGATGATGAAAGGTGAGACTACCCTTTTTTGTGTTACGTGAAAGAATAATTCATCTCTATTGGAATAAAATATGTATATGGTTTCATTTTCTAGTAATTTTCCTTGAAAATTTTATGATTGAGGTACATTAGGTGGTGTTATTTAGAAGGTAATTCCACCATCAATAATCTCAAATACCTAATGAGAGGGGATAATTCTTCTTCCATGATGAAATTTTCATTTATGATATATTTGATCACTATCTCTAAGTATCCTTTGACATTTATATATTCTATCTTAAGTTGTAGGACTAGATCCCAGCCAGTAATAAGGTCATGTTATTCTTCCCCATTACTAGTGTAACTTTAGAGTATGGAGAATGTGTAGGGAAAACTACCTTGGATGGGGGAAAACAATCTTTAGACCAACTTGGTTGAGATTCAGGTTTTAGATTTTCATTCCAATAAGACTTTAGGATGCCCAATCAAAATATATCTCCCAAATTTTGGGTTTCATTGTAATAGAAAACCTTTTCATCTTATAGTTCGGTGTTCACTAGCATGCTTTACAAGGAAGAATGTACTATAAGGAAATCATCAAGAACCAACCCTTTGATTTCCATATATGATGAGAATTTAACGTCATACTATTATATAATAACATTCAATTGGACCAAACACCTTGTCATACTAGGGTGTCTAAGAATATACTTGAGAAGGTTGATATGAGAGACTAAGTGGACTTGTATATGTTACAAGAAATGAAGAAAATTTTACACTGAAAAGATGAGTGTGAATCAGTTCTTCTCAATATCATAATTTCAAGTCTTATTATCTATCATTTTTTAGGATGAAATAATATAAATTTAATTCATTCCACGCTTAAATGTTTTTCATGAGGAGGGCATCGAGAGATCATTCCAGAGAATACATATATATGAAAAGTAGGGTTCCTTATACAAATGAAATTTAGAATAGTGTATTTAACATGTAGTTATTGAGAATCTCAAAAGCATATTTTAATCCTCATCCCATTATTAAGAAACTCTATTATTTATTACTCTTGTAAAGGGGAAGCATGTTCTAGTCATGTTGGCTCTAACATTACTGATATAAGTGATGCAGCCTTGGATCCTTCTCAACTATTTGATATTTTGTGAAAGTGGTATCTCCATAATTATAGTATAATATTTTTTATCAAACTCAATGCCACAATGGTATAATAAAAAAACATGGAATTTCCCTAATGTTTCTTTGAATGCACACATTTTCAGATCCATATTCAAACTATACAACTGAACTTTTTTAAAGGTTGTTCTGAGGCCAGTTATAAGATCACAATGCTATTGATATTTGAACACTAGTTCATCGATGTAGGACTCCAAAATTTATCCCAACAAGTATTTAAAGATATGGTTCATGGCATGTATAAGTGGAATCATTTCTCTTTAATCATAATGGCATTACCTGGTAGATAAATATTCCTTGATGTTCTCTAAAGGGAGTGGTTACATCATCTTTAGGGGCCATAATAATATCATTATTACCAGAATACCTATTCATAATGAAATGGCCTTATAAATAATAAGTTTCATAAATTAAATGTTTTATGATTGGTAATAGGAAATAATAAATTAGTTAGTGTAGATTTAGGACAATGAAATCAATGGAAACCATGATCTTTAGGTTCTTTTACACAATGGTAATGATGTTGTAAATCCAATTTGGGTACTAAATATCTCATAAAAATATCTTTGATTTATTTTATATCTTCATATTCTTCCTTGTATGTTTAATAGAGGTGAATATACTGCATTTCTGTTTGAAACCTCGATATTTATTTAGAAATCCAGGATTACGAATTGACACATAGAGTTTCAGTCTAGGAATCTCTTTATAATTCCAATAAAAAACATATTGATGCTTATTCAAAAAAATATACATCTCATTCTCTTCAAAATACATGGTGGCACAAATCATTATAGGCAACATGTCCTCTTATATTCCCATATTTACCTACTTATTCTCATCGATAGTGGTTTAGATACTATCCTAAAATTCAAAATTTGTGAACCTACGTTCATAATATATATATTATACTTTGGCTTTGATTGAAGTATTCTCAGTCATGGAAGACAATGAAAGGGTTCCTCTATCCTTGAAGAAGGATAAGAGGCTACCAAAAGAAACATTTACACCCCAAACAACCATGGGTGTTTTTTGGGTATTGTGGACATGTTAAATTCCCTCTTTTATACCAGATGGTGTAGGAGATGAATGGACATCCTAAATAATAGGGCATGGCTTTGGGAATTATTGATTTATATTGATAAAATAAGGAATGTTTCTAGTTCTTAAAGAGAATCGGTACAATATTCTTTTTTAAAATAATCATCTAGTGTGATTATTATTATATCGGAATGGATTAGAGATGTTTTTGCATTGTGGTAACGCAATGGGACTGAGTCTACTACTTTGAATGTTTACAAGTACCACATACTCACTAAAGAGAAAAATCTAGGTATTTTAAATTACAGTTCCCAAGAAGGTTGGAGTAGAAACCTTCTTGTCACCCTCTATAATTAGTTTTTTACCTTCACTATATTAAAAATATGTATCATCATATCGGGATTCACATTATTCAAATGAAATTTTATCACCGTATAGTGTTATAAACCTTCCATTGATGGGGTATTTCAAAAATTGATTAAATATTGATGGTACTTCCATGTGTTATGAAGCCATGTTCTTATGAGAATTACATTGTATGTCATGTCTTACTAGATAACCATGAAAATATAATTAGAAGTGAGGTCCTCAAATTGGTCCTTGAGACTAATCTTCCCAAGGTTTCTTAACTTACTTCTTTTATACCCTTGAATAGTCATATTCTTTTAAGAAAAATCTTCCTTGATGTATCTCAAACATAAAAGGGTCTGGATCGAGATGAGTTTGATCCGAGAACCATTTCCATCCAGAGCCCTTTTTGGATATCGATACTATCATGCATTCATGAAACAAACAGGGTTGTGATATATACTTGAATAGATTCTCCATGATCATTCTATTTGGATGAGATTGTGTTTATGACATTAAATTATATTTTCACCCAATAAACCTCATCTATGATGAATTTTTTCCCGAAATCCTAGGGACACGGTCGATCCTTGATAAATTCCTCCCTCAACAATTTCAAATTATGGAGATAATCTATGATTGATAACATCACTGGGGTAACAACTAAATTTTTCATAATTTTATATTTCTGTAATAAAATTTTGTGATTCTAAAAACGGGTTACTCCTTAGTATGTTGTTTAGGGACTATATAGCTTTTGAAATATAGGACTGACACTTGGGATGAGGTCGAGGGTGAATCTCTCAGTAATGGTATATGTTATGACGGTCTACCTCTTATTTTATATAGATCAAATAATTGTACATTCAAAAATTGGTCATCCAAAACAATGGGGTTTGGGTGACCATTGGAAGAATATGAAAAATTCCCATACATCTATTGGGATCATTGAAACACTCTCCCATGGGTTTAAGACACATAATGTCTTTAGCGGGGATGTGGCTAGGATATTGGGTTCGACCATAACTACATCATCCCTTGTGCCCTTATCTTCAAAACCATCAACATTTGTATCCCTAATAATGTATAGAAAAATCATATTCATGGTTGTATTCATCATTATATAAAGGTTAAACAGGTGAATAATATGAAGATAGTTGAAAATTATCTCTTCATTTGATGAGGATTATGTTTTTCTGAGATGATGCTTCTACCCCATATATTAAAAGAAAGAAATCTACAGGAGTAAAATCCATTGTGGTTGATGGATTAGATTATTATCCATACACTTTTTCATTATTTTTGTGATTATGTATATCTTTAAGAGGTGGGCTTAATAGTAACTCCTTAGGTTCCAAAATCATTATTTTTTATTAATCTGTTCTGCAAGGGTAGTGCAAGCTCAATAAACTATATTTCAGGTTACCTAGTTCTCGAACTTCTACTCATGCCTTGTCGGAACTTCTTTCCAGTCACCTACTGCTACTAGTTTGGTGGTGGTCACATAGGTCACATGAACAAGTGATTTTCCCTGTATCATCTATCCAGAATCAACCATACCCTGGAGAACTTATTTGAAGAAAAACATATCTTTTATTTTTTTATCTATTCTACTATGAAAGGTTAAATAGTAATATTACTCTAAGAGGTCAAAATCATTGGATTCCTACACATTGGTAGCTTTTTGGGATTATTTTACATAGATGTAAAAAAATCACCATAAATCTATTCATTTCATAGGGAATATACTTTGTTCTTTTATTCCTCATATTGTGGGAGGCCATAATCTCTCTTAACCCCTGTTAAAGGGTAGTATTGTTATGGTTGTCACATGGAAGGTAGCACTAGAAAATTTAGAGTCTAATTGGGTGTTCCAATATAAAACATTATTTTTATAAATGTGAAAGCCTAAGTTTATTATTTTCTCAATATTTTCCGTTATATCATGGGAATGGTAAAAAATTTAGACCTCATTTTCTAAAGGAAATTTTATTTCCATTGTGTCATTTCTACAAACTCACATAATTAACTTGGGAAATTCAATAGGATAATTTTTTTTTGTATATCATCATGGAGTTTTTCATAAAAACCCCCAATAATGAGTTTTTTATAGTGGAATATTGAGTGAGTGTTTGTGATAATGAAAGAGAACCTCTCATTTTCACATTATTTTAAATTATTTAGTTTGATGATAATGATTTTCTTTATGATGGAGATGAATTGATAGATGAATTAATGACCAAGGTATTCCAAACAAACAATGGAACCTTATAGAAGGTTGTTGTACCAAATGAATGTAGACCCCACTATGTTTTTTATAAATGATCTCATTTATGTAACCTCGTGTTGGTCTCATGGGCCCAGAATTGGGCCGCATCAAGACATAAAGTGTGTGATTTGTTTTTATAGATCCCCTATTCCACCAAAAGTTGAAAATATATGGTTTCCTTAATTGGATAGTGGAAAAATTTTATCCACACATTAAATAATTTTTTTCCCCCAAATCATTATGGGGGATTGTCACCCCTATAATTCTTCCATCTGAGAAACTAGAGACTTAATGGTGTAAAGGATTTCCAGAGGTACCTCCATCGAAACCACCTCATATAAATTAGTAATGGGGTACACATGACATAGTTTCCCTTATTTCATAACCAATTTATTTTAAGTTAATATTGAGTCTAAATAATCTCCCTGATAATGGGGATACTGTCTTCATAATGGATGGAAATCATATTCATCCTTAATTCTCTAATTTATGTACACCAGTTTCCTAGATCCAAATCCATCTAGACACTCAAATTACATCCTCCTTGGAGTATTAGCTCCCTCTTGGTGGGTGGGAGGAGGGATATATGCTTCCACTTGAAGGTGATACCCAGTGGGAATATTTCTCCAGAGTAATTCCTCATTTAGTCGTTTAAGATTTTATATCTCACTCCCATATTATGTAATTCATTCCTCCTGTAAGAACCTGACTGTAGTTTCCCAGAGCCGATGCCTTATTTTATTACATTAGAATATAAACAAGTAATATGAATTTAAAAGGACCAGGTAGTTTAGTATTTTTGGAAACAATATATATACATAAGTTCAATATTACAACTTTAAAAGAAATACAATATAGAAATCCCTTTGAAAACATCCATATCTTTTAGGTTATCCCTACAGTTTATTCAAAAATAATTATTCATATATTGGGAAAAATACAACATTAGAAATAGGTGATCTCAAAAACTCATTAAGGGTAATAAATACATCAAAATATATCATAAACCTGAACATTTGTCATGGTGAATAACTAAAAATACATGTCTTTTAAAAAATAAACTTGAACATAAAATGGATGGAATAAGAGCCGAATAGATAATTACATTATAAAACATAATAATTGGTATCATAATAGTAAATTAACTACATGAAATATCAATTACTACATTCATAATGATGGAATGCATAATTTCAGACCTCATAAACATATCGGTAAGGCCCCGTTCCAGTACCAGAAATAATCATTTTTTCAAGGCCTTATGCCCAGACCGTAGTTTGTATCATGAGATGTACCGATGCATCAAGGGGATATTAAGGGAACCTCCCATAACTTATTAAATCAAATTCCTTCCTAATATGAATGGTTATAAACATAAAAAACATATACATTCCTATTGAAACTATCATATCAAATGTAAATAACTTTCCCTGAACATTTATCATAGACACTATCCACTCTGAGTAAATTGGAGAATGGTTTTAAGATAGTTCATCGACATTAAAATTGATCATAAACCATTCAATTAAATATGTTATATTATATCATACATAATAATCAACAATATTATTTAAATAGATGAAGATAATATTATAAAATCATCGATGAACTCTTCAGATAAATACTCTTTTACTTTGAAAAGAAGAGTTTTCTTGGTAAAGTATTTGTATAAAACTAGAACATATGTAAGATCATATTTTCATAAAAAAATTACTTTTATTAGATATATAGTGGTTGAAAAAATTATATTATAGATTTCTCGTGAAAATAGGTAATAATTTGAGAAATTCCCTTGAATCAGGCTTGTATTTCTGGAAGAATTTTTTGAAATTTCATTTAAAACAAGTAACTCCCCATAAAATAAAAAATAGTATTCTGGTTGGTAAACATGTACAGAATACTCAAACAGAATTTATGAGTAGTAAATAATAATACATAATAATATCATGAGGTAAGTAGACAATAAAATTAACCCGAATGAAAATGGAGGTTTGGGTGGAAAACACTTACCTTAAGTCTGAAGGTGTTCCTCACTTGATCTTAATAACATGAATAATAAAATTTATGATCGTATATTAATAATTACATATGCTCCAATAAATTTAAATTATTTATTATAACCTTATAATGTACATTAAAGGCCTTTTAATGGGTTAATTGATTCAATTGCATTGTTTGGGAGTTTTTTATTCATTGGTTTTTATGTTCAGTTTACTTATATTCATGTATGGATAAACTAGTAGAATGAGAATGGTTGTATAGAATAGTATTTCTATGTTATTGGTGGAAACCTATAATATTAAATGGTTATAAAAAAATTTTGTTTATTGGGAGTTAATATGAATCATTGTATAAAACATTAATGATAATTGTCTGGGTTAATTGGTGGTTTTTTATCACAATGAACTTATTTTGATTTATAAACTAATATCATATGGACAAATGCATTCCAGAAACTTACATAAGTTATGAAACACATATTATAGTTTTTTCCAACCATGAAAATGTTCTTATGACCATAATTGAAGACAATAATAGAAATTGAAAATTTGTCTTCCTTGAATGTGATAAATATAGGCATTTTGTATGGTGTTTTCATTTCTAGTATAAAAGAAGGGGAAATGAGAGATTTTGAAGAATTATTCCTTTATCATAACACCATTTTAGTACATGTACGGTATTAGGGTCATCACAATGTTTGTATGAAAAGAGACGATGAAAAAAAAATAAAAGAAATTAACTTGAAATAAAATAAATTAAAGGAGGAATTTACCTCTTGAAGTAATCTTCCATGAGAGTATTTTTATCGGAGTGGTTTTTTATAGGGGAGGAGAGGGGTGATTTGTGAATATCTTATTCATTATTTTATTATTTGCCATCAAGAAAACTAATAGGGTTGATTCATGAGACCCATAATAGTAATAAGTTCATGTAAGTTTTAACCAAGTGTGATTACATCAACCATGATGCTATGAATAGTGAATTTAACTAAAAATGTATATATACGGTAAATTACCGTATTTTACTATTCATCAAAAAATTTGTGTATTTAAAAATAATCCCAAAAATTTAATCTAAACATTTTTCAACATATATAATTTATAAATTAACACCATTTTATGAGAATAATTTTCTAAATATGATTCGTTTTATTTTTAAATAAAATAATAATTTATTCAAAAAAACATTTTTAAAAAAATAATTCATTTTATATCCATTGAAAATTCAATTAAGATTTCATCATATTATAACCATAAGAAAATATTATAATAATATGGTTTACTATTCAAAAGGTCATATTACTATTCATATTACTGTTCATAAGGGTATGTTATTATACAACAAAAATTAACTTTTTATTGTCAGACTCTAAATATCTTACTAAACGCAACCGTGTATGTCAGTTTTTCAAAATTCAAATCACAATGGTGAAAAACATATGTTTACTGTCTAGGTTATAAATTTTTTTTTGTGTGGATATTATATGTTTCATGCATTTATTTATAAATCCTTGGGTTGTTACATTCTCCCCTCCTTAAAAAAATTTCATTCTCGAAATTACCAGAATTCTACCTCACAAAAATAATTTCATAGTTATTGATCATAATATCCTTGGGATCTCATGTTTCCTCTTCAATTTTATGATTTTTCTGATGTATCATTACCATTTGATTAATCTAATTCCTCAACACCAATTCTTTAGGGTCTAGAATCCGGATGGGAACATCATAGTAAGACAGGTTAGGTTCCAATTCTATACCTTCAGAAGTGAGGACATGAGTTGGGTCTAGAATATACTTTCTCAGCAATGGGACATGTAACTCATTGTGTACTTTAAATAGTATATGATAAATATCCAAATGATATGAAACAGCTCCAATTCTCTCTATAATTTCAAAAGGTCCTATGTAACTAGGGCTCGGTTTACCTTTCTTCCCAAATCGTATAACACCATTCCATAGAGATAATTTTAAGAAAACATCATCTACCACTTAAAATTCCAAATACATCTTTAAATTACCTTCATATATTTTTTGTTCTGTTTTGAGCTACTTTGATATGGCCTTGATTAGTATTTACCTTCGATATTGTTTCCTCTACAAGCTCTTGGCCCACAAGATTCCTTTCACCAACTTCATCTCAACATGTCGGTGTATGCCGTCTATTTCCGTAAAATGATTCATATAGAGCCATTTGAATACTTGAATGGAAACTATTATTGTAAGAAAACTCCACTAAGGATAAATAATGATCCCCGTTACCTTGGAATTCGAGATATTATGATCTCAACATGTCTTCTAATGTTTAGATCGTCCATTCTGATTGACAATAAATTTGAGGATGATAAGAAGTACTCAAATGAATATCGGTATCCAAAGCATTCTGAAGACATTTCCAAAATTTTGATGTAAATATAGGAACTTTATCATACACTATTGAATGAGGTGCTCCATGAATTCTTATTACATCATTGATATAGAGGCGTGAAATCCACTCTAGTGGAAAAATCCTCCCTTATAGAGAGGAAATGTGTAGATTTTGTAAGTCAGTCGAAAATTACCCATATTGCATCATTCTTTTTTGTAGATTTGGGTAATCCAATGAAAAAATACATGGTGATGTCATCCCATTTCTATGTAATAATAGGTAGAGGTTTCATGACTCCTCAAGGATGTTGTTGTTCATCCTTCACTTGTTAAAACACTATACATCTTGATACATAATCATCAATTTCCCGCTTCATGTTGTCCCCCCAGAAATGTTCCCTTAAATATCTAGACATTTTAGTGCTACTGAGGTATATCAAGAAATTAGATCTATGTGAATCATCCAATAACTCCATTTGTAGCTCGGTTATATAGGGAACACATAGCCTCTTCCCAAATTTCATAATTCCATCTTCGCATACGAAGCCAACAAACTTTTCATCTTTTACAGCATTAATTTTCTTTTGAAGGTTCTCATTATCCGGCTTAGAGCTTCTAATACTTTCTAATAAAGATGGTTGGGTAACCAATTGAAAAAGTAATGATTTTTCACCTTCTTTGATAATTCCCATCTCCATCCATATTAGATCCATGAATACATGATCCCATTCAGTTTTCAAATTTATTAAAACCCCATGATCCTACATGATCAATGCATCAGCTACCTTATTTTCTTTTCCTTGGTGGTAGTGTATTGAATAATTTTATTCCTTGAGTAGATCAATACATATCCTTTGCCTCGTGTAGTGTTATTTATATGATAAGATATACTTCGTAATCTTTTGATATGTATATATCTCACATAGTTCACCATAGAGAGAGTGTATCCACATTTTTAGAGAAACGATCATAGCAGCTAACTGAAAATCATGATTAGGAAACTTTTGTTCATGAATTTTTAATTGTCTTGATGTATAGGCAATAACTCTATCATTCTGCATAAGAAAATAACCAATTCTTTTCTTTGAGGCATCACTATAGATCAAAAACCCATAATTCCCCAATAGTAGAGATATGATCAAAGATTTCACCAATATCCTCCTCAATTCATTGAAACAGTCCTCAAATTATTTTTTTCAATACGAACATAACCCATTTATGTGTATGCTTGGTCATTGGGCTAGCTAAACAGGTCAAATTCTAAATGAAATGCTGATAATATCCTATTAACCCAATAAAACTGTGTACCTCAATTATGTTCGTTAGAGTTTGTTATTCTTGAATAGCCTTTTTCTTCACAGGATCAATAGATATTCAATCCTTAGAGGCAATGTGGCCATGAAAAAAAACTGATTGAAGCCAAAATTTACACATTCTAAACTTCCCATATAATTCATTTCTTTTAAGAGTGTTTAGAATAATGTTCAAGCGATTTTCGGGATTTTCATAGATTTTGGAGTATACCAAGATATAATTAATAAATACCACCACAAATTCATCATGATATTCCTTTAAAACCCTATTAAATAGATCGATTAACATAAAAGGTGTGTTATTCGGTCCAAAAGGCATTACTATAATCACGTAATGCCCATACATGGTTCAAAACATATTATTTGGAATATATTCCTTCCATACTCAAAACTGATGATATCCAGATCAAATTTCAATCTTCAAAAAATATTAGACCCCATGAGTGTGTGTTTGTTTCATTGAAGTATGGCACCGCACACCGAAGCTTATAAGGAATCCCTGAGAACCCACTCTGTTTCGATGTGGATTTAACTTTTTCTATGGTACATGATCTCATCCATCTAATCTTGTTACATGAGATCATGACCGTCTGCACAAATCCCTTGTTCAATACCCAGCACATTGGTTTATCACCCAACTTTTTTGCGGATCTTCCGATCAAACTCTGCTTGATCTGGACCATCCACCCTGTTTAATATTGTGTGTATTCTAGTAGTCGTCTGATCAAGATGTGGTCCAATCTCAGCCATCCATAATTTTTTAAAACGCCTGATAAATAGTGTCCATCTGATCCAGCAATGATCTAATTGTATCCATTAATTGTATTTAAAATACGTGGATCCACCATGGGTGTTCGATCAGAGATATGGCTAAATCTTATCCATCCATTGACCAGTTGTATGACCTTTTTTATTAAAATAATTAGGGTCATTTTTAACCCTTACATCCGATCAAACATTATCCGAGCTATCCGCTATTTCTCCCTTCTTCCTCATGGATCCACACCAGTGCACATCAATCATTATAGTCCTTGGTCCCTCTCCATAGACTCCTTCTTGTGATTCTATCTTTCTCTTCTAGACGTGTTTCCCTTAGTCTCATCCCCTTTTCTTTATTTATAAAGGTGGTGTTATTTTAAACAGAACATCCACATCCTTGACATGGATCCACTTCACTACCACAATCTCATAATTTAGGGTGTAAATCAACCTATTTCACGTTGATTTTCTCTGATTATTTATTTTTTTGGGTTATCCATGTTTGATTCGAATCAACAATTGAAAACATTGGTTTTTTTAAAAACCTCACCTTGCACCAAAATTGCTACTCAAAAAATATTTCTTCCAAGTCTCTCACTATCTCTCAGATCCAAAAACCCAAATCTCACTGATAATATGAAACAAGTAAGGGAAATTATATTTCAATGTTAATTTTTTTGGTTTTTTTCCATTACCATCAAAAAAATATCCATATATAATCTGTTCTTTTCTAAAAATGCTGTTCAGAATTTTTTGTAAGAGATTCTGTTATTTTCTCTTGTTTTTTAAAACATATATACATATACATACGTCTATATGTGTTTATAACATATCCTTTTAATCCAAATGATATATATTATTTGAAATTTCGATTTTTAAGGGTCTATTTCTGTAGAATTATTATTTTAAGGGTGTAATTTTACTACAATGCTATGATATTTTTCGAAAAAGATAGTATATATATAATTGTATATTATTTTGTATATACACAGATACAGCTTAATATTTTTAGTATAGGAATATATATGATAAATGTTTCAAATACCAAGAACATTAAATATAAAAACATATGTATTTTTGGGTTTAACATAGATTTCCAAATTTAATGATACAACAGTGATATACTACTACTACTACTACTATGTTATTTTTTTATTTAAAACACTTTTGTGGAAAAAGTGTAAGAACATGTACATTTGTTTTTTATGCCCTTTATAGTGTTATTTCTTGGGTGGTTTCATATATTAAAATGGTCTCATGAAACAAACTATGGTCTTGTCATGAGGCCTTGAAAAAATGGTTAGGTATGGTCTTGGAATGAGGCCTTGACAAAATGGTTATGTATGGTCTTAACAAGAGTCCTTGACAAAAGTTTTATGATGTATTTCATTATACATTCCCTCATTATAAATCTAGTAAGTGAATGACCATATGACTATTCAACTAGAGAAATATCGATGGTTATGATCATTCTATTATGAACCAATATTAATAGGTTGTACATTTTCAAATTCACAAGGTAAATTTTATTATATTTAAGTACATAATTATATATAAAATCAACTATTTTAAAGGATTAATAATGATGTTTGAAAATCATATATCATGTCATGGTTTTAATTTATGTGGAATAATAAATGACATTGTTGTCTATGCAATTTTTTAACAAATATTATTTCATGAATAAATTTGTAACCACACCCCTGACATGTCATATATAATTAGTATGGTCATTATCTAACTTATATGTGGCATTTAACGAATCTCTGTTCAAATGTGTGCATATTTTATAATGTATTTTATTTGTAACTCTTAAATAATTTTAGCAATTTTGAGCATGATTTTATCCTAAAATATATTTCAGTATCTCTCAAGAAAATTATGATGACATGTTATGAGAATTGTTAATTTCAGGATTTGAAACATGAATTTTTAAGGAAATGTTTTAGAATCATTATTTCTTAAAGTTATTGTTTTGAAACCCCATACAGGGAATTTTGTGCTCACCGTATGTATTTAAATTATTCTTACAGGTTTATTAGAAGTGATATGATGAATTTATAATGTGGAAGGATTTCTTTGATGTTACTTATCTTAATGTTTACTAAATTTTGTACTTTTTTATTTGAATGTATTGATGGAATTATAATTCTCCAGAAACTAGGCTGGTAAAATATCCTCTATTTTATTTTATGGTATATATTTATTCAAGTTTCTTTTATAAAAAAATTACATAGCATTTGTATGGGCCATGTCTGATTTCTCGGGCTCGGTTCATCAAAGTAACAGGTCTTAGGATCGAAATCTACCTCTGATACCAATTGTAAGGAACCAAACACAGTTTCCCAGAGCTGGTTCATTATTTTATTATGTTAGATTATAAAAAAGGAATATTCATTCCAAACGACCGAGTATTTTAGTAGATTTGGAAACAAGATACTTACATAACTTCAACATTACTACATGAAATCAATTACAACATATAAATTCCTTTCAAATCATCCATATCTCCTAGGTTATCCATATAGTTCATTCATAAAATACTTTTTCACATCCTAGGAAATAACCTTAGAAAGGGGTGAGTTCAAATTCTCAGTAAGGGTAAGAAATACAGTGGATGATATCATAGACATAAACATTAGCCATGGTGAATAACTAAAAACACATGCATTTAATAAAATAAACTAGAACTTAATATGGAAGGAATAAGAGATGAATAATGCCATTATAAAGCATAATCGGGGGTATTATTATAGTAAAATAACCACATTAACTATCAATTACTAGTTTCATTATTAGGTAATTCATAATTCTATACATCATAGTCATACCACCAAGTCCTCGTTCCAAGACTATAATTAATTATTTTGTCAAGGCCTTGTACCAAGACCGTAGTTAGTCTAATGAGACCTACTGATGCATTGAGGGGCTACATCAAGATCCACACATCACTTCTTAGGTCCAATTAATTCCTCATATGAATGGGGATAAAAATAAACAATATATACATTCATATTGAAACTAACATATGAAATTTAAATAACCTTCCCCAAACAATAAGCATAAACACTAAGAATTCAGAGTAAATTGGTGAGTGGTTTTAAGATAGTACATACATAGTCAAATTAATAATAAATAATTCAATTAAATATGGAAGATTATATCATACATAATAATCAACAAGAGTTTTTAAATAGATTAAGATACTCTTATAAAATCATAGAACAATTCTTGAGATAAATACTCATTTTCTTTGAAAAGAAGGGTTCATTTGGAAAAGTCTTCGTATAAAACTAGAAGTGAAGTAAGGTAGTATTTTCATAATAAAATTAGTGATTTTAGAAAGAAAATGGCTAATAAAGATAGATTATAGCGTAATCTAGAAAATATGTAATAATTTGAAAAATTCCCTTGAATCAGGCTTGTATTTCAGAAAACATTTTTTGAATGTTCCTTTAAAACGTGTAACTACACATAAAATAAAAAAATATTCTATTTGGTAAACATATATAGAATAATAACACATATGTTTTGAGGAGTACATAATAATACATAATAGTTTTATTGTGGTAAGTATATAATACAGGTAACCTAAATGAAAATGGAGGTTCGGGTGGAAAACCCTTACCTTATGTTTGATGGTGTCCCTCACTTGATCTTAATAACCTAAATTATAAAATTTAGGTTCATAAATTAATAATTAACGAACCTACCCTATAGGTAATTTATTTATTATAACCTCATTACGTTAATTTATGTCCTTTTTTGGGTTAAGAGATTCAATTTCTTTGTTTGGAAGCATTTTCTTCCTTGGGTTTCATGATCAGTTTACTTATATTCATGTATGAAATAACATTAAGAATGAGAATTGTTGTCCAGAATATATGTTTTATGTTATTAGCAAACATCCAGAAGATTTCATTCTTATAAACATTCTTTTTTTATTGGGAGTGAAGATAAATCATTATATAAAACTTCAATGACAATAGTTTGGGTTAATTTGGTGATTTTTGATCACAACGAACTCATTTTGATTTATAAATTAATATAATTTGTACACAAGGATTCCAAAACCTTATATAAGTTATAATACATATATTAAAGTTAGTCTCAACCATCATAATGGTGTCATGGCCAGAATTGAAGATGGTGAAAAAAAATTGAAAACTCATCATCCTTGACTGTGATAAATTAACACATCGTAGATGGTGTTTTCATTTCTAGTATAGAAGAAGGGGAAATGACAGATGATAATGAATTATTTATTTATCATAACAACATTCCAATAAATTTATGGTACTGGAGTCATCACAACATTTGGATAAAAGGAGGTGAGGAAAGGAAAATAAAATAAATGAACATTAAATAAAAGAAATGGAAAGAGGAATTTACCTCTTGAAGTAATATTTTTTAAGAGCCTCTTTATGGTAGATGTTTTTTATAGTGGAGAAGAGGGGTGATATATGAATATATTATTCATTATTCTGATTATTTCCTTCTAGGAAACTAATATTGTTGATTGGTGTGACCCATAATCGTAATAAGTTCATGTGAGTTCGAACCAAGTGTTCTTACATCATCCATGATTTTAGGAATAGTTAATTTAACTAATAAATTATATAAACGGTAAATTAGTATATTTTACTATTGATAAAATATTATAGTATTTGAAAAAAATCCAAAAAATTCACCCTAACCATTTTTTAGTGTGTGAAATTCAAAAATGTACTTTTTTTAAATAATTTTCTAAATATGATTAATTTCCTTTTTAAATAAAATCATAATTTTTTCAAAAAGTAAAAATTTTAAAACAATAAAAATTTCATATCACTTTGAAAAATTAACCAAGATCTCATTATCTTTTAACCTTAATATAATAAAATAATATTATTATTTACTATTTATAAGGGTCATTACTATTCAAATGGGTATGTTTCTATTCATAAAAAAATTAACTTTGTCTTTTCAGAATCTAAATATCCTACTTAACACAACCATGTATTTCAATTTTGCAAAATTCAAATCATGGAGGTGGAAAAATTATGTTTATTGGACAGGTTATAATAATGTGGTGTTTTGTGGAGACTTGGTGTTCCATGTATTTATTTATAAATCCATGGGGCGCTACACCTCAATCAAAAGAATTTCATCCATTCTATGATGTGAATGGGATTATTCACACCACTCCCTTTATTCTTGGTTGAATGTGTTCGAGGACCTAGAAAAAAATTATTTGTGTGTTCTAGGTTCTGTTTCCACCTCTAATATAATGTACAAGAAGCCATAGCCTGTGTGTAAACGTCACCTTCCACTTGAAATAGCATTTTTTCATTGTACACCTTTTAATCCATGTCTTGGTCTGTATCATATGCATGGTTGGTGGTGATGAGATTCATTGAGGCTGACTGGATGATAGTTTTCACCTCATCACTCTCTGGATAGTATACCATTTTTATACCACTCTCTCATCCTATTATTGTTATGTCAATGTTTTCCATTTTACTTTTATCTTGTTGAGACCTCTTTGATTATAGCCCTTTTAGGGATGGATTTTATTTTATAAATTCTCCCATAGACCTAGATTGTAAATAGAATCATTGGGAGATTTTCTGGCCATAATTTCTATTAAATACCCAAATTTCTAGGTTATGTCATACATTAAGGGGGATAACTATGGAATTGGTCGTTGGTAGTCATTACATATCCTAGAGAAGAGCAGTCACCTCGAGGGAGATGATAAATATTCCATCATGGGTTTGACTTAGGGAAATCGATGGTACTCTCTGATCTTTTTGATAATGATTTTATGACTCATGGGATTGTGATAGATATAAAAATGCTCTTATCCCTGTAGGCTTGGGATGGTTTAGAGCTACTATTTATTTCATCGGGACCCTCATGGGGTTTTATGACCCTAGGGTGGAGACGATAGTAATAATACCTCCAACCATGTGGGTAAGGTTTTGTCCTAGATGGATTCCATGGTGGATACTATTATGATCTTCATAATTTGGAGCAATATTGTTCATACATGTTCTTGGTACAATTCATTCTTGTTGTAGGGGTCACTTTCCCTGGGGAACAATCAAGAATTCTAGGAATTCATCTTCATCATTTGAGATGTGTTCCCATTTTTCAAGAGGCTTGTCTTATAAGCATGTTAGCATACCTCTTCCTATGAAGATGGAATTTTTTTCATTTTCGAAATGATATACCTTCATTATATTGAACAACTGGCCCACACGCTACTTAATCAGGTGACCTATTTAGCGGATATCACATTCCACAGCCCTCATTTGGGGATTTCTACTATCATGGGGATAGCATGAAGGTAAATGATCCATAAAATCCCTATCCTTGGATACAAATATCATACGGAACTTTAGTGAATAGTTAGTTAAGAGTATCCATATTTTGGAGGCTATCATGACATAGATTTTTACTATACCTTTTAGAAATCAAGCCCTAATCCATAGATAAAGTAGTTAAGTCTATATGATATTAGAGGGTGTTTATGGAATATAGGTGACTCTCATATTCCAAATAAGGGTATGTTTAGCCTTTAACTCTTAAAAGGACTCCAAGATTTTCTATCATAAGTAAATAATGAAATCTTTATTTATCTCATCTAGGAATATATAATTGTAATTAATGATGGTCAAAACCTAGTAGGTAGTTTTTTTATCCATATCCATTTATATATCCTTGTTAGCATCTTCATCATGAGAGGATTATTCCTATACCTATTCAGACCATAGAGGTCACTTCTCTAGGTCACTTGCTGACCAAGATGATGAGTTTATTTGTGGTTTATGTGGAACTATATATGATTAACCTCAGGTTTTTTATAACATCTCTACAATAATGTGTTTTAATAAGGGTACTTCTTAATCTATGTTTGATATCAGCATGGGGAGGTCATCCACAGTGGTTTTTAGGGGTAGGATCTCAGTAATCCATCACTATATTACTACGATATGGACTATATTGGTATTTTTTACCATATTCTTTAGATGAATAGTTGGGGGACCCTTTATGTGCTTCATATATCCCTTATATGCCCTCAATTATTCTATCATCATTTAGAGTGGGAATATGATCCTCATTCCATTTCATGGATAGAATATTCCAACATTCCTTTTGGGGTTGAGAAAGAGTATTATCCTACTCCATGAAAATATCAATAGTATACCAATAATGTTATATTGTTGTAGAAATAAGATCATAATGCTTAGAATATTTTGTATTATGTAGGTGACCTCATATATTTTTGGTGGGAATATGAGCCTTCCTTTTGGTTATTTTTGGAGTGTGTTGATCAACCTAGGTTGATGTTGGGTTATAATCCCAATTCATGAATTCATTCCCTACTAAAATACCTTTACAATTGTATAAGGAATATAATCCTCCTCATATATAGCCACAAGATGATGTTGGTGCAGTTTTTCATCGATGGGAGAATAAATATACACCTAGCTCCCATAAGATGCTTGAATGAGTCAAGTAGATTTATCAAAAAGGATATGAGCTTTCCCTAAGTTTATTTTCAAAATTTGTTGATGGAACTTGATTGGAGAGAAGATATGGACCCAGTACCAGGTGGCCTTTGGAATATCCCACTATCTTTCTTTGACAGGAATATGCACTTTTCTTGAGTTGATTGTCAAACAATTTTTAAGAACACAAGTTAGAACATGAAATAATTTTTTTCATGTGCCCCATCCATTATCAGAATATGTTGTTAAGCTTTTGAATCCGAAAAAGAATTTGTTCCTACTGTAGATTATCAATCTTTTCATTTTGATCAGGTTGATATAATTATATGGCTATTGGGATAAGAATATGTTCTTTCCCCTTTATCATTTTTAGATTTTTTATATGATGTTCTTTCATCACTTCCAGGATGTAGTGGTATTTGATAAGGGTTTATACTAGTAGATATCCCTTTATATACTCAGTCACCTTGGTATGTAGAAAGATAACCTCAATTAAAGTGAGGATATATTCCTACCCTATCTTTATTGTTCCATCATAATATGATGATGGGACTCATATGTTGGGGCGTGGATATGTGCCTCCACCATGATTTTTGTCTAGATATTAATGTATACATATTCATGAATATTATTAATATGATCATTCTTAGTAGTTGTTTCCAAAATATACTAGTAGTCTTCATCAATGGAGGAATAGATATATGCTTGCATTATATGGCTTATAACATTCCACAGCCGATGGGATCTCATTGGTTCACGTGAATGAGAATTCGGGGTGGTGAAATATTGAGTAGTTCTCTCTATTTATGATTGAGGGTAATTATTGGGATGATGTTATTGGTTTCAACAAATAGTATCCTTCTAAGGAAGCTCCTAAAATTGGATAGAGTTGTAGTGAACTCCTTGATCCAACTTCATACGGTATGAAATACATTGATTGTCATTCTCAAGGGGTATATTGATAGAACTTATAAAATGTTCCCAAAAAAATTAATCTATGTTGGTCCTTGATCCTTTTTTTGGTTCATTAGGATTCTTATTGGTTGTAATTTCATGTTATCTTTGTCGAAATTTGATATATTTATTTATATATCAAAAAATAACTTTTTTTCCACAAATTTTTGTAATGTATTTCTTTTTGATTGTGAGTTTGTTTATTATATTCTATATCTGGTCGACCATATCGCAGAATTTGGGTAGTGGTTATGATCAATTCAATATAAAAAATATCAATCATGTCTTTTTTTGTGTATTTCCTAGAAAAAGGCATGACAACTTATTCTGGTTCTTTTTAACGGATAGTTAGTCCATCCAAATCTATGTGAAATAGGGGATCACATATTCGTGGGTGGGATATCTAGAATCTGATGTTTTTAAACATACATCAACCACTCCATTTTGGGCTTCATAGAAAGAAATGATATATTTTGTTTTAGAAAGTTCTTCTTGAAAATTACTTTTAATGGGTAAAAAATCATTTGTCCTTGTAAGTCCAAAATTAATCCTCTCATACCTACTAATTGGTCTACCTGATATGCATTTCCACTTGATCATGAAAAATAAATTATATGGATGCGATTAAAAGAATCAGTTATCCTAAAATTATGAATCATTTATTCTTGAAAAAAATAACTTGTTTCATATCATATCTCAATTTATTTACAAAATTTTTAACTAAATTTTTACAATACAGATGTGGTGATTAGTTGGGCCTTCGATAAATATAAATCATCTAACTTTATTTCCAATTTTTAATTCATAAGAGTTAAAATTAAAATATGTATTATATATAAATAACTGTATTTTTGTAACAAGAAAATTTGAATTATGATATGTAGGATTTGAAGCTATATTATAGGGTTTTAGATGGCCATGTTGGAGGAAAGCATTGGTAGATTCATTCCATATTCCCCAGAGTGAGGTGGGCTAATAGACATCAGTTTCATGAGGACCTTATGTGTATCCTAGAGGGTCGTGATCATACCATGTCAGTGGCAATCCATGACCATCACATTTTTCATCCTCTGTGAAAGGCATCAGTTTTGTAAGGTGGTTTTATGATCCAGGGATTTCATTTCAACAATTGAGGTTCCATAACATATTCTGTAAAATGACCTAACTTCATCTCATGGTGATTTTTGTGAGTATGGTATCTATAATCACAACGACAATAACAAACAAGGACAAAAATTAGTATGTCAATACAAGCGAGAAACTTGATTTATTATCTATGAACTGTGAATCCATTTATTTATTTTTGTTTTTAGTTTCTCCATTTTTCATGTGTGGAATATGAAAATTAAAATTTTTGGTCACATAGGAATTTTTGTTTCATATATTTATCTAAATATTCTTGTTGGTTTAACCATATTTCTTTATATAAGAGATGAGAATACAAATGGACCAATATCTGGAATCCTATTTATGTTATTGAATGATTCACTTCAAGTTCACTATTCTTTCTTTATATGGATTAGTGTGGCTCGATGGTTGATAGCTGGTGGTTGAATATAGTTTAACAATCAATCCTATAAGTATAGTTTTTATTTTAAAACACCCAATGGCTCCCATATATATAATTAGATTTTGGTTTACATTATAATGGCACGCAGTCATCGAGGTTTCTTTCCAATGATACTTAGGAGCTCACATTGGAAGAGAGGATGGGAGGTTGTTCTTATAACACCCATTTGGGTGAAATTTTATTCCTACTCTAGGAATCTCTTATGGATTTAATTTATGTTCAAAAATCATTCCCAAGTCTCAATATGTGACTAGTTACCCTAACAAAATGATTGGGTGTTGAATCCTATTAAATGAAGGAGTAAATCCCCTCAATAATATTATCTATTTATATCATAGTTTCTCTATATTTATTTAAAATTTAGGACTACATGTTATTTGAATCCTTAAGACATAGAGATATGCCTCTATATAGTCAGGTGATTGATGTTTTTTTATCTGTATTAAAACATAAAGAGGTGACATATAGAAAATATTGAGGTTCTTGTCAAGAATTATTGGGAAGAGGAATTGTTTAAGGAACATTCACAAAATAAAGTCTGGTTAGTGAACATTATTTTGAACATGGGTGGTCGACCTATGACCAGCCCTGCATCAAATGGCTTAAAGAATGCAATAAAAATACCACATGCTTTAGATCATGTATCAAAGAGAGACATCATATTATTTGACCAAATATATTAATGTAGGAAGGTTCCTTATAGAATGATCATGAAGTGGTAAGTGGCATGGCTTAAACAAAATTTAATTCTATTATTTCAGGTCCTATCCTCTTCATGCATGATGGATACCTGAGGGTCCAAGAGGAGACCCTTGAAGCCATCCTCATAATAATGTATGATCTGGAAAACAATCATATTGAGGAAATACCTGACCGGTATGAGATCCTTAATTTTGTTCAATTTCACAACATAGAATGTGAAACCAAGTCGGATGGATTCCTAGGGGATTTCTATGTTAATTCATGGGACTTGGTAAGGTTTGACTAAGTGTCGGTGATCGAAAATTTATTTTTGGGTGGTAGTCTCCCTGAGGTGGCCACAAAAACAACCCTAGTTTTCATTAATAATATCAAATAACCATAAACATTGAATCATTAAATTCCAATAAGAATGTAAAAATTCTCCTTTATGGTCATGGAAAGAATCCTCAACATAAGGTTAGTTGTGTACCTCCCCCATTGGATCTTAAACGAGCATCATGGTATTTTTTAAAGGGAGATTAATGAAAGGAGATATCTACCGGGCTTAAGAAATCATGTGTGACATGAACCAAAATGTTATAGGATCCAATATTTCTATTAAATTAGATATGGATAAATCCTTTGATAGAGATTATTATGGTTTCATAATTAAAGTTATAAGATTCATGGTTTTTCACTTCTAGTTTTATGACTTTCTTTTAAAGTGATTCAGTTCTACTTTGATGTCTATTTATTTTATGTTTAGTAGCTATGGTTTCTTTAAAACTATTTTCCGATTGAGGTAAGGTTATCCTCTATCACAAAACTTGTTAATAATTACTCAAGATTATCTCAGTAGTTTCATTAACAAGTGCATATTAGAGGGAACAATATTTTCTTATCACTGCATATGTGGTTTAGACAGTATATCCTATTTGAATTTTTCTTATGAAATCATAATTTTTTAAAATGAAAACATAAGATCTATCAATGGAATCAGTAGCATTTACGAGGTCTACAACAAATAAAGTGGATAAATTGTGAACAATAAAAAGAAGAGTATTTTTAATTAAAAAACTCCTCAAACCAACATGTGTTTTCTTTGGAGATAATCTTGTGTATTAAAAGAATATTAATACCTATATAATTTTGGGTTCTCTTATTTCGTCTCATAGACATCATATGTTTCACTCTAATAGAATTTTTGGTAAAATCACCGGGCATATATTGGACTAGAAGAATTGGCTCCTATCCTTTGGAGGAATATGTACCTTGATTAACTAAATCCTATCCTCTATTTCCATAAAATCATTTTCATTCCTTAATGTAATAAAGGGAGTAATTATGGGTATTGAGAAAATATTTAATTCATTTTATTTGGTTTCACATTATGAAGGAAAACTCTATTATGCATATTAGGATAGGTTAGCTCGACCAGTAAGGGAAAGAGGAAATAATGTTACAAGTGTTATTACATTTATGAGGAGATTTCACATGAGGTTAGCATGGGAGGTAATTGAGGGTAAAAATATTTAGGAAAATTTATAATAAGGATATATATGAATAATCATTAGGTTCAAAAAAGGCAATTCTTGTCTATGTGGTGTAGTTCATTCACACATTTCAACCATCCAACGCAATACTCAATGGATCATTAGCCACAATAGTTATGGGATTATCAAAATATCCTATCTCGTATATTACATCAGATTGGTGTACATGCACTCAAGTTACTTCAATGTATTCATTGACAATGACAAGTCTGAGGTCTTAGACCTTATTACTCAAAATTTTGAGTCAGACATGTGTGTTTTTACATGCTCATCATCTGAAAGATTCTCCAATAAAGAGTGTCGAGAGATGTCAATGGCCACTACCCATGATGAAAAGTAGGGGTATCAAATGGTGTACAGATATTTCTTCAAAAATAAATTTTCCCCTTTTGTGAATCATGAAGAATTCATTACCCACTGATGATATTGTGAAGCACACAGGTATCAATATTGTATCTTGATGTGTATGTTGTAAGAACCATCGAGATAAAACCTCAACACTTCTATTTTACAATGGATAATGTACACATGAATTATGGTGATCCTTTTGATGTTTCATAGGAATTACCTCACCAGAGATCACCACCACATCATTTTTTACACTATGGTTCTAGGGTGTTAACAACAGTAGTATCGAAAGGAAATCTCAAACTATAATTCTCAAAGCCAGATGTTGGTGTTTATGGAAAGCATGGAAAAAATTATGATATAAAGGGAGGATATCCTAAAACTATAGAAAAATACTCATGACTAGAAGCCTGATTGCAGACTTGATATGCCTGACTAAAAATTGGGCACACTCTATATCTGTTATAGAAATGTAGCTTGGTAGTGAGTTCTAGTTCATGTTTTAGAATATTCTACACAGTAACTAGGTTTGATGGCTCCCCCAAATCATTGTTCTCAAACATAACATGGATGGGTCCTTTAATATGGGTGTTATCCGGGAAGGCGGTCTCATGAGGTATCATAAAGTATCTTCCATCCTTGTATTCAAGGAATTTTTTTGGTGTTGGTGACTCCTTAGAGGTGTTATCCCATGTAATGTATATAGGTCTACACCTTTGTAAGAGGAGAATCATAGTGCTTTTGGCAGTTGAAACTGACTCCACCATGATCCATAGTGATCTACAGGGTTATGGAACCACCCCATCGTTGATAATCTACCTTATGTGAAGATACAAGGATCACTTTTCAAACCAAACTGATATCATTCATACATGGATAGAGGGGAGCAACACTACTACAATCCTAGATTTGGTTTCATCTTATAAAATTCATGGTGGAGTGGATATTTTTTCAAAATGGGGTCATTTCTGTTAGAATGTATTGATTTTGTTGGTGGGGATTCCCTAAGGATACATTACATTCATCACCAATAGCTCTATATCCCTTCTCTCCCTTTGTTATCCTTTTTATAACCCTACATTTTCTTTCTGAATAAATAAATAATTATTCGGGTGTGTATTTTAATTTTAATGAATTTATTAATCATAAAAGGTTCAAAGGCAAAGTTTTGAGTGGGACTTGTGCATAAAAGGCATTCATATGCTTCTTTATCAGGATATTGTCCCATTGAGTTAAGAGAATATTTAATTGGACTTACACCTTAACATATGCCTATGTTGGGGTCTTAGACCCTTGTTGATGTCACAATAATCTCCAATATCTATTCCCACCAAATTCGTGATCAGTGTGAGAAACAAGAGTTAGTTGAAGATTATACACACTGCATAAGAGTTTGAGATTGAATTGTGTAGGACTTATACATAGAGGATGCCCTGATGTTTGAGTGGGGCTTACACACTAAGGGGATTAGAAGTATCGTGGAGGATATGGATCTATAAGTAAAGACATGATACTTAATTTGATATGGATATATAGATTTAGAAAGGAGTCCAACAAGTCCAAATTATAATAGGAATTGGATTCCTTATAGTTCTCAACTTCCTGGCCCACTGATGTGTAGGATAGAATGAGTACACTTAAAGGGATTACGACTCATGTGTTTGGAAAATATATTGGATTATACCAAGGATGATGCCCATTTTTCGAGGAAAAAATAGCACACAATTGACAGGATCATTCTCAAAACCCACATGAGTTACACTTGGTGTGAGAAACAAGATATGTCATGAGATAAAATGTATTTCATATAGGTGTGGTACTTTTACACTGGAACTACCCAAATTTTTTATTAGATCTTACACAATGGGGTTATCATTAATGAAATTTGATTACAAGTCACGCATAGAATATTGATCCATGATTAAAGAGTCAATGTCTCCTAGAAGGTATTTTATGATGTAAAGGCCACATGGTTTTTGTGAAGTCATCATAGAGCTCAATAATCAAAACAGGTATACTACATATCATTCTTAAAATATGAATTATAATCCTTGTAGTTCATTAACTATGGGATAGGTAGTAATAAAAGATATTTAATGAATCATCGCCTTTATGGAAATAGATGGTCTTAAGAGATCATGAGTGACACCCCAAGTTAATCATGCAGTTATGTGGGTTCCATGCATTCATGCACTCAGTGTGAATAAATTGGGGAACAAAACCATCACATGATCTATTTAGAGTAATTATATTGGGAAAGGGCATGAGTACATGAAACTAGAATGAAGGTTTTAAATCCATACAAATTCTCTAGGTCATAGAGTATGAAATAATATAAAGGTTGTGTAATCATGCACTTATAATGAAGTACTTGGATTTCTGTGTGTGGGAAAGGATGTGATGGTCATACAATTTCATAAATGATACAAGGCTAGTTGATCATATGGTCTGGTCTAATTACCAATAATTAATCTCATGATCTTATGGTTGATGTGTGACCAATGATTTATCTCATGATCATTTTTCAATCACATGATTAATAGGACAACTCATGATTATAGGGTCATCCCATGATCAATAGGACATCTCATGATCGACCCTTTCACAACTCATTCTTTATTATTTCATTTATGTTACTCAATAAAATTAAGCAGAAGATACTTTCAATAATGTGACCCCTCCACTTTGTAATATTTTATCTCATGGATACCATATTATTTCCTCTACCAAGGGGGTGATAGGGGGTTTTTTAACATCATTACACTTGTCTCTATGCCTCTTTTCAATGGATATCAATCCATGTACCTTGTAAAAAGTTGGTCAAAGGACCACCCATATAATTCATTAATGTCATGTGTACTTCACATGATCAAGTCGTTAATCATCAATGACATCCTTCCCTTAGCACGTGATAAATAAAAAAATGTGTGATTAGTCTTCCATTATCATTTTCCTTAAATCCATGACATGTCTGGGGTTACACGCATGAAAAATGGTGCATAGCATAGGTGTCGAGTTACGTGACCAAGACTACATTTAGTAATCACATGGAATTCAAGATAGACATATCAAAGGGGACTCCCATGAACAAGTTATCATGTACAAGGGTCTTCACTTGATCGAGATGAAATCACCAAGGTCCTTCATGTTACCAGGTGACATGTCTATGGGACTTTAAATGCTCTATAAACTCATCACTCAAATTTCATAATTCATTCACATGAATAAATTTCATAAATTCCCTCACACAGTATTCTTTCCACCATAACATGATTCCTTTTGTAGTTATTAATATTTTTTTGGCCAATGTGTCACATGATCAATGTAGACACATTTTAGGGACTTTATGTTATTAGAAAATAATGTTTGATAGAATTTTCATGATCAATGTAAAGATCATGAAAACCTGGTAAGCTCTTCTCATGACTGATTTTTCATGATTTTTATCACATGACTTGAAAATGGGGCTTTAGGGTGAAACCCTTTTCATGGAAAAACTTCTCTGGTTGTCCTCAAGAAATTGTTTAATTATATAAGAATTAAGTGATCATGAGTCTCTCAGAGGGTTACATGATCATGTAACCTTGGAAATTAAATGTCTTATAGTATTTATTTATTATTTTCCCTTTTTGGGAAAATGATACTTTTCTTTAAGTATTTCTAGCACTAATTTTCCAATTATTATTTTTGTTTCAACAATAAGAAATTATTATATGATGGAATACCACTTAATAAATAGAGTGGGGTCTATCTTCCATTTATAAAACGTATTACTCAACAAAAACTAAGAGAACTTCTCACGACCTGACCTATTGTTTATGTAGAAATCTATATATTTATTTAGTAATATATATAACATTATTTTTATTATTCACTTGCTCAAATCCAAGTGGGTTTCTTATATAAGATTTTTCTACAAAAAATACATTCTAAATTGAATGTTTTACATAAATCTCTCTAACATGAAGCATAGATGTGAAACATAAGCTAGTTATATTTTAATATATTATAATCTTTAAAATGGTAAAAAAAAGTCTCACTATATTCAATTATTTTCTAGTAACTATAACCATGAGAACCCATCCATTCCTTATTATTCACAATTTTACTGGATTCTTCAAGTTTATTATGAAAAATACATTTAATTCTAATTTCCTATTTTCATATTGATGAATAAAATAATTTCTATACATTGATTATTATAAAATTGTTAAACTCTTATTACATATCTGTGACATAATTTAGGTTATTAAATGCTTACAAGACATCATTTGAAACAAATGATAAGATAAAATTAGAATATCTACTAGGATTTCATATTATATTAATTTTTTGTACTCTTACATCAAAATACCCAATAACTCAATCAATGGGGAGATCTTAATGTGTCTTAAAAATATTATATTTATCATGATTATGATCCCCTTTGTGGAGTGTATTTACTTATTCTTTTTGATTTACAAAAAATTAAGGATATCTAAGAATAACATCATAGAAAACAAAATCAATTTGACCTCTCATAACATATTTATCAATAGTATCATTTAAAAAAATATTATACGATCCAATCGATCAATTATTATAGTCTTCTTGTTATATACTTAGTGTGTTTTATATTCATCAGAATATCACAAAAATATATTTTAAAGGGATTTGGAATTATACTTTTTAAAATTATTCTTGATTTTGAGTATGAATAATTTATATCCTGACACTATAAAATATCCTACAATTTCATACCTTATATTTTTTCTAATAGAAATTATCCTAGTTAGACTATGGTCTAAAAATTCATACTTTGCGAACAACATATACAAAAAAATATCTTCTTAATCCCTAATAAATTTGTATGGTCCTTCTTATTTAATGGGGAGCCCTATTCATCTAATCAACCACTCTGTTTTTATGTGGAGTCTTGGGTGATGAGAAATTATTATAATATTCATTCCTTTCATATATCTTCGCAAACTCTTGATTATGGAATTCACCTCCATGATACGTTTTGATAGAGTTAATCATGAATCCTTTCAAAATTAGAAAAATATTTTAGCGGGATAACTATTTTGATAAAGTATCACTTTTTTATCTAGAATATACCTTTGTGAAGCTTCTATAATCCCAAATTATTTGTTGAGAAGTGAAAATGTTTTGAAAATCAATAATAATAAATCATAATTTCTTTCTACAAGGCAAGATGTCTAAATTAGGCCTTGAAATTCATGATGATAAAATTAAGGTTATTTTTTGGTGTTTATAGCATTAATTAGCCTAAAATAATCCTTATAACACTTTCCCTTTTTACATATATCAAATACATAATGTTTGTATTATTTGACATTAGGTATTTTAGCGCACATTAATTCTTATACATCTTGGAAAGAATTATAGAACTGATATTCAAAAATTCTAATATTACCCAAAACAGTATCGTTAGGTTCGTCATTAATTCACATTACATGTTTCATAATTCATTGACAATGTTTAATTGTATAATCATTATCATCTGAATATTTAAAATAAAAATAGATTCAATTTTATTATTATGTAATTAATAATTGTGGAACATACCTTTATTTACATCATCATGTAATTGAGATATAATAATAAAGTCATGTTTTAGTATTTCAAAATAAACTATATTTGTTATATAATAATCTTACATACCAACTACACCTAATCATTTCAACTTTCTTTTGGAATTATATTGAAATGTGACAGTTCCCAAAGCACATTTGTTATAGGAAATTTTATTTGATGTATCTTCTTTCATATTCTTAGAAAACACACTGATCATATAAAAAATATCTATATTTTATCCCCCTATGATATTATATATTTTTTCATTCATATAAAACATGAATTATTTTATAGCCTTCCTTATATGCAACCCTGAGTTAATATGAACTACAATATATTAGATCATTGTAAGATAGACATTAAATCATAAATTTAGAATAATAATAAGCACTTTGTTAAAAATATTTATAATGGTTTTAAATAATTCAAATTTATTGATCATTGCAAAATAATAAGTAATATATTTTTAGTAAATCCAATTTATACATTAAAAATATGTTTTCTTAAAAAATGGGTTATATCAAAATTTTGCATATTGAAATTATAGTTAATTTATATAATTTTTAGAAAAAATTATTTGAGGAAATTAACATCATTTTTTAAATAATCATTTCAATATTATATTAGTTTTAATATTTAGAATTTTTCAAAAATGATTTATTTTTCTATAAATGGTGAATAATACTTTTTTTGTAAAAACTGGCATTCTTTTTCAATCAAATTCCTCATTATAAATCAAATTTGTTCATAAATTAAACTTGTAATCCATTATTATAAGTAATATAAATAATTACATAATAACCATTGTTATAATTTATTTACATATAAGTTCATTTTTGGAATTAAAAAAACATTTTTCTATAAACAGTTTTATGTGTACAATGTGTTTTCATATTAATAAATTACATTAATATCAATTGATGTATGTTATTAATGAAATTTATAGATTATATATTAGATAATATATTTTAACATTAATTTTATGATTTTTTCAATGATTGGAATGAATATAAATTATGTTTTCTTCTTAAAGATTCCTTCTTAAAAAATGTGTTATTCTTGTGGGTTGCATGATTATTTAAAATTAAATTATACAACTTATAGAAATTAATTCTAGTAAAATTTTTAAATATTTTTTATTAAAATAATTTATATAATCTAATAGGGTTAACATATTTTTTATCCAAATTGAATTGTAAAAAATAAAATTTTGTCCCTCCAGTTAAGGTTAATATGTGTTTACCTAAGGGTTAAGCCAATAGATTATGTTAGGATTTCCACCCAAACATGTCATATTATTATCGGATAAATCTATTTAAAATTTAAATTTTCTTAAATTCTAATAATTGTCCATTTTAATCAACATTCCCATTTAGGTGACCATAATCATTGAAACCTCTTAAGAAATTCCCTGTGTGCCCCTCCCTTCACTTATAAAAAGGAACCTCTTATCCTCCCTTATTCGTGCCATTTTGTCCTTCTAGAGTAGAAACTAATAGTTCCAAAAACTAACTTGAATCATTTTTCAAATCCTAGATCTTCATTTCTACCTATATGAGGAATCATTCATGGCATAAGGTGTAAGACAAAGGATGAACCTCAATGAAGAGGTATAGATCCTAACTATGATCTTCCAATATTATTCCATATTATACTACCACTAAAAATTTTGTGTCTATAAAAAATAATTACTATAGTATCATAAATGTACTAATATGTTATTATGGTTATTTAATAACATTTTACCACCTCTTATTCATAAAATGGGAGATAAAAGTATCCCTCGTGCGTACTTGTAGACCATAGACTCTGCGAAGTGATATGATTCATTTTCCATCACCATATTTATTGGATGGTTATTATTTAATTTTTAATATATATATATATATATATATTTATATGTTATACTTATTTTATAATACTAAATTGTTAATGGTTAATTAATATTTACCTTTCTTTCATTCCATCCATTAAAAAATGGAAACTTTTCTGTTGCATATGTAAGGACTACTATCTCCACGTAGGGATGTAATTCATTTTTCATATCTAATTTATACAAAAGGTTATTAATATTTTTCATAGAGATAATATTTTCCACATTTTTTTATGTATTTAAATTGTTTTAATAATCCTAAATATTTAATTTGAGCTTATATGAATCAATTTTAGATTTATGATGTGTTTTGAGTAAAATGATGAAAACCCCCTATTTTTGGATTTTAGAAAGACTTTTACATCAAGGTTATTTTTGTAATTTCATGAAAAATATAAATCCAAATTGGGTGAATCTTATTTTTTGGTATCACTATTTTATTTCCTCCAATTTTTTCTTCTTTTCCATGAGTTGATTAGTCCATCTAAAGGGCCTAAAAATTCATTTAAGTTGGAAACATTTCTAGGCAGACAGCGTGGACCCCACCACTATAACAGAACCACAAATCGGCCTTCACATATCAAATCGAGTTTCATATACTAGGTATATTGCTAGGAGACATAGGGTCAGATCAACACAAATTGCGGTGGGGTTTTGATGTCATTAATGCTACCATTGGATGTTATAATTTTGAAGGAACCTTCCTGGAAGCTTCGTCCTGAAAAAGAAACATCCAATGAAAAATTCATAACGCATTAATATGATGTCCAAATGAGATGATATTTTGAGGGTTAATAGCCAACACATTAAGAAACAACATTTATTAGTGGGTACACCGGTGAATCGGCCATTTATTGCACCAACAATGCGCAATCATTCGGATTCTATATTTATTCCTATAAAAGGAGGCCCTCACCTCCTTCCCCAATCATCCTATTCTCCATCCCATTCCTTCTTAGACACAAAGAAGAAGAAATTTTAGGCTTCTTCATTTATTTTTTTTCTTTTCCATAGTTTTTTAATGCCTTCTTCTTCTCCATTCATCTCAATTACCCTTACCATTGTGGTGTAAACTTATTTAGTGATTGGGGAAGGGTTGGTTTTCTACTTTGTAATGCTTGTGTTATTGGACGTAATTGAATGAAATTTCATTCTTCTTCAAAGTTGATTCCAATTTCATATAGAAGATTTTATTATCAGGTGAAATCATTCTTGAATTTTAATTCAATTATTTATTTTTTCCATGGTAAAATAATAATTATCTTTCTCCACTAATTTATGGTTTATATATGATGGAATAAACAGGGGATTAGTGGTGAAGTACTCAAATATTGTCAGTACGTGTAAAAGTTTTAGTGAATGTTCTTGATTGTTTTGGATAAACAAGACCTGGTTGGGTATTTCTCATGTCAATTAAGGATATTCAATACAACTATTTCTCACATGGAAGGAGAGTTGAAAAAACCGAGACCTTGGTAAGGTTTTCTCTCATGATCATAATTTCACCTTGGATGTGAGAGGAAGCAATTTTGGAAACTCACTTTAATCAACTAAGAATAAGTTGTTTGAATTAAATTGACTAGGGATAACATTACAATTAGGAAAACGACCCCACCCTAATTAACCTTTTAATATATATATTTTTGAATAATTTGTATTTCAAATTTCCTTTCAAAAGCACAACCTTTTTACCATCGTTTTAAAGTGAAAAACTATTTTGTGTGCATTCTTCTTTGGGAGACATCCTAGGTCAAACACATTACTGCATTTTAACATAGTAAATAATTGTTTTGACACGCACTATGATAAGTGGGAATCAAACTTGGCATCGTTTCTGGGGAGGTAGTTCCACAATCAAATAATAAATATTTGACATTTTTCAAATTAAAATAAAATAAAATAAAACCCTTTCCATGTTGTTTCCAAATGACTATTAATTTAATTCCTGGAACAATTACCCATTGATAAATGAACAAATTATTGACTCAACATTTTCTCTAGAGGATGGTGTTTCCTCTATTGTAAGAAAGGTGAGGTGGTTTTGGAAAACAAAAAATTAGGGGAAAACATTCAAAAAATTCATAGATGGACTAAGGGAGGACACAAACAAAGAAGTTTTCGAAACGATGTCCCGAAGGATAACTATGTTCTCCCTATACTTTTGGGAATTTGATAAAGATTCCAAGGTCTAAGAAGACCCCCTAGTCATCCTGGATTTTTCTTGGGAGATCCAAGATATAGTGGATACTGACTATCTTCCTATACCTGCTACTACTTAACTCCAAGAGTTGTTTTCTAGTGAAAAAGTGATTAAAGATGAAAAAATTCTGGGAGATAATCTTTTTATGAACTCGTTATCTTTTGATTTTCTTGAAACTGAATTGAGTTTTACCTCCCATAATTTTAATTTTTCAGATTCAACCAATACATGTATTTCCATGGAGGAAGATGATGAAAAATAAGATTCATATGAAGAGGAACATATAGAGCTCCCCAAAATTATTGAACATTTATTAGAGGGTGTTCAAGAGGAGTTCAAAGTGGATTTTCCTGAGAAAAATGAGACACAATTTGTAGACATTGAAAGGGAAGAATTTGATATTGACACTTTATGCTTTAATTTTGATCAAATAGAGTTATAATATGACCATTACTTTGATTTTTTCCACTGATATATCATACCTTTAGCAACCACTAGATAATATAGAAGATGTTGTGAAAGAGGAAACCATGAAAGACGAGGACTCATTCACCGTCCTAACCCCACCATTCATGTGTTATCTCATTGCAATGGGGGTGGACTTGGTATAGAATATAGATGGAGTCCTAAAGAAAAATGAAGAAGTTAATCCTGGAAATAACATTTTTTTGGTTCATGAGCAAGAAACATCACCAACCATTAGAATGTGGATAACTGATTAGAACTGCCCCTCTTGGGACAGTCCAAACCCAGGGCCCACGTGGGGGATTAAACCAAGATTTTTCCTTATTTTCTTATACAAATTCTATTTTGATTTCATTTAATAAATTTCTAATGTTATGTTTTTACTTTTTTATGTTTTCAAATAGCAACACTTAGGGGCTAAACTCAACGTTGCATTGCCAATAAGTCAATTCATACCTCTCATTTACACTTTCTTGCTATTGTGATTCATTTTAAAATTTACATACATGTTAAATGCACTTGAATTCATTGAAGACACCACATAATTTAAGTGTGGGGTAGGGAACCATTAAAGTTTAAGATTTTTATTTTGTGTTTGTGTTTCGAAAACAAAAATGTTTGTTTTTAAATTATAGTGTGTTTATTTTTTAATTTTTGGTGTGTTTTTGAAAATTTTCAGCTGAAATGATTTTCATTACCATTTTTGAAATCCATTTCAATGAGAGAACCCAAATATTCCATGAACATGATCTTAAATGAATTCTTAAATGACTTTGTTTCAAGTTCAAATATTTTGGAATTTTATGAAAAGAACACTAATTTTTTAATCCCATTCCATATTTCATTGTCTATATCTTTGAAATCACATTCCTGTGAAGCTTTTGAAATTTTTTTGTCATATTATTTTCATTTTCCAATTTTTTTGAGAGAACCAGACCATGCTAGATTTAAGCATAATTTGATTTATTCCTTTAAAATATTGAGGGTTTGGGGTACATGTGTTTTAAATAATTGAGGCTTTTATTTGGTTCTAACCCCCCTTTTCAAAACAATCCTTTTCATCATGGCCTACCTTATTCATTAATCATTGTAGCCTCTATAATCCATCAACAGCCTGTTAGGTTAGTCGCATTAAACGTCAATTTTTCCTATCCAACCTACTCTTGTAGTGAAATTTCATGATATAGTTGAACTTAATTTTGGGGGAATATGTCTTGTGGTGTACTACTTCATTTTGTGATACTTTTGGTGGAATATAAAGTGTTGAAGAGCTTATATATCTACTTAAGATTTAATTTAGTTAAAAGTTGTTCCTTTTTGGATATTTCTTGATAAAAGAAGTGGTGACTTTCTTGATTATCCAAAGTAGAATTAAAGTTGTGCCTTTATGGAGCATTCAAAAAAAAATGTTTGAGAAGAAATTTTTTCTAGTGAAATTCTAAATGGAATGAACATTCCTTGAGTTCTCATGATGATGGAGCCTATTTTATACCAAGGGTAAGAGAAGGTGGCCATGTTTATGTGAAAATTAGAATATTTTAATTTTTCTTCAAAAAGATTCAAGCCCTCCTTTTTCAGCAACAAAATTTTTAACATCTAAATCCTACCAACCGAAATCCATAAAACAGCCCTAAAAAGTCCTCATGAGAAACACATGTCCTTGACATGCATTGGGTGGAGAAGTAGGAATTTATCAATCCTATGGTGACTCTTTTGTGATTTTGGATGAGAAAAACTATGTTGAACATTTACATTTGGAAGTTGAGAGAAAATTCATGTAAGTTAGGTGTTTTGGGTGAATGTGATAATAAATGAAGTGGAAATATATTATATAATCTAAAATGGAGAACATTAAATAATTGTTTTTAATTATGCATGATATCTTTTTGTTTCTTGGTATGTATTTGGTATATCTCAATGAAATGTGTTTTGGATTTGATTTGATTTGATTTGATTTGGTTTTTACTTTTCCCGGAGTCCATGTGCTAAGTGTGGGGGAATTAATAGATCTAATAGTTTCCAAATTTTTTATGTATTTAAATTGTTTTAATAACACTAATTAATTAGTTTTAACTTATAGGAATCAATTTTGGATTTATGATGTGTTTTGAACAAAATGCTGAAAACACCAAATTCTAGATTTTTGACAGTTTTTTATATCAAGGGTATTTTTTCATTTCATGAAAAATAAAAATCCAGATTGAGTGAATATTATTTTTGGAATCATTATTTATTTACTCCAATTTTTTATTCTTTACCATGAGTTTATTAGACTATCTAAACACCCTAAAAATCCATTGAACTTGGAATCTTCTCCGGGAGGACACCATGGACCCTACCATTGTAACGGAACCACAACTCAGCCTCCACACATAATATTTATTTTCTTCGACCTAGGATAGCATGAGGAGACATAGGGCCAGCTCTTGAAAAATTTTAGTGAAGTTGTGATGTCATTAAATCTACCATTAGATGTTATACGTTTGGAGGAACCTTCCAGAAGCTTCATCCAGAAAAATAATCCCCCAATAAAAAATTCATAACTCATTAATCTGGTGGCCAAAAAAGCTGAAATGTTTGATGGGAAACGTCCAACACATTTTGGAACAGCATTTAAGAATGGGTACACACTTTCATTGGCCATTTATTGGGACAACATCGTGCAATGTTTTGGAGTATAGAATTCTTCCTATAAAAGGTGGCCCTCACCTCCTTCCCAAATCATCCAATTGTCTATCCCATTCTTTCTAGGACACCAAGAATAAGAAATTTTTGGCTTTTTATTTTATTTCATCTCTTTTACATAGTTTTGTAATGCCTTATTCTTCCCCATTAATCTCAATTACCCTTACCAAGGTGGGGTAATCATTTTGAGTGACTGGGAAATGGTTGGCTTTCTATTTTTTAATTCATGAGTTCTTGGATGCAATTAAATAAAATTTCTTTCTTCTTCAAAGTAGTTTTCAATTTCATGTATCGGATTTTATTATCAAGTGTGGTCGTTCTTGAATTTTAATTTTGTTATTGATTTTTTCATTGGTAAAATAATAATTATCTCCCTACAGTAATTTATGGTTTATATACGATGGAATAAACTGGGGATTAGTGGTGATGTACTCGATGATAATTAGTACCTGTAAAAGTTGTAGTGAATGTTCTTGATTTTCTGGGATAAACAAGACCCGATCGGGTATTTCCCATTAAAATTAAGGATATTCAATAAAACTATTTTTTACATGGAAGGATAGTTGACCAAACCGAGATCTGGGTAAGGTTTTCTATCACCATCATAATTTCACCAAGGAAGTGAGAGGAAACTATTGTGGAAACTCACTTTAATCAACTAAGAAGAAGATGTTTGAATTAAATTAAAGAAGGATAGTATTACAATTAGGAAACTTACCCCGACCTAATAACCCTTATAGAATCATATATTTTCTATCATTTTAATTTCAAATTTCATTTCAAAATCACAACATTTTTACCCTTGTTTTAAAGTGACAAACTATTTTCTGTGCACTCATATTTGGGAGACATCCTAGGTCAAACACATTTCTGTATTTTAACATAGTAAATAACTTTTTTTCCACTCCCTACGATAGGCGTGCATCAATGTTCCTAATTAATATATATTATATTTATTCTTGATTGAAATTTGTATATGAATCTTCCATGATCAATATGTATGGATAATAACTATTGAACCAAAATAAACATGAAAGACGAAGAAGTATACACCCGAAATGATGGTGACAATTAATGATTATTAATGAATAGGTGATAATATATGATAATTGAACCATCTATGGTATTATATTAATTATTATGGTTATGTTATATAATATTAATAAAATTTAAATTTATTATACATGATTTTATTGAGAATACAATGTAAGGAATACATTATGTAAGGATTTTATGTTACAATCTAATTTTTACTGGGACTTCTTCTGGTTAAAATTTTTAATGATGAAATTGTATGATATATCCCTCAAAAAATATATATTTTTTCTTATAGTATGGTTATTTTTTATATTTTATGTTTTAAATTATTTTTTTCTCTTTATGTACTCATGATACAGGGAAAAAATTATGGAAAACCGAACTTGTTTCTCCATTTGGTTGGGAATATTTTCTTCCATATCTATATTTTAACAAAAATATTTTCAGAAATGTTCTTAAAATTATAATAAATATTAATTAAATTATTGATTAATATATTTTATTTTCCTTACCATGGTTTAAAAATAACCTTATTACCATTTTATAAACATTTTTCTTTTGAAATTTTACAAAAACAATGAATGAAATTATTATTTTAACATACACTGCAATAACGGATTTCCCCCCCCCCCGTTATAAACACTATTTTTTATAAAGGTTTAACTATAATATTATCCTATTATTTAAAAATAAAAATATTTCATTAACATTTTTTTAAATATTTAGTTTCTAAAAAATGATTCCATATCAAAATGACATTTTACTCAAGAAAATTTATTGTGATGTTTTAAAGGTATGTCTATCTATGACAAGACCCTTTGATGTTTCTTGTGATTTACTGGTGATAAAATCCATTTTTACCATCATTATGTTTTCTTTGGATGGATAATAATTTTATAATAAAATGTTTTTCTAACTATTATCCCATTCATAGGTTATGATTTTATGGTATGATGAATGTTTTATGGTCCTTTGGAACAAAAATATATATATGGATTTCAATATCTGATGGGTGGACCTAGAATTATTTATCCCTAAAATGTATTGGGTAATGAATGATATCTAATGAGATAATAAGGACAAGAATATGGAGTGAAACTAGTTACTTAAGGGACATTCTCTAATAATATAGTCTTGGGAGTGAACCACGAATAAATAAATGACGGAATGAGGGTAAACTCAATCCACTATGATTGTCTTGGAAGTGATAATTGACTAATGAAATGATTTTAAATGCCTATGTCTATTCCAAAAACTTATTTCTTATTTTGGATATATGGTCTCCTATATCATTATTGATAATTGAGGAATCCACAATCTTATGGATATGTATTTTGATTGAGAGAAATTTATTCTTTATTTTATAATAGTGATCTACAAATTGATGGGTATGATTTTCTAATGTTAACCTCATGTTCGCATACCCTTATGCTTATAATATGCTCACTTATTACCATTAATTTGTAACTCTTATGTTTACACCTACAAATCATCTAATCTCACCCTTTATTATGTTTTCCTCTACCATTTTATTGAGATAATTTTTAAGTATGTTATGTCTTTGAAGTATACTAGTTGTAAATAACCTAATGGTAAATGATATAGATCATTTATATACCTTTTTTATGAATCCATGTTTCCAAATTCACTAAACAATTATATTTATGGTGTGTATCATATTGATATGTAATGGATATTTCAACTAATAAGATCTAGTATTTATGTATGAAAAGTATGGGTCGATATAATTGATATTAGATAAAGTTTTAGTAACTTTTGGAAACAAAGATGAGGTATCTTTAGTGAGAACCCTTAGTATAAGCCTAAGTATAGGGTAATATCCTAATTTATGATAAATGAAGGAGTTTTTTTTTCCTAAAAAAATATCTCTATCAAGATACAGTGAGGGGATGTGTTCTTAGAACAGATGTGTTTAGGGAAGATAACCTCAATAAGAGTTAGTCAAGAATATCTTGACCATCATTATAGTGCATGGTGTATGGGATCTTACTATGAACTTGGTCTAACACTATCAGGGGATATATTTAGATTAATTCATATTTTATTTAATATCCATTACAGAGGGTTTTGATATATATTGACCATGGATAAATTAGATCAAACCTATTGTGTCATATATTTAAATGATGGTGTCATGATTTAAAAATTTTATAAATAATTTTCGGGATAATATGATTCCCCTCTATGATTATTGTTTCTTATACATTAGTTTAGGGGTTCTATTCAATGGATAAAACTAGAAAGAACTATGTTAACATTGAATGTGATAGAAAATGCAATAATTTTTCCCTGTGGAACCAAATCTAATGTGATATGGAATTCAAAATATTATTTTAATTCTTACAAAACTTTCTCATAACATGAATCATGTTTATCTTTTAATTGGGAAAAGTAAGTAATAATGTTTTATTGAGTCCATTATTAGGAAATTTTCACCTTATTTTAGTGGTTCTGTTAATCCACTAATTATTTAGAAATGGATAGTTACTAATTAAATGATAGTTTTCATTCTCCTTAAATCAAAATATGAAAAAAAAATATCTTAGTTTTTCATCATTTAGAAGGGGATGTAGATAAATGGAAGGATCTTATCATTAATATGAGGAAATGATATGAAATTGAATGTATAGAGTGGGATGAGTTTATTATATTATTTTTGAATGAGTACATTCCCCATATTATTTTTTTGAAGATTGAGAATTAATTCCTTACCTTAAGTAGAAGGATGAATAATTTGTGAGTACCTATGACATAAACATATGGTTTAATTATTTATCTAAAAAGTATAGCTAATTGATTATTCACTGTCTTAAAAACAATTATCTAAATGGTGATATCCATAATATACTACAGTAGCTATGAAGGAATCATTTTATTTGATGTTTAGGTGGAAGGGAATATTGGAATCACCCATCAATATCATGGTTATAATAAGAATAAGAATATGGAATTTAATGGAGATTTTAATAACAAAATCCATCGAGTGAAGAAGATGATTGTTTCTTTATTCTTGAAGTCTGAAAAAATCCATAGAAGAAATTGTATTATAGGTCTGGTAAATGTTTCATGTTTTTAAGGGAATCGAATTAGACAATAAAATGTAAAATTAATGAAGTAATTTTACCTAATAATAAAAATATAGATAAATATCCATATAATTCCTCACCCACACTCGAATACTATAATTTTAGGAAGAATATACATTATGATAACTAGTTATTGAATCTAACGGTCAATGAAAATGGTCAACTTCAGAAACCGATTAAGACCAAAGAAAAATGGAAATTTCATTTGGTCACTATTTTCAATGTTGGGTGACATAACGAAATAGTTAAAGTTATACATACTATCCACTCCAAAACTATAAATGTCTTATCAAATTCATATTATATAAACTCTTATATTTGAAACATTTTAAAAGGGTATCACATCACTATATAAATGACTAGATTTTGAAATTGTAGTAAAAAATACTAATGGTATGCGGATTTTATATAATGTATAAAAATTATCCCTTATTGAACTTCGTGGTAATATTCTCCCTAATTTTTTTTATTCTAACTCTGGTAGAATTTGATGTGATTTTGTGCAAGGATTGGTTTTATTTAAAGATCCCATATCATTTTCTAATGAAGGAAAAAGTAGATATTCCAATCCAACCACTGATACGTTATCAGGGTGAGGATAAATATTAACATATAGTATAAATTACATCTATATCACAAGTTTACATCCCAATTCAAAGTGGTAAATTATCTAAGAGGGTTGTGGAGAAACTCAAAATTGAATATATAACTATTGTATGAGAGTTTGTTTTTGTATTTTGGAATAGTTTCTCCATCTTCTTCTAAATCATAAATTCTATTTTTAAATATAGATTATACCCCATGTTACACCTATTTAAAAGATTCAATTATATTTCCCCTAATTGAGTTTTATGAATTGTAGAAGAAAATCCAATATAATATTGATAAGGGATTCATTTATCCATGTTAATCACCATGGGGTGAACCTACTCTTTTTTTAAATAATGCTATGTCAATGAGACTATGCATTGATTATTAGTAACTTAACAATATAGGAATCAATTATAAGTAACCTCTTCCACATATTAATGATTCTTTTGATCAATTTTTAGGATCTCAATATTTTTACAACATTGGACTTTGATCTATATACTATTAATTCAGTGCCAAAGGTTAGTAAATACCCATGAATACTTTTAGTTCAAGGGATTGAAAATATAAATTTATAGTCATGTTATTTGTTAATAGTAATATTTCAACTATATTCATGCATTTAATGAATTTATCCATTAGATATTACCATCATCATTTTTTTTGTCTTTATAGAAAATATTATTATATATTACAAGAGAATAGAAGAGAATTATAGTCCATTGAGGATTGAACATAAGGCCCTAAATAATGATAAGTTTCATTCAAAATTTACCAATACTTAATTTTCACTATAAAAAGTCTCATTATTGGCTTATATAATCTAAAGTGAGGGTATATGAGTGGATCCATCCATGACTAAAGTTATTTAACAAGGGCCCAGACCAACCACTATGATTGAGATACATAGTTTTCAAACATTGTAATGATATTATCAATGATTTGTGAATTATTTCTCATGGTAACATAATCTAATGACAAAGAAAACATGGAATGGAGTTATGTTCCTTTTGACTAATGAATAAAAATAAAATTTCACGGAAACAAAGAGAAGGTTATTCAGTGAAACTAAAATCACACTACTCTATAGTGGATAAGGGTTATGGATTTATAGTGAGGGATATAAAAAGGGTATGAGTTGTGATTTTATATATAATAATGTATTTATAGATTATGTATCACACGAATTTCATTTTCATGAGAAAAATTACCCAACTCAAGATTTAGAGTTAGAAATGATAATATTAACATTAATGATATGGAGGTATTATGTTTTTAGAGAATGGTTTTACATATATACTGATCATAAAATTATAAATTATATATTCACCTAGAAATAAATGAATATGAACCTAAAATATGGAAGGAGTTGATTAATGATTATGACTCCTAAATACATTACCACTCTGGGAAAGTGAACAAGGTGGCTGATGATTTGAGTTAAAATGATAATCTTATCTTAATAATGAAAGGGTTAAAAAATATAGTATATTTATCAACTTGAAATGGATAGACATTGAAATCATAATGTAAGGGGATAAATATTGCCTTTCTCAAATGAGAGTTCAACCATATATCCATGTTAAGATTAAAGATTCACATAATGATTATTTTGAGGTAAAAAAGGTGATAAAGATTCCTGATTTTGGACTTGATTATGAAAGAATAATATTGTTATGGAACTATGATTTTGTCCCATAAATATAATACCTAAATAAGGAACTATTTAAAGAAGCTAAAATATTATCATTCCCTATTAATCCTAGAAGTAAGAGGATGTAAAGAGATATAAAAGTGTTTTTCTTATGGGATAACATGAAGAGAGATGTTGGGGAGTATATATCACAGATTTTTTATATAAACAAGATAAGTCTAAGAGACATAATTCTAAGTTGATGTTTTGTCCATTACCTATACTATAATGGAAATGGGAAAATATTTACATGGATTTCATCATTAGACTCCCCAAAATATATATGGAACATAATTTAATTTGGGTTATAATTGATCGCCTTATGATTTCATCACACTTCATTTCTACCAAATGAGATTTCTTACTTGATCATTATACTAGTATATACATTATATTTGTGGTAATATTGCATGGGGTACCACATTATATTTTATTTTATAAGGATCTGAGGATTGTCTTGATGTTATAGAGAAGTCACGCTCTTGAAACAAAGATATGTTTTAGTAATTAGTATCATACTCAGATATATGGCCAATATAATAGGTCAATTCAAACCCTATGGGATAGGTTGATATCATATTCTCTAGATTTCAATGGTGGTTGGTCTTAATGCCTTCCAATATTCAATATTTCTTACAATAGTTAATTTCACTCTATCATTTAATTGGCTCCTCATGAATCACTCTTTCAAATGAAATATATAAATCTAATATATAGGGATAATGTTTGAGAAAGAATGTGATATGGACTTAAGATAGGTAAGAAAATTAGAGAGACGATTAGATATATTTGGTGGTACATTAAGGCATATTAGATCAACAAAAGAGTTATTCTCAGAGTCATTAGAGAGATCAATTATTCAATGTTGGTCAGTAGGTTTTCCTATGAGTTTATCTATGTATGAATGTTATGATATTTTGAAATAATGTAAATTTGAGGTCTAGGTTTATTTTTACCATTTATATTCTTGATATAATATTGAATATAGTTTATCACATATCATAATGACATGTGTACTCTAGGAAAAACATTTATTTCCTATGTTAAAATGTAGTAAAGTGTTTAACCTATTTTTTCTCCACAGAGGAGTGAAAAATAACCAAGATATAACCTTTAAATTAGAGTAAAATTTGGTTGTATTATAAATTTTCTGATTTTGAAAACAAACTAAATCAATGAAACAAAATAAATAAATTAATAAAAATATTTAAAACAATTGAAAAAGAAAGTTATTGAAAACTATGATATGATAATCATGATCTAGTAGGGGTTGGTTTTATAAATTTAATGATATCATACCTTTAATTTATATAATCCTATTCTAATAATCTTATTAAAGTGAGATTCCATGATCTCTTCCTCTCACACCCATGTTTAAATAGTGATGGTGAGAGTAATCTTTTACAAGATCTCAGTTTGTTCTAATATCCTTCCATTGTGTGAGAGAGTTATAACCAATAACCCTTAATTCACATAGGGAATACCCCATTGGGAATTGTTTATCCCAAATAATCAATAATATCAACTACCCCTCCCACACGTAATAATGATCATTGAGTAATTCACCACTAATCCCATAAATTTCTGATTGTATGTAAAGCAAAACCTATTAGAGGGATATTATGATCATTGACTAAAGAAAAATCAATAACAGAACAAAAAATAAAATACAATTTCACCAGATAATAAAACAGCTATTAAAAATTGAATGAAACTTCACAGAAGATAGAAAGAAATTTTATTCAATAAAGTGAAAGAACATAGGAATTGTAGATTAGGAAACATCCCCATCACAAATTACTCAAAATTTTATACCTCCATGTTAAGTTTAGTCATGAAGAAGTAGTAATGAGATGACTTTTCAAAACATAAGACGAATAAAATATGGAAAAGGTAAAACAAAAAATTTCTCCTCCAAACACTTTCCTCTAGAAGTTGTCTCTTATTCAACCCAAAATATATTCGAACAATACCATGGGTCCTTATTATATGTTGTTAGAAATTTAGTTTTATATCAACCTTAAAAATTTAAATTTTTTTGGACCTATATACATAAAGTTATTAACAAATTAAAGAATCACACTTTTTCTAGATGAAGATACCATAAATATTCCTCTACATTGGAACATTTATTAGCTACATTAATTAGTGAACATCTGTATTTAATTAAATTATCATCCAAGAATTAGATTCCTCTTTCAAATATATCAATAATAACCTTATGTTGATGTCTTTATCCTCATTTATTCCTCATTTACTAATGTAGGATCTATTCTATCAGCCAGAAATATTTTTCAAATTGATTTATTTTTTGAGCATGTGGAAGTTAGAATTATCCCAGGGTATATTGGAAGAACATGAAGCCTGTGAAAATAAGAATCATACAAAAAATATAATCACTCCAATTAAATTAGTTTTTAAATTTTTAGTTTTGAAATACAAAAGTGATAAAAATATATTAAAATTACAAAATTAACCAATTTTCACATTTTATCCAAAAACACCCCAAAAATCAAAAAATGATGTAAATTATGTAAAAAAATTAATTTAGAAGGGATAAATCATTAAAATACCTATGAAATTTTTTGAAAATTTTATCTCTATAAATTCCCCCCATACATAGCACTTGGACTCCTAGACATGTGGGCATTAAAATCAAATTGAAGAGAATTTAAAACACATACTCAGGTTATCTTCCAGTTTTTCAACATGAAACAAAATATCCATGCCTCTTCCAAAAAGTTATTTCAGGAAATAGATTCCAATAATTAAATATATTTCCACTTTATTTATCCTCCCATTCATGAAAGACACCTACCTTACATGAATTTTATTCTCATCTCACAAATGTAAATTTTGAACAATATTTTCTCATCCAAACTCATGGAAGTGACATCATAGGCTTAATAAATTCCCATATCTCTACCCGATGTGATTCAAGGAAATGTGTTTATCATGAGGAATTTTTAGGGGTTTTCTATGGATTTTGGATGTTAGGATTTATATGTCATAAAATTTGAGGCCAAATAAGGATGGTTTTTCTATTTTTGAAGAAAAATTACATGATTCTAAATTTCACTCAAGAATGTTCTCCTACTCACACCCCATAAAAAATAATCTCTATAATAATTTCGAAAAAATCAGGGAAATAACATTCATTCTCAAATTCATTATCTTTTTCACAAAAAACTGATTCCCAAAATTTTAGGTTATCTTAAAAAAAACAATAGATATGCACAACGTTATTAATCCTCTAAAGTCTCAAGAACATCACAGTTTCATTTCCTTTAAATCTCTAGAATGACATATATTTTGATAGAATAAAATTTTCAGTAGTAAAAACATCTCTTCAACATTTTATTTTCAAACCATTGTATCTTCAAATGATGTATTATAACACAAGATTTCACCTATTTAATTTCAACTAGATCGTGAAATTTCACTTCAAGAGATGGTTAGATATGGAAAATTGGATTTTATTATGGCCATCCTAATATGGTGTTCAAGGATTTTAAAGTATAAAAAGAATAAATATATGAAGAATTATATAATAAAAAAATATTATCCTTAATAAGGATCTTTAAAACCATAGAAATGACTCAATCATTTAAAACACAAGTACCTCAAACCCTCTTATTTCTTCATGAATAAATAAAGTTCAAGTAATTTCAATCATGGATTTAACCTCTCAAAAAGTGAGTTTAATGTGAAGAATATGGAAAAAAATTAAAACTAATGAAAAAGTGATTTTTAATATTAATATAGTGAGATGTGGCATCAAATTAACAAATAAGAGGCCATTTCATGAAATTTACAAGGTTACTAACTTGAAACAAAGTCATTTTCATCATTCATTTATGCTCTATTTCATGGGAAAAATTGGTTTTATTATTGATATGGGTTTGAAAAAAGGAAAAGATATTCAATTGAGCACCCAGGTTTCTAAAAAATAAAACAAAATAGAAAAATAAACACACACAAATATAGAAAACAAACTTTTTTAAGTTTTGAAAAATATAAAATCAAAAATAAATCAAAAATCAAAAAATAAAAAGGTTCCCTTCCCCAAACATAATCTATGTAGTTTCCTAAATTCATTTAAGTTGATTTATTCGTTAATTTATTTATAAAATTAAATTATGGAATTTAAAAAAGTGTAAGGGGAAGAAACAACCTCGTGAATGTTCATTGCTAAATGGGTTAAATAAGAGTAACCCCTATCACTGGTTCTTAAACATTATTCAACTTCCTATATTTATTTGTCCAATTAAAAATGATGTGGTCAAACTACTAGGAGATCTTTGTGTAAATTCCTAACACTGTATTCCTTTTTAATACTCTTCCAAATCTCATCATAGGAAACATCTTTTTACAACATTATCTTAAACACCTCATTGAATTTCCCCATTTATTCTTGTATATTTCCATTTAAATACATGTGAAACCAACAAGAATGGGATTTATGACTATGTTTTCCATATAACCAGCAAGAACCTTGAAATTAATTTCTTTTAGGCTGGTTTCGGATCATTACATATATTTTTTACTGTCTTATTACAAGTCGAACCTTATTTTTCTTATGAGATTTTTGCCTTCCTGGAAATTTCATATATTCTATTAATTTTTAATATTTCACTCCAATTTTCATGACCCAGATGACCATGGTTTTGGATTTGATATAAATAGTTTTAAATGAAACATGTCTATTTTTAATTTGATTTAGTACATGTTTACCTTTCTTTTATGATACTTTTTTCTCATATATCTGTGAAGATCCTTTAATTACCTATTTAGTGTAAATTGGGTTTTATTTGACCTTGTTCAACTCCTGGTTAATCACAAAACATTTGGATTGAGTCTTGACTAGTTATTTCTTCTTTTCAACTAGTTCCATCTAGAGATCTATGATAATCTATTAATTTTTAAATTATTTAATTTTATACTTATTGGTATCCTCAAATGATTCTAATATTTATTCTTTATGTTTTTTAAATAAACTATTAAATAATTCACTTGTTACAACTTATTCAAAGATGGGATTATATTTTCTAGATTTTAGGAAACATTCATGTTCTATGGTATTCAAAATTAAAAAGTAATATTTGATGGTAAATAATTTTTTAAAAATACCTGATTCTTAATTAGATTATATACCTTACTTAGCAAATATTTAATTTAGTGAATGAATTCATAATGGATTCTTCATGGAGTCAGGAATATTCAAATACACTCTACTATCTCCATGTTCCATTGAAAGTGATCACTCATTTACATTGAAGATGGTCTTTTATATATTTAAAAATGGCCTCCCCAAAATTATGGGTGAGTGTGATTATATCATATATTATTCCATTTTTATCATGTATAATTAATCTAGGAACAAAAGGTCTTTTAATTCCAAAATAAAATCTTCTAAAAAAATACTGAGAAAATGGTGGATTTGATTGTGACTTGGACTACCACTATAGTAGGATTCAATTTTCAAATATGTAAATATATAAATAAAGTGTGATGAAATAATTTTATCAAAGAACCTAAATCACATAAATAATTGGTAAAATTTAAGGAACCAATAGTATAGGGAATATAGAATGTATCTTGATCTTGACATTCTCGTTATATTAGTGGTGTGATGAAGAACGAGATGATTCAAACCAAGATGATTCTATCATTTTTATAAAATCATATTATATTGGTGGATAGTTCCTTAAAATAAATTTTCATATTCAAAGATCATTCAGATTTATTCTACGAGTGATATGTTTATCTCAACTTTCAAAAAGGTCTCTGAAATTTATTTTTTCATTTTCTATTCTTCAAACATCGATGACTTCATTAATGAAAAAGGTAATGGTGCCTAATTGTTATTCTTTTCACTCTAAAATAATCATAAGGGTGTTTCTTACCTTTTTTAACCTCATTCTAGTTATTTCATTATTCTGGTCCCCTTATTTTGGATGCATAGATTGAGTTTTATAAGGTTTCTCTGAATCACCAGCCTAATTTTATTCCGGTGGAAGAAGCTCTTCTATAATTCATGTTGTGATCACACTTACACTCTACATGGGATTTGCTACCATTTTTTCTATTAGTTATCCAAGATTCTTAGTTTGAAAATCTACAATAGTTATAACATTGTCTATTATCATATCTACCTTATTCTTCAAAACATCATACTCTTCTCCTCATTGGTTCTTCTGGGAACCTTTTTGCGGTTAAAGGTTTTACTATTGTATTGGTGTATTACTAGATTGCTGAAATGTTTGTGTGTTATTAAATTATTTCTATTGTAAATGAGTTTTATTGGGTTATTGGATAGTATAGAAAGACATCTCCTGGTTTTTTTGGTTTCTATATCTTAATTGAACTTATGGTTGACATGGATGATTATACGAGAACTAACTTTAATATAAGGTTTCAGCACAACATTAATTCCCTTGAATCTCTATACATTGGTTAGTATAACGATAGGTAGAATAGAATAGACCACATACTTGAGGGATCACATATTGTCCATTTTCTTGCATCACAACTATTTGTCTCAGTACACTAGTCATTTACTAGAGTGTGTCTTCTAGAAAAAGTGATGATGAATCAATATCCCTTACCTCATAAATGTATCTTATGAAAATACAACTACTTATAAATTTTTATGAATTCTAAGAAATATTTCAAATTATACTTCTAGATTCTACTACTGATTTGTAAACCATGGCCCCTACAGATGAGACGTTGAGATAGTTGCAATAATTTTCGAGAAAGACTTTATAGAAAAATATTATGAATTGTTGTTCCTCCATAACTATATATGGGTATTTTTCACAAAGAATATTGAACACATCCTATTATTTATATAGGGACACTCTGGTTGACTATCAGATATTGTATATCTGTTTTCTGATTATTGTAATTTGGAATATGGTGAAAAATTTAAGGATGAATATTATGAGTTCTTCCTAATAATTGATCTCTCTAGGTTATATATTAAACAACCATTTTGTATCCACTCAATAAAGTGATAAGGGAATTCCCTCCACTGGTATTGGTCTTCAGGTTATCCTCTTTTCCTGATGATCATGCATACACATGTAAATTCTTCAATATTTCTATTCAGGTATTTGTAATCAAGACCCTAGAATTTTAGTCGAATTTTAATTTGTTTAATTCATAGTTCAAAATCATTCTATAAAGTAGGTGAAATAGGTTTCTTATGTGTATTAGTGAATAGAATAGCATATATTTCTCTTAGGGGTTTGTTGGAATTTTCAAAAATTATATCTGGTTCAAAATGAACACTGAAAGCTTTACCTGAATCTGAAATATTAATTTCTTAAAAGTATATTTTGAAATTTCTTTTTCTTAATTTGGATATAATTATTTCAATTTCAAGTTAAAAACAAATTAATTTATTATGAGATCTACATGTCATGTAATGTTAACTATTTTTATTGTTAAGTGGCCCTGCTTCCCCAGAAATAGTTCCAATTTTTGGAGATTTTCATATAATGTGGTTTGGTAAAAATTATTATTTCCTATGTTAAAATTTATTTAAGTGGTCAACCTAGGTTATCTCCAAAGATTACGGAATAGTAATCAAGATGTAAACGTTAAATCAGAGGAAAAGATGGTTTTTTTTAAAATTTTTGCTTTTGAAAACAAACCAATGAAATAAAAAAAATTAAGGAAAGTATTGAAAATAAATTGAGAAATAATGTTATTTAAATATAAGATATGATAAGGGGATCATGTCAGGGTTACTTTTATAAATTCAATTTTATCCTAGTTCAAATTTATCCAATCCTCTTCTACTAAGATGATTAAAGTGAGATTACATGATCACTTCCTCTCACTACCATGGTCAATTGGTGATGGCGAGAGTAAACCATTCGAATATCTGAGTTTGTTCTACTCTCCTTCCAATGTGTGAGAGATATGTAGTTAATATCCTTAATTGACTTAAGAAATACCTGATCAGGTTTGTTTTATCCCAAAAAATTAAGAATATCCACTACCTCTCCCACATATAATGACTCTCATTGGGTACTTCACAACTAATCCATAGTTGTAACATCCTACGATTTTATGGTATGTATCTTTTTAAATTCAATCTCTATGAAATTTTATGTTTCACGAAACACAGAATATAAACGAACCTATATATACTATTATTATGATTATTTAAAAATAAATTATATCCTAGTCATTAAATTGGTGGTTATGAATAGGATTGACTAACATATGAAAATATATTATTTAATTAATTTGTTTCCAATTAATTAGAAATAAATATAAAAAAACAATTTAATATAATGGAAATGTTTTTATAAAATCTATTTAAATGCACACAAGTGTGTTTTTTACAAATAAAAAAATCATAATTTTAAGATTATATGAATGAAATATATATATATATATATATATAATATTAAATATAACTTCTAACATTATTCCTATGTTTTTTTTATACATGATATAATTAAAAATCCAATTTTATGAATAAAAGATGTTATTTTATAAAAAAACAGGTTTATGACCTTTTGACGGGGAACCTTTTTTAAATAATTTTTTTGAAACTTTTATAAATTTTATTGGAAAAAATAAAATTATTTTTTTAATGTGAATAATTAAAATTTACTTTGGTTTAACTTTCTTATTTTTCTGATAAGTTTCATGTTTTAATGAATGTGATAAAATATTGTATTTAAATTAAATAAATATTTTTCTTCAAAATAATTAATATTGTTAAATAATATTTTCAATTGGTTTTATAGTATAAATAGACCAAATTTTTTTCATTTAATCCATTTTATTTCATTTGAATCAATTTCACATTTAATACAAATATACAAACATTTCAATCTTTTGTTCATTTTTAATTTAAAACCATGTTTTCTTGATTTGTCAGTGGGATTAATTTTTAATTAATTTATAAAAATTATTTGATTTGAATTTTTAAAATTGGATTAAATATTTGGAATCATAATTTATAAATTTACTAAATAGGTCCCTTTTTATACAATATGAATAGTAACATTAGTAATATTTTAAATTATCACAGTTAAGGGTAATTTTAGTAATTAAGGGTAAAAATAATATTATAAATATTTTAAAATTTAACTAACACTTGTCATAAATATTTTGAATGATTATTGTTAGTAGCTAATAATTTAAGAATCAATTATGAGACTATTTATGGCCTTCTGGATGAGAATATAACCTTTATAATATTATATTCAAAGGAATGTCAATTTTGTTATACTTTTATTTTAATAAGAGAAATATTTGTAATATTGGGTTATATGTGGGATATGTTGAACCATAAATAGTATATAGAAACATAGAATGTTTATATACATCCTGGTAATTTATTTATAATTTTAATGATAAAATTATTGTCTTAAATGGTGACATAATGATGATGTGGTAATTGTTTAATTAATGGACATATCAAATAAATTTTATTAAAAATATTAAAATAAATACTGTTTTATATAATTTATTTCCTCCAAGAATTTTTTAGAAGACCTAGATATATTATGTATGTATTAAAGGTTTTGTTTCAAAGTTATATTTTTTATTTATCACTTTCAAAAAGTCAAGTAATTAATGGTGTCAAAATTGACATTAGTGATATTTTAAATTAAATAATATTTTATTAAATTATATAAAACTTTTACAAATATAAAAAACATACAACTTATTGAGATAAGTTTTAAATTTCATACATGAATCATTTATGGTTATTTTTTAATTTTATAATCTCTATATTAACTGTTAATATGCAAAAACACATGTTTTTAGGGTAAGAGTTAAAGAGTCTAAATCAGGGTTAAAATTAAAAGATAAGGGGATAATGTGACCTATAAATGCCTAAATATTATTGGATGAAGGTGATTATACCCTTATCACCATAAGATAAAATTTTAGTTATTTAATTTACACTTATCGATGAAAATTACTTATTTATTATTTAAATCAATGATGGTTTCAAAATGTCACTCTCTATGTATTTATTGTCTTTTATGTGTCCACATAGGTAAAAATCAAGATATGGATGAACATAAATTTATATTTTTAACTTAATTAAGTTATTTTCATTATATAATTTCAATATATAATTTAATTTATAATTTTTAGAAATTAAATATTTACCTTCAATTCTTCTTCAATGCTGAAACGATATTTATATAATTAATAGAAAAATAAAATTATTAATTTTAAAATTATTAATTTTGATATATTTTTATCAATTTAATGTGTATAATTAGTTTTAAAGATAAATATTGTATATTTGGTACTTTTTAAATCATTATATTAGAATTACCACTTTATCTTAATGTATTCGAAGTCAAACTAATTGAATAGCATCAAATTTGGAAATATTGATATTTTTTTGAATTAATAAATTGTTAAATTATTTAAAAATCACAAAAATATTAAATAATAACAAATGGGATAATCTATGTTCTAAAATGTATTCCAATATTCATTTATTGGCCATTTAAAAGTCTTTTTCTCTATAATTTCCTTATTATATTATATAATTTTAAGAGTTTCCTAAATTTTCCCTCACATCAATTATAAAAGAGAACCTACTCCTTAACTTAATCGCAAAACTTTGAGGATTATAAATTGACCAAATGCTGCTATTTTATACTCAAATCGTTCTTATTCAAGTTATTTAGGTCCTATTCTTCCAAAAATACCAACTCTAGATTCCATGAGATGAGATCTAAAAGATGTCCACCAAAGAAGAGGTAATCATTTTTACTAACCCGTTCATGTTCATTTATTCTTATACATCCTATTAATGTGTTTTTCCATGAAAAAGTAATAAATAAAGTATCATATACCTTCTAAGATTTTATTAGGATTATTTTAAAACCATATTCCACCTCTTATTAATCCTATATATAATGAAAGAACTGCGCCTATGTACGTATGACTTACCACCTCCACATCGTGGTGTAATTTTCTTTTCATCACCACATTATTTAAATGGTATACCGATTAAAAAATGTATATATGTGGTAATTATGAAATTATATTGATTATTTATAATTAATATTCTATAAAATTACTTACCCTTTATCTAGTAAGGGAATTATACCATCGCTCATGCGTACGTACATCCTATTTTATATACGATGAGATGTGGTTCATTTTCCATATCCAACTTTCAATAGTGGCTCCAAAAATGTATTTAATTATTAAATATAATATTTATTAAATTAATATAATTCTGGATATGTTTTATCTATATCATATTCAAAATAATCGAGATATTAATTCCAAAACATTCATAGGAAAATGACGTAGTTAACACCTGAAATAAGGGTAATAACGAAATATTATCAACAAAAGGGTGATAAAATAACATAATAAGATCACATATGATATAATAAATAAATATATGGTTATTTTATATGTTAATAACATTATCAAAACCATTATCTATGAGGTTGAAGCTGATTCCACTAAAATAATCATAAGGTAAGGGTTTTCTCATCTAACTTTTACTTCTGTGAGATATATACCTTGTTCACCACTTATTCCTTATATATGGTGTATGTGACCCACATTGATATATTATATATGAATATCTTTATTATTTTGATATTATAAGTTTCAAATAATGTTATTCCTTCATAGTTATTGTGATTTAAATGTTTCAAAGTGGTATTTGACACTTTGAAATGATTAAAGATTATTCTTCTAAAGAATTTTTTCAATGGTCTCATTTAAATGTATCTTTATTAATGTAAAAATCTTTTATTGAATATTGTACATAATTGTGTTTTATCTCTTGTTATACCATCTATCATATTTTATTGAATGTTTCTTGATCAGTTTGACTATGGATGTGATATTTTGATACCATTCATGATTTAGGGTTAACATATTCACATTTCATATGGAAAGTTTTCTGTACGAATGTTTATGATTTTTATGTTTCACTTTTTTCATTTGAGGAATGTAATGGATTTATTATGTGATGGGAGGGTCTGGATATAGCCCCTCAATGTATCGGTAGGTCTCATAAGACGAACTAGATATGGAATTTGCTGAGGCCTTGCCCATTTAATTTCAAATATGGATTTTTCTTAGGTCGTAACCATTTATTTTACAGATCTCTTGGTTGATGACTCAATGGTATGTTTTTATGTCCATTATTATACATTCCATAATTATGAGATTAGTTGTTTATGTTCCATGTGATTATTAAACTAGTAAAATATCCATGTTTGTTTTTATGTGCACAAGTGATTATTTAAATGGAATTTGTTTCAATTATTTACCTTTCCATATTGTTTATTCTATATTTATTCATTTCTTTCATTGTATTATTTTCGTTACTTATAATTTGAGCTCTCCCCTTTTATATGTTTCAATTCTCCCTAGGATTCCATGAAATATATTATGCTTGATATGAAAGGTTACACAAAGGGGAAATAATGGAAGACTCAATGAAACTCCTTTTATTGTTTTAAATTATAATGTGGATTTTATGTATGTATATTATTTTCCAAGAATACTAAGAAATTTGGTCCTTTCAGATTTTATTCCTTGTAATCATTCTAATGTAATAAATTAATGCACTGGATCCATGCTTCTGGGGTTAGGGTCTTTACATTTGGTATCAATGGAAGTTTAGTAGAAACCTTAGGAACTAGATTTAGAAAATCATAGATTAGAAAACATTACCCAATGACTAAATTTTAGGATAATTCTAATTATAGGATATCATCCTATATATTTTTAAACTGCCATGGATAACATAATAAAAATATGTGGACTTGTATATTAAGAAAAGAATTTATGATTTTGACATCGTATCAATGATATTTCATGATTATATCACAATGATTAGGGTTCCCCACAATGTGATTTGGGTTTTGTACAATGGAATGAATCAAAAATGTTATCCAAGTATTGGTTATACTACTAATGATGAAGAGACTTCAAAAGAAAAATTAATGGAAGGAGGTATTAAGGAATAAGATAATGAGGAATAGTTAATGGTTTAAGAATGTGATTTCGCGACCTCAGATCCACTGAATGGTTCCCCGAGCCGGTTGTCCACATTCCCTCAAGCATGCCTTCCCATATGCCAGAGTGTGCTGACTAGCAGTGAGGGTCTGGTAAGTTAGTCTTGGGGAGACTATTCCCACTTTTGTTAGAATAAAACTCTAGTGGATGTAATTAACAATAATCAAATCCAGAATCTTATATGTGTAATTCCCCAACCCCAGTTACCTCGGGTCGGTGCATTATTACATATCATTGGCATGATCACAAGTATATCATGTCCCGAAAGACCGATCAATTTAGTATTATTGGAAAAATATTCATACATAATTTCAACATTACAACTTGAAAATAAATAGAACACAAATTTATTCCATTAGAAACATCCAAGACTCCTATATTATGCCTTCAAGTCACTCATAACTAACTCCTTTATATCCAGGGAAAGTGAATCATAAGAAATTGGTGAGCTCAAATGATCATTAAGGGTAAGTAATACAGCAGAAGATAACATAAATATTAAGCATGGTGAATAATTGAATACACATGATTTTACAAATAACAAACCTGAACACTTTTATGGTAGGAATATGAGCTGAGTAAATAATTAGATAATGAAACATAATCATGGGTATTCTATTAGTCGAATGACCACATGAACCATAAATATTATTTTCATAATGAGGTAATGTATAATGTCAGACATTCTGAAACATTTTCTCAAGGCCTCGACCAAGAAGTCTAAAAATTATTTAGGACTCATCAAAAACCATATATATCAAATTGGGAAAGGCCTCAGCCAATTCCAAATCTATTTGTCTCATGAGACCTACCGATGCATTGAGGAGTTATAACAGGCTCCACCCATCACTTACTAAGTCCAAAACATTCATCATATTAAAGGGTTATAATATAGTATAAACATTTGTATTAAAACTAGAATATGAAATGTCAATACATTAACCATAAACCATGAATGGTATAAAAATAACACAACTATAGTCAAACATATCACAAAACCTTCAATACAATATGGAATATTTTTATCATAATAGATAAAATTCAAACTAGTTTAAAAATTATCAAATCATGATGACATATATGAAAGGAAAATTATTTAATTGGAATATATCTTTCTATTTTGAAATCATTTAAAAGTAATGTAATTATAAAATAAAAAATTTATTTTGAAAATATTATTATAATAATGTGAGGGAAGTTTCGACAATGTTTTAACAGCAGAGAATAACCTCACCGGTCGTATAAGTTAAAAAACATTATTACATTAATTTTGTAAAAAGATCGTAAAGTACCTTGTTTAAAAAATGACAGAAAGATTCCTTCAAAACATATAAGTTCAAATAAGGGTATAAATGAATTTATCTCAATTTCTAGTAAATAGTAAAAAAATTTAAAAATAAATTTTTGAGAAAACACGGATGTGGATGATAAAGAGGTCCTAGAAGATACTTACGTAAAAATAACCCTGAATGATAAAGAGATTGTGAAATTAACCCTTACCTTGTACTTTTACATGGTGGAGGGTAGGTTAAACTTATATATAATGATTAAATAATCATTATTAAATTATAAAAGAACCATATACATTAATATGATATCATATATGGTCTTCTAATATTGCTTTGTTAATGATATTTCAGTAGTATCATCATTTCGGGTGTCAACTGATTTGTTTTCCTTTATATGCTTTATTACATAAGTAATGTTTGTTATGGATAGGAAGTATTTTATTCATAGAAATAATTATATTATGATCATAAACATAGTTTACAATCATAAAATGAAAATTATTCTTTAATTAATATGATGGGGATGGAATCTCATCACATTCGTGGATACGGTAATCTGTATGTACGCACGAGTAAAAATATCATAATTTTGATATTGAAATCATATATAATTGGATTTTATATCATATATAACAAATAATTATCATGTTATATTAATTATTTAAATAATTTATACTCGTTATTATAACCATCTAAATGATGATGTGTTTGAATAACAAAGCACCCCAAGATGTGGAGACGGTAATCTGTACGTACGCATGTATAGTGAATTTTTCATTTATACGATGGATAGAATAATTAATAAAGTTGTAAAAATTTTATAATAACATCACATTATATATAATATACTAGAGTTATTATTTTATAATAGAAGAAACAATGAAATAATAAGTAGAAGAAGAAAAGAAATTGAAAGAGGTGATAAAATATTTACCTCTTCTTTGGGTTCTTCCTTTTGATTTGATCATAAGGGCTCCATATGATGGGTTTCTGACCAAAGTAAGCAATCTAGAGTTAATGAAGGATAGTTGAGAGGATATTTGAGAAGGTTTTTGTAGATCCAAATGGTTTTGGTGGTGTGAATTTGAGAGAAGTGGAAGTTCTCTTTTATAAGAGCGGTGAGGGGCGCCTTAGAAAAATATTAAAATATTATTTTGTAATAAAATAAATTTCGTTTTTTAATGGCTCCAAAATGATTTATTTCGAGGATAATGTGGTGATTGGTATGAAACCTCTCAAATAATAGGTTTTATAAATGTTTGGGTCGTCGTATTAACCATATCATTATGATTTAACTATTTGTTAAATAGTTTGACATTTACCATATCTCTTTAAATTTTTATATTATATGGTTAATAAACATACTATAAACTTCCAAGAGAACACAAAGTGGTTAATTAATGATAAACCTATCATTATATAAGTTTTTTGGATGAATGCTATATTTTTAGGAAAATTATATCAATTAATAATATAATATTTTTTTTAAAACTCTTTTATGTCAATTTTGACACTATTTGGTGTTTTGTTTCTGTTAAAGTCATAACAACATGATTAATTTGAACACAGTTCATTTAATCATCCCTAACATGTCACATTAACCTAGAAAATTAGTGTAATTAATAAAAAGTCACAAATTATATTTATTTGAATATTTATAATATCGATTATTTTAATCTTTCACTAATAAGGTAATTATTGCATCATCATTATGTCATAAATATATTTAATTATTTAATTTCTAAAAAATATAAATAAAATACCATTTTGTAGGAAATATTATTATATTTATAATGAATGTTTATACTGAAATTTATCAATTGTATAATCCTATATTAATAATTGTTTAGTTATTAAACATTGAATTTAACACTTTTAACTCTTCTTTAAATAAAATAATAATAAATGTCCTAATCTAATCCAAGTGGACCTAAAGGGTCATATTTTATTCGTAAGGTTTTTTTTTCAAATTACACATACCCAATATAATTAGGAAATGTGTTAGGGTAATAATAATATCATTTTTACCTTTAATTACCCTATTTACTGTTAACCGTGGTAAATAAAAGTCAAAAGTTACTGTTCACCAAAAAATATTTTTATCTAATTGAACCCCATTTTACATACTGATATCAACCATGTCTCTCATATTTTTGAAGTTAAATTCACAGAAGCCGTAAAATTATGTTTTATTTAAATTTGCAAGTGCTCCTCGGATGTGGGTAAAAGACGGTAAAAAGTTCAATAAAAATTTTATATATCTAAAATTTTTATAAAATGAATCCAATGATTTAAATTAAACATATATAGGTATTACGTATCTATTTTGACCTAAAATATATTTAAATAAAATAATTAATTATTTGAATAAAATTTCAGTTTTAACCAACAACGCAGTTTTTTTCACTATTCATCAAAAATTGAAAGCTTTCAGAAAAAAACCAAAAATTCACCCTAAGATAATTTCAATATTCTAAATCCAAAAATAAATTCCATTTTAAAACATAAAATTTATAAAATTTTAAAATGTGGGTATAACTATTCATAACGACTAGTTTCATTTGTCGCGATGTGTTAAAATCTTGATGTTGCGTACAATTCTAGATATTTCATTATTCAAAGGAAAATGTACCATGGAATCTTGGGGTGTTAAAACATAAATAACCAGAACAAATCCTTTTTATATGATAACCAAATCATAAAAATAAAATAATCAATTGAAAGTTAAAGAATGATATGCCAATGAAAATTTTCAAGTGTCTACAATGCAACTGAAAGTAAAGACACAATGACTCCAAAACAGGTCCTGAACGATGCCTTGTTCCCTCTCCCATGCTCTAATCCCAAACTGTAACATATACCATGGAATTTCCCTTATCATATCCTTCAATAACAACATCCGCTTAGGTGCTGATCATGAATCCCAAATAGGGTGTGAGTACAACTCAGTAGGCCGATAGCAGCGGTGTCTAAAACGAGTCCAGTCAAAAGATAGTGAATGTAGTTTTATATAGAAATAAATACAATTCATAATTCAAATAGTTATCACATTGTCATTTAATCATTAATCAACACATTATGGAAATTTCAATTCATTTTTCCTACTTTAATCATCATTCAATATCATAAATCATTTGATGTAGGTCGTGATGCCTAGAACTCCAATTCTCAATTGAGTGATAATTCATTATTATCATTAATAATTTGGTGTTGGTCGCCATGCCTAGAACCAAAAATCTCATTGAGTGTATTTTGTCATGCCTAGAACTCCAATTCTCAATCGGTGTAGGTCATCATGCCTAGCAACCCATAATCTCAAGCTTGGATAACTATTAGAGATGAATTTCATATCCAAGTCCCACCTTCTAATCTGTCTGGGACTCCATGCCTAACACTAACAAATCTCATACATTTATCCATTCTTTAAGTCATAAGAATTTTCCAAGTTATTCATTTACTAATCCAATGATTAGATAAATATTTCAAAATTCATTAGCTAATTCAACAATTAACTAAGCTTGTAACCCATTAATTAATTCATCAATTAATTAATCAATCAACACAATTCTATTTCCATAATTAATTATTCAGAATTAATTATCCAAATCCAAACCCAACAAGTCAAAATTAATTCTCACAATTATTTATCTTAGACCACATCATGACACATAATTAATTCTCGCAATTACTTATCTTACATTGCCAAACATAGTTCCATAATCAATTCCCCCTAGTAATTATCTTATCACAGTCAAATAAATATCTGAACACAATATCTCAAATACAAAAAATAAAATCTCTAAAAGATCTATTCAGGAAACCCCCTATCATTTTTTCCCTGATTTAATTATCAATTAAATCACTAAGGCAAGTCAATTAAATCCCACATTCCTAATTTCTCCAATTAAGGAAATAAATTTTCAATTTAATCTATAAATCATAAACTCACATTCATATATCATAAAACATGACTATTAGAGTTTTATTTAGACCACAAACCTCAGTTTATTGATAGAAGTTATCCCAATGGAAATCCCCAAAATCCGAGCAGGGAAACATCATCGATCAAGCTCCGGATCTAAATCCCTAATCCAAAATTAAGATCAAAGGCATTAGGATCATGGAAGACTAGATCTAGATCCATAATCTAAGATCTAGATATCTACTCATAGGCTTATGTCCATTGAAATGGTGAAGATCTTTCATGAAAAGATCATCGAAAGATAGAGGATAGAATGGAAGAAGCAAGGGGATGAAATCCGCTTATTGGGAGGAGAGTGGATCTTCAATCCATGCTCTCAATATCAATGAATGATGTTTATGTTGCCTTGGAATCTCTCTAGGGGGCTTTAAAAAACCCTAGAATTCTTCAAGCCCTAGCCAAGGTCTAAAATATGGAATTCCAAGGGGTTCAGGTTGTATTAAAAATGATTTTCAGAATTAAAATCATGTGTGAACGGTTTCCTAGGCAGAGACGCACAATTAGGAAAACCGTGCGCCCACCGTGTGGAATCCACTTTACAGTTTTGTACGGTTGTCATGGTTTGGTCGCATGGTTTGTCAAACCGTGTGCAAACTGTGCAGACCTCTCTGACCATTTTTGCACGCATGGCACGGTTTGGTCGCACAATTTTCCAAATGATCCACAAACTATGCACAACCCACTATCAATTAGTTTTCCTAAATAATTCAACCAAAATAACCTGAAGACACTACCCAAAATCAAAGGTACTTAAAAACATCAAAAAGTACCTGAAAACTCACCCGAGATGACTCAGAAAAGGTTGATATCCTACAATCATCCCACCTCAAAACAACTCAACCTCGAGTTACACTACCGAACTTATCTATGATTCAGAGCCAAAAATGTTGGGAAATTTAGCCCTTATGTTTACTTCCCATTCCCATGTTTTCTATTGAACATTTCCATGATTCCATAACACATGAACTAACTAAATGTTCTTTCCCCATTACACTTCCTCACTGTGACCCAACACACGTATCGAATTCTCCTCCCAGAATACATTTGTCTTGAGGTCAAAAACATCCACATAAATCACATGAGATGGGTCAAGGTGATACTATTGTAGTTTCTATATATGGAAAACATCATTCCTTGTGCTAAATTTCTACAAAATTTCTAATCGGTACGCTATCGTCCTGATTCCCTTCAGAACCTCAAATAGTCCCACAAACCTGGGCGCTAACTTGCCCTGCCTTTGTATCCTGTAGTGACCCAATCTAGGAAAAACTCAAAGGAATACAAGATCACCCTCTAAAAACTCTAAGGGTCATCTCAATCTATCTGCATATGACTTATACCTACTCTGAGCTATAGCCATATGCTTTTGAATCAACTGTACCTGCTCTAATGTCTCCTGAATGATACTCGGTCCCAACAAATTTGACTCACCCGCCTCTAACCAACTTAGCGGTGATATAAAAGGTCTACCATAATGTTCCTTGTATAGTGCCTTATGCATGGTTTCCTGATAACTTTTATTATAGTAAAACACCACTAAATCCAACTACTTTTCCCAAGAATGACTAAATTCAAGCACACGTGCTCATAGAATTTCCTCTAACACTTGTATGTTGTGCTCTGACTACCCATCTATCTGTGGGTGGAAGGTCGTACTTAATAGAACCTGTGTACCACGGGCCTTTTGTAAGCCCTAGCAGAAGAGTTAGGTAAAGTGCAAATTGTGATATGAAACTATATTCCATGGAACACCATTAAATTGAAATATCATTATCACATACATTTATCCCAACTACTCTACTTTAAAGGTTTCTTTGATAGGTAAGAAGTGTGATACCTTCATTAGCCAATCCAAAATGACCAAAATATAATCATTCATCCTAAGATTAATTTGTTGTCCAACCATGAGGTCAGTAGTCACATCATCCCATTTCCATTCTGGAATAGGTAATGGTTGTAATTGACCTCCCGGTGGTTGATGCTCTGTTTTCACCTGTTGACAGTTGAAACATCTTATTTTGAACCCTGATATCTCTGTTTTCATTCCTGGCCACCAAAACTATCATCAAATGTCATGGAACATTTTTTTCACCCCAGTATGTTCCACCCACCTTGAAGAATGAAATTATTTCATGAGTTCCTCTCTCATACACATAGGCACAACAACCCAATTTTTCACATAGACGATATAATCATCATCTACTTTCTAGTCTGAAGCCTTCAAGGATTTCCCTCAAGGATAAACACTCTGGATACTCATACTTCCTATCCCTAATCGGTCTCAAGAGTGTAGACTCCACTGCTATAGAAACCAGAGCCATCCTCTCCTAACTCTCTTGAACTACCACATGCATTTCTACCATCAAATTCATCATCTTCCACTCTGCAGTCAAATAATGTACCAAACTGAGTCTAAGTTTTTCTACTCAAGGCATCAAGCACACTATTCCCCTTCCTGGGTGTGTATACCAATTCAAAATCAAAAGACCACATGTACTCTTCCCATATTCATTGTCGAATATTCAAGTCATGTTGTTAAAAGATATACTTCATGGTTTTGTGATCCATAAAAACTATAATATTTTCCCAAAAAAGATAGTTTCACCAACACATAAGATCATAAACCACTACATCCAACTTGAGGTCTTGTGTAGGGTAATTTCATTCATGTGGCCTCAACTGACATGACCCATAAGCAACAAATCTATCCCCATGCATCAACACAGATCCTTGTACGACCCCAGAAGCATAACAATACACCATGTACTCCTCACCTGACTCAGTTAAGATCAAAATTGGTGTTAATGTCAAGCGCTTCTTTAACTCTATAAAATAATTTTTTTATGATTTAGTCCAAAAAAACATTATCCCTTTCTTTTTCAAACCAGTAATATGTGCTTCCAAACATGAAAACTCTTGGGTGAACATCCTATAATATAAAGATAATCCCAAAACGCTATGAATGTCAAAAAAATTCTTGGGTTTCTCCCAGGAAATTACACCCTTCACTTTTCCTAGGTCTAATGCCACACATTCTTCCGAGATGATTTTCCCTAAAAAGTATACCCTATCAATACAAAACTGAAATTTAGAAAGCTTGGCATATAGATGATGCTCCATGAGTATACCTTGGACGATGTAAAGATGTTGATCATGATCGTGATGAGTCTAAGAGTACACTAAGATGTCATCCAAAAAAATCACCACAAACTGATCTAACTACAGATGAAAGATAATGTTCATCAATTTCATAAACACTAAAAGAGAATTAGTAAACCCAAATGGCATTACAAAAAACTCATAAAGACCATACCTTCTCCTGAAAGGAGTTCATGGTATATCAGAAATCTGAACTCTCACCTGATGATACCCAGATCTAAGATCAATCTTTGAGAATAGGCTACTTCCCTTCAACTGGTCAAACAGATCATCGATATGTAGAAGTGGATATCGGTTCTTTAATATCATTTTATTCATCTTATAGTAATCGACACACAAGTATAAACTCCCATCATTCTTCTTTGCAACAAAAACTAGTGATCCCCAAAGTGATGTACTTGGATGGATAAACCCTTTATCCTCAAACTCTTCCAGCTGTGTTTTGAGCTCTTGAAGCTCAATCGGTGCCATTCTGTAAGGTGGAATACATACTGACTCAGCCCCCAGCATGACCTCAATAGTGAATTCCACATCTCTCTTAGGTGGAAACCCTAAAAATTATTCAGTAAAGACATCCTGAAATAGTTCTACTACTAGTGGAGGTATGTCTTTCCTACCACTCAAATAATCCATCAAAAGTCTAGAAACTTAGGTTGTGATATCTCCCAGTTGTTGAGTAATTGGCCCAGATCTTCTTGCATGGATATCCCATTCTCCATGGTGAACATACTGGTCACCCTCAAGAGATAAAAAGGTCACTCTCCTATAGTAATAATCTATGTGGGCTCGGTATGCGACTAGCCAATCCATACCCATAATCAGGTCAAATATCATTATATCGAGGACATATATATCCCAAATGAAACGATACTCTCTAATATCTAGAGAACATTCCCTGCATAAGCAGATATAACTAGTTCATGTTGCCAATGGTTTATTGATATTCATCATCCCGATTATAAAATCTACCTCTAGGAACATGCCATTAACATGTTTTTCATATATAAAGGAATGACAGGAAACCGTACCAAACAATAGAGTATCTTATTTAGAAGAAACTAGAATAGTACCTCTCATGATCTATGGACTATCCTCTCTATTTAGAAGTGTAGGTTTCACTATATGTAATTATCATGCACCTTTTTCTTTGTGGTGTCGTCTAACTCCCTTGAGTACAACCACTCTACTGATATGGTTCGTCATACCTTGAAGCACCTTGTCCACTGCCTCTACAGCCCCTGCCAGTAGAACTCCAGCTTCCAGATCTATATGGTGTGGAAGTCCCCCTTCCCACAATCTAACTCTAAGAAGCTCCTCCCTCAGCACCAGCCTGCCACTACTTCCAGCAAAACCTCTGTCAATGTCACATCTTTCCACAAAACCCGCACTCCACTAATGGTTGATGGCGATGTGTACAATAATTTCCATGCCTACCACACTGGTCGAAATGATCATGATAATGGTCCAGTGTAACTATTACTCTTGGATGTCGACCTTATTTTCCACTATCCTGACTGTGATTCTAAGGACGAAACTTCCTACTCTCTATAGGCATACTCCCTGATCATCCAACTACTTGTTCAGTACCAGAATCCTCCTTCCAGTTCCCCTATGAAATGAGATCTTGATTAACCACCTATGAAAATTTATTTATCCTAAATATATTCACTTGGGACTTAATTTCACACTTAAGTCTGTCCAGAAATAATTTTTCCAAAGACACCTCATCTGACACCAAAGTTGGAGAAAAACATTGTAAATATTTGAAACATTCAGCGTACTCTATTATGGACATGCTCCCTTGTGTCAGATTCATAATCTTTTAAGAATTCTGTTTCTTTAGCATGTTTAGATAGTAGTGCTCTAAGAACATCTCCAGAAATTCATTCTATAACATATCATCAGTCTATCCAGATCATACCTAAATTTCCCACCAGTGCTTCTCAGAACCCCATAGCTTATAGTATCCAACTAGACCCTCCTCTCAGCCGATTTCTCCAAATCTTCATGTATCATCTATATGGATTCAATCCAGAATTAAATTCCCTAAATTCCTCCAAATCCAGTAAAAGTAGGAGGGTCATGCAGCTGAAACTCTCTTGTCAACTCATACTTGATTTTCTAAACCCACCCAGGTTCTCTCACCATAAACAGCATGAAAGGGGAAATGTTATCTCGGAACTTCTCTCCTTCTACCTCAGCTTGCATTAATGGTGCCTCAAGCTCCCTGTCTAGATGTACACTCTGGGCCATACCCCTCTGTTTATCCCTCAACAAGCGTCATGGAGGCGTAACCCAACAAATCCAAATACACATTTAGGGACTCATAATTCAACCTTATAACATTTATTTAAGATAAGAAACTAACACAACAATATTCAACACATATTTTCCCCCTTTTCCACCACATGGTCAACATTGAGGCCTTCTCACTACCATTAACCATCCAAAACCTAGGCCTTGGTTAACAAGGGTATGTTCATTCTCATTATTTAATCAACCATTAATTAATAACATTATCTCAAATTAATTAATTCAATAATTAATTAACTTTACATACTCAATTAGAAAATCATGGTTCTCATTAGAAACCCATTTTTTCTCATTTTGAATCATTATTTCAATATCAGAAGAAGAAAAATAGTTCAAGTTCTACAATTTACACATAACCCATTATCCCGTGACTCCCTAGAATGATGCATGTCATAACAAACCTGGGTGCCTAGAATGATGCATGCCGACTCAACTATCGTGCCTCTTTAGTCCATGAATCAAATTTCAACAATTTCCAAAAACAAATATGACAACACCCCACAAGTGTGTCACCCAAGGTGATATAATAAACAACTGTAACAACAAACAACAATCACAACAATCCCACACTGAGTACTTGGATTTTACCTCATACATGGGTTTACAAATACCATGCATGAGTTCATTACCAAGCCTTGACTCTTCCTAGTCTCCTATCTACCTTTCCAAAAATTGTAAGACAAAATAAGAAGAAAGAAAAGAAACCTCATTTTATACCACTTTCTGACATCCTGACCCAGGATCCACTTAATAGTTCCCTAAGCTAGTTAGACACATTCCCATAAGAGTGCCTCCCCATATGCCAGACGGTTCCGACTAGCAGCGAGGGTCTGGTAAGTCAGTATTGGGAAGACTATACCCTCTTTTTCAGAACAAAACACCATCATAAGAAATTAACAATAACCAAGAGTGGAAGAATATATAAATAACCAGAACAAATGAATTTCATATGATAACAAATACATGAAAATAAAATACTCAACTGAAAGGTAAATCATGTTATGACTATGAAAATGTTTAGTGTCTATAATGCAACTGAAAGTGAAGACATAACGACTCCAAAACAGTTATCGAACCACATCGAGTTCCCTATCCCATGATCCAATCCCAAAACTGAAACCTATACTAGGGCATTGCCCTTATCTTGTCCTACAATAAAAAAGTATGCTTGGGTACCGATCAGGCAGCCCAAATAGGGTTTGAGTATAACATAGTAGGCCACCACCAATGATGTCTAAAACGAGTCCTGTCAAAAGATAGTGCATGCAGTTTTATGAATAAATAAATATAATTCATAATTTAATCAGTTATTACATTTTAATTTAATATTTATTCAACAAATTAGGGAAATTTCAATTCATTTTTCCCATTTGAATAATCATTCATTATCATAAATCATTTGGTGTAGGTCATCATGCATAGCACTCTAATTCTTAGTCAAATCATCATTCATTATTATCATTAATCATTTGGTGTAGGTTGTCATTCCTAGCACCACAAATCTCTTTTAGTTTAGGTCATCATGCATTTCACTCTAATTCTCATTCGGTGTAGCATGCCTTGCCTAGAACCCCATAATATCAATCTTGTATAACTATTGGGGAGGAACGCCACGTCCAATTCCCAACTTCTAATTTGTCAAGGACACCATTCCTAACACCACAAAATATCATCCATTTAATCATTCGTTAAGTCATAAAAATTTACCACATTACTAATTTACTAATCCAACAATTAGTTAAACATTTCAAAGTCTATTAGCCAATTCAACACATATCTAAGCATATAACCCATTAATTAATTCATCAATTAATTAATCAATGAACACGATTTTCTTTCCATAATTAATTTTTACAATTAATAATCCAAATAAAAACCCAAAAGTCATAATTAATTATTAAAATTAATTATCCTAGATCACAACATGACAGATAGTTAATTCTAATAATTAATTATCTTACATAGCCAAACATAGTTCCATAATCAATTCCCCCAAATTAATTTTCTTATCGTAATAAAATCAATATATGAATACAATATCTCAAATAAAAAAAACAAATCTCTAAAATATATATTCAGGAAACCCCCCATCATTTGTTCCAAGACTCAATTATCAATTAAATCACCAAGCCAACTCAATTAAATTCCACATTCATAATTACTCCAATTTAAGAAATAAATCATCAAGTTAATCTATAAATCATAAACTCACATTCACATACCATAAAATACGACTATGGTTATTCTACTTAGACCAAATACCTTGGTTTATTGATCGAAGTTAGACCAATAAAAATCCCCAAAATCTGAGCGGCACAATGTCGTCAATACAGTTTCGGATCTAAATACCTAAGGCAAAATTAATTTCAAAGGAATCAAGATCATGAAAAAAAATATCTAGATCAAAAATCCTAGATCAAGATCTCAACTCAATGGTTTTGATCCATGAACTGAAAATTTAAATTTTTATTATTCAAATGAATTTTAGGAAAAAGTGAGAAACCATACAAGACTCCACGACATAACAACATATCACCATGGAAAAAAAGTTTTAATCCATACATTAAGACATCATAGAAGAGCCCCTACCAAGAATCAAAGACCATAAGACCAGCTTCCTCCTACTCCTCTCTACTGGTAAATTGTCATGTGCATGAATGCACGGGCCTAGAACCGATGGAAATTCCATACCCTCTCAAACATCCAAATCTGTAGCGAAGACTACGAGAAAACATCTTCTCTAAACCTCATCTAGAGCAACCCCTTGAGAGACAGATGCAGTGACACACAAACCTCAAACTAGCTAAGACCCAAAGATTCACAATACCAAAATTCCATTCTACATTCCATACATTCAACCAACAACTCCACCATAACCATGCATTCAACACCATAATCAAAAACACCAAAAATAGACCTTCGGGAAGTTGATTTGAAAACCCCAAAACATTCAAATCATGATATGAAGGTCCTAATTTCCGCTTACTTACTCACAGAACAACCCATAAATCAAGAGTTTCGAGAAAAACACACTGATTCGCACCTTCAAACCTCCACTGACTCCATGATCTTAAAAAAACTCAAAACAAATACACTCCCAAATGTCCAAATTCAATGAAAGAAGCAAATCTAATCAAAAAAATAAATCCCCCAAAACAAAATTCAAGAATAATGACTACCATAAATCCAAACAACAGAGAAATCAACAAAAAAAAACTAGAGAGATGGCCTCCCAAATCAGATCTTTTCAGAAGAATACCTCACTAAAAATTGACTGTAGATCCCGGCGTGGCCTTCAATTCCTCACATGAATACCAGATCCACCCTGCACACTCACAACTGGAACCAAACACAATGACGACCCCCATACCACATCATCGGAAACTCGAACCCTGTACCAACATCATGCCACAATGGAAGACCTAGCCAACTCAAAAGTTAGGGCGAGAAGAGGCTAGAAGATGATGAGGTTTTCGAAGAAGAACAATCCCAGACGTCGCTGCCACAAGAAGAGACAACACTCTGCGAGGGCACCGAACTAAAGCACTGAAGAGAGGACAAGAGCCGAATTGAGACAGGAGAGATGAAGGCAGTATCGGAAGGAACCCTAAAAGTGAGAATCCCATTATGGGCTCATCTTCCACTCAGCAAGAGTCATGATCCGTGGATACGGTGAAGATCCTCCATGAAAAGATCATGGAATTATAGAGGAAATAATGGAAGAAGCAAGGGGATGAAATCCACTTATCGGGAGAAGAGTGAATCTTCAATATGGGCTTTCAATAATGATTAATGGTGTTTGGACTACCATAGAATCTCTCCAGGCAGATTTGTAAACACCTAGAATTCATGAATCCAGAACCAAGGTTCAAAATATGGAAGTCTTGGGGTTCGGGTGGTTTTAAAAAGGATTTTTGGAATTAAACTCTTCCATGCATGGTTTCCTAGGCATATTCGCACGGTTAGGCATACCGTGAACCAACCGTGTGGAATCCATTGTCCAGTCTTTCATGGTTGGCATGTTTTGGTGGCACTATTTTTCAAACCATGCACAAACCATGAACATCCTACTATCCATTATATTTCCTTTAAAATTAACCCAAACACACCCCAAGCTACTACTACAAATCAAAGGTACTTAAAAACATCAAAAAGTACCTAAAAACGCACCCGAGATGACTCTAGAATATGCTGGGATCTTGTAAATAATGAAATGGAATGCTTAATGTTCTTATGTATTTGGATACAATAATTATTTCATCAATGGTGATCTGGTTGTAAGAATGATGAGGTATATAAGGATTACATTTTAGTTCTTCTTATTTAAGGATTTTCATGCATGATAATTTTCAATAATTTTTTAAGGATATGAAATATTTTGTATGTGAAAATAAGAGCTACATTACAATGTTTAGGTAATTTGGTGTTGAGATAGATTTTGAAAATTTAGAGACCTTTTTAGACTGTGAATTTGGACAAAAATATTTGGGATGAGTCTTAAGGTTGGAATGGATTATGCTAAACATTGGATATTACTATTTGAGGTTAAAGTATGATTTATTGGATACAATGTGATAACATTTTTGGATTTAGTAAATATTTAAAAGATGAAGGAAATACTTTGGAAACTTAAAATTCATCAAAAGTACTTCAGGAATAAAAAATTCATCTTAAATATCCTTCTCCAGGTGTATGCAATGAAGTGAAAATAGATCAAAGAACAACCAAAGGGTAACATTATGACATGGAATGAAATAAAGTAAGTTTTATTGGGTGATTTATCATGATAGAAAAATAATACTTAAAAATTATGAAAATTATTTTGAAAGAAAAAAGTTTTTCATTTACTTTTTTTACTTTTCAAATCAATGGTCTTTTAACTGATCACAAGATTTGAACTTTTATGATGGTTTAATTTATAATGATCTTGTTATCTATAACTCTCCATCAGAACTTGATAGATGGATTTCGTTTCCATGTAAATGATTTCAATTCCCTCTAATGTTATCCAATTTTAAAGCCTAATTTTGTGGTGACCTTCTAATTTCACATTCCCTCTCATTAAGAGGATGTTTTATTAACCCTGTTTCCAATGTGGATTTCCCACAAAGGAATTATAAAGTATCAACTATTAAATTTTGAAGTGAAATTTTATATTTTTAGGAATCAATTTATTGGAGGGGATAATGTAACACCCTGTGATTTTATGGTATGTATCTTTATATATTTAATCACTCTGATAGCTTATGTTGCACCTACCACCAAACTTAAACGAACCAAAATATACTATTAATATTATTATTTAAAATGAAATTATATCCTAGATGTCAAATTGGAGGTTATGAATTAAATTAACTAACTTATGAAAATATTTTATTGAATTCATTGGTTACTAATTAATAAAATATAAATATAATAACCAATTTAATATAAAGGAATTGTTTTAAAAAATAATATTTAAATGTGCACAAGTGCATTTTATACCAAATAAATTTACAAATCACACTCTTTAGATTATATTAAGGAAATATATACATATATTATATATTCATTATAATGTTTAAAATTCATCCTATTTTTTTCATACATGATATAAGAAAAAAAATCCAATTTCACGCATAAAAGATGTATTTTTCTAAAAAGAATGTTTTACACTATTTTGATTGAAATCCTATTTTAAATTATACTTTTGAAAATTTTATAAATAATATTTGAAAAAATTAACTTATTATTTGAAATAGGAGTATCAAAATTTAATTGGGTTGATTTTTTTTAATTTTTCAGATAAGTATCATGTATTGATGAATAGTGATAAAATATTGCATTTTAATTAAATACAGCTTTTTCATATTTACAATTTATAGTGTTACATTGTATTTTAAATTTGTGTTAAATTATGATTCGAAAAAAAATTCATCATTAAATTCAATTTAGGTCTTTTAATCAATTTTACATTGAATATGGATATAAAAACACTTCAATTTGATGGGTTTTTTACTTTAATAACATGTTTCTCGATCCGTCATCAAGATTAATTTTTTATAAATTTGTGAAAATTATGTGTTTTGGATTTTGAAAAATGGATTCCATATTTGGAATCATATTTTCTAAATTTATTAAATGGGTCTCTTTTATTTTTGGATAATATGAATAGTAACTTTAGTTTTTTAAATTACCACACTTAACGGTAAATCAGTTAATTAAGGGTAAAAATAATTTTATAAATATTATAAAATTACCTTAACACTTGACCAAATTTTTTGGGATGTTTATTTTTACTCCCCAGGAATGATAGGATTAGTTATGAGAGCATTTATGACCGTTTTTTGGATGAGAATATAACCTTTATTATATTACATTCAAAGGAAAGTCAATTTTTTCCAACTTTTGTTTTAACAAGAGAAATATTTTTTAAATGGGGTTATATAAGTTATATGTTAAAATATAAATATTTTAATAAATATAAAATTTTTATCTATATCATGGTAATTTATTTATAATTTTATGTTATAAAACAATTACCTTAAATGGTCACACAAAGATAATGCATTAATTGTTTAATTAATAGACATATCGAATAGATGTTATTAAGAATATTAAAATAAATCTAATTTGATAAAATTGGTTTCCTGTAAGAATTTTATTGATGAACTAGAAATATTATAGATGTATTAAATTATTTTGTTTGAAGTTATCTTTTTTATTGATAGTTTTTTTAAATTTCAGGAAGTTAATAATGTCGAAATTGTAATTAATGATAATTTTTAATAAATAATATATTATTAAATGATATAAAATTCATAAAAAATAAAAAATAAAATAAAAAAAATGATGATATAAGGTTGAAAATTTCATCCATGGATCATTTATGGTTTGTTTTTAATTTTATAGTAACTATATTAACATTCAATGTGTTAAAACACATGTTGTCACGGTAAGAGTAGAGGGTTTAAATGAGGGTTAAAACTAAAATATAAGGGTGGTAATGTGATCTAAAATTATCTATAAATTATTGGATGAAGATGATTAGGCCCTTATGATCTAAATATCTATTTTTATTTGTTTAATTGTTACATTCCCAGGAAAATAATTTATATATTATTTAAGTCAATGATGGTTGGAAAATGTCACTCTCTTTGTATTTAATATCCTTTATGTGTCCACATAAAGATAAAATAAAGATATAAATAAAAATAAATTTCTATTTATAAATTAATGAAGTTATTTTAACTGTAGAATTTTATTTTTAATTATTATAAATTAAATATTTACCTTAAATTATTCTTCAAAGCTGAAATGATATTTTTGTAATTAACCGAAAAATAAGATAATTTATTTTAAAAGGATTAATTTTGATAAATTTGGTATTGATAGTGTTTCTAATGAATTTTAAAGATATATAGGACATATTGGGGATGTGTCAAAGAATTATATTCTAATTCCTACTTTGTATTAATTTATTGGAAGTCAAATGAATTGAATAGTTTCAAATTTTAAAATAATGATATTGTATTGAATTAATATATTATTAAATTATTTAAAAATCACAAAAAAATCAAAAATTGGAGAATATATGGTCTAAAATATATTCTCATATTCATTTATAGTCCATTTTTATGTTTTTTTTTCTTGAATAATCTTATTATATTTTAATATTTTAAGAGTTTCCTAAAGTGTCACTCGCCTCAATTATAGAAGGAAGCCTCCTCCCTCAATTCCTCACACCAATTTGAGCCTTCTATATAGAAAAAATAATAACTATTTCTCCTCCAAAAATACTTATCCATGTTTTGGAGGTCTTGGTCTTTAAAGAATACATACACTATATTCCTTGAGAAGAGATATAATGGAAGTCCATCAAAGAAGAGGTAATAGTTTCTATTAACTTATTCAAGTTCATTTCATCTTCTACTTCCTATTCTTAAATTTTTTAAACTCTAAAGTTATTAATCCAGTATCATATATATGATTAAATGTTATTTATATTATCGTATAACTATATTCCACCTCTTATCAATCGTATTAAAAAAAGTACCATGCATGTGTATGTATAGCTTACAGTCTCCACACCATGGTGTAATCTATTTTTCATCACCACATTACATTGATGTGTATAATTATGGAAATAATTGATATATATGGTACTTATAACATTATATTCATTCTATAAAATTAATATTTCATTTTATTACTTACCCTTTCACTAGTATGGGAATGGTATCATTGCTCGTGCGTATATATGGCCCACCGTCTCCCTGACGCCATGCCATTCATTTTCTATATACAACATTCAATAATGGATATAAATTTGTTTTTAATGATTAATTATGATATTTATGACAGTATTATATTTATTAATATGTTTTATCTATATCCTATTTAAAATAACAGAGACATTCATGATAAAACATGTGTAATAAAATAAATCAGCTTACACCCGAGATACGAGTAATAATGTAATATTATCAAAAAAAGTGATAAAATAATATAAGAAGATAATATATGATATCGTAAATTTTTATCATGTTATGTTATAAGTTAATAAAATTATTGAAACCATTATACAGGAGGTTAAATCACATTCTACTAAAGGAAGCGTAAGGTAAGGGTTTTCTCGTCTCACTTTTACTTTTGTGAGATATATGCCTTGTTCACCACTTATTCTTTATGTGTGGGGTATGTACCAGACTTTGATATATAATATCATGAATATTATTATTCTTATGATATTATAAGTTTATTTTAATGTTATTAATTTATAGGGGTTATGATTCAAATGTTTCAACGTGGTATGGGACACATTGGAATGTTTAAAGATTATTCTCCTCATGAATTTTATAAATGGTCTCATTTGAATGTATCTTAATCTATGTCAACATCCTTTGGTGATTATTTTAATTCATTGAGGTTTATCTCATATGATACCACCTATCGTATGTTATTGATGGGTTTGTGATTATTTTGATTGTGGATGTTCTATTTTGATACCATTAATGGTTTATGGTTAACTATTCACATTTCATATGATGATATTTCAATAAGAATATTTATGTTGTTTATGATTCACTTTTTCATATATGGGATTGTTTTGGACTCAGTAAGTGATAAGAGGGCCCCACCATATCCCCTAAATGAATATTTTGGTCTCATGATTCAAACTAGATATTTACTTGGCTGAGGCCTGGCCCATTTATTTTCATATATGGAATTGGTTGACACATTAACCATTTATTTTTTAGATGTATTGGTCAATGTCGTAATCAAATGTGTCAGATGTTCAAAATTATTCATTCCATCATTAGGATATTATATATTTGTATTACATGTGATTATTCAAATACTATAATATTCATGGTTATGTTTCCTAGGACATGTGATTATTTAAATGGAATGTGTTTCAGTTATTTACCTTTTCATATTTTTTATGATATATTTACTCATTTATTATGTTGTATAATAACCCCTACTGAGAATTTGAGATCACCCATTTAATATGTGTCTACTTTTCCTAGGATTCCAACAAGTATATTATGCCTGATATGTAGTTTTACATGATGGGGGAATAATGGAAGACTTAATGAAACTCTTTTTGTATTTTATGCTATAAAATGTAATGTAGATTTCAAGTATGTGTCCAGTTTACTAATACTACTAAAGTATTTAGTAATTTAGGATTTTATTCCATGTAATCATGCCAATTTGATAAATTAATGCACCAGATTTGGGATTTTGGTGTTAGGGTCACTGCACTAGTCTATTCCATTGTATATAAATTAGAACCTAGTAGAGGGAGATAATTATCATTAACCAGAAGAAAATCAAGAACATAATCAACTCCAAATACAATCATACTTGATAATAAAAATCATGATTAGAAATTAAAAGCAACTTTGTATAAGAGAAAACAAAATTTTATTCAATAAAGCACAAGAACTCAAGAAATAAAAAAATGAAAAACCACCCTTACCCAACGACTCAAAATTTTCCCCTCTATGTGATGGATACCTTAGTAGAATGGGGAATAAGAAGAAATTAAAAACATAATAATAATAAAATAGGTAAAATAAAGAACATAAATTGTCTCCAATAGAATATTTCCTCCAATATTTATCTCATTTTCTTCCCCCATATGGAAAAAACATGTCAAGGTTACTTATTATAAGTTTTGGGAAATTTAGTTTTCTCTTGAACCCCAAAATATCAAATTCATTGTACTTTTATACAATAATTGTTTACCTAATAAGTGAATTTCACTTTCTAGTACAGAAGACACATTAAATATTTCTCAATTTTTAGTGCATTAAATGGATATATTAAAAAGTAAATATCTCCAGGATATTTAATTTTCACATTCTTCATTGAGTACTCATTCAAATGAAACTTCACTCACTTCATTTGGATGTAATTATTCCAATTTATAACTCATTTACTAAGGTGGGGTCCATTATTTCATCCAGATATATTTTTCAAATTGATTGATTTTTTTGGGAATATGTACATTAGAATTAGAATTAGGTCTAGAAAAATAATTTTCATCCCATTAAAAAATTAATCCTAAAAAATGAATCACCCCAATTAGAACACTATTTTTATTGTTATGATATAGATACTAAAGATTTAAAAAATATTAAAAATTTTTAATTAATAAATTTTTACATTTAACCCAAAAGACATGAAAAATATAAAAAATATGTATATCATCTCAAATTTTTTAATTTTTAGGGATTAAATAATTTAAATACATATGAATAATTATGAAAATATTAGCTCTATCACTCTCCTGCAAAACCAATCTCATGTTAATAATGTTTTCTCGAATTACTCCTAAGGCAGTACATGTATTATACTTCACATTTTTTAAATTCAGAGGTTATACCTATGAATTATGATCTTTACTATGAAGAATAGATCGTATGAATCTTGGATCATTGAGATAGTTTTAATTAGAACAATAGTAGTAACTTATAAAACTTCCTTAGATGAATCAAGAAATTTGAGGATGCTAAATAGAAACCCTAGGATGGGATAAAGTAGATATATCCTCATTTATTTATTTTTTGAATGATGGAATTTCAAGGGAAAATTTAATTTTAATGGGGGAATAATTTAACATCCCAATATTTAGTATGTTTTTTCTTTTGACATAAAACATGAAGTTTCCAATAACATTCCTTACATTCAACCCTAAGTCTATATAAACCGTGATATAGTAAACTATTATAAGATATCAATTAAATTAGTAGTTATTATTGGTAAAACCTACTTCAAGAATAATATATCTAAAGGTTTTTATACATGGTTTTAATCTATTTAATGGTTTCAATTTACGCTTCAAAAATATGTTTTATTCAAAATGAATTATCATACTTTTTAAAGGGAACATTATAATATATTTATATAATTTTAATAAAATAAATAATACGAAATTAATATAATTTTTAAATTACCATGACATAATTATCTAATGGTGTAATTTTATCTTTTTTATAAAAGGATTCATTTTTTAGTAAATAGTGAATGACACTGAATTTTGAAAAACAGGTATCATTTATTTTCAAGTAAATTTCACATTATGTTTTAAATTTTATCATAATGTAACATGAGTTTCATTTAATTTGAAATAATATAATTCATTACATAATAAAAATTGTTAGACTTTATTTTTACACAAGTTCATTTTTTGTCTTAAAAACAAATTTTTCTAAAAAATAATTTTACATCCACCATGTGTTTTTTATAAATAAATCTAATTAATATATATTCATTAATTATATTAATTAAAAACATATTTTACATTATATCATATATTTTATTTTTAATTTTGTAGTTTAAAATTGGAATGGAATGTATGTAAATTATTTTTTATGCTTAATGATTAGTTCCTCTAAAATGGGATTTCATTACTCATTACATGCATATTTAAAATATAATTCTGCCAGTTATAAAAATTAACCCATTTAAAATGGATTAAAAATTTGGAATCAGAATAATTTATATATTATTATATGTTAAACATACTTTTTTATCATAGTGAACAGTAAAATCTGTAAAATTCTGTTGCAACAGATAAGGTTAGAATTGGTTTACCGTGGTGTTAATCTAAGTTATAAGGGTAGGATTTCCACACACACCTATAAAATTATTTTTTGTGGAATATTTTTCAACTTTATATTATCTGGATGTCAAATAAATTAAAATTTTATCCACTTTCCCATGAAAGGTATCTTATATTTTTGAAATCTTTTATGAAATTACATGTATGTCCCTCCCCTCACTTATAAAAGGAAACATTTTCCCTTAACATATTCAGACCATTTATGCCATATATATTAGAAAATGGATACTAAAAAATCATACTATAGTACTTTTCCACAGCTATTAGCATTTTTTAGTCTTATTATAATAATCCTTCAAGGCATAAAGAGTAAGACAATGGAGGCCTCTCAAAGTTGAGGTATAGATCATAACCAATCACATTCATTTCTTATTTCTTATTCTACTTACATAAAAATTGATATATCCATTAATAAATGATGAATATAGTATCATAAATAAATAAAAATTGTTTCTATTATAATTTATAATCTTTTACCACCTCTTCATCATCAAATGGGATAACAATGTTTGCCTGTGTGTACGTGTAGACTTCCACCTCGACGTACTAATATTATTAATTATCCATCACCATATTTATTGGGTGGTTATTATGTTATATATTATATATATATATATATCATATTTATTATATATAATAATTCTATAGTGTTTAATTAATATTTACCTTTATTTTTTTCTATCCATCATACAATTGAAACATCACTCATGCATACGTACGGACTACCGTATCCATATAGTGATGTAATTAATTTTCCATCACCTCTTTATATAAATGGTTATAAAATTGTATATAAATATATATATATATTATATTAATATCATTATTTAATTTCTATAGATGAAGAAACGATGATCAATATACAGGGACCATAACGTTCAAACCAAAACATAGTTGAAAAAAAGAAGCAGTTAACACATGAAACAATGTGTATAATGAAAGATTGTTAGTACATGGATGATAAGAGGAAATGAGTAAACCATATATGGTATTACATGTATTTTTATGGTTCTATAATAGAGGTATAGTAAAATTTAAATTTATTATACATTAGGATAGAGTTCTTACAAATCAAGATAGACTTGATGTAAGAGTTCTATGTTACAATCTCATTTTTATTGGGATTGTTTATGTTGAAATTTTCCAATGATGAAATTTCATGACGTATATCCCCAAAATCTTATTTATATTAATATAATCTAATTATTTATTTATATTTCATGTTTTCACTTAATTTTACTCTCTTTTTTTAGTTAAACGACATAAAGAATATATTTAGTGAAAAGTGACCAAATTTCTCCATTCGATCAGGAATATTTTCTTCAATATCCATATATTCTTAAAAATTTAATAAATGTTTTTACTGTTATAAAAATATTATTTGAAGTCATTTTTTAATATATTTTTCTTTTCTTTCCAAGTATTAAAGTTATCCTTTGTACTATGTTCCAAATGTGGTACTTTTTACTCTTTACTAAAAATGCAAAAGGAATTTTTTTTAACATACACTACAAAGAAATATTTCTACAGCTTAATGAATTATATTTCCTTAAATAATCCTTCATAATATTCATTTTTATTTTCACGTAAAATTAATTTTTTCATTTTTTGGAAATATATATAATATAAATAATTTATTTCAAATAAAAAGGTGTATTTTCACATGGTAAGGTTATAGTGATATTTTGAAGGTATATTTATTTATAACAACATTATTTAAGGTTTATTATCATCATTTGAGGATTAGATCCAATATTTAAATATTATTATTACTATGTATGGTTTATGATTATAATAATGAAATATTTATGAAACCCATATCCTTTACATGGATTATGATTTGATTATATGATGAACGTTTTCTGGTCTTGTCGAAAACATATGTATGGTTTTCATTATGTGACGGTTGGGTATGATATTATATATCCCTAAAATTCATTAGGTATTAAATGATATCTAATGGGTTAATAAGTATTATAATGAGTTCGGAACCAACATTAGTAAGGGAATTAGCCCAATATTATAGTCTTGGTAGTTAAACATGACTAAATAAATGATGGAATAGGCAGTGAACCAAATCAACTTTGATATTCTTCTCTGTGATCCCTAACTAAGAAAATGGTCTTCTATTATTTTTATGCAAAAAAAATATTTCTTCTTCTTATGATATATTCTCATGGATAATGATTTATTATTTATGATAATTCACTCTTTATCTTATTTCATTTGGATGATAATAATTTATATTGTGATTCATGATTATGATCTATGAATTGATGGGTTAGATTTTATAATGTTAAGATCATGTTATCATACCCTTATAATTATATTACGATCACGTATGATCATTTATTAATATATCTTATTTTTACCCATAATGATAATAGATCGCATCATTTCTTATATTTTCCTTCCACAAGTAATGGAAAATGGTTTTAAGTATGTTATTTCAATGAATTGTGCTAGTTCTGGAGAAGAAATGGGAAATTGTAGATATCATTTATTTACCTATTATTTATATATCCATGTTTCCAAAGACACCAAAATTATTAAACTATGGTTTTGATCATATTGATTTGTAATGTTTATTTATGCTAATAAGATGTAGTATTTATGATGAATAGTAAGGTTCTCTATATATCTTGTTACATACAATCCATGTTTCCTAAAAGGGTTACGCAGTAGAATATTTTGGTACCCTTGTTAATTTATGTGAAAAATGATTAGTTATACTATTATTAAGTACCCACACATATTGTAAGAAATTATTAATAGGGGTCCCACTAGGAATAGATTTTTAGATATATGATTTTTTTTCTATTAATGACTCTATATGTATTAAAAAAAATTCAATTGAATAATTTCCCCGAATTCTATATCTAAAACAAATAACATTAGAGATACAATGTTTTGTGGTTTCTATAAATAAATTATTATATATATTTGAAAATTTATCATTATAACCAAAATCATATTTTTTATTTTTTATCTTATTCAATGAAAACTTATTTTCATATCTTTCACTTCTTGGAATAAAAGTTTCCTCATATTTGTTCAAACAATAAGTCTCAACAATATATTTTTCATTATCCATTTGAAAAATATACAAATAATTACATAAATTTTCATTCATACTGAATGTAGTATTCTTGAAATTATTATTATTATTATACTAAAACTTGTTTTCATCAAAAAAAAATTTGTTACCTTCATTAATAATAACATATAAAAATTAAATTCTAATAAGATATTTTTATTTATATTTTTATTATTATCGTTTTTATTTAATTCCTCAACACTAGATTTATCATAATCAAACTAAAAATTATAATCATAGTTACTGTAAAAATTATAATAACTAAACTAATACATGGTTTCTATAAGACACATGTTAGTAGATTCCTTCTTGGTACAAGATTATTTATTTTAGTTTGATTCATCAGTACAAATCCATGAAAAACCCATTGCTAATTACTTTTTCTTATTCTATATTTTTTTCTTTCATTTATTAATTAATATTTGATAATTATTTATTACATTTCCTTTCATATCGTATTCATAAAAATTAATTTTTGATATATTTACATTATAATTTAAAATAAGCTATATGATCCCATTATGATCATCCATCTAGTTATCTATTGGGATTGTCCTTATATGGACTCTATTTTATTTTATATCTCTATATAATGATTTTACATGATGATATACATTATCATTTATGTATTACTATATCCTAAAATTATATGTTTTATATAATGTAACATTTAAGGATCTAAAATATTCACCTTTATTTTTTATTGTCTCCTCTTAAATTATATTCTTAAAAATTAATTGAAATTATATTAGGGAAGTAACACGAGAATCATGTTTATTTTCAATGAAAATATTTATTTCATTAACGGATACCTTCTTTGTTTACTATTTATATAATAGTTGTCTATGAACTACCTCAACCACATCTTTATGGTCTAATGTTTCTCCCAATTTGATCTTCCCCTTCACAATACTTTTAACCCTATAGAACATTTTATTTAAAGTATTTTTCTCTACCAAATTTAATTCTTGGTACGCATCCCAAAAAATTACACTATTAGTTCTATTTAACTTATCAGTACCAATAAGCATTAAAAATCTCTAATTAGAATGGACAGTCTTAAAAGAAGACGCGTGACTAAATACATTCCTTTCTTATAGAATATTACAAACTATTTATAATATTATAATTTATAATATTCTTAGCTTCATCATTTCCAATTAGTCATTCAAATTCTAAATCATCCTAATTATAGGTATTACCATGGAATTCCATTGTTAAATTTTTATTTGGTTGAGAAAAGATTCTATCATATATTGATAGTAACTATATACATTCCCAACAATGTAGGGTGGTTTTTTTAACACCAAAATATAATTTTATTTTAAAATAAAAACATTTATGATTAAGTGAGAACCCAAAAAGACAAACCATCAATATACTGGTATGTGTGGCTCCAAGGAGATATGGAATCCTCTAAAATTAGGACCACTGCACCCATTGAAAAAAAATATCCACTGGCCACAAACCACAAACACACCCACCAAAATTAATGAGACCCATGAAAAAGGAATTGTGCGTGACTGCACTAGGAACAATGAATGTCCATACCACAAAAGCCACCATGAAAAATGATCATTCTTGATCATTATAATGCCAGAAAATCCACCTCGAGCAGTGACTTTTTCACCTGACAACTAATGATGAAACCACTAAGGACACTCAGAACACCAGTGACAGCCACACTAAGGCCACAAAAAACACAACCACCAAGGGATGGAACCTACAACATTACATCACCACTGAGGACAATGTGCCGTCACTGCCAGAACCATGGCCCACTGAAGAACCAGAACCTACGAAAATGCATTATAGGTCAAGAGCTAGCACATCAAACCATCCACAACATAAAACCCCTAATCACACCACAATTACAGAAGTCACTAACATCAACCTAATCATCAAGGATGTCATAAAACTAGACCAAATTAGAGTCTTATATAAGTGATATAGGGGATATGACTTAGGATTCTAGAGGATTTTAAACCCAATATGGGATAACAAAACAAGGAACAAAGAATAGTCTTCGACTAGGCCAAATAAGAAATCAATACCTGTAATAGAACTGTCGTAGGAGAGTGTACAATATCTAATTATTCATTGATATATCTCCATAATGGGGAACCACAATACCGATGAACAGAAGGTACCCCATGTAGAGAGATATCAACCAAATAGGAATGAGGGAAAAGGTGCCATCATAGCTAGACCAAAAGAATGGTAAGCCAATGTGCGGGAAAGATCAATGACATGAAAATAGGTTTCTTCAGTGGAGGGTGAATGATAGTGGAATCATCAATAGATATCCAAATCTAAGAAATTATGGGGGTCATCTTAGATGAATACCATGCCATGAAAACCACACCACTCGACGGTACTATGTCCAAGATAAATATAGGATGATAAGGTGAGTAGACGATGATAGATGAAGACGGAAAGTAGCCTGGATACCCTAATCCACTGAGATGAGATCTCCCTAATGAAGGGTGGTTTTAATTATATGTATATATAATTTATTATTTGAGAAACCATGTTGATGTTAATTTCCTTACACCATTCGTGGTATTGGATTAATTTATATGGGTGAATTGATAATGAATTTAAACATGTTCATAAAATAATAATATTTCAAATAGATATGGAATTGATACTAATTGTTTTTCCAGATAAGTAGAAGTAAGAAATTATAGGGGTATATTGATAGTAATTTAAAATAATAAAATTTAAAGAATAAAAATAAAAATAATGAATTTTTTAGTAGTTTATGTATACTAATTCCACATCCACTCTTCCCATTCCTATAATCCTCAATAGGTATGGATCGCACTATAATAAAAACATTACATGGGGAGTTATAACCCTATTTTGGCCATTAATTTATAATAAATCCAAAACTAATAAAAATTATTCATGTTTATCAAGTGGTCATACCTTGTTCTGATATATAACTTTTAATGAGGTATAACCAGTAAACAATTGATTTAAAAGGGTATAGAATAAATCCCCAATAGTTATATCATGTCATAAATGATAATAAAACCCAAATAGATAAAACTAGACTTAAAATATATATCTTTGAACAGGTTATGCACCAAGATCATTTTCAATAATGAGGATCTATATGGTAACAAGAGAAAAGTAATTTCATTTGAATGGATGTGGTGATTAATAATTAAATAGTTCAAAAAAATATTAGGTTCCCTTCAATTTCCTTTCACAAAGTAAAATGTAGTGGTCAAGATTCCAATAAATGTTTCAATAGTATTATTTTAATAGATCAATAATTAATGGTTTCCAAAATATGAACTAATCGTTATCACTATAATCTTATATGTTATGATTTTAGAATTTTTTAACTATTGTGTGTAAACACAATAATACATTAGTAGTAACTTGAGAATTAGTTGGTACTGGTTAATATATCACATAACTACTATATCTAGATTAATCTTATAGATATTATGTTCTCCACATTATGTATCCCCACTATATGTTTTGAGAAATAATTCATGATTTACTACACAACACGTTGATGATATTAACATGTCTTTCGTTCGACAATACAACCCCACCTTAATTATTTGTGTTTGGGTCTAATGGTAGCATAGTCTCATTTAATTCCCAACAATTTTGATGTTGGTAAATATATTCTTCATCAACATAATTATGTTATGTTATCACTACTTTATCCTTTTAATAATACTATAGGTTCTTTTAACATTCTAACATAGTCTTAAGATGAGTTCTGCATCTCAAGTAAAACATATAATGGATTAACATAGCCTTGAGTTAAAACATAGCAATGTGTTTGATACCGATGTATCCTCTACCATTCAAATAAATGGATTATAATTTTAATATTTAATTTAATAAATATTAAAATGGTAAATGAAACACCAAAAATCAATACTATTTGAATAATTTGATAATTATTAGATCCATATTAGTACCTAAACGAAATTTCAATGAACTAAATTTCATATGCAAGGAATCGTGATGCCAATTATATTGTCTTCATGTCCTAATATAAACCTCCAATAATATGTATATTATATTCAATGATGTATGGGTTTCCAATGTCAAAATCTTTCCATTCCCAATGATTTCATAACCTAAAATGAAATATATACTTTTCCCTAATGTAGAATTTTCACAAACAAAAACATAAGTAAAAGAAATCTAACAAAAAAAATTAACAAAAGATTATTCTTCTTATATAAGAAGTTATTTATCAATCATGGATCAAATAGTATAAGATCTAGGTTGTGATTTATTTATTACTTTTGGAATAAGGTATTAGAGAGATAGGATCATGAAAATATAAGAGGTAGATATGAGAGAGGTTTCAACAACTTTTTCTCATTACAAGCCTTGGGTTAAAGATTAAATCGGCATGTAAATTTTGGGTATAACCATTTATCTGTAGTTATTTTATATATTATTTGATCAAATTATTTTTTATTATGGTCTATATAGTGGTTTTATGTGTTACTTTGAAATAAAATGTTTTGCAGTGAAATGGAAAAATATCAAGGGTGCAGGATTACTGTATGCATTTTGTTCAATTAAGAAAACAATCATTGATTTTTTATGGTACCAATAAGGTTTTGAATTATTTATTCACATTTTGAGGTAAATTTCCAGAAAATGTTGTATCTACATGAACCTCATGTTTTTTATATTTTTAGTTCATATTAATTTAATTTTTTTAATATTTATTTTTATTTAGATATTATAAAATTTATGCAGATTTTGTGATAGTATTAATGTTTTTATCGAGTTCATGTTTAGTACATTATGTGTTGATACATGGTTATTAATTTAAAAAAATATAACATATATATATATGGTATTTCATGAACTTTTTAAGGAAAATAATATGTCTAGTTTTATTTTTTTATTTTTTTCATTGTTGATTTTATTGGTTCATAATTGTTATATTAAAATTCCAAATTATTTATTGTGATTTTAGAAAGGTGAATTTAAATTATTCTATTCAATTGATTTTTATGTCAAAAATGAGATTCCTTAAACTATGTTTTAACTTTATTTGGGTGATTTTTCATGTATTTTGGGTGTTTATGAAAATTAGTAAACATTATCATATTGATATAAATATGTATTTATGATATATATATTTTTGTATTGAATTATATTTGACCTAGAATGTTTAAATCTTATTGTATATTTAAATTATGTTTTGGAATTATTTTTATATTGATTCATTCCTCCCAAAATGTATTAATGGATTATCTAGTTGAAGATGTGGATAATTGGTTCCATGATAATATTCCTTTTATCTAATTTTGATTGAATTGGAATTTCATAATGTTCATGTAATGGATTTTAATGTATCTAAAGGACCAAATTCTATAAGATTGTTTATTCAAGAATTTGAGGACTGAAATTCTTCTATATTCATGGGGTAAAAAAAATTTCAGGAATAAAATAAGTGGATTAAAAATATATTCAAAATTTGTAGTCTTATAAATATTCCCAAATCCTGAAAGGTGAAATTTTCCACATTAATTTTTTATTATTTGAGTTGGAAATGGTGGAAGATCATTTTTTAGTATAAAAATATAATTCCCATTAATTGTAAGGTTTCTAAGAGCATTTTATTCAACAATATTAACATAAAACATTAAATATATAGGTGTTGTATATTTTATATTTTTACTATAATGATAAAAACATTTTGTATTTTTTATTAACTTATTTAGAATAAAACCATATATAGATGAGTCAGTATTAGAATATTGTTTTACTGTTCAAGGTTTTAAGTGATCACGGTAGGTCTGTCTACCAAACAAAGATGATTATTTTATTCCTGGAACCAATTAATGGTGGATTATTATTGATAGAGGGAAACTTTTAGGCCCATTTTTATAGTTGGGTGTGGCATAAAAATTTTATCTCAACACATTTATTCATTACCCACTAAGTGTAATCCTATGGTGTGCCATCAATGGGGCATTATATTAAAAAACATATATTTCAAGAAGACATTAAATTATGTCATAGTTATGGTTGGTTAGAGAATATGTAGAGAGACTATAGATGGGATTATCATAGGAATATTAGATATATTTTTAACATATTTTTGAATATTTAAACTATGAAATATGCTTCCACATCATGAAGTCTTGATCTCATAAATAAAAAGAATAAAAAAGATCAGAATAAAGTGTTGGGGAGGTAAGAATCCTTAGGCAAACATCAAAAAATGGAATGTGACTATATTATATCATATTTATACTTATACCTTTTTTGGGAATACATGGGTTTGAGGCATTCATTTTATGTCCTTATATATGATCATTTTTTTATTTTAAGAAAGTTTCATTATTTTTTAGAATATGAATTGAATTGATTCTTATATTTGGGAAATTAATTTATCAATCATAAAAAATTATTATAAATGATATCATATGAATTTTTCTATGGATTATAATTTCCATTCAAACATGTAAGTAATTCATGGTTTTCGAGGTCAATAAATTGAATTCATTTGAAGTGTCATTTTATTTTATAATATAATTTTCAATGAACAAAACAAGGATTCATTTTCACACTATCTCATAATTCATGTTTGTGAGTCACTAAAGATCATATCATTTTTATGAGGAATTTGAATATTCAAAGTAAATGTACTATTGGAATTCTATATAGCGGGGAGACAAACAAGGTATGGTCTATTTTTATTATTATAGTTCCATTTTATTTTTTTGGGATTATTTTTTTATATTAAATTTTCTTAATAATCTACTTGTCATTAATTCTGGGTAAGATATTTTATATACTGTGTACTTTTATCTACCCAACCGACCATTATAAAAAATTGTAACAAATTTAATATGATAAATTCCTTGGTATAAAATTTTAGAGAAACAATAATATATTTTATCAGTAGATAGATTATCATTTCTCTTAAATATCAAAAAATTTATCATAATGTAGTTCAATATTTGTCGGTATAATTAGAAATCTTAATTTCTCTTGTTTGAAACATTGATAATTCAATTAATAAGGACTTATTAAGGGTAGAATGTGGTAGGGTTTGGAGGATTGTGACAACTGTGATGTAAATTTTGGTAAGTATTTTAAAATAAAAATTTTGTTAGATTTTTTAGGGGTTTAAAAATCACAACTTTTAAATTATTTTAGAAAACATCAGGATGCACAGTTAGTGAAAAGTTACCCTAACCATGATTGTGGACCATTCTTTATGAATACCTATAACCTTTCTGGTTAGTTTTCTCCCATAAATTTTGAATATTTTAATAATATTTATGTATGTTTTTAAATTCATGGATGTATTAGAAGATTTTAGAGAATGAAACAAGAGGATAAGATAATGGAACCAATTTGATGCGTATATTCAGGTACTTGGTGATACAAATAATGCAATATTATAATTTCCAATACAATTAGGTAAACTATTCACATTGATGGGGTACCCATTAGGCTATAGTCTGATTTTGTGATTGGGGGTATCTTCTTAATTTCAACCATAAAACCTAAACATCATAAAATTATTAATTCATTATTATCATTTTATATTTATCTTATTAAAAACCTTTGTAATTACACCATAACTTATCCTCCATCATCTTCACCATAGGTCTGTTTTCTCACATGAATTCACCACCATGTAGTTATGGGACTCTATTTTAGGATGTGTTATGGGTGTATCTTCATCATTTTATGAATTTATACTTTGTTTTATATTTATTCAAGTCCCCCATAAAATATCAATATTCTATTTATATATATATGGTGGTCTTTTGATCATTCTTCCTTTGGGTTGTATTGTGAGGTTGTAGTCGACAATCTTAAGGTAAGGTTGCTTCTTTTTTTATTTGATTCAAGTTTCTGGATTTTTGAAGTGACTTGAATATATCAATCCTATAAATACAGTTTCAGTAATTGTGTTTTGTTTGAATACCTATCCTTTAAAGATTAGTGATTCCCATCATCATAATAATGTCTCAAACACTTAAAATTCATTCTGAAATGAAATAGTTAAATTCGATATAAATTTGTAATGATATAAGTGGTGTTTATATAAATTAAGTAATCTATTATAATAGAATAGGAAAATCACCTATGAGAGTATAAATAATATTTTTTTACATATAATTGAGAAGATGATATATTTATATCATGTAATAGGTAGATAAATATTTTGAAAATGAAAAATTAATTGTTCATATTATTGGGAAACTTAAATGTTTATATACAATTTCATAATTAATGTAATGAATTAAAAGAAAATTTATCTTCATAAAATATACTTCAAATTTAAAATTTGGTTTTCTTATGATTTTAATATAATATTATGAGACCTCATTTAATTTTTTAATGTGTCATAAAATCGGTTAGAATATTAAAATTGGTATTTTTTTGAATAAATGATGATTTTAGTTATAAATTAAATTTATCATATTTATAAAATTATTTTTGTAAAATTGATTTCGTTTTTTAATTCTAAATGTTGAGAAATGGTTGGGGTGATTTTTTTTGTATTTTTCTGAAGTAGTTGAATTTTCTATGAATAGTAAAATATGGTAATTTATGGTATATATGCATTATAAGTTAAATACACCATTTATTGACTCATCGCTAATTTAATCACCAAAATCAAGAAAAATTCTTAATTATTTTAATATATTTAGGGATAATTCTCCAACTATTCATAGTCTTGATCCAATATAATAAAATAATGAATAAAATAATCAAAAAAACACCCCTCTCCTCCACTATAAATACAACGTCTCGCCAACTCTTCTCCTAACACTTCCTAAGACTTGTAGCTGTCTTAATTTCTTCCCAATTACCTTAAAAAGACTATTTCCCACATCCAATATATTCTAGTCTCACCAAAAGGTCAAAACTAATTGCGTTAAAGAAGTTCTCAGGGAAAATAAGTTCAAGAGGTAAAATACTCTTTTATTTTCTTTTATTTCTTTTCAATTTATTTTCTTTTATAATTATCTCATCACCTCCACTCATCCAAGTGACATTATCACACCATTATCTTAAATTTACTTGAATATTATTTTGTTATTGTAATATCGATCATCAAGCCTATCCTCTTCTCCTCTTATTCAAAAAAATTAAACCATTGTCTGTGATGTGCCGATTTACCATCATCATGGACGATCTGTTTTCATTTTATTTTTCTGCCTTCAAGGATAGTCATAAAACCATTATTATAGTTAAACAAGATTTTATTATACATATTATAATTTATATAATTTTTTGGAACCAACATAAAAATATGATATTAAAAAATGATATGAGTTCATTATAGTCGTAAAAATCGCCAAAATATATTAAATAATTTTCATTAATGTTTTATCTAATAAATCAACCTCATATAATAAATGATATATGGTATAATATAAATTTTGGGAAACACATTAATACCATTTCATTACACTTCTATAGTTTTTCTTCCATTTTATAAGAAGATCCAAATTGAACCAACTATGGAAACCATGAAATTAATGCACCCAAAACAATGAAAATAAAAAACATATTATTTATAAATGGGTGAAAATATGTTATAAAAAATCATATAAGGTGTTATAAATATGTATATATTTCTTTAACATATTAATAAAACTATTCAAACCATTATACCAGAATTTTTAAATCATTTGATGTAAGACGAACCCGAGGTAAGGGACTTTCCTTTTAAAATCCATTAAAATGTCTCTTTTACAAATTAAAAAATATTGATTTTTTATACATATGTCATGAGAGGTTTGTATCTGTTTCTTGATTATTTATTACTATAATTATTTCTTAATATTTTTCTATAGTTATTTTTTAAGTATAATATTTCATTATTATGTGGGAGGTTTTTATATTTTAAAAGTTATTTTTATATGAAATTTGTATTTTGATATTTGAATGTGTTTTTCTTATGTGTTTAAATCGGTTATCAAGGGTTTTATTCATGATATTTTCCTTATAAATTTTTTATTATGGTTTTATCACATTATATCTCAAGATATAATGGATTGATCCCCATTATATCTCAAAATATGATGGGTTGAGCCCCATTATTGCTCAAGATATGATAGGTGAGACCCATTATAGATCTCCAATGCATTGGTTACTCCAAAGATGGAATTTGACTGAAAGGTTATTCCATTTTTTAGGTTGAATATTAGAGTGATCAGGTAAATATGTCCCATGTTAGCTGCACGATGTTTCTATACATGCTAATTATTTTCAATAAAATGGTTTTTAATGGGTTTTAATGTTTTCACTCGACTAACGATTATTTATCTTTTGTTCCTCACTGTGATTTTTGTGCTCATCCCAAATTTTAAAATGTTTTCCATTGGGTATAAGGATGGGTAAGATAAATAAGGATGTCAAGTTTAATGTTAGGAAGATTTTTCAATGAAATCATGTTTAATTTTAAAAACATTTCTATTTTGGAAGAAACAAATACTTTTTTAATAATATCCACTTTGAATTCTTGTGGGTTGTTATGTATGTATTATTACATAATTATCTAAAACACTAAAACTAAAAAGATCCTCAATGTGAAAGAAATTAAATTCTGAAATAAAACTCGATATTATGTAATTATTTAAGGTCTATTCCTTAAAGTTGGTATCATGGGATGGTTTAGATAAACTTAGGTGTTAGGATAATGTTAATAGAATACCATAAATGATTTTTACTTTTTGGTTAGTTTTGAAATGATATTAAATTTAAAGATAACCATGTTTTTTCGTCTAAGGTGTATATCTTTCATAATGGTTTTCTACTGAATAAACATGGAATATAAAGTAGAAAGGCACTGACAGAATGATTTCCTTCTAAATTTGCAATCTAGAATGGTGGGAATTGGAACCGAGTAGTTTTAGACAATAATGAATTAGTTGAATATGGTGATAAATGGTTGTGGTATATAGGCTAGAGAATAAAATTATCTACCATGAAATAACATGTATTTTGTGGATCATTTCATGACGAAGCATCCCCCTTCATTAATTGGATCATCTGGCCCTGTGGTAGTCGATGGGTGGATCAATACACTTGAAAAGATATTTTATTTCATGGGATATTCAAAACGTAACCCTGATCATTTATCATTTTTATGGTGAATCTGGTTGATGGTGGTCATTGGTTAAAAATACTAAGAAAAATAATATCATGATTCTAATAGATAGTAAATATTCAATGATCTTATTCATGAGAAATATTTCCCAAACGTTGTTCGACTCCAAATGGGAAAACAGTTTCTGGAATTAAGGGACAAATATAAAGATTCTATATCTACATAGGAAGAAAACTTAAAATGATTATCTAGGTATGATTTAGATTTTTTTGCGACACAGGTAGTAAAATTAATCTGTTTTTCTCAGCATTGAAACCAGGTTTACAAAGATCTTTATACACATAAGAATTTAAAAGCTATGAGAAAGTCCTTCATTATTATAAAAAGGTTGAAATGGAGTTTACTACCACATATGTTCCTCATTATGACAATAATAAGAATAATTCAATTTATAAGGCTTTGGGGAAAAATTTATTAAAGAAATTCAAACGTAATAAAATCAATTTCTCTCCTTTTGAAAAGTTTGGTAAAAATAATCCTGGAGAATGAATTGTAAATTATGGGAAGTTCTGCCGATATAAAAAGTTTGGACACACGGATTGCGATACAGGAAAAATGATCAGAATAGTGAAGAACATTCTAATGTACGATGATTTAAATATAATAAGTTGTGTCATTTTACTAATGTGTATACAAATATATTCAGTCATGTAGTAAATAAGAATGATTGGAAACAGAATGGTGTGGAAAAATCTTTTGAAACTACTTCAGCAGATTTTAAGACATCAAATGATGTTGTAACATGTACTTTTCTAGTTTTTATATAATATGATAAATAAGTCTCTCAGTTTTGAGAGGTCTTACACTAGGATCTTCCTATCGTTTTTCTCTCCATCATTTTTTCTAATTAGCGATGGATTTTCACTGGATCTGCACTGGATTTGCATCATTCTAAAGTTGTTTTCTTTGGAATAAAAAAAGACTTGTGATGGCCTTACGTCAGCTCTCCTCCAATGGATCTATGTCTGATTAGCTTTACCCCAATGGATCAGCTTCCTACAATGGATCTGTGTCCAATCAGATTTACCCCAGTGGATCAGCTTCCTACAATGGATCTGCAATGGATTTCCTCTTTTATAATGGTAGTGGATTTTGTGTCAACTTCAAGAAGGTTTCTTTCATTGTTCTATTTTTTTAGATTCTAATCTGGGGTTTCTTTTGGGATCTGAGAAATGGAATCGGTGTTCGGAGATCAGTGACGGATTCCGATGTGGTTTGCAAAGGTCGTGGTTCACGAAGGGTGTGGCTCACGGATCTCCTTCCTACGAATCTTTTGTGTCTGCTAGATATGGATTGGATTAGGAGTGTGGTTCATGGATTAATCTGTGTATGAAGGATTCTTCTCACAAGGATCCACATGTCCAGTGTGTGGTTCACACATGGTGTAGAGTGTGGTTCTCGGTGGGAATTTTTTTGTTAAGGGTGTGGCTCGCGAAGGAATTGGTTTGTGATGTTGCTAATTCATAAAGGATGGGTCGCATAGAGCTAGTTTGTGAAGGGTGTTTCTGGTTTGTTAAGGGGAGTATCTTTTACAAAGTTGGTTTTTTTTTGGATGGGCTATTTTCTAGTTTGCACAGAGTTTTTGGCTCGCGTGGAAAAAAAGGAAAAAATCGTGGTTTTTTTGACATGGACTGTGACATGGAAAATATGTGGAAGAATATTTCGTTGGTTGATAAAGAAAAATCATCAATTACCACATGAAAAGATGAAGATTCCTTCTTACCAAATTGAATTTTTCTCATGGTGGTAGGGAAAGTTTTAGTAAAACATTTATTCAATCATGGGGCCCATGAAAACACTGTGAATATTTTATGGAGATTGGAGGATGGAGTTATCATACAAGAAGTGGTAGAAGTATTTCTTGTCATAAAATTCTTCAGCTATAGAGATAAATAAAAGGTTCTCAATGTCAGACTGTGGTATTTATATAACCAGCTCATTCTCATGGATGACTTTAAAGGTGGGGAAGATATTTAGAAAATAAACTTGAATTGCTTACCTTTCTAGATACGAAACAAAATAATCGCATTTCATGGTTGAATGGATCATGTTATGAGGGAAATTGGAGAACACATTGATCAATTTCGAGATAGGGATCTCTTTGATCCAATTCACGGGGGACCCATGGTGCAGATCAAGGCCTTGGTCGATGTGACACAGCCTCTAATGAGGGGTTTGTTCTTATCAATTGAAAATTCTTACGCCTGGATATAATTTGAGTTTGAGGTGCTTCCAATTTTCTATTTTTACTATGGGTGTATTGGACACCTAGAATAATTTTGTGACTCCAAAAAGGAGATTCATCAAGGCAACATCATTCTATAATACAGCCGTTAGCTTCGTGCAAAAACTGCATGACTCACATTCATTTATGAAGTAGAAAAACAAAAGGATCAAGACCGGCTGGAGAAGGATTTCTCTAAGAAGGCTGAATAAAATCACAAAAAATTCATCATTCTTGGAACACTAAAATTATTTGAGGATAATGACATTTATTTTTAGGCAGAATGAGGGCCTTCAAGTAGTGTAGTGGTCGGGGTCAAAATAGGAGAAAATCATATGAGTCAGAGCACAGACTCATATGACACCTCAATATGGGTTCCTGCTCCAATGTAAGACAGTTTATTACCACCATTTGAACAATCATAAAAATGTAAGGAACCACCAGACCCATGTTATGAGCTGAACCAACTTTTTATCAAGCCATTAGACCCTGCTCCCAGTTCAGATTCGGTTTCACCAGGTACCACCTTCCAAGATGAAACTGATATGACTGGGATAACTTCATCAGGTCCCCTAACCCATAGGATGTGAAAAATGATAGATCGTGGAGATAGGGGTGGTGAACTTATTAATACTTTGTTCGGGGAGCATAAAAGGAGATTTGAGGCTATGAAGCTGACTAAAATCCTTCCAAAATGGTGGAAAGCGGCAGGTGATAGATAGTTCTTAGAAGTTAATGAGGTGGAGGCGGGTATTTATTAGACCTTCCTAGAGCAATGAAAATCCTATGTTGGAAATATTAAGAGATTGGAAACCCATAAACTATTTTTATTTTCCAGTTACATGACGCAAAAATTCTCCCTGATATGGTTTTCCTGTCCAAAATCATATTGGAAAACAAGGACAACACTGATATTGCATTCAAATGCGGATTTCAGGGATGCTTCCCGGTCCCCCACCAAGGCCACTCAGGGGTACAATACCTACATTGGGAGGATAGCATTGATATTATAATCCCATCTTACTCTTCGAATCATGAGACTACATCCATCCATGATGATCTCTCTCTACCCTGTACATTTGTAGTCTTCTACGTATGGCCTTCACAAAATGATAAATAGAAATCTTGGGACCTCCTCTACTCACTGCAATAAGGAATTCCTGGCCTTTTCCTCTTTGGTGGTGATATTAATGAGACTCTACTCCAGAATGAAAAACCCAGAGGAGATTTTCGGTCCTTTTCCTTGATGTCAGGCTTCAAGGATGTGATTTCTAGGGCAGAGTTGGCTGATCTGGGCTATGTAGGCAATCACTTCACCTGGTTTTGAGGGAACACAGAATGCACACACATTTCAGTGTGTCTGGACAAATTTCTGGGATCAATGGAATATACCAAAATTTTCTAGCTATTTCATATTACCCACCTAGAACCGAATTTTTCAGACCATTTCTATATTATTATCAACTTCTCTAACAGTGGACCAATCCTAATATTTTGGAAACCCTTCAGGTTTGAAATATTTTGGGTAAAATAATGTCAGTGTGAATAAATTATCTGATCCTATTGGAAGGGAGGAAATGGAGACATTGTTTTTAACCTCCAATAATTGGATACTAATCAGAGTTTATAGAGTAGTAAAAAATTTCTTCAACCCGACAAACACTATGACTTTTTAGAGAGACTGTTAAACACCATATTGGACTGATCCCCAACTGATGGTATTCTCTCAAGAAATGGTGTTATCCAAATAAAATTGGATGATGCTCTACTCATTAAGTAAAGCTTCTGGGTTATACATGTGCATGAAACCCATATTGAATAAGTTGATGCAAACACGTGAAACTTTCATTAGAAGGCCTCACCTAGGCACCGCAAAAAAAAAAATTTGTACCTTTCTAACCCTAATTGTTGAACTATGCACTCTATTGAAGGAATTCATGATATTATTTCATTTTTTTCACAAACTCTATACTATAAAAGATTCCACCATTGTTTCTAATGTTGAGACTTTCATAAAACATGTGATCACCGCTTAGATGAACCGTTATCTCACAAAATACTTTTCAGATGATGATATTCTCCAGGCTCTTAAACTTATCCATTCCAAAAAATCCATAGGTCCTGATGGATTCCATGCTCTTTTATTCAATAAATATTGACACATTATCAATAATAACATCAATTCTCTTATGAAAGGCCTTTGGGATAGTAAATTAACCTCTTCTCTATTAATTAGACAATTCTTACCCTCATCCAAAATATTAAGAAACCCCTCTTGGCTTCAGATTTTAGGCAAATCAGTCTTTTTAATGTCTCATACGCGATCTTCTAAAATATTTTGGGCAAGAGTTTGAACATGTGGTTACCTGACATTATCTCTAAAAATAAAAAGTGCCTTTGTAGCAAAGAGGCTTATCACAGATAATTCCATTATTGTCCACGAAGTTTTTTATTCTATGAAAACATGTTCTACTTTGAAAAGAGGTACTATGGCCTGGAAACTGGATATGAAAAATGCTTAAAATAGAGTGGAATGGCACATTATCTAGTTCGTTATGACAAAAATGGGGTTTTTCTCAAAATGGGTAGATATGATCATGCACTTTGTTTCGTTTCTCTCTTTTTAGATTAATGTCAATGGTGTACTTACCCAAGGCCTCTCACCCACCCAAGTCCTTCTCTAGGGATATCCCCTCTCCCACTTTCTATGTATCTTGATGGCTGATGTTTTTTCTAACCTCATTTCCTTGGAAGCCTCCTCTAATTTGATTCATGGGTAAAAAGGTGTGTTGGTCCATCCCACCTATATCACATCATTCCTTTGCAAATGGTTTCCTATTTCTCTCTAGAGCTACGCGTAATTTATGCCTCGTTATCTGTCATGTGGTCCTCCTATATGAGAGGGACTCTGGACAGGCAATCAATCAAGGCAAGTTGGAAATCTCTTTCAGTAAAGGTTTCCCCTTGACCAAGTAAGAATATATTTGTCTCACTGTAGGTATTCAAATGGTCGATAAGCACAAAAATACCTTGGGCTTCCCACATTAGTCAGATGATCAAAAAAGGAATTTTATCATCTATAGTGGATATAATGGTGAAAAAAATCCAATGTTGGGCCCTTAAAATAATTTCTAAAGCGAGTAAGGAAACACTCATCAAGGTCTCCCATCAGTTTATCCCCAGAAATATCATGTCTTTTTTTAATCTTCCTGGTGTTATTATTGACGAAATTCACTCCTTCTTTGATATCTTCTAGTAAGGTCATAATAATGGAAGAAAATAACACTGGATTGCTTGGAAGTCGCTATTCACCCCTAAATCAGGTGGCATAATTGGATTTCGGGACCTATGTATCTTTAATGATGCCCTTTTGGCCAAACAGGTTTGGCGCCTCAAGAATCATCCAGCTACCCTCTCTGCACAGATTCTCTGTGAAAAATATTTCCCCCACTCGAACTTCCAGAACTCCTCTTTTTCCCTCATCCCAGCCTTCAATGGATATGTATTTGGGGATCTTGAAAATTTCTATAATAAAGGGTTGGGTTGGAGGATTGGGGATGGTAAGAAAATTAACATATGAACTAATCCCTAGTTGATTGATAAATATGGCATGTGGGATACTTCCCCAGTCTTTCCTGGCTATGAGAATTCCATTGTTCATTATTTGTTTGATGATCATTGGATAGGGTGGTGTATGGAGAAAATCAATTCATGTTTTAACAAAAGGGACAAACAGATTGTTCTTAGCATCCATTTTGTGATGGATGGAGGTCATGACTATTTCTTTTAGATCAACAACATTTATGAAGCCTATACAGAAAAGTGAGGATATAGTCTCACTCTTGATGTTAGTTTTGGGGAAGGTTAAGGGATTCAGAAAACACTTTTGAATCATAATTTCCCCCAAAAATCCACTTTTTTCTAGTGGCATGTGTGCACTAGTATTCTTCCCAACATGTACTTCATCAATTTTTTCCATGTTACAAATTACAATCACTGTCCCCTTTCCTTGAGTGTTCTAGAATCCCCTCTGTATGTGATCACCTAGTGCTTGAGGGAGGAGGAGATCTTGTTTACTTGGGGCTCTATTATGGATCTTTTTTTGGATATGATATAGGACCTTCCAGCACTGCTGATGTTGTAGTGTTCCTCCTTCATGGATAATAATGTTTCCTCACTGTGTATTGTGGCTTGGATCATCTAGGTTCGATTAAAATGATGTCATATTTAATCACACAGTAAAGACTTAAGGGTTCTGGATTTAATGGGATATCTTCTAGATTGAGGGGTGGAATCGAGATTCTGATTAGCATGGTATCTTTGGCACACACACAGTTGTTTAATGATGGTGCCCTCCCCTGATAGGTATCCTTAATATTAATGTTGATGTGTCTCTCTCCAAGGATGTAAGTTGTTGGAATTGGCCTCTTGGCCTAGGGCCATCAAGGCCAAATTATTTCTTCCAAACAAGAATCAAACAACACTCTCTGTGAGCCCACAGTTTTTGAAGACTTCCCTATCCTTGTTGTTCTGAAATTTGAAAACTATTTTGGTTTGGAAGCTATTCGCATTGAATCGAATTGTCTCGCCATTATTAAATCTATGAGGTGTAATGATGGTGGCCTCCACTCTTTTGGTTTCCCCATCAGAAAAATCTAATCTCTAAGTCAATGCTTCCAACATTTCTTCTTCTCTTTCATCCAAAGGGAAGGAAATAAAGTAGCCCATCATCTGGCTTCCTTTGGACTTTCAGGAAGGAATCATCTATAGGTTGATCATTTTCCTTCATGGTTTTATGAATTTGTGACGGCTGATCTCCATGATTAATATATCATACTATCCGTGAAAAAAATATAATATGATAATGTCTTGATTGATTTGGGGTTTACACATTCATTAATTTCTATGTTATGTTTTAGTAAATTTAAAATTCCACCACATGAAATGAATCAAGGACATATAGTTAAATCAGATGAATGAAATATTAAGGAAAAAAGAAACCATAATAATATTACAATCATTGTATGTGGAATGAATTTACCTAAAACATTATTTTTTAGCCTTTAGTATAGTTTTATGTTATCCTATGTATGTATAAAAATTATTTTTACCATGCTAAGATAGATTGTGGAGGTAAAGAAGTTATTTTTTCCGAATGAGTTTCATTTTGAATACAAGAATGAACCCATACTATTGATAACATATCAGGAAGCTGAGAAACTGTTAAAATATTGAAACGAAATTAATCTTTAACATATTGTAAAAAATAATGAATCTGTTTAGATTAATGATATTCCAGTGGTAAATGAGTATCTTGAAATTTTTCCCAATGAATTTCCTTGTGTTGTTCCTAATCAAGAAGTTGTGTTTACTATTGACTAAGTTCTTGATGAGAAGACTATTTCAAAACCCTCTTATCAAATGGATCAAGTATAACATATATAATTGAAAAAGAATTTGCAGAAATTATTAGATAAAGGCTTCATCTGATATAAAAATTCACCCTGGGGTGCTCTTGTCTTGTTTGTTAAATATAAATATGGTTCAATGAAACTTTTCATTAATTATAGAGCCTTGAATAACATTATTATTAAGAACAAGTATCATTTACCATATATCAATGATTTGTTTTATCACCTCAAAGGAACATAATATTTTTTGAAGGTTTAGTTGAGGTTAGAGTACCATTAGTTGAAATTAAAGGAAGAATACATTCCAAAGACTGTGTTTTAGACTAAATATGGGAATTGTTAATTTGCTGTTATATCATTTGGGTTAACTAATGCACATGATTTATTCATGGAACTTTTGGATAGAATATTCATTGAGTTCTTGGATAAGATTTCTGTTGTGTTTATTGATGACATTTTGGTATATTCTAAAAGTAAAGAGGAATATGAAAGAAATCGAGGGGTTATTTTTCAAAACTTAATAGAAAATAAACTATATGGAAATTTCAGAAAGTATGAATTTTGGTTGAAAACAATTTTTTCCTTGGTCACATTATTTCTAAGGATAGAATAATAGTTGATCATTCCAAAATAAAATTGGTTGATGAATGGAAAATGCCTAAAACTTTTATGAGATTTGTAGTTTTATTGGATAATTAGGTTATTACTGACTGTTTCATAAAATCATTGCACAATTTTCTAGTCCTTTAACTAAGTTAAGACGAAAATGTGATTAATTTATTTAGATAAAATAATGTGATCCTTGTTTTTAGGAATTGAAGAGAATATTTATGAGTACTCCAGTTTTGGCCCAGCCTTCGAGAAATGCGGAGTTTGTCATCTATAGTGATTCTTCATTGAAGGGATAAGGTTGCGTTATGATGCATAAGGATAATGTAATTACTTATGCTTCATGAAAACTGAAACTTCATAAATTAAATTATACAACACATTATTTGGAATCCGTACTTGTGGTTTTCTCTATGAAAATTTGGATACATCATTTTTATGGATCCAAAGGTGAAATATATATTGACCATAAATGTTTAAATGAAATATTTACTCAAAAGGAATTGAATATGAGGTAGAGAAGAAGGATTGAACATATAAAGAATTATGATTGCATGGTCAACTACCATCTAAGAAAAGAAAACAATGTGGAAGATTCCTTGAGTCCAAAACAACATTTTACATTAACTATGTTATGTATCGAACATGTCCCCTAGATTAATGATTAGATGAAATTTTTCTTGGAAGTAATTGGTGTAGGAAATTCATTTGTCTTCTTTTAGGTTTTAGTGTAGTTTTCTCTATTAAAAAATTAATAAAGTGTATAAGGATGATGTTTAGTCACAAAAAAGGTACAATTGGTGAAAGGGGGTATGTTTCTAGAATTTAATGTTGATAAATATTGTATTTTGAGATTTGGGAAGAGATTATATTTGCCTTTTGATTCACATATGAAGAAAGAGTTCTTAAGTGAATCTTATAATTATCCTTTTTTAGTTCATTCTGGAAGAACTAATATGTATAAAGAACTTTTGGAATATTACCGGTGGGATGGAATGAAAAGAGATATTATTGATTTTACAAAAAAAATGATTGACTTGTCAAAAGGTTAAATAAGAGTGATAACTACCAAATGGGATGCTTCAGACTTTTCAAGTTCTAGAGTGTAAATGGGAAAAATATATCCATGGACTTCATGGTGGGACTACCAAAGACTCGAGGTTACAATGTGATTTGGGTTATTATTGATCAATTAACCAAATTTTCACATTTAGTTTCTATTCAAGATAATCATTCTCGACATTAGATTTCTCGATTGTACCTCGAAGATATTTTCAAGATTCATGGTGTTCCTCTATCCATTTTATTTGACCATGATCCCATTTTCACTTATAATTTTTGGAAACGCCTTCAAAATTAAATGTGAACAAAATTAAATTTCTATAATCCTTTCATCGTCAATCTGATTGAAGGAATAAGAAAACAATTTAGTCATTAGAATACATTTTACGTACTTGTTCAATAGATTAAAAGGTAATTTGGGATGGGTATCTTTCTTTAGTTTAGTTTTCTTATAATTACAGTTTTCATTCTAGTACATAGATGGAATTTTTTGAGGCATTATATAGAAATATTTTTCAAACTCCATTATTTTGGGACGAATTTAAAGAAAATAATTTGATAGGATCAGAATTATTAGAGGAAGTGGTTGATAAAGTGAAGATGATCCAGTAATACATGGGGATAACTCAGTTCTTGAAGAAATGTTATACCGAAAATTGGAGAAAAGACTTTTCTTTCGAGGTAGGTCATTATATTTTCATTATAATTTATCATTGGAAAATTATTATAAATTTTGGTAAGAAAGGAAAGCTAAGTCTATGGTTCATTAGAACATATAAAGTCCTGGAGATTGAAGGATCAATTTCCTATCAAGTAGACTTTCCTCTGATTTTACCAAAGGTAAATAATTTTTTTTCTTGTTTCAATGTTAAGAATGTATGTACAAGATTCATCTCATGTTTTGATCCCAAAAGTTGTTCTTCTGGAATAGATCTTTTCTTATGAGAAAAATCCTACTCAGATTCTTTATTGTAGAGAGTAATTATTGCAGAAGAGGTCAATTAACTACGTTAAGGTTCTATGGAGAATCCACATGGTTGAAGAAGTAACATGGGAATCTGAAAATGATTTTTAGGGAAAGGTATCCTCACTTGTTTAATAAGTAAATAAAAGTTTAGAGGGTGCAATTTCTAGAAGTTGGGGAGAATTTAATGAACCGGGTACATATAAAATAATGTGTTTTCATTCTGGAATTAAATAGTAAAATTCATTATAAATTTATAATAAAATAAGTGATATTTATAAAAATTAATGAATCTATACTAATTGAATATCAATCTCACCTATGAAAGTATAAATAAAATTTATTTATCTTATATGTGAAAATATGATATATTTATATCATGGAATAAGTAAATAAATGTTTTGATAATCATAAATTAATTATTGGTATTTTTTAAAACATACATGTTTATTTAAAATATTGTAATTAATATAATGAATTAAAAGAAAATTTATCTTTATAAAATAGATTCATAAATTAATATTTTGTTTTCTTATGATTATAATATAATTTTATGAGACAATATTTAATTTTTCAAAGTTTCATTAAATCAGTTATAATTTTAAAAATGGTATTCCTTGAATAAATTTTGATTTTAATTAAAAATTAAATTTGTATTATTTAGAAAATTATTTTCATAAAATGGAGTTCATTTTTTAATTATATGTATAAAAATGGTTAGGGTAAATTTTTTGTATTTTTCTAAAATAAATGATTTTTTTTTAATAGAAAAATGCAGTAATTTACGCTCTATATAAATTATTAGATAAATACAATATTCCTTGAGTAATATCTGATGTTATCACCATAATATCTAACTAAACCTCATTACATTAATATATTTATTTATAATTATCTAACTATTCATAGTCTTTATCCAAAATAATGAACTAATGAATAAAATAATCGAAAATGCATCTCTCCTCCACTATAAATACAACCCCTCAAAAGATCTTCTCCATATTCTTCCAAATCCTTATAGATTGTTTAATTTATTCTCAATTATCTTCCCAATCCACTTAACCATTTTAAAGTCCTTCTTGTCTCACCAAAAGGCCAAAATCAACTGCCTTAATAAGGTTCTCAAGGAGAAGAAGTTCAAGAGTTAAAATCCTCTTTCATTTTCATTTATTTATTTTAAATTTATTTTGTTTTATTATTATATACTAACCTCCCATAATCTAAGGGATTTGATAACTTTAGTATCTTAAATATATAGTAATATTATTCTATTAGTGTAATATCCATCGTCAAACATCTTCTCTTCTCCTCTTATTCTAAAAAAGGAAACTATTGTCTGTGATGTGTTGATTTACCATCATTATGGACAATGTGTTTTTATTTTCTTTTAATGCCTTTAAGGGTGGTAATAAATCCATTATTAGGGTTCAATTAGATTTTATTATACATATTAAAAATCATATAATGATCTAGAACCAATATATAAACATTTTATTAAATAAAATCATATGAGTTTGTGATGGTTGTAAAACCTCCAAAATAAATTAAATCATTTTCATTAAAATTTTATCTAATGAATCAAAATAATATCATAAAAAACTATATATGCTATCATTTCAAATTATGGAAACATATTAACACCATTTCATTACACTTCTATATTTTTTATTCCATTTTGCAAAAAAACCTATAATGAACCCACCATAGAAACTGTTAAATAAATGCATCTGAAACAATGAAAATAACAAAATATTATCGATAAATGGATGGAAATATTTTATAAAAATATCATATAATTTATTATACATATTAATATAGTTCATTAATATACAATATTTTGTATTTTGAAAACGACACATTTGAGAATCACTTGTTAAACCAGTCTTTGACTCACAACAAGACTAGTATTTCATTTCTAATAAGCAATATGTTGTCAACATACACTACATTGAAAATGAACTCATTCCCATTAATCCTATTCTAAAAAAATGGATCACTATCATTATTAATGACACCAAATTCTCTTATGCCTTCACCAAATCGAATGTTCCATGAACGGGATGTTTGCATTAATACATAAATGGATCTCTAAAACTTGCATACCCTTTGCGCATTTCATGGAGTCACAAACCCTTCTAGTTGTGTCATATGGGAATATTCCTGAAGGCTCCTATTAAGGATTTTAATTTTCACATCCATCTACCAAATCTCATAGTCAGGGAAAGATGTTATAGAATGTATGATTCTTATGGATTTAAACAAGTCAAATGGAAAAAATATTTGATCATAGTCAATTCCATGGCATTGTTTAAAACCCTTAGCCATTGTCCTTTCTTTATAGGTACTAACGTGACCTTCCATGTCCAGTTTCTTCTTGAATACAAATTTACACCCTACATGATTTACAACAACTTGGAAATAGACCAGAACCCAGACATAGGTTTATTACATGGAATCCATCTAGGAATTCATATCTTTTATCCATATTTCATATTCTGAGCTTTCTAATTCTTCCTTTACAGAGAGAGTTTCATCATTGTCCAACAATAATGAGTCACCATCCTTAGTGACAAGGAAACCATGTCATTATGGTTACCTTTCCTCTCTTGTACCCCTATGTGGTACTTGTGTTTCAGGAACTACATCTTCCATGGGGACCTATGGAACTTGTTCATATACCAAATCCTATGTATCTTGTCCCTCAACTTCATCGAAGTCAATCATGCTCCCACTATCCTTTTTTAGAATGTTCTCCCAATGAAAGATGGCATGTCTGGAAATAGTCACATTGTTTTTTGAGGGGATATATAGGTAGTATACCTTTTATTCGTCGGTATACTTTATAAAGATACACTCTGTGCCTCGGGGTGCTAGTAATTTTCCTAAGAAATTGTTAACAAATGTTGTGCACCCCCATACATGTGCATGCGACAAAGTGGATTTCTTTCCAATCCATAGCTCAAAGGGAATCCCATTTTCTGCCTTATTTGGTACATTGATTAATTTTTATGTCAAAATTTTCAAGGAATATCTCCAAAAGGATAATGGAGGATATGCATGACTCATCAATGACCTTACCATGTCCAACAAGGTACAGTTCCCCCTTTCACTGACACCATTCCACTGTGGTGTATATGGTGGAGTGAGTTGAGATACAATCCCAAACTCCTATAAAAGGTTGAAGAAAGCTTGGTTGAGATATTTTCCACCTCGATCTAATCGAAGATTCTTTATCTTCTTTCCAAGATAATTCACAAATTCATTCTTGAACACCTTGAATTTCTCAAAGGACATAGCCTTATACCTCATTCCGTAGACATAGTAATATCTAATCAAGTCATTAGTAAAAGTAATGAAGTAAGAGTATCCACAACTAACTTCTTTCGGAAATGGTCCACACACATCAGTGTGTACCAATCATATAATCTATGTTGCCTTTTCAACCTGTCAACCAAATGGTGGTTTGATCATTTCCCCTTATAAACAAGCATGACATCTCCCAATTGGTTTTAGCTTAGAAGATTCTAAATAACCATCTTGACCTATATTTATCAATCGCTTTTATTTTACATGCCCAAGGCATTGATTCCACAACTAGGTGGTGTATGAGTCCTGTGAACTTGGTTCATTATCAATTTCCAACACATGGTTCTCATAATTTAATATATTCAAATAGTTATTTAAATGCGCCATTCCATAGCATATGTTTCATTTATAAAACTAACAAATTTTCTTTTGAACATGAAAATAAATCCATCTGTATCTAAACATGGTACAGAAATTATGTTCTTGGTAACACTATGTACAGAATAACATCCATGTAAAACCAAAATCATTCCCATCGAAAATGTGAGGTGATAGTCACCAATGGAAAGAGAAGCCAACGTCGCACCATTAGAATCTCCTAGATCCACCTCTCCTCTGGAAATTTTCTAGAATCTACTTGGCTCCTACATTTCAATACATATGTGATCCCCAAAAACTGTATCTAATACCAAATTGGCAGAAATGGACATATTTAACTCAATAAATAACGACCCTTTGTATTCCCCTTGGCTCTGGGTGTATATTCTCTTCCAGTAGTCTGACTTTCCACATGCAATGAATACTACCTCTTTTTACTTTCCCTGCCTCTAGATCTTTTTTTCTTGGTCAGACAATGCTCAGAGGCTTTAGATTGTTCATAAATCTTAGGCCCATTTTCCTTCCACTTTCTATTTACCATAAGAACTATGGATCTTTCACGCCCCATGTCCTTATCCACTTGGTGAATCTGGGTAAGAAGGTCTGATGGACTCTTCTCATTATTTCTCATATTATAATTCACAATAAAACTATAGAAGGTCTTAGGCGTAAAAGATAGTATGTGATCATTACACAACTCATCTCGTAATTTAATCCCTAAGACGACTATATTCTCAATATATCCAATAATCATGACTACATGTGGCTCAGCTGGAAAAGACTCTCCAAGATTAGTAGTGAACAAAATTTTAGAGATCTCATACCTCTCATGTCTTGCATTCTCTTGATAGAGATCTCTAAGGTGAGACATCATGCTATAAGAATCCATTTCCTCGTGTTACTTCAAGAGATCATTGGTCATGGATGATAGAATGAGGATCTAAAAATCAATAGTTTCATTCAGAATTTTCTTTTACAAAGATACTTCCTCATCACTCACCTCATTTTCAGGTGCAAAAGGTAAATAATCTTCCAGTACATAAATTGTCATCTCATTGTGAAGGATAACCTGACGGTACATTTTATACTCCTATAAATTAGTGATGGTGAGAAGGTTTTCCTTCTAGAGTATGGATCAAAATGATATTTTTGATGTCATTTTGATTTCTATTTCTATAAATTAATATAAACATATTTTTAGTACATTATCTTGATAAATATAGTCAAATAAATAAATATTTATTTATTAGTCTCCAACTATTTTTTTGAAACCCAATATCCCTCATCATTGGCTTCAAAATATAATACTTCTTGGAAATTATTGAGACATGGATCAATATTTACCTTCACATTACCCTAACTCGTGTTGGTCAAACAACATTAATGGTTTTAGTTAGGCATTCCAAATGCCAGCTTCATTAACTCATGGATCCTTGATCTGTTGAGTGGACTCCACAATCCTAAAATCCTTAATTTTGGATTTCCTCAACCATTGCCTCTTTATTACACCAATTCCTTCTAGGGCAGTCAACCCTCGATGGAAACTAAGTTAAGACAACCCAAAACATCAATTAGAATTCCTAGATAATTGAAATCACCCAAACTAGAGTTGTTCAATCACTTTGAACTATAGTTCGATTCTATCAAAAGTAGTGGAAGGCTATACCGACTTAATATTTAACTGTGGGTTTTTAACCTTTATTCGAAAATTTTCAATAATTATATTTCACTTTCTTGTTAATGTTAAGTGGGATATACTTAAGTGATTAAACATGTATAGATAATATTTACACATAAGCCATTTTTATTTTAGTTCCATATTGTATTCTTGTTAGTTCATTAATTATGTGATCGCGTCAAATATCCATAATGAATAACCATACAAATAACAGAAATAAAATAAAGGGTTTGATCATGAACTTTATTTTAGGTTATTTTATCTAGTGGTTGATAAGCTAACCCTGACCTAGGGGTGAAACACCTTGAACCATTTAAGGTTTGTGTATACAGCTTTATACTTGTACACCTTTGTATCTCCATGGATTGGTTTCGCCACAGATCCTAACTTGCCCTGCATCCTCTAGAAAGGGAGATCCATCCATTAAATATTCTTTTAACTCACATGTAGGATAGGGGTAAAAAAGGGGGTCTACATAAAAGAAACCATGGGAATAGAGGCTCTATATATTAATGAGGAGAATGCACGTAGGATAAAAATTTTAATAACTTAAAATGGATCCAATCAAATAAACAGATCTAGTCTAGCTCATGATCATCGACATACATACAATAACTTATTCACATAATAAATCAAGAATTCAATTATTTAATTATTATTATTATTAAGAGAAACTATGTTTTAATCGATTAATCATTGTCTTTAATTAATCAATCCTTTTTATCTTAATACCTTTTGGAATTTCCTTGAGATTATCATCCATAACCTTATAACAAACATGTACATTAGAAACAACCCAGTAAATACTTTTCCAGAACTACCCAAAATGTATTTTTACTTTTATACACATTATTCTTTGTAACATGTATCATTAACATGGAATTATAATTTTTATACAACTCACACATGATGTGAAGATCTTTGAACAATACAAAAATGTTAATTAAACATGTATCATTCACATTTATAGTGTGCCACATTCTATGTAAACATTGTGTTACATAGTCACTAGCTGGGAAAGCAGTGTATGGGATACACAAATTAACCTTGACCCCAAGGTACTACATGTTGTGTCCAGTGGGCCACATGGCATGTAGTCCGGCTGACCATGCATCAGTCTGTCCTGGTCAATACATGGTGTAATAATTAACTATAGAGTGCGTCATTAATGCACACAGTTTGAATAATTTATGAATAAATCTTAATGAATTGAAAAAAAATAAAAGGCATGTAGATCCAATTAGATGGTGTGTATTATTTTGTTATCTGGATGGAACCATATGTGCCTTCTGATGATATCCTCGATTTAATTTTAATCATAAAATTATTCGTTTTTATTAGATCCGTGAGAAACGATAAGGGAAGAACAGATCTCAAAATTCAGATTACCATAATGATTAAATATGAATTGAAAGATTAAATTATTAAATAATAAATTATAAATAATTATAAAATAAAATATAACCACCCTTTGATACCACATGGAGTTTATGGGTGCAGCAGAAGCATAGGATGGGTGTGTACCCAAATTTCCAAATTATCATAATTGATTATTAATTAGGGATCAGTACGATGATGAATTCCAGTATCCATGGAATTTAATCAATGATAAAATAAAGAGGATATAACCTAGAACCGAGAAGATAGGATTGAGAAAAAAAATTATAATTAGTATAATTTAATTTTTGAATTGCCTCTGAGGTTATTCTTTCATCGATGATATTCATGGGCATAAGTCTAAGGTGTGACTTTGTTGCGATGTATAATCCAAGGATAGGAATCCTCTAGAGGTGATGCATATATGATCCACATATCTCTGGATGTCTTCGAATGATCCTCTGATTTCTAGCATGGAAGATCCTTGCGCTTGTGAAGTCCGCCTTCGATCACCTTGAGAATCACCTCCAAAGCATCCTCCTCGATCCAATAGAGGAGGACCTCTCTCATTCTTGAGAGTGTTCTTGGAGAGGGATGAGTTCTCTAGTCTCAAGAGATTTTCTCCAGGGATATTTTGAACACAAAAATTGGTTATCTAGTGTAATGACCCCTTGGATTATATAGATAATAATAACATAACGGGGAAATTTAATATACTAGGTAATAATAAATAATCAGCACATGTTCCATTACTTAATTAATTATTCCATGTAAAAACCACATGTAAAATAATAATATCAATGATATTATTTACATGAAACATACCTAAATAATTTAATCCACCAGGTAATAATAATTAACACATGTGAAATTACTTAATTTATTATTCCATGTGAAAACCCAATGTCAAATAACAATAGAAATGCAATTATTTCCAATAAATGTGATTAACTTGTATATAATATTTAAATATTATTTAACAAAATAATATTTAATATTATTTCACATCAGACACATAACATGGTCCACCAATACTCCTCAATATTTATCAGTCCTTGAATACTGGATATTTATTTATTGAATAAATATAATATTATTATTCACTAATAAATAAATATTTCGTTCTCAATATATTCTCTCGAATAACCAGTAACGAAATAAATGTGATCAAAAATACATGAATAATTATTAAACCACAAATAGTAATAGTATTTATTCAACTTGTTAAATAAATAAATCATTTTAACAAGATACTAGCAACACTTTGTGTGTGACCCTCTAGGCCTCTTTCTTGTTTTCATTAGGTGGGCTTGCCTAAAGTCCAAGATTACTATCTAGAAATGGGTCAAGGAACCCAAGAGAAAGAATTTGATGTCACAAAAACGTGCCACATCATAGAAATTCATACCATGTAATATAATCCCATTGTACCAGTGTATTTAATCAATCGGATTGCATGAAAGTTCGATCAACCCATGTGCTCAATTTCCCATTCATTGACTTCCCAGAATTAAACTTGCCTAAAGAACACCATGGCCATGGATTTAGTTAGGCTATATCATTTCTATAAAAGGTCCTGAGATTTATTCTTCAATAGATGTGACAAATCCTTTCTCACATTATTCATTAATGCATAATTACTCATGACACACCCAACATATCCTACCATACCGCGAACATATTTCATCATGGTTTTGTAAATACATCTAAGTGAATGAGACATAATACCCATTAATAATGATCTTAAATTCTATGGTCCAATACACACATCCACAGATAGGAACATCCAATGACACTTATGAATTTGTATTTCTTATTTGCGGGTCTTTTCTCGTAATATCCTCCTGAATATTACTAAGGGTGCACACCATGAGAAGGTTCCTCAAAGATTCATGAGTCCCCACCCCTGATAGCCTGTATCTTTTAGGTCCCTTAAAATGATATCATACGTCCATAGAACATATATTCAAGAATAGTTTCATGGAAATTATGAGTTCTCATCAAAGTAGGGATTTGGTAAGACCTTTTAGTGCAACAACTATTCTTATGACATTATCACATAATGTGTCACATATAAGAACAATCATGTTGGGATAAAGAGTTTATAAATATTCGTCCAATTAATATAGGTTTATCTTAAAGTAAAAAATAAGTTGGTTTCTAGGGAACTAACTCCAATAGACATAAGGGGATGTGAGGATTTCAAATGGGGTATATAGATTTTCTATGGGAAATTTGAGAGTTTTTGGTGAGTATTTGAATCCTATATAAGGGTATAAACATGAAGGGTCTCACCCCCATGTATTCCTATTTTGTAATATTATGGATTTTTTGCTAATAGATTTTATATATATAATTTTTTCCAATTTATACATTGGGTTGTATATATTTGTTGAGATTCCCTTACATTGATTTACATTTTAAATAGAATCATATCATGTTTTGAAATGGTATTATAAATATGAAGGTACCATAGTGGTAGTCCAGTTGGGTTTTTCTTTTATTTAAAAATCAAATAGTCATGCCAGGATATTCAATAAACTCTTTATCTTACTTTTTTTCAATTGAATCATTCTTAAAGAGTGTAAACCATCTCCCATTCTTTTTTATCTATTCTTCAACATGCTTCCTTTCATTGGGTGATAGGGAGGTGTTCTTGAGGTTCCTTTTCTTCTCTGGTTGTTTTGGGTATAAAATATGGGTTATTAAAAATTGGGATCAAATTAACTTAAGGAATCTTGGTTATGGGATTGATTTCAATTAAAAGATAGGATGTTTTTGTCTCATAATGTTATATGTAAATATTTGTATCTAGTATAATTATGGTTGAATTTTCTATTGCCAAGGATGATCTAGTTTCTTTTTTGAAATTCTCCATATGTTATTCCCACTCAAGATACTCATGTCTTTGTAGGAACAAGTATAGTAACATGATAGATATTATTAATTATTTAGCCTATTTATTTTATTTTTCAAAACATTTTATTGTTTTTATTGTACAATAAAAAATTTAATAAATAAATGATGCTTCCCAAATAATTAATTAATGATAACCATGTAAGGGTAATGCATTTAATTGATTTAGTTAGTTTAAAATCATAATTTACCAGTTATTACATATATTTTACATGCATAACTTTAATGTACGATTCAATTTAATTTTCAATGTTAAAAAAATTCCTACAAATATGGAATACCTCATAAAGAGATAGACATACAGAAGATGAGATGGGATTATGACATAACTAGTACTGTATAAAAAAATTATTACTTTTAAATTGTATGTAATGGAATGTAATGTGATATTGTTCATTAATGTAGAATTTAACATGGTTCTGATTACCTTATAGTTTTCAGGAATGATCTTGATAACAAGATCTTCCTATTAGGAAACCCGTTGATCCGTAAATTATTCAATGAATAGCTTAGTTTTTTTAAGAATCTGGTCAGTAAATACCCTTATCAGAACCCTAAATTGTGGATGTTATGTGTTATTTATAGTTCCCTCCCCATGTCACTTTTTAAGCTAATGATTCCAATAAATAATTTGTGGAGTGTATTGATAGAATTCACTTCGTCTTTGATACTATTTAGACTTTAGACTAGAATCGATTTTACTGAGCCATGTTTATGCTAGAATGAGTTGTCCATAATTGGTAGAACATGATGATATAGGTGAATAAGAATCCTAGAAATGACTAAAAGGTTATTATATGAATTTTATTGACGTATTTATACCCAAATACGCTTTAATAAGTGAAAAATTTAGACGTTATGGAGCTCAAACTGGGTATAATGTCCATGATAGAATACACTTCTAGGTTTACAGTGATAATTTTCTTCTATCCTTATATGATATGTGGTATGGAATAGAAATATAGATAGTTTGATATTGGATCAATGGAACCTTTTTGAAGATCCATTAGATTCAGACAATGTTTAGTTATATTTGTCGTCCATATGAATTTTCTAAACCTTCACTGGATGATAATGGAGTGTCTTCTATTATATAAGAAAATGAGGATCTTTTTCATCGATCTATCTCATACTATAAAATGATGTGAGAAGGATTCCAATTTATTTGGGTGAAGGAGAATAATGTTGGTTTCTTTGTGGGAAACCTATAATATTAAATGGATGGAATTTTATTCTTCATGGACTCAAGAAAAATGTATCTGGAAAGAGAAGAATGATTAACAATAGTTAATAAGAAGTGGAAGATACTTTAAAAGAATCTATCTAATTGGGAGATTAATTTTTCATTATTTAATAAATATGTATTTTTTTATTCTATATGATGATTTGAAGAAACCATCCTTGAATTAACTATCATTTTTACTACTAAATATTTAATTACTATACATAAGGATGATGTTTTGCAAAAAAAAATTGGAGGTGATTTGAAGAATCCCTGTATCCATTGTAGGAATTTTGAAATTTTGGATCTATAACCAAAACAATTCGATGTCATATTTTGTACATACCATTAAGAAATGCATGTTAAAATTAGTTCAAGTGTATGACTTTTATCCATATCATAAGAATTAAGAAATATGTCATATTAATTTAGTAATAAAGTATGATCTTCTAGTGACTTCATCAGTGTTTGTGCATGTTGAAAGGCATCAGAGCTGGTGAAAATACTATATCATAATAATTTTATGGACACTGTATGACTTCCTTCTATGCATATTTCATTGAGGAGACAAATTTATGACTTTGAAACAGGGAGTGTGACTTTTCATGTCAAAATTATGATCCATGTTTGAAATATACATGGACATTATATGAATTTCATGTATTACTAAATGGGATTCTAATTGGAATATTACTTTTGATCCCTGATGTAATCTTCTAAGTTATAGTGTATGACTTCTATATATGTATATGTCTCCATTTATTGGAAATTTTCAAGAAATTATAAAAATACACAATTGATTATTTAAACAATAAATTTAATTTTTTGGGGCCAAAATTATTAAATATTGTTCAAAACAACGCGATTTATAGATAAGACATTATTCATGAATGTTTCATATAAGATCAAAATAAATAAATTATCAATTATCAATATTATGAGGTACATAAAAATGAAAAAAAAGACTTCATTGGTTTTCATGAATCATATATATCATTTTTCATCATTTCATATGTTATTTTATAATCATAAATCATCGAGATATGATCTTCTTGATATGGTTATTAATATTCAAAACCTAGAAAAAGGAGATCATGCTGATATAAAAGGCTATGAATTTACTCAATCCTGAAATGAGAGTACTTCTAAATTTATGTAAATATTTAATTAAAAATCAGTTAATTCATGTGTTTTTTCTTAGTTTTTAATATAAAAAAAATATTTGAAATCTGATCATGAGAAAGATGTTGAGTGTGTTGGTGTGATAGTTTAAGTGTACATATACAATATTTGAATCTCTAATGGTTCTTGGGAAACTGTTACTCGACATGATACTATTTTTAAAGAATTTATGAGACTCTTAGAGTTTAAAATGGTTCGTCATTTAGAAGAGGCTAAGAGGGAGTGAAATGAGAATGATGAGATGATATAAATAGTTGGGAAAAAGTCACTCTATAATAAATATCTACTATGAAAAATCCAATGAATTTCATGGGATAATGAAAATTTTGAGGTGCTAGTTTATTTTTCATGCATGTGTAATATGAATATTTCAATTTTTTGAAATATAAGAAGACACCACCAAATGGTAAAACTACCTATAACAAAATATAAAGATTATTTTGGGGTGAAAGATGAGGTTTGGTGTGTGGATAGATGTGTAGAGTTGTTAGTTAGTTGGGAGAAAAAGAGGAATCACTCTAAGAAGTGAAGGGATGAATCAAGAGAATGATACCTCTTGAGAATGAATCAGAGTCATCAAACTACTATATGAAGACGAGATTTATTATGTTTTTAAGAATAAAAATAAGATGAGTAGGAGGAGTTCATCTTGTTATGATAGACATATAAAGTCAATGAAGAAGAAGAAAAGAATTTTAGTCTGAAGTTTACATGTTCTTAGGTATTATAAATATTTTTTTCATTAGTTTTAATGTTGATAATTTGGAGTTTGAGAAATATAGTAATAAATTTCAATATTAACTTGTATGATCCACACAAAATTTTATAGGATGTTGTTTAAGTGTTTTATTTGAATATATTCATCCAACTGATGCAATTATTTTTTGTGACAATAGATAATTTTTTTTGTGAGAAATGTCATCCCTAGATATCATGAATGATCAACTTATAGACTATAAGAGAAAATGAGAATTAAATTTGGTGGTATTCGATTTTGTGGAATATTTTTGGGATGTAATTTTTGTTCACATGCATTATATTTTGAAACCACACATTTGTAATATAGATAGAGTTGGTTAGGATAAAAACATATTGTAGAGTAAAATGGGTTTGTTTATTAAAAAAAAGATTTTATATTTTAAAAATATTGGACAACACATGATTTAACCCACTCTAAGTTGTGTCTGTGCCAGTCCAATAATACACATAATTTGTATCAAATATTAGGTTCTATATGATTAGATCTTAATATTACTACTTAGTAATTTTTATTATATTATATGAAGTCTATATTTGAAAGTGGAGATGAACATATTAAAATTTCAAATTCCATACCTATTAATATAAACTTTGAAGTTTAATACAACACACTATATAACAAGAAGAAAAATGCGGTAAAATTTAAGAAAAAATATTAAATAGGAAAGTGGAACAAACACCATATAAAGGTAATCATAGGTTTATTTTTCTTATCGAATTTTTTTATTACTATTTCTTTGATGAATAAAGCATAATAATTTATGGCACTGTCTCTAAATATTAAATCATATTTATTGAAAAATAAAGGATTATTTTAAGAAAATACCTATTAAATTTGTCACTTATATATGTTAAAATATCAAAGGGATAAAATATGACAAGTTACATTTAGAGAATAAATCGAATGTGATGGAATATTAATTAGTAACGAATATAAGATATTATAGTACTCTCAAAATGCTGGTGAAAGTCAAGGAGGAAAAGGTTACCCTTTGTAATGAAATATTGTTTTCATGCTTCTAATAAATTTAAAAGAGATATATGTGAGGAAGAATTATTTGTAAAATTTTACAATGAGTTGTTCTATTCTTGGTGTAAACTATATAAAGTAATCATTAATGTTAAATATGTTTAGTTAGAATAATAGGAAAGGAGGATTATAGAGCCAGATTGTTATTTTCAAGAGAAAAATAAAAAATTTAGATCCATTTTAGAAAGTTAAAAATGAATTGTAAGGATGGTTGAGAATAATTGCTTATGAGAGAAAAAAATATCATCATTAAATGTTTTGAGTTGGAAATCAAGTTGAATATTTTAAAATCTATAAAAGCTAGAGTCTCCCAAAAAAAACTGAGAAAAAATTTATTTCTCCATATATATATATATATATATATATTGATTATAATATCTATAAAAAATAAAAATGGTGTAAATAATGGTGTGGAATCATCTGAAGATTCATAGATCTCAATACCTTGTCAAAAAGTAACCATTGTACATATGTATGTGTTAATACTGAATCTATTTTTTATTGAAATGCAGGAAAAAAGATGAAAATTACCCAAATATGGGAGATTCAATATTCATGAAGCCACACCAATAATCCAAGGGTGGAGGTCAGAATATCCCCATAATGATTCACCATGAATATTGTACAAATATTTCAGGTTCCCACCTAAAATCAACAAGAAAATCAATGGGGAATGATTTCACCTACATGGAAAATATAAAGATTTATGTGTATATGTTTGTGTTGTTTAATGTTATGGAACAGATATATGGATTTTTGTAAAAACAATAGAGTATGATCAATTGATGGAAATCAAAAACAATGGTGGAGTAAAAAATAATCAATAATAAAACATGCTAGAATAAAATATACTCTATATAAGTGGGAGAAACATATAGTAAAAATAGATTTGTAGGATTGGAAAACTTCTACGACTATTTCAAAAAAAATAAAACAATTATCAATAATTTATATATTTATCCTCCCAGCACATCGCTCGTTATAGTAAATGGTAAAGGCCCGAAATTTAGGTTGTGAAGCAAATTATATATAAAATATGAAAGTATATCTTGTAAATAAATAAGTGGAGAAAGCTATTGAAAAAAATAACCCAATAATAGAATTAAAAAGGGTGTCAAATCATTTGGAATGAAATTTCCCTATTGATGTAAAAGAGACCACATCATAGACCATTGAAAATTTTCCATGAACATCATGGTAAAAGTGATAAATCTAGAATAAAAAATAAAATCCATTCATGATAGAGAATTTATGATTGGATTATTGGTTGATTGTCTTTATGAATATTTTGAAAGGATAAAAAAAATGGAAAACTAAATTATAATGATGATGTGTTTGTAAGTTTCCAATAGGTTGTATATAAGGATAAAAAGTGTATGACTATCATTCTAATCAAATGAAGAATAAAATAATATATCTAATGTCTCCTGTCAAAAATATAGATTCTTCAAAATAGGTTTCCTTAAATAAGAATAAGGTCATGCATATACCAAAATATTATCTTTTAATATGGAAAGATTACATGAGAAATACTAAAGGGATGGATAAACATTAAATAAATGAATTTTCCCTCATTACAAATTTAATAAGGGAAATCTATCTAGGATTAATGTTAAAAATGGAAATAAATCTTGGTTCCCCAAATAGGAACTGATTTGATGCGCTGGTGGAAGGAAAAAATTATTCCCATTTTGGTCTATTTTTTCAATTATGGGAATTTACGGTGATGAAATTTATAGAGTATCCATTGAGGGTAAGTAAATAAAATTATTAGGTTATTATAGTTCTAAAAACTTATCGGGAATATTGATTTGTAGATAACCCCATCAAAAAATTGAAGGATGATGAATGACTTTCATTATCTCATCACTATTTTTACTTTTATTTAATATGTTTATCAAGGGTGAGTGATTATGTAACAAAATGTGGATGAAATAAATTAAAATAAAAAAATTTATGTTCATGTTCATGTGATGATAGGTTATTGAATCCTCTTGAGAAATCACTTTGAATAAATTATTTGTAAATAAATTCAAAGTTGATGCCACATTTAGAACTATTTATAGAAAATCATTTTTTCTAAACTAATAACTCTTATTTTATACAAAGGTTTAGACAATATAGATTGATATTTTATGAGTTAATGGATAATTTATAAGAATAATGTGCTTTCAAAATTTTGTCATTGAACTAATGGAAAATTTTGAAATTAGTTTACCACCCAGTTATAGTATGAATTTATAAAATTATTTTGAGTTTGTTGGAGATGAGAAAATCTTCCCTTGGAGTTGTAATATTCATAAAATAGGACAATAATCCCCAATAAAATGTAAATATTGTTGATAAAAACAATCCCTCATTTTAATTTCATATCAATAAAGGTTGAGTGATGTTTCATTTACTTTGGATATATATGGTATTCAATGTAAATCCGTTGGTGGATATTTGAGGTTCCCTTGGATTTAGAGAAACTTGAGTTTCATTTTTTGTCAATATCTAGAATGTAAATGTATTCTAAATGAGAATAGGGTGGCCAGCATTATATAAGAAAAATAGGATCAAAATCATGGATCAATGTCATGTTGGAAATATATGTGAGGTGGGTATCCATGTATTTGGGTAAAAAATATTGAAGTTGGTTTCTTCATGAGAAACCTATAGCATCATAAGATTAGAGAATTGTTCTCATGAATTCAAGAGAATTTATGATGGTAGGATGTGCACAATCGATAATTAATAATAGGAAGTTGTATATTCTTTGGAATAATCCCACTAGTGTTGTTTATTCATTAGCATAAGGTTTTTTCAACAAAATATCTCCCCATATTATTTTGTTGAAAATACTTTTAAACAAATAAAAAATATCATGTTGAAAAAACCTTTATTCACCTTCTACCTCTACATCCATTCTCATTCAGTTACTCCAAATAGTGAAAAAATAATTACTTAACACATACTTCAAGACTGTATGATACAATATTGGTGTGAGAACCATAGTAATAAGAAATATTCATCAATAAACCACTTCATTCCCAATGCCACTTATTAAATATTTACTAATAAAAACTATACTTGAAAGCTGATATTAATTATTATTGGGGGTCGATACTAATTGTGGAAAAAAGTTAATACCAAGTTTCTTTAAATAATACTACTTCCTCAACCAAAAAGGGGAAAATTTATTCATCATAAACCCCAAGGTCATTCTTTCATTAAAATTATACATTTATATAATAACTTGAGCAGCACTATATTGAAAACTCACCCAACATACTATCTCCCCCTGATTTATCATATACTATCTCCCCTTGATTTATCACATAGGTCAACATGCATTAATATACACTACCTCAAGTACTCTTATTGTCTTTTTCAATTTTTACAAATATTTATTTTAAATAATCATACGTTCTTGGTAGGCATACCATGTGTTCATATGATCACATTATAACATAGAGATATCACATGATACAATAATATTCACCAGATCATCCAATGTTGGTAGGCTTAAATATCTAAGACATATATACCATAGTCCATTTTTTCTTTCTTGGATTGAAAGAACTTATATTCATATCCATTAATATGGTAGATATTTTCCATTTGTGCACTTCCCCTTGATAACTACATCACAATAATTTCCTTTAATTATACAAGTATTATTGGTAAATATTATTACACGCCCTGAGTCACATAGTTGACTACCACTAAGAATGTTGTAATTGAGGTATTCGGTGATAAAGTAATTTGTGTGTCTCATATCATTGCCCGAAAATATTAATTTCTTAGATCCAATAATATTTTTTCATCCCTTATTTTTAAATATGAGGAAATATTCCTTTTAGTTCTTGATTCAATTACCAAGATACATAATTCCTATTATGTAGGAAGTGAATCATCTATCAAGGATCTATAAACTTATACGATCTGATGATTTTAGGGAAATCTCTGAGACAACTACCTACTTAACCCTTTTATTTTTTATCCCTACATTTGGCTTCACTACTGGTGTTGATTGACATGCCTAACAATATTTAGAGAATTACATAGAAAGTAAATATTGACTAGATGAAATCTAATTTAACATTTTCTTCTTATATAATGATACCTTGATCTATTTCATACATCCACTTTGGGTCTATATCAACACATTTCATTACATTACTGACATAAGATACATAGCCAAATGTCTAAATCCTCAGGACCAAATATATTGACCATCAAAAGAACCCATGAAATAGTGAACTCTGATCAGCTTTTATTGTCTCTCTAGTTTCCTCTAGAATATCATGGTTATGGAATAAAAATTTTTGGAATTTCAAATCATTACAAAATAATAAAAGCTAATAGTAGGTGTATTCTTTTTTATATAATTCCAGTTGACTATTGGGTTCTCTAAATATTATTATTTTTATTTGTTCCCAAATCAACCATCATCATTAGAGTTTTTTATTAAAGCCTAGAATCGACCATCACTACATTCAGCTTAATATTAATCCATATACTAGCCTTATCATTCAGATATTCCTTTTTCTTTTGTTAGTGGTCTTTTGCCTATCTTTGGAACATTATACTCCATGTTCACTTTTCTTGTATCTTATGTGATTTTTATTTCAGATTTTATCTTGATATTTAAGTGTCCCTCAAGATCTTCTACTTTATGTCACTATATTTCAATTTCATCCTAAATATATTTGGGGATTTTGATATTATCCTTCAATATATTAGTTAAAAATCTATTTCCATGTATTATTCTTAAAATTTAATCTTGTACTCAATAAATTTATTCAGTTTTTATGGATTTTCATATATAATATTTTCAATTTATACCTTCGTCTTAGAGGTCTCTTAATCATTGTTATATTTATAGAGTTTGGAATCTGGATCCAATCAATTGGTTTTCTTCATTTTTTCTCTCCAAATATGTACCTCTTTTAGGGTGACATATAATTAAATATAGAGATAAAATCTTCCTTACCTTTTTTCTTCATTATTAACACTTTTTTCCCTTATCTAAGAATTATGGAAAATTTCAACAATTGAATATTCATTGTCGTCTTTGTGATTGTAACTTTTTTTCCCTTAATTTCTCTTAAAATATTTTTTATTATGAATGATGTTTCTTCTTCATAATGAAATTACACTATGTATCTATTCTACCATTCACAATGGTTGAATACATATTTAAGGGAGTTTCATCATCTTCAATATCATATTAAATGGTCCTAGATCACATTATGGAATGGTACCCAACCATTCCACACCAAAATAATGTGATCGGAAGTTTCCCTTTAGGAATTCTATTTCCTCTCTATTGATTTGAGGGAAGAAAGGACATGACTTCATCCACATATTCTTTTTCCTAGCCATATTCTAAGGTGATATTCTTTATAGAATTCAATTCAACCTCCTTATATTTTACCTTTTACACAAACACATTATCATAATTTCTCATACCATATGTGACATAAGTATTGTGAAAACTATACAATGTTAGATAATTTTTATCTTTTTCCCCCAATATAGATACTTTTAAATTGAACCAGAATAAAAACATTTTTAATGTGTGTTTGAAAAAAATTAGTCCATCAAGGGTTTCACTATGACCACACATTTACTCCATAATAGCATTATTAGAGTAAAATAATGTTTCAAAATATTTATCTAGGTTTATCCTCATGTCCATGCAATTTTTCCATAGAACCTATATTTTGGATTCTCTAAATTTTAATTTCATTCATAGGTGTTTATAATAATTCCCCATGTGGCATGTGAAGATTTACACAACATCCCCTTTGCGTATACTTTTTTGGATATTGATCCCCCTAAATCATTGATTTTTTTAGCATAAACATATAATTCTATTTAATATTCATCTAATTAAGACCCATTATTTATACAAACTGGCATCTCATGCATAAAAATTGTATACACATCTAGTTTTAGATATCAGATGTAGTGTTTTGTTTGATCCATACAAATTGGGAAATTATTTCCCATAATGATTAAAATACCTTTTTTATTGAATGATGTTTTGGTTTTGTTGAAGAGATATTAATTTACTATTAAAATTTGATCTGATATCGATTATTAGACCCACTAGGTTACATACCCAGAGAAGTGGGGTGGTGACTCAGGGTATGAAGGATAAAAAACCACGCATTTGATATTTTTCCATAACTTAATACTCTATTATCTATTTTTCTAAAAATAATAAAAATATATATGTTTAGAAATTAAAAAATGTGAGAGAAAAAAAATATGTGTCACACTCGAGTAAGGATATACTAAAAAAAATAAAAACGTAATGTGATAATATACCAGAATCCAATAAAACACTCCACTATTACATTTTTTTGAGACAAATCACTATCCCCCATGGTTTTAATCCATTAATATTGTGAAAGATAATTTATATATATTCTAAGGTGACCACACTACACTTCTATAATATTTTATTGTTGTTCTAAATTAGATCATATTTAGTTCATACATATGTGAGTGTGTCATGAAACTCCTTTTTATCATGAGACATGAAATCCACTTTATTGTGTCACTTTAATTTAATCAAAAATACCTTTAGAAACTTTTTTTATCCATGAAATTTTCCTCTCCAATCAGATCATGTGGGAACCACACAGTTCCTAGGTGGTGCACTTTCTATCATGTTCAAGATAGATGGAACCTCTAGTATGAGTTTCTCCTTTATGAACATATTTCATAAATAACCTAAATCGGATTCCACCATGAAAAAGTTGTATATGATCCTCCTTCCATGAACTTTTTATTTAGTATTAATTAATTGACATGGATTCCCTGTGTAAATATCTATTCACTGTACATCCCAAACATTTCAGTTGTCATTACATCCATAAAATTACCTTCTGAATTGGTGGAATTCTTTAACAATGATCTCCATGAAAATTTCCCACTCTATTAAATTAATTCATTATGGGTTCCTTAGAAAGTCAATAATAACTCAAAAAACTAAAAAACCATGAAATTACTACAAATCCATTCCATACACTTACTCCTTTTTTGTCCACCTATTGTTAATTCCTAATAAATTAGGCACTAACAACGAGGTCACACGATCTTCCTTTTTGGATTTGACTACCATGAACTTCTTATAAGATAAAACCATGCCACACATTTACATATATAGTCTCCAAACATGATGTTACATACTATGTTATTTCTTCTCATTCTCATACCAACTGGGCAGTCCTAGTAACTTACATCCACTTTCTATTCAACTTTGTGTATGTACCGTGTAGTCTTCTTAGTCACCATGGGAACAAACTTCTTTTTATGCTATCCCCACAAACTAAAAACATTAAATACCATAAATTTCATATATATAATTTTTTAAAACATTTGTTAATGACCTCACCATTCAAACACTTGGTTGGGAAACAAACATGTTGTATCTTTTTCAACCAACATTGTTAAAAAATATATTTTCTTCTCTATGGTTCTACATGAACAATTTTTTTTCTGGGCATACTACCCTGCAAAAAAGTTCTCTTATAGAGGAGAGAAACTAAAAATAATTTTATTCCGTGCATATGACTCCTGTGATAAACCCCTCTCCACAAAGTGTACCCCTCCTGGGCCGGTAATGTGAGAAGGTAGATAATGACCCCAGAGTCCCTCCTTTAGTAGGCCATGGGTTGGCGACTAGCACCGAGGGTATAGTAACATACAAATGGGAGGCATTACCCTCTTAGTTAACACATGTGGAAGAGAAAGATAAGATAGACACAAATCAACTCCAACTGAGAAATGGAAATATAAAAGAAACCCACGTACAAAAATAGAATGTCATGCAAAAGTACTAAAACAAAAAGGGGGAACTGCAAGTACCCAAAAGAAAGTAAAAATAGCAGCAACCACAAGCCCGAACAGCTCCTGCAACCACAAACTAGTAGAAGCCAGCTTGATCTCCAACCTGCTCCAAGTGACCTGAAAAAAATTTTATATATACATAGGGTGATTATAACAGTATACTCAGTAGGATCCTCCTCGAAGCCTCTCGTGAAAATGTATAGAAATCATGCTAAAGCACAGTGAACAACAAGTCAAACTGACTCATTATCTAAACATGTATACTATGTTTCCAACCTCACCATGGCTACTCTCACCATGTAACACATACAATAATATAGAATATAGTAAAAAATATCAAGGGTACCCTGCTACTACTTCCCCACTGGTTTGCCACATTTCCCCAACTTCACTGGTCCTAACAATCTCTCTCTAAAAAGGCTTGCCTACAGACACTTGGGCGAAGCACCACAATCTGCACCTCATGCACCAAAAAGGCTTTCCCACAGACAACTGGGCTAAGAACCACACCATCATCACAACCAAAAGTAACCAGGTAGTTTCAGGGAGCCACCACAGCTCGCGTAACGTGTATCATACGTCGGGTATTATTTCTCAATCCATTACAACTGATACACTGAGTAAGGATCCTCAAGCCATCACAGCCTATACACATTACACCTATAGTAGTCCATAGGATACTATATCTAGAATATATGTGTGTGAATAACCACAAGCCATTAAATCCCTCTACACATATATATTGGGAAAACTAACAGTTGTGCCTAATGGCAGAAGTATCTACCAAGAGAAGAGAGCGGGGCCAAAGGGGGTAGTTATCCATTCATCCTCCCACCGGAATGTTGGGGAAAACACCCGCAAGACTCAGAATCCCCAGGGTGTTATTTTCCCTTACTGACAGGGTGGAGTAGCGTATAGAAACACAAAAAGTACAAAATATACTATATCTCACAACCACACTATAGGCATAACCTAGTATTAGACACAACTATAGATAACGTCTCTCGGACTTCAGGCTTCCACTTCTAAGACTAGTTATCCTATAGGCACACAACCATTTAAGGAACTTTTTTAGATTACCTCATTCCCTTTTTATCAGTTTCACTTGAAGTTAATTAATTCATTAAAAATTAATTAACCATGAACAATTCCACATTAAAGATTTCATGAGCATCACACCCAAAATCCATTGTCCCTTAAAAAGTACAACCTCATAATTATGTTCCAGAAAACACCAACCCCATGGGTTAACACCATTTATTCAATTATTCATTACATAATTACTTTCCCATATTCCTAGACATTATAGAAAATCATTCTATGCTACTAAACACAAGGGGGATCAACACGGTGAGTAGATGTACTACACGTCGAGTCTTTGCCTCCTATAGTAAGATCGTATCCCATTCCCCCTTGAGAAGATAAATACAGAAAGCATGTGGCATACCCCGTGTGTCTTCACCTCTTTCGGAAGAAGGGTAAGCAGGACCAGTGGCCTTGAGCAGTGGGGAAATGTAAAGTAGATGAACAACCAAAGAACCAGAATGCAACGAACAATCACATCCATCTCATTCCATCAACCCTGGTGTCCTACCCGACACCCGCATGCATAAACCGATGCATCTCGCCACTCTAGGCGTCATCTTATACCACAACCAAAAGGCCTCTATACCCCCACATATCACAACAACCATCCAGGATCACATCACAGTACAAGCAGTAGGAATGAAAACATCACATCAATTGGGATCTTGGCCCATTAACAGTCAAGAGGGAAACTCATAACCCTTCAAGGAATTATCAAACAACAAAATTCATTAATACATCTTGAATGAATAGGTTTATAAATATTTGGTTCCAACATCGGGAAACCTAACCAGTAATCTATCACAAAAGATTAAACATGCTTACTAATCCAATTTGATTAACATCAAATTGAAACAAGAACCAGATTCTTTTTCATACCTCTCTATCTTTAGTCCAAAAATTATCAATTAATCCCGGTTTACATTATTTACCAATTTTCATCAGGAACAAACAGTTAAGAAAATCAAGCATAGATTTCACACTATACAGAAAAACAAGAGGCAGTAACATACGATCAATAACAATTTCTTTATCGGGTTAAAATATTTCTTATGTCAATTATATTGTCATCTAGTGGGATTAAACATTCTAATGCTACAGTTTCATGTAAAAGAAACAGAAGAAATGAATCCCCTAACTCAAGGGTTTTTGATGAAAACACCAAAAAATGAAGAACGCACATGAAATCCGGGTTGATTCACTAGAAACCCACCTTAGATCTCTTATCATAGAAAGTTAAAGACCAAATCTCATCGTATTTGTCATCCACACACATAGATCCAACCATAACGGGTGTAGATCTAAGAAACCGATAGAAGAGGAGGAGTAGGTCCTAGTTGATCTAATAAACCGAACAAGAACGATCAAGAATGATCACATAGCTCAAGAAATTGGATTCGATTTACCAATAGAAGCCTTCAGATAGCTTCCAAAATGCTTGAGAGAGGTTCTCCAACCTTCAAGGGAGGGTAATCTCGAGTTATGGCCGCTTAGAAGCTTAAACGAGCAAGTTAGAGGTGAAACGGTTGAGATCCACAATTTTAGGATCTAATTTAAGTGCCCACACAGTTAGTCCGCAAGTTTTGAAAAATTGTGCGCTAACTGTGTGTTAGCTACTACCTCGACCACCCCTCTTGCATGGTTTGGATGCATGGTTAGACAAACTGTGCGCCACCCATGTGGATGCTACTACCTCCAAGACCAACCTCCCACAGTTTGGCCACAGGGTTTAGACAAACAATGTGCCACCAGTGGGAAAGCTATTGCCCGTTAGTTTTCCTTAAAAGTCCTCCCAAACGCACCCCCAAGTCACCTTGAGATTCGAGAACACTTCTAATACCACATTTCCATAAGTTAATGGACTACAGAGGTCCGGGACATTACAACTCCCCCATATCCCATGATTTATTCATGTTGTGTGACGACACATGTGTCCTAGTTTAGCATGACGCATAGAACCCGAAACACTATAGGATAGTTAAGGAAGGGTCATGAATTCTTGAGGGAGATATGAAAAAACCCTAGGACCAAAATATTTATTTGAAGATAGTAATTCTATTGAATACACAAATTTTCATTATAATATTAACCAAACATCCACCACTACAATAGTTAGTAGGTTGATAAATATTCAAAACGGATATATCTTGATAATGTGTACTAGTTCATGTTTAAGAAAACATAATTCCCAACCGTTTGAAAAAACCAAAAAACATTTATTAATAAAATTTTGATGATTTTATACAAAAATAATTAGTACATAACCTTGTATAAATGTACCCAATAGTAACAACTCGTAATCATATTCATGAATCAATTACACAAAATTTGTGGACGTAAAAAATAGTGTAAATAAAATCATACAAAGAGTGTAAAGACTTTTTTATAGTATCAGATTTGTGAATATTATTAATAATTAATAAAGTAAAATTATTTTTTAAAATTTCAAAAACATGGGAAAATATAGTGCATATGAAATAGAAATTATCAATTACAGTTTCGTAGTCTCTTGAGTGGATGATTTTGAATCTAAATAATGGGAATTGTATTTATTATATACCATTATTCTATGTTAATTTTAATATATGTAGTCTTGATATCATTATTTTGTTATATTATTAGAATACTAATGAGTTCATGAAACTTATACATTCAAATAATTTGACCTAAATAACATCCTTCTCACTTTGGTATCCTTTCCATGTATATAAATTCTGTATTTTGAAATATATAGTAAGTAATAATCATCATTTTATTTCATATATATTTAGCATAATTATTATAGTATTATTTAATTATTCACCACATTAACTGCACAAAAATCTATGTTAGTGTCCAAGGATTAAAAATATAATAAAAATAAGAGATGTCAAGTGCTTGATCGAATTGATCAGTTCATGAACATGGTTCATGTCTAACAATCTATTAAGATTCCTCATTCCTATATAAGCATTCATTGAAGAATGTGGATCAACATATTACTTTAGACTTCATTGTTAAACAAGTTATTTTCATAGAATCATTTATTTAAGTACATTGTCACTAGGGGATTCAATTTTCACTGTCTATAATTTCAATGAATAATTGGAATTATTGGTTTTGAATTTTTTGAATTATCATATTCCTAAATAATTTTTCTTAATAGATCCATATAAAAAATATGAGTAGTTTTCCTATTTATAATACATTTAATGTACTTTGGGGTTAATTTATATTAACTACACAATCACTAGAACTCATTAATATGATCACTTTTTCCAAACATTATGGTCAATTTTTTTTCCACATAGTCACTTTTTTATATATATTGTATAAGTCTGGTATTCATATTTTGTGTATGAAATAGAAATTTTTCTAAATTTTCACAAATAAATATATATGTTCAATATTAATTATTCATTAATTTTATAGAAAAATATTAATCCAATAATAAAATTCGTTTTCAATATTTAAATAAGAAATTTTACACGAGGAATAACAATAATTCTATTTTTATGATCAAAAATCATGATAATTTGTAAAGCGATAATTATAAAACTTATATAAATGAATTTGAAAAAACATTGAAAAAATAATAATAAATTTATAATTCTTATAAAGGCTTATATTAATATAAAAAACTCATATAAATAAAAATAAATACCACAGATTTTGAAAAAAAAATTAAGGAAATTATTACTTATGTTTTTATCTTTTAACATCTTTTTAGAAAAAAAATAGATTTCTAATCTATATATATATATAATATTATACAATGATTGAAAATAAAAATTTTGTTAACATTTTAGTAATAGTTTTATTTCAATAAATATAATTCATGTATTGAAACAAGTAATAATATTAGAGATAAATGATTGTTTGTATAAAATATGACAGATCATATAAAATTTAATATTATAGAGTATGTCTGAGATAATAATGATGAAAAATATATAATTATATTTATAAAACATTACTTTTTTAGGTTATGACCTGGAATTTTTATCACATCGAGGAAATTATTTTGTTCTAATGAAATAATAACTAATCTAGGATAAAGAAATAATGTATTAAAATAAATCAAATGTGGTGAAAACCAAAAGATATTAGATAATATTTAATTCAAATAAATAAAAAAATTATCATTTTTGTGTTTTCCCAAAGGTAGTTAAATCAATATTTAGTTTTATATTAATTGAATGCATGAAAAAATAAGAATATAAATCATGAATCTTAATTAAAAAGATAATCGTCCTCACAAGCCCTTCCATAAGGTGTTAAACTATTAGAAAGAGAAGAGTTCACTACTACGTTTTTTCATTTAACACTATATGAATATGGAAGAATTTAGGTATATGGAATACAGATATCGATGGGTAGTGTTATATATAATTAAGTATAATATAATGGTATAGAGGGTTCTTTCAATGTCTTGTACTTATTTTTCATTATTATTGAACACATCATTCATGTTAGTCTCTTATTTTAAATATTTATTATTGATCTTATAAATTGATAAATTGATATTTTAAGGTTTCTTAAGTATGTAATTTTTAGTAAAATTAGGATGGAGAAATTTTTTTATAGTATTGGTAGAGTATTAGGTATACAAGGGCTTTATAACTACGACCTAATAGTATTAGGATAGAATTGTAGAAATTTATTGCTCGATTAAAATGTGACTAGAATAATTTTACAAGGTACCTAGTGGCCCATTTCTAGGAATATATTAAGTTATAATATAGTTTTTTTAATAGAAAGAATATAACAAAATGTATTATATTTTTAATGTTGGTACTTTATTATTTTCTTTGCATATCCCTCATAGAGATATCTTCATAGTTTTAGCCTACTCTCTCTATTCATGCAAAGTGATTCCTCCATCAATATTGATTTGGAACCAATACAAACTACTTTTGGACTTCACAGTAATTGTCTCTATTATAAGGCCTCAATTATTTCTCAATATTTTTTTACCTCTTTGGTAGTAAGAAAAATACCTAATAATATTATCTTTTAGCTTTCAACATTATTTCAATGTGGTTGTATCTATTATAATTTAATTTTTGAATTATGGTTTAACATATTATATAGTAGGGGACCCCTCCATCCCTCAAATATTATGAATCTGTATCAGTTTTTAGTAAAAACAAGTAGAGTGAGATCTCACGCAAAATGAATGTTTAATTAAAAAATGACCTTTTAAATCCAGTCTTTCAAGAATTTGATTTTTTATGCTTTTTACCATCCTTTATATTACTTATACCCTATCAAAAAATGAAATCATGAAATATTCTATTAAAATTATTATAATCATTATTATATTTATGTTTCCATAATTTCTTAAACATTTTAGTAGCATTGATATAGTTTTATAAATTACATACAGTTTCTACGTCCCATTGAAAATGTTTCCAATCAATTATATATACAGACTAGATTATAAATACATATTTAGGTCACTAATACTCAGTAAAATTCTAAGAAATAAATAAATATCATGCAAGATCATAAAATGTAAATAAAAATCACAATACTAAAACAACAATATAAAAAACCTATTTAAAAATATTTTGAATATTTTTATCAATCTTGAAATGTTGATCACCAATGCCTTTCTGGGATTCATATCCTATATTTTTGGTACTATTAAATCCTCTAAAACAAATGATGTATAATGAAAGTCAAATACACTAGATAAAGTCTTAGATGTGGAAAACTAATGAAATATCTCTAATGAGGACCAGTAAAGAACATCAAGGACCACATTTTCATTTTCTTTCTATAATGGGGAATACATATCTCCTCCTTGTTATTTATAGTAAGTGTGGAATTCAATGGTCTATATGTAAGATAAGTTGGTGTTAACCCAAATGAGGTGTATTAAATAGCTTCTAATGGTCATTCAGAGTAGTAAAGCGCATCCAAATGTGGGTTATGTCCTAAAAACATTGGGAGTCTCATTAATGAACCTTTATATTGGTTACCAATATAGGTTTTAAAAAGTCCTTATATGTGGGATTACAATTTCTCAACATATAATGGTCCTTGAAAGTCCATTACTCCACCCTCAAACCCAAATCATATTTTTTTCATGGCCATTTCCTCATGGTTCTGTACTAATAATTTAAATAACCCATTATTTATATCATAATAACTCATTTATAGTATAATTAAATAGATATTATATAATTAAATATTTCTACTATTAAAAACAAAAATATTCTATATGATTATATAAACATTATCATATTTACACATGAACTATTCACATTAATTGAAAAATCCTAATTAACATTATATTATCTAAGACCCCGAGGGAACTTTTAATAGTTATAAACAATAAAGAATATAACTCGTTATAAAACCCTAATAGAGGTATCTATAAACACATCATATTAACCAAATTTACTAAGGGGTTTAGTGTGATCCAATCCACTACATGTCTAATTGATGGAATACTTTTTCCTTAAAATTCATATTAAACACAATAAATAGATAATTTCACTATCATATAACTTATCTCTTTTTATAAATGACCATGTTGATTAAATCTTAAATAACTAATCACATTTAATTAAAAAAACATGGAAATGAATTTACTTAGTCAAAACATAGTTGATGGTCATGACATCATAACCAGTCATATGGGAAAAAACATCTTATATTGGTTAAATAAATACCTCCACTAATTTAATATAATACCCCATTACAGTCTATTAATATAAATTCACAAGTTAATTTATATATGTGTAAAATTAAGAAGATTTATATGTGGGGAACCAACTTGACAACATTAAGTCAAATTATCTATAGTCAATATTCACTTATGTATCACCAATGACACATAAATGATTATCTATATATTATACTTTAAGAAGATCAATATAAATAAAATATCCCCAAACTATATCCCATGAGTGATTATTTCTATCTCTATAGATGTGATCCTACTCATTTGATTCATAACATATCATTACAAAAAATATGATGATCATTCATCAGGGATATCCTAGGATACAAATATTCTTGGGCATCTTTGTCGAATCATCTCCTAGGATATATAAAACAATCATAAATGAATGAAAATATATTTTCATAAATATAAATTACATGATAAAAAATGTCCCTAAGATAATAACACTTTACTACATTTGGGAAAACACTAAATATTCCCAACTTTTGTTAAATCTAGTCACCCATTTAGTACTAAGAGAATGGTTGCTATTTTCATTCATTTATTACATAACAGGGCTAGTTAAGGGATCCAAAATGTTATCCTATATAGGAACTTGACACATATTAATATCATCACTATAGAGGCTCAGGCTTAACATACATGGATATTAAATCATTTTAGATTAATATTCAGTACATTACAAAAATACATTCCAGAAGACCTTAATATTTTAGTGTCTTTTGGAACATGGAAACAAGTTGTTCTATCCTGGTGAAAGATATTCCACATCTCCTATACATATATCCACCTTTATTATTTCTACCAAAAACCATTCCTCATAACATGGGTAAGGAAACATAATAAATGGGGTGATCTCAAATGCTCAGTAAGGGTAAATAAGTTATCTATGAAAGCATAATTATGAGATTATAGGGTATGAAAACATGATCAAAATATTAGAAGATCATACCCTATATGTAAAAGATCATAAACATGAATCATGCAAAAAAATCTAGGCAGTTCATAAGACATTAATCATAAAGAAATAAAGAGCATAGTCCATGAAATCATAACATATTAATAAGATATGTATCATAATGAAATAAAGAGCATAGGCTAAGAAATAATAACATAGGAATAATACATGGAATTGTGGAATACATAAACATGTGAATTCATCCCTTGTAAGTCAAGATGCATTGCTAGAACATATCAAGGTACATCATGGGAACTTCAGCCACTATAAGGTACACTCACCCATACCTAGTTGACGTTCTTTCCTTATAATTTATTGGTTTTCCCCATCTTCCTGTAATAGATCAAGTTTCCCTATATTCGTTCATCATGGTGACTACACCTACTGGGCGGGACAAACCACCATCCCCAGCATAGGTCCTTTCATTATATTGGATTGGGTTTCCCCATCTTCTTAAAGTATACCAATCCCATCGACATGATTCACATTATTATCTCATAAGATATAAATCTTTACCCAATGCATTGGTGGGATATATAGGTCTCACATGTCACATAATGAAATCATATATATATGCTCCCAAATATCTTAAATAAAAATATAACATATCGTAACTGATGAAATTAATTGGGTAACATAAATATGTAAACATATCATAGAATATGGGAAGATACAAGTTTCATAATTATTTCATTATTATGATAACCTGTGAAAAGAACCGGGTTTCAAAAGAGTATAACATATAAATGAGAAATGGGTTTCTTAAAAATATTACCCATGAAGAAGAAATGGGATTTAGAAATACCATGACATTAATCACAACTAATTCATTAAAATTCTATTAATGTAACCCTTATATCATTTTCAAGAAGTTATTATTTGCATCAATAGATTTCATCTTGTAGGGAAAATAATTTTCCAATATCCTCTAAAATGTTTCTTTAGGAAAATATACTCTCTTGATTGAAAATTAATTTTTAATACATAAAACCATTTGAAAATCATTTTCCTAGAAAATAACATTAAAACATATAAATAATACATGAAATTTTTTTGAAAACCTTTTCCCTTGTAAACTTCAAAAATAAGATTCAGAAATTTGAAAAAACCTCTTTCTTTGAAAACACTCGAAAACTATTAAAGAAATCTTGAAAACGTTTTGAAAACAATTTCTTTGAAAATAAATTGAAAAAATATAATAAAATATTGAAAAAAAAATTAAAATATTTTTTCTTTAAAACTATTAAAAGAATTCTGAAAATGTTTTGAAAACCATTTCTTTGAAATCACTATAAAAACATGTAATTAATACTTGAAAATTATCTCGAAAATGGTTTACCATGAATATATAGAAAGGAATATTGAAACAATTTTGAAAAAAAAAACATTTAAAATTACTTTTAGAAAAAAATTCATCATGATTAACCATTTTAATAATTGAAAATGGATCTTTGAGGAAATGCCTGCGGGTAAATTTGTGCATGTCTTAAGAGGTCAAAAGAACATTCCCTTTGCATGGTAAAAAGGGTAGAAAAGTACCTTATTTTGAATGTAAAAAGAATACTAACTTAAAGATATTGGTAAAATACAAAAAAGGTGAAAATTTATTTTAGATATTATAGGTTAATGATATAATATTCTTGGAAATTCAATTTAGAAAACATAGATTTCTGACCGAAGAGAGGGTAAAGTCGGTCTTTCCTAAAAAAACTTTATTAACTATATTATGTACCAAAGAGTAGAAAATTGTACCAATACATGATTTTATCATGAAATAACATATAATAAGGAAAATCACGATTACTCTTGAGAGATAGATCATAATATTTCATTGAATAAAGCATAAACAAAAACAATCTTGAAAAGTAATGAGATTCTCTCAATAAACTCTTATAAATTGGTATCTTAGGATCATGCTCTCCATGTAAGGAAAGTAAATTAAATTAAGCATGTAATATAATGAAAATATTTATATTCTTGATATTTAATTTAAAATGGATATATATTCACCCCAAAAAAGTGTTTATGTGCATAATAATACATCAGTCTCAAAGAAGGTAAATTGAGACAAACATTTTTACCGATTTGGTAACATTCGAAACATAAACCCCATGAAATAAGGACTATAATATGGGAATGTGAATTCCCATAGATTTAAGTGATATTTACATAGAATACAATAATGTTTAGTATATACACCACACTAAAGGAAGCAGTGGATAACATAGCATGTATCTCACAGAAATTAAAAGTGAGATGAAATCCCCTTGCCTTGTGCCCTAACTCTCTTCATACTCGTACAAGAATCCTATATACTAAATATAATTTTATTATAAATATTTTACCAAATCATGTTCTTATACATAATAACATATATGGTTTTATTATTACCTTATATTACCCTCTTGTTAATGATCCTTTGTTAATTTTTCACATTGGGTAATAATCGCTTGTTCTTTGCATGTGTCTTAATTATTTATATCATTGTTTCTTATACAGATATCATGATTCCAGAATTTAGATCATGATATAAATATAATTTATATCTAGTATATTCATATTATAATAATTTATAGTATATAGAAGTATGAAATGGAATATACTGTTTATGGAGATGGTAAGTCGTACTTACACATGAACATTTTTTTCTGTTCTTATTGTCATATTGAAAGAAAGAATGTAAATGGCATATGTATATATATATTTATGTATGTATATATATATATATCATTATTACAGTATCAGTAATATATCATATACATCACATAAGTTCATTAAACCCATCCTTAACACATTCTATGTGTTGTGTGAAAGAATCACATCTCTTTGAGGGGGCAGTTGTCCACACTTCCTCAAACGAGATTATCATATTAACACAAAATAGAAGGTAAAAATATGTGTGTTGTGTAAGGACCCGACCCCCATTGCCTAAAGTTAGTGCCTTATATGATTAAGTTGGAATAAATACAAGGAATACTAATCTCAAAAGATCGATGAGTTTAGTATTATTCGAAACAAGTTACATACATAAGTTTGTCATTACAACATGAAGGGAAACAAAAACACTATTTAATTCCACTAGAAACATCGCGTCTCCTAGATTATTCTTGCAATTCATTCATAAATTACTTCCTCATATCCTGAGAAAATGAAACATAAGAAAGGGGGTGAACTCAAACGCTCAGTAAGAGTAAGTAATACAGTGGAAGATGATATAAACATTATACATGGTGAATAATTGAGAACACATGCCTTTAATAATAAATATGAACACATTATGGTAGGAAAATGAACTGAGTAAATAATTCCATAATAAAACATAACCATGGTTATTCGACTAGTCGAATAACCACATGAACTTTCAATTACTAGCTTCATAATTAGTGAAGTGAATATTCATGACATTCTGAATCATTTTTTCGTGGCCTCGGCTAAGACATCTAGTGATTAAGGCCTCAGCCAAAATCCATATCACATTGGGAAAGGCCTCGGCCAATTCCACGTCTATTTGTCTCAGGAGACCAACCGATGCATCAAGGGGATATAGAGGGCCCAACCAATCACATAATAATTCCACTGCATTCCTCACATGAGTAGGGACAAACATAAACAACATATACATTCATATTGAAACTATCATATGAAATGTAACTATCTTTCCCCAATCATTAAACATAAAACAGTAACCATTCAGAGTAATATGGTGAATGTTTTTAGGATAGATCATCCACAATATATTTAGTCCTAAACCATTAAATAAAATATGGTAGATGACTTCATAAATGATTAAACCCAGTAATACCATGGAATCAACAAGAGTGTTGAATTAGATGAAAACACTCTTATAAAATCATTAAGCAATTCTGAAGATAAATACTATTTTATTTTAAAAAAGAAGAGTTATTTTGGAAATATATTTGTATAAAACCAGAAGTGAAGTAAGATAGTATCTTCATAATAAAATGAGTGATTTTATAAATATAATGGTTTCCAAAAACAGATTATAGAGTTCCCTTGAATGTGGGTAAGAATTTGAGAAATTCCCTTGAATCAAACATGTATTTTTTAAACAATTTTGAAAGTTCCTTTTAAGACGTGTAAATATCAATAAAATAAGGAAGGATTATGATTTTTAAACATATATATGATACTCACACAGAATATATGATGATTACATAACAATAAATAAGAATTACATCGAGGTAATTAGACAATGAAAGTATCCCGAATTAAAATGGAAGTTCGGGTGAAAAAACGCTTACCTAAACTCCAAATGTGTTCCTCTCTTGTACTTAAGATCTTTTAATATTAAATAATAGTTGTTAATAACTTATTTCATAACCTATTATACATTTATTTAGTTTACCATAATTATGGTTAGTTCATTTATGTCTTTATTGATAAGTTATTGTATTGAATTTCGTCGTTCTGGAGTGTTCGTTTCCTTTATTTTCATATTTGGTTCACTTGTTTTTAAGTAATAAAGTCTATGTGGAATGGTTATAAATCACCTGTATTGGAATTATATATCATTAATGATCATAAATAATTCATAATGGTCATTTCTATCATTTGGTTACATGGAATGAGAAAGAATCATTAGATAACCTCCAATTCGATTATTCGGCGGTATTTGGAATATTATAAACTAGTTTTTTTTCATATAACTTAATTATATGTAAATATTCTGGTTCTTGAATATTAATTAGGTTAAGAAACATATATTATAGTCTATCTCTACCATTAATATGGTTTCATGACCAGTAATGAATAATAAATTGAGGAACGAAACTTCATCGCCCACAAAGGTTATAAATCGAAACCTCATGAACGTCGATTTCGTTTATAAAATAGAAGGGAGGGATTAAGAATATTTATGATGGTTCTTCCATTAACATGATATAAATCCAGTATATAGATTTTAATAGAGTTATCATGATCATTTGGAAAGAGGAGGTGATGATAGGATAACAAAAGTAGATAAATTGAAATAAAACCAAATGCGAAAGAAGGGTGCTTTACCTCTTGAAATAACCTCCTTGAGAAACTCCTTAAGGGAAGTGGTTTTGTTCATTTGGAAATACTAAGAGCTTCCTGGTCGTGGGGAGTGACTAGGGAAGGGTAATTGGGCAGAACATTGAGTAGCTTCAAGGTTTAGAGAAGTGAAGAGAAGAGGGAGTGGTGAGGGGTTTTTTTAGTGGAGGAGAGGGGTATATTTTTAATATTTAATTCATTATTTTATTATTTCACTCAAGAAAACCAATAGTATTGTTTCATGTGACCCCTAATAGTAATAATGGCATGTGATTTCAAAAAATGTGGGTTTACATAATCCTTGCATCACCTATTATGCATTAAATTGTGTATTTAGCATTTATCATATTTTATCATATATTACTATTCATCAAAAATTCTAGAATTTCAGAAAAATCCCAAAAATTCTCCCCTACCATTTTTTGATGTGTAGAATTAAAAATTGAAGTCCATTTTTGAAAAATAATTTTCTAAATATTATTAATTTAAATTTTAAATAAAATCTTACTTAATTCAAAAATTAAGAGTTCTAATTCTACAACTAATTCTTTATCAAAATGAAAAATTAACCAAGATGTTATTACCTTCTAGCCTTAAGAAAATAAAATATTAAAAAAAAATTATTATTAATTAGGGTCATATTACTATTCATATTAATATTCATAAGGTTATTTTACTATCCACTAAAAATCAAGTTTGTTCTATCAGACTCTAAATGACTTACTGAACACAACTATAAATGCCCATTTTTTGAAATTCAAAACATAGAAGAGGCAAAGTTGTGTTTTAATGGAAATATTATAAAATTTTATTCTATAATTATTTTCAAAACATTTTGGTGTTACATTCTCCCCTCCTTACAAAAATTTCATCCTCAAAATTTACAGAATATTACCTAAAAAGATTTGGGTATGTCTTTAACATAAGCTCCTCAGGATCCAATGTTTCTTCTTCCATATTATGGTTCATCCATAGAACCTTCACCAGACGATTCGTCCGATATCTCAATAATTATTATATAGTATCAAGAGTCTTGATAGGCTCCACACAATAAGATAGATCGGGCTCAAGTTCCACTTCATCATAAGTGAGTACATGTGTTAGGTCTGGCATGTACTTTCTTAACATTGACAAATGGAACACATTTTGAACCATGGAGAGACTTGGCGGCATTGCAAAATGGTAAGATACGGCTCCAATTCGGTCCAGAATTTCAAAAGGTCCTATGTACCTGGGACTTAACTTTCCCTTCTTACTAAATCGTATAATACCCTTCTATGGGGATACCTTTAAGAAAACGTGATCACCTTCTTGAAACTCCAAATCCTTCCTTCTATTATCTACATAGCTCTTTTTCCTACTTTGAGATATTTTGATTTGGTTCTGGATAATCGTCAACTTTTTCCATTATTTCTTCAACAAGTTCTGGGCCCACGATCTTTCTTTCACCAACATCATCCCAGCAAGTTGGTGTATGACATCGCCTCCCATATAATGCTTCATAAGGAGCCATCTATATACTTGAATGAAAGCTATTGTTGTAGGAAAATTCTACGAGAGGTAAATTCTGATCGCACATGCCCTAAAAATCAAGTGAACAAGACCTCAACATGTATTCCAATGTTTGAATTGTCTGTTCGGATTGTCCATCGGTTCGTGGGTGGTAGGCAGTGCTCAAATGAAGATCAGTATCTAGGGCCTTCTAAATACTTTTCTAGAATCTTGATGTAAAATGTGGATCACGATCTGAAACAATTGATAGGGGTACTCCATGAAGTCTCACAACATCATTAATATATAGTCTTGCTAGACGTTCAAGTGGTAGATATTCTCTTATAGAAAGAAAATGTGTTGACTTGTTACGTCGATCAACAATGACTCATATTGCATCATTCCTTCTAGGAGTCTTTGTTAGTCCTATGACAGAGTCCATTGTGATATTATCCAATTTCTAATCAGGCATGGGAAGAGTTTTCAATACTCCTCCAGGCTGTTGCCTTCCAGCATTCACTTATTCACAAAACATACATCTTGACACAAAATCAGAAATCTCCCTCTTCATGTTTCCCCACGAAAAATGTTCCTTGAAATCTCAATACATCTTAGTGATACCAGGGTGTATAGAGAAATTGGAACTATGAGAATCATCCAACAATTCCCTTTTTAGATCAGGTATATCGAGAACACAATGTCTCTTCCCAAATTTCAAATTTCATCTTCATATACAAAGTCACTCAATCTCCCATCATTCACAGCTTTAATCTTCTTTTGAAACTCCTCATCATCAGCCTGAGAAATTTTTATCCTTTCTAGTAAAGATGGTTTGGTAACCATTTTCAAAAGAAGTGGTGTTTCCTCATCCATGGTTATTCCCATATCCATATTTACTAGATCCATGAAAATAGGATCCCTTTCAACTCTCATCTTGTTCAAAACTCCATGATCCTTTCTGCTCAAAGCATCTTCCACCTTATTTTCCTTCCCTGGGTTGTAGTGTATCGTGCAAACATAATCCTTGAGTATTTCAAGCCATATCCTTTTCCTCATGTTGAGTTCATTCTGTGATAAAATATACTTCAAACTCTTGTGATCAGTATAAATCTTACATTTTCACCATTGAGATAATGTCTCTATATCTTTAAAGAAAAATTATTGTAGCTAACTCAAGATCATGAGTAGGATAGTTTTGATCATAAATTTTTAGCTGTCGTGAGGCATGAGAAATAAACCTATCATTTTTCATAAGGACATAACCAAGTCCATTCTTTGAAGCATCACTATAAATAACAAACTCGACATTCCCCGATGGTAGATTAAATATTTTAGCATTGACTAATATTCTCTTCAGTTCTTCGAAACATTCTTCACAATCCTTTGTCCAAACAAATTTAACCCCTTTACATGTGAGCATCATTAGCAGGATATCCGGTCATAAAAAATTATGTACAAAACACCGATAATAACCTGCTAAGACAATAAAACTATGTACCTCAATTATGTTTGTTGGCGTGGGCCAATCTTGGGTTGCCTTTTTCATTACAGGATCAACTAGGATTCCATTCTTAGAGACAATATGGCCAAGAAAAGAAATCTAATCAAGCCAGAATTCAATCTTGCTAAACTTCTCATATAATTCATGTCTTTTAAGAGTCTTCATGATAATGCGCAAGTGATTTTCATGATCTTCGTAGCATTTGGAGTATACCAAGATATCATCAATAAATACCACTACGAAATCATCGAGATATTCCTTGAAAAATCTATTCAATCAGATCCATGAAGACAGAGGGTGAATTATTCAATCCAAAAGGCATTACTGTAAACTTGTAATGCTCGTACCTGGTTCGAAACGCTGTTTTCGGAATGTCTTCCTTCTTCACACTCAACTGATGATATCCAGATCAAAGGTCAATCTTTGAAAAGTATTGATCTCCATGCAGTTGGTAAAATAAATCATCAACGCGAGGCAGGGGATACTTGTTCTTTTTTTTATAGCATTGATCTCCCTATTGTCGATACATAACATCATAGATCAATCTTTCTTCTTAACAAAAAGGACAGGGGCTCCCCATGGAGAAAGACTAGGGCGGATAAATCCCTTATTACTCAATTACACTAGTTGTTTATTTAGTTCCACTAATTCCACAATTCCCATTCTATAAGGGGTCTTCGATATAGGCCTTGAATGAGAAATTAAATCAATAGAAAACTCAATTTCTCGTTCTGGAGGATGTCCAGGTAAATCTTCTGGAAACACATCAACATATTCTCTCACAATAGGTACATCCTCAATTTGAACATTCCTTTCCTCACCCACAGTTTTTTCATTATATTCCTCCACAATAATTGAATTTAGTTGAAATACTGGGGGTGGATCTAGATATGAATCAAGTGGTGATGATTCTTCTCTAAAGATAAGGTGTTCGTTATCATCATCATCGAAAATTGTAACCTCCTTCTTCTTATATTAAATTTTTGCATCATGATCCAAACCCCAATCCATACTGAGGATTATATCAAATTAAATCATGGGAATGACAATGAGATCAGCAGATAAAGAACATTTATATGCCTTAATGGGAACTGATTGACGAAACATTGTAGCAATGATACTTCCCTTAAGAGTTTTGATTGACAACTCCCTTGTTAAATCAAATTGGAAATATCTAATTTTCTTAACAAACTGGGAAGATATAAAACAATGAGATGATCCACAATCAAATAATGCATTGGAAAAACTCGAGGAAACAATTAAAGTACGTTCCACCACGTCATTAGGATCTTCAACCTCTATAGTTGTGATTGCATAAGCTTGTCCCTGATCCCTTTGCCTTTTCTGTTGCATATTTCTTGATGTTTTTGACACTCATTAGCATAGTTTCCCATCTCCCAACAACTATAGCATTGAACATCATTGGATTCCTTATACCCTTTGCAATCACCATCTAGATGGCCTTTCTGACCACATTTGTAGCATACTCCTTTTCCATTAAAGCATTCACCAGGGTGTTTCCTTCCACAATTGTCACATGGTGGATATTCAACTCTTCCATTCTTCCCTGTTTATTTATTTTCATTCCTAGGGTTTTCAGCAGCCCTCTTGTTTTCTTGATTTCCCTTAAAGTCATAAGACTTAGAGATTTATTTTTCTATCTTGATAACACATGAAACGATATCCTCATATGATGAAAAACTTTAGGAGACTAGTGCCCACCAGATGAATGCCTTTAGGCCATCAAAGAATCGATCAATTTTTCTCCTTGGATTTCACATGTAGTCTACAACATGTCTTGTAATCATGTGAAGTTAGCTTTGTACCATGAAACAATCTCATATTCCTTCTGCCTCAGATTCAAGAATTGTCTCTCCATATCTGCTCACTGCTCATGAGGGAAATATTTTTCTAAGAATATTTCCTTAAAATCCCTCCATTCCATCTCTTCTATCTCTTCCTCATCCTTTGTGTTTTGGGATAATGACCACCACTGATATGAATCTCCTAATAGACGATATACTTCCATGACAACATTATCTCTTTCATTACATCCCAAAATGAGAAATATCTTCTCAAGGGAACATATCCACTACTCTGCTACAAACGAGTTTCTAGTCTCGTTGAATGATGGAGGTTGTTGTCGCATAAAGCGATCTAGCATGGCTCCTCCACGTGGTCGATCTGAATGCTCTATATGGGTAAGGTTATTATTCATAACATTATTATGTTGTCCCTGTATAGTTATGAGTTGCTCAGCACCGATCACAGCACCAGAGCCAACATCATTGTCTTGCGTTGGAGGAAAATACCTACAGGGGACACGTACATTCATGCGATTTCCATTCCGTCCACTAGGCGCCATATCTAGATAATTTCATACACTATATTAGGTTATGAATAATAATTTATAATCATAACATAAAAATACTCAGAAAAATTGAGATCCTACACATGGCTATTCCCATATTCCCAAAAACGGTTTCTTTGAGGAGTATTTTCATTAAAATCCTTCATAATGTCTTCTAAAGAAAATCTGAATTATCCTAACCATATCCCCTGGGAGTGTTGTAACCAAGAGTGTATAAAGTCCCATTTTCGTGAACTAGTTCTCATTCGATTCTAGCTCAAAGCGGTGTTTTCGGGTTTTACCCCTAGATACATTTGTACCAGATCCTCCTCTACCTGCTCGTATCCAGATAGGGGTGTATTGGTTGAAATATTCACATAATCTATTCCATACCAAAATACTAGGACGTTATTGTATGTATATCTTCAAATACTATCATAGGGACTCTTCCCTAATTCTACTTTTTCTAAATATTGTTTCCAAATATTCTACTAAACTTTCTCTGATACCAACTGTAAGGACCCGGCCCCAGTTTCCTAGAGTTTGTGCCTTATTTGATTACGTTAGAATTCCTACAAGGAATAAAAATCTTCAAAGACTGAGTAGTTTAGTATTATTGGAAACAATTTACATACATAAGTTTATCATTACAACATGAAGGGAAACAAAAACACTATTTAATTCCACTAGAAACATCACATCTCTTAGATTATGCTTGCAAGTCATTCAAAAATTACTTCTTCATATCCTGAGAAAATGAAACATAAGAAAGAGGGTGAGCTCAAACACTTAGAAATAGTAAGAAATACATCAGAAGATAATATAAACATTAGACATGGTGAATAATTGAAAACACTTGCCTTTAATAATAAATATGAACACATTATGGCAGTAAAATGAACTGAGTAAATAATGCCATAATAAAACATAACCATGGGTATTATAATAGTCGAATAACCACATGAACTTTCAATTACTAGATTAATAATGAGGGAAGTGCATATTCTAGATATTCTGAATCATTTTTTCATGGCCTCATCCAAGACATCTAGTGATTAAGTTCTCAGCCAAAATCCATATCACATTGGTAAAGGCCTCGGCCAATTCCACGTCTATGTCTCATGAGACCTACCGATGCATCGAGGGGATATAGCGGTCCCCAACCATCACATAATAAGTCCAATAAATTCCTCATATGAGCAGGGATAAACATAAACAACATATACATTCATATTGAACCTATCATATGAAATTTAACTATCTTTCCCCAATCATTAAACATAAAACACTAACCATTCTGAGTAATATGGTGAATGGTTTTAGGATAGATCATCCACAATAGAGTTATTCATAAACTATTACATAAAATATGGTAGATGACTTCATAAATTATTAAACCCAATAATACCATGGAATCAACAAGAGTGTTGAATTAGATGAAATAATTCTTATAAAATCATTAAGCAATTCTAGAGATAAATACTCTTTCATTCTAAAAAGAAGAGTTATTTTGGAAAATTCTTTTTATAAAACCATAAGTGAAGTAAGATAGTATCATAATAAAAAAATTAGTGATTTTATAAATATAATGGTTTCCAAAAACATATTATAGAGTGCCTTTTAAAGTAGGAAATAATTTGAGAAATTCCCGTGAATCGGGCTTGTATTTTTTAAACAATTTTGAAAGTTCCTTTTAAAATGTGTAACTATCCATAAAATATGTAAGGGTTCTGGTTTGTAAACATATATATGATACTCACACAGAATATATTATGAGTTCATAACAATACATAATAATTACATCGAGTTAATTAGACAATGAAAGTATCCTGAATGAAAGTGGAAGTTCGAGCAAAAAACCCCTTACCTTAACTCCAAACGTGATACACTCTTGTACATAAGCTCCTATAATATGAAATTATACTTATTAATAACTCATTTCAGAACCTATTAGACATTTATTTTTTTTTACCATAATTCTTGTTAGTTTATTTATGTCTTTGTTGATAAGTTATTTTATTGAATTTCGTCGTTCTATAGTGTTCGTTTCCTTTATTATCATATTCAGTTCACATGTCATGTGGAATGGTTATAAATCACCAGGATTAGAATTATATATTACTAATGAACATAAATAATTGATAATGGTCATTTCAATCATTTGTTTACATGTAATGAGGATAAATCATTAGATGACCACCAATTCGATTATTCTACGATATTTGGAATATTATGAACTAGTTTGGTCATATAAATTAATTATATGTAAATATTCTGGTTCCGGAATATTAATTAGGTTAAAACCCATATATTATAGTCTATATCAACCATGAATATGGTTTCATGACCAGTAATGAAGAATAAATTAAAGAAAGAAACTTTGTCGTCCACGAAGGATATAAATCAGAACCTCATAGACGTTGATTTTGTTTATAAAATAAAAGGGAGGGAGTAAGAATATTTATGATGGTTCTTCCATTCAAATGATATCAATATAGTATATATATGTTACTGGATTTATCATGATCTTTTGGATAGAGGAGGTGAGGAGAGGATTACAAAGATAGATAAATTGAAATAAAACCAAATGAGAAAGAATGGTGCTTTACCTCTTGAAATAACCTCCTTGAGAAACTCCTTAAGGGAAGGGGTTTTGGTCTTTTGGAAAGACTAAGAGCTTCCTGGTCGTGGGGAGTGACTAGGAAAAGTTAATTGGGAAGAAAATTGAGGATCTTAAATGTTTAGAGTAGTGAAGAGAAGAGGGAGTGGTGAGGGGTTTTTATAGGGGAGGAGAGGGGTATATTTTGAATATTTAATTCATTATTTTATTATTCCTCTCAAGACAACAAATAGTATTGTTTATGTGACCCCTAATACTAATAATGGAATTTTAGTTCAAACCAAGTGGTCTTACATCATCCTTGCATCACCTATTATGCAGTAAATCATGTATTTAGCATTTAACGTATTTTATCGCATTTTACTATTCATCAAAAATTCTAGAATTTCAGAAAAATCCCAAAAATTCACCCCTACCATTTTTCGACGTGTAGAATTCAAAAGTGAAGTCAATTTTTGAAAAATAAATTTCTAAATATTACTAATTTAACTTTTAAATAAAAGCATGCTTAATTCAATAATTAACAGTTCTAATTCTACAACTACTTCTTTATCACAATGAAAAATTTACCAAGATGTTATTATATTCTAGCCTTAAGAAAATAAAATAATAATAAAATTTACTATTCAGTAGGGTCATATTACTATTCATATTACTATTCGTAAGGGTATGTTACTATTCACTAAAAAATCAAGTTTGTTCTATCGGACTCCAAATGACATACTGAACACAACTCTAGATGACCATTTTTTCGAGATTCAAAACATAGAAGAGGCAAAGTTCTGTTTTAATGGCTATATTATAAAATTTCATTCAATATTTATTTTCAAGACCTTGGGGTTTTACATGTTGTAAAAGTAATAAAGAAGATAAAATAAATAATAAATATATTATATTATATATATAAATATTGTTTCCATCATAATTCCCACCATTATTTTTTGTAAAGGAGAAATGAACAATCATCGTTTCGTGTGGCAGTAGTTCACTATACACAGAAACAATATGTTTAACATCCATTAGATGGAGGTGTGTGTATGTTTAGGTTATACACATTAAATAAAAAATCCTATTATATTTAAGATACTTTTTTTGTCACATAATAATTTTATAAGGATATTTGAGGGGAGGAAAAGGAAAATAACGTAAAGAAGCTTGACAGAAGATGTTACCTCTTAATCGGGTTACTCCTATTGGTTTGTGCCAAAAGGATTTTTTGAGAAGGTTTATGTAAAAATTTAGGCTTCGAGGTAGAAGTTATGATTTTTGGGTGGATAATTTGGTAAATATTTGACGAACATAAATGGTTTGAGAGGTTTGAGGAATGGGTAGAGGTGGTGTCCATTTATAGGGAAGGAAAAGTATTCACAAGGATTTTTTAGATACAAATATGGTGTGCACCTGTTCATACCTAACACAAAAGTCTTACCAAACCAACCAAACACAAGAATGTAAGGTTTAGGGAATAATTATTGATATAAAATGGGATTTAGAAAAGTGTCTAGGCCATTTGGTCTCTTAATTTTAAGGTTTATTCCCTAATTAAGATTAATTTGGACTTAAACCTTGTGATTAATTTTAATCACATTTACTAATTATTTTGGTAAAAAATTAACATGGACTTATTGTAATATAAATATAATAATTAATATAATGGTGTATGTTTTATTTTTGAAATTCTAATCAAAGAAGTAGAAAATTTAAAATTAGTGCTAATCCCATAGACGAGACGAAATAATGGGCTTTTAATGTCCGAAAACATTCAAAAGTTTGTTAAGATTTTATATTCAGTTTCAAAGTGAAATTGATTATAATGAATTAAATTGTATTAATATATCTAATATATATATAATTTGATATTAAAATATATTTTAAAAATCATTTATCATTAATAAATAATTAGACAAAAATGCAGTTTTTAAGTAAAAAGCAGCATTTTTCACTACTCATGAGAAACTGATGTTTCTCAGAAGAAAAATAAAAAAAATTCACCCGAGGATAATTTCAACATTATGAATTTAAAAATGATATTTATTCTATTAAATTAAATTTATAAATATTTATCAAATTTCTTTCATTATTAGAAGTGATTCATTTGATTGAATGATATTTTTAACATAAAAGAACTTTACCAAAAATCATATCTTTCCTTAGAAATGTGTTTCATTTATATAAAAAAATTATAACAAATATTTGGAAATTATTTATTAATATTAAAATTAATATTTTTAATGGTTATTTTATAATTATCTCAATTAATTAATTATATATATATATAAATATGTTTCATATAAACTCAGTGTTGCATGCATCCTATGCCAAGTCAGTGTTGCTTGTAGTGCAAACCAAGTTGGTATTGCGTGTTGCACAATCCAAGTTGGTATTATGTGTAAAATTAATGTTTTAATTAGTGTTTATTTATATATATATATATATAGTGTCCTGTGACATGAAAAATATTTGAAAAAATAATTAATTTTAAAAAAATAATTCTCTAAATCTCAGGGTGTTACATTTTACCCCCTTAAAATGAATTTTGACAATGAAATTAATTTGGTTTATCACTAGTTTTATAATTGATAGTTTCATTCATAGAAACCCACATTGTAAAAATTTATACGAAAACTACCCTTAAAAATAGAAATTTGGAACCATAACAGTTACCCAAAGTAACATGTAACTGGGTTTCCACCCCGAAGAACACAGTTTTGGAATGATGATTGGATATAGAGGGAAAACATAAATATTTACAGGGAGTGATTGAGGTCATAAATTACAAAAAAGTGAATCGATCAAAGGAATTTTGATTTCCTCAAAATCATTAATATATGACAATTTAAAAGGCCATTAACTCAATGAAAATTAAGGTATTAAGACAATAATGTTTTTGGATCACTTTCAAAATGTTGATTAATTCAAAATTTCATTCTTGGGTTGTTATTTGAAAAATATATAATACATTTATTACCTCATGGAATGAATTTCTAGAAATTAAATTTGATGAATAAAGCACTAAAATACTCTTTTAATGGATCTTAAGGCCCATTATGAATAAAAAGTATAACATTTTGTCTCTAAAAAACAGAAAGCATTAATCTATAAAAATAAAAACTATCAGTAATATTTCATCATAAATATTTATTCATAACAAATTAATACACATTAACCAAGAAATCGTGTAGGCCAATGGTAGGCATGAAACCCTTATCATCCTTCAGTCATGGTTTCAAAACCCACAGCCCTACCAGACTTCACTGTTTCTCACCTAACATACATGAGGTCCTTTTTTAAAACCACACTATTATAATATATAATTTTGAAATCCATAAAATAAAGTTAATCACTGATTAGCCTTTTAACCAAGGTTTTCAACACAAAATCAGTTCAGAAATACTTCCACTGAAGTTTTACTTTATCTTTTCTTGAATGGTTAACCTTATAACCCTCCAGATAGATGACAATAAAAAAACTATAAAGAGAGTCATGAAATCAGATTTACATTGATTCAACTCTATCACAAAGTATCTCTTATTTGTAACATTCCAAACATATGAATACCCTTATTGTATATTCCCTTTGAACATGGTAACAACCTAAATTACCATAAATCCTTTTGGAAAACATTCATCATTCCTGATTCCAAAGTATATAGATTTAATCCTTAAATACAAAGATGTTGTAAACTTTGTTAGTGGAAACATAAACCACATAAAAACAGGTCCTTACTCTGTTCCAATGTAATCAGTACTACCTGGATTACTTATTCATATCCCACATATCTTTATCCATGCAACGTTATATTAACATCAAGAACATGTTAAGGGTTAACTTCCCATAGTCAAAATGTTAACCTTCATGAGATTACCTATCCTGTCCACCATGACTATTTAACATATTCTTTTAAATCCTTATGAAATCATAAACTGAACAATCCATATATAAATAACCATTCTTAATTATGGAGTCCAAATACATAAATAATTAGATTACTTCATCCTTAATCCATTAACAATGCTACCTCATCCTATTACAAAATACTTTTTCCTCATCATATTTCATCCATAGTCTCTTTATCATCAGCAATGTAACCATTAATTGCACCACCTTGTTGATTCTCTTCAATAAATTTCCTGTTGTGACATTAAGATGCATAATGTCCTTTTATTCCACACTTAAAATGTCATGACCCATCCTCGGGTCTCATGTCATGACTACCCCAAACCCGCCTTCTATAGGCCAGGGGCTGTCGACTAGCACCAAAGGTGTAAACCCCAATAAAAAGGGAAGGAATTGACTTTATAAAAGTAAAGAATACAACATAATACAAGCGGAAGCAAACACTAAGTACAAAAGAAAGTGCTAAAAAGTAAATGAGCCAGAATACAAACCCAACTGAAAAGTATAGCTATATCTGAAAGAAAGTACAACAGGAAAGACAAGCAGCTGGAAGAATAGAAGTAGCTCCTGGGTCGTCCACCTTGAATCCTACCTGAAGGGTAGGTACAGATAGCCTCCTCAATTCTCTTGCCCGCCAACCTCCTCCGATTACCGTCTTTTCATGAAGTCCACCTCTGGGTACTGAATCATCGTGAGGTCCACCTCTGGGTACCGTCTAGTCCTCGAACACTCGATCTCAGTCAGTGTTGTATGTCGTCTACATCCAACACAACGAGGTGTGGGCATAGCCCGTGCAGGGGTGAGAATACGATGCTCAGTAGGGACCCGAGACCCTCAAGGTCTCACTAAATCCAACAAGGATAATCATAAAGAATGTTCTCAACAGATAACCCTTACTTATGTATAATCCAATACTAATACCTAAGTTATCAAGTATCCCATATCAGCCACGAGATATCCCACAGATATGAAGTCGAAGGATAACCACTACTTAGGTATATTCCCATACATATACATAAGTTATCAAGTAACCCATCTCAATAATGAAGAAAACACAAAGGTCATTGACTTAGCTCAAACCAGGATTTTCATTATTGAAACCGCAACTGCTGAAGAGCTCCTCCTCTGTCGAGTATATTGATCATGTCACGACTCCGAGGCACTGCTCACTAACCTTATACTGTTGAGGTACTCCTCCTATCGAGTACCGCGGGTCAGCCACCCAAACACAATAGTGCTCCCCGCCAGGGTCTGCCACCCAAACACAGTAGTGCACCCCCCCCCCAAATAGCCTGCAGAGGTACTTCTTCTGTTGAGTACCAAGGGACTGCCACCCAAACACAGTAGTGCTCCCACGCTGTGGGTCCGCCACCCAAACACAGTAGTGCTCCCCACTGGACTATACAAGTCACTCCGACTAGAATCGGACAAGCAGTCATCAGGTCTCAGCCAGCTACACAGTCTTCTTACACTGTACGCTCGTCTCCGAGTGGTTCTGCCCCATGAGGTACAGGTTGATACTCCAAGTATCACAAAGTCCCATGAAGGAGTATCTAAAAGGACCGCCTCATCATAGGGGTCTCAACGCAACAGACGGCGCGTCAATCAGATGCTCGGTCTGTGAGTTATTAACATTTTAGTCCTAGGGGCCTGGTTGGTTTCGTGTACGAACCCACCCGGTCATATCTCAATTGTACCCCAAACTCTCATAGGGTATAATAATAGGGACCATTTTTCAATAGAAACAACAAAGTTGGTGACGGTTCATCAAACGGACCTTCGGTCTGAAAGTTATCAGCTTTTCCGTTCCAGGGGCCCCGTTTGATTTCGGGTACAATCCTACCAGTCCAAACTCCAACTACGTCCAAACCTTAGGTGATGTTTACCAAAAGATCTGTCTTACAAAAAGGAATCCAACAAAATCGACGGCACGTCAATCGGACGTCCGGAACTCAAGTTATAACTGTTTCCGCTCCAAGGGCCCGGTTGGTTTCGAGTTTGAACCAACCCGGTCATACCCAAACATCACAGAAACATCAAGTGTAATATACCAAAACGACCGTCTCGATCCAAGGATCCAAACTCAACTGACGGTACGTTGATCAGAGGTCTGTAGCCCATGCAATTGGAATTTGAACGAAACTGCCCAAAAATAGGGGGTTTGGGCCCGGTCCGACCCTCCCCAATACCCCCTGGGTCGGCCCGAACCGGCTCGACCCGACCCGAGTCCGGGTGCGGCCCAATCGTGCGCGGCCTGCCCGGCCCGGCGCGGGCGGCACAGCCCGGTACGAGCGGCCCGACCCGGGGTGGGCGGTCCAGCCCAGTGCGGCGGCCCGGCCTGCTACTCGGCTCGGAAGCCGGACGTAGGGTGCAAAGGGTGGGCACGACCCCCCTTTGTTTTGTAATAGTGGCCCCATCTGGTGGGGACCGCCCCTATCCAGCTGACGGGGGTTTCAAACCCCCTGTATTTCTGGAAATGGCCGGCCTTTATGGCCGGCCGGTGTGGCTGTCGCGGGACTCCCAGGGTCCCGCCTCCTGGTGTGCCGGCGGCCGGCTGAGTCAGGCTGCCTCCGCCGAAACCGCTGTGGCCTTAGACCGCGGCTCCTATTCGACCAACGCGGCGTGACAGTGCCGCGCACCACCTCCTTCGCGGCCCGCTCCGGCCGCAGTTCCTTCGGCTTCACCTGCACTGTGCAATGACGCCACGCACCACTGTCACAGCCCCCTCCAGCCATGGTTCTATTCATCCCCGCGCGGTGCTACAGCACCGCACCTCCTTCACTTTGAAATCCAATGTTGATAAACAAGGAAACGGGGAGGGGAATTGGCCGTGTTCGTGCGGTCCGATCTCCTACCGTTACGTCGGTAACATTTGGCCGAAATAATATAAATACGCCAAAGCACAATATTATATTCACTAGAAAATAATTTAACCCGGACAAAGATAATATTTTCATAATTAAATATATGTTTTTAAATGATTTAATCCCTTCCCAATAATAAATTTGAGCTTATTTGCATCATTTCACTATTTTTGGTGAGTTTTGAGCTTAAGTGTGAAATTTGGTTAATTCCTGACATTTAACAGTTTTATGATTCCTCTGTATTTAAAGTATAACTCCAAAACTATTCATCCAATTCACCTGATTACTTTTTTTTAGGATGAAATGGTTTCTTGGATACATATTATTCTTCTGGACCAAGTTCCAATTCTAATTTCTACATGCCCAAACATTTTGGTCAATGTGAAAAGTTATTCTGGCCGAGAGAATGGACCATCACTCATTCAAAGAATCATATATCGGCCAACCGACCAAAAAATGGTGTTATTCCAGCTGGGTCAGAAAGAAAACTGGATGAGGAAGCTTCAAATAAAATTTCATAGAGACATGACTTCATTAAGGCCGCCATTAAACTAGTCAAAGTTGGGTTGGTGGAATAGTGATCGGCGGCCAGAATAAGTCAAGTCTACTAAATCGGCCATAAATCCTTCCACACAGCTCCAAATGATTTCTAAATTCGTGAGTGGATGGCCAACTCCATTCCTCACATCCTATAAGAATGTACCTCGGCCTGATTCGAATATAGGGTGGGAGAAATGAAGCATAACTTCTGGTGGACAGATTTTGGAGGAGAAACTTTTGGTTCTTTCTTTTCATTCTTTTGTTCGTTTTAGTTTTGTAATGTATTCATCTTCCCCCTTCGACTCAATTACCCTTACCATGGTGGGGAAAATCTTATGATTGATTGGGAAGGTTAGGTTTTCCATTTTGTAATGTATGAGTTCATGCGCTTAATGTTTTAAAATGTTTTCTCTATTATGAAGTTGGTTTCAATTGCAATAACAGCTTATATTATCTTGTGCGATTGTATTTGATTTTATATTATGTTGTTATTATTGATTTGTTTAATTATAATTATATCCCTCACTAGGTTATGGTCTATATACGATGGAATAGATCAGAACATAGTGGTGAAGTACTTGGCGATCGTCAGTATGTGTGAGATTTGTAATGAATATTCTAGATTGTTTGAGATTAACAAGACCCTGTTGGGAATTGCCTTAATCAATTTAGGGTATTTGTCACGACCCATCCTCGGGGCCCGTGCCGTGACTACCCCAAGCCCACCTTCCATAGGCCAGGGGCTGGGGACTAGCACCAAAGGCGTAAATCCCGATAACTGGGAAGGAATTGCCTTTATAAAAGTAACAAAACACCACAGAGTAGAAGCGGAAGTAAAACACCAAGTACAAAAAAAAAGAATTGCTAAAAAGTAAATGGGCCAGAATACAAACCCAAACGAAAGAACAGCTACAACTGAAAGAAAGTACAACAAAGACAATAGTTGGAAGAAAGGAAGCATCTCCCGGGTCACCCTCCTCGGATCCTACCTGAAGGGTAGGTACAGATAGCACAGCTCTTGGATCGTCCACCACGGATCCTACCTGAAGGGTAGGTACAGATAGCCTCTACAACTCTTTCACCCTTCAACATCCTCTGAGCGTCGCCTCGTCGTGATGTCCACCACCGGGTACTATCTCGTTGTGAGGTCCACCTCTGAGTATCGTCCAGTCCTCGAACACTCGGCCTCTGTCTGCGTTGTCCATCGTCTGCAACCAACACAATGAGGTGCGGGCATAACCAGTGCAGGGGTGAGTATAACGATACTCAGTAGGGACCCCGAGACCCTCAAGGTCTCACTAAATCCAACAAGGATAACCACAAGAAGATCCCAACAGATAACCTCTACGTAGTTATAAGTTCATACTTATACCCAAGTTATCAAGTAACACATCTCAATCATGAGGAAACACATAGATGTATGAAATCAACAGATAACCACTACCATGTATATTCCCATACATATACCTGAGTTATCAAGCGACCAATCTCAATCATGAGGCAATTACAAAGGTCATAGGCTCAGCTCAACCAGGATCTTATTCATGACGTCGAAACCACAGCTGCTGGAGAACTCCTCCTCTGTCGAGTACAGAGGGCCCGCCGCTACACCAAAGTGCGCCGAACTCCTCCTCTGTCGAGTACAGAGGGCCTGCCGATACAACCAAGCGCGCCGAACTCCTCCTCTGTTGAGTACAGAACGCCTACCGTAACAACCAAGTGTGTCGAACTCCTCCTCTGTCGAGTACAGAGGGCCTGCCGCTACAACCAAGCGCACCGAACTCCTTGGAATGCTGTAGTACTCCACCTGTCGAGTACTATGGGCCTGCTGCTACAACCAAGCGCTTCCCACCATAGGTCTGCCGCTACAACTAAGCGCTCCCCCTCATAGGTTCTAGAGGTACTTTTTCTATTGAGTACCGCGGGTCTGCCGCTACAACCAAGCGCTCCCCCGCTGTGGGTCTGCCACTACAACCAAGCGCTCCCCCTCATAGCCTCCAGAGGTACTCCTTCTATTGAGTACCGCGGGTCTGCCACTACAACCAAGTGCTCCTCCGCCGTGGGTCTGCTGCTACAACCAAGCGATCCCCACTGGACTATCCGAAACACACCGAGTCGATAGGTCAACAGTCGTCAAGTCTCAGCCAACTACTAGGTCTCTGTACTCTGCTAGCTCGTTACCGGGAGGGTCTGCTCCACGAGCTACAGGTCGATACTCCAAGTATCACAAGGTTACTCAAAGAAGTATCTAAAAGTACCACCTCGTCATAGGAGTCTCATCACAATAGACGGCGCGTCAATCGGACGCTCAGTCTGTGTGTTATTAGCCTTTTCGTCCCAGGGGCCCGGTTGGTTTCGTGTGCGAACCAACCCGTTAATATCTCTACTGTACCCCTAACTCTCATAGGGTATGATCATAGGAACTGTATCCCAACGAGATCACCAACGCCGCTGACGGTTCGTCAAACGGACGTCTGGTCTGAAAGTTATCAGCCTTTCCGTTCCAGGGGCCCGGTTAGATTTCGGGTACAATCCAATCCGGCCATTATCCAACTACATCCAAACCTCAGGCGAAGTATTCCAAAAGTTCCGTTTCATCAAGAGGAATTCAACGAAGTCGATGACACGTAAATCGTACATCCGAAGCTCAAGATATAGGTGTTTCCACTCCGAGGACCTGGTTGGTTTCGTATCCAAACCAACTCGGCCGAACCCAAAGTTATACGAAACCTTGAGTGTAAAAATACCGAAACGACCATCTCGATCCATGGATCGCTACGCAGTTGACGGTGTGTTGATCGGAGGTATGTATCCCAAGATGGGGCAAAAGACCGAAAGTGATCCGAAAATGGGGGGCCTAGGCTCGGTCTGACCCGGCCCAACCCCCCTGGGTCGGCCCGAACCGGGTCGACCCGACCCGGGTCCGGGTCCGACCTGGCCCGGATGGGCGCGGCGCGGCCCGATCCACCCAAGCTGGCCCGGCTCGGCCGGGTGGCATGCTGGATTGGCCAGCGAGCTGGCGCTCTGCGGACGTGGTGTGCGCCGCGTCCCCCTGGATCCCGCGCGATCGCGGGATCCACCCGCTCCCCGCCGCAGCTTCAGCCATGACGGTTTCTCTAGGAGGCGTGCCGGGGCGCCGCCGCGCCGGCGACCCACGCCACCGGTGGTGTCCGCAGGCCACCGGAATTTCTCTGGTGGTCCGTTTTCAATTCTGTCTGCGCCGATGCTCATCCCGGGTCCCATTCTTCACTGCGGAAACATCAAATCGTCTATGCGGCCTGTTCCGTCAATGCCCGTCGATCCACACGTCAAATGAACAAACCGTGGAGTCTTCCGTTCTCCTTTGCGGTCCCAATTATGACCACACTTCGTCCGGCCTCGACAGCGCGGCGCGACGGCACGGCGCGACAACGCCGCGCATCCTTGCTGCATCCCTCCAGGTTCCCGCGCGATGTCGTCACACCATGTCGCCATCTTCCGAACCACAACAACACAACAACAAAGGGGGAGGAGGGTCAGCCATGTTCGTGCGGTCTGACCTCCTCCCGTTAAGAAGATAACAAGGGGCCCAAAAATATAAGACTAGGAACGACAAAGGATGTTTCACGAACAAGAACAATAAACCCATACCTCAATGTTGTCATCGAACGTGAGTTCGTCGTGGAAATAACAGTCGCGAAAGAACAGGATCGTCACGTCGCGGAAGAAGCTTTGTTATCATCGCGGAACACGGCATTGCGTATTCAACCTCTGAGGATTTGGCGTTCTTCATCGGAGATTGGTGCATTCTTCGAGTTCTTCACGTTCTTTGTCGAAGAAGAACGCTTTCCTCCAAATTCTCTCCACGCAACAAGTTCCAACAGAAAATAAAATAAGAGTAGTCTTATTTTATTGATGCACAAGCCAACCCTTTAAAAATTCAAAAAGGAAACGAAACGAACAATTAATTCGATGAATTAATTGTAACGATTTAACCGCCCAAATTAATGAGGCGTTTCTTAACCAAAATAAATGCACAGTTGACTTTATTAAAAAAAGGGGGTGCGGGTGCGTTACTTAGAGGGAAAGAAACGGTGGGGCTCATGCGGGCCTCACCTCAAAAATATCCTACCAAGTGGGTTGGATATTGTTGGTCCCATCTTATCCGCTTAACTTAGGTTAAGCCTTCTTTAAGTAAAATAAAAAAAAATTCACACCACTTTTATTTTATTCTTTAACTTAACCCCAAAAATAAAAAACCACACCTGAGAAAACGCAACTCTGGAAAAGGTGTTTCTAAGAAATTACCGGCGCTGTGATTCCATCAGTTCCCACAGAATTCGATTCCGAGAACCGGTTCAAAATTTAGAAAAACCCGCTCGTCCGTTCACTAAACGTACCCGATCCAAACTTCGGAAAATGATTCCGAGCACACCGGGCCTCGGAATCAGGTGCCGTCAGAAACCGTGCTCTTGTAAACTTACAAAGAAAATTAAGAAAAACAATTCCATGAATTTTACAGGTCTTTAAATTACACCCACCTCAGGGATTTACGTCCCCGTAAAGCTACATCATAAACTAGGAAAACAAAAGTGGGTACTAAGCATGCATCTGAGCCTTCCGCTCCCTTGTGCTCTCATGGATTTTCCCATGATTCCAACAAATGTGCACAAGTGGAATCGACTGTCCCTGTAGGATCTGCTCCTGTCATTCATCAACCTCTACCGGAACCTCCGCAAAATTTTCCCCATTGTCAGAGTCCGACTCCCCATGGTCTGTGACATACACCGAGTCGTGCTCGTATCTCCTCAGCTGAAATACGTGGAAGACGTCGTGCACCCGGTGCAACTGAGGTGGATGGGTCAGGTGATAAACCACCTCGCCTACCCCGTTGAGGACCTAGAAGGGTCCAATTGAAGCGCGGAGACCACTTGCCTCCCCAGCCAAAACTCTGTAACTCGAGTAGAGGTGAGAGCCGTAGGAAAAACATGGTCTCCATCATCGAACTCTAGTGGCCTCTGCCTCCTGACAGCATAAGTCCTTTGTTGGCTCTGAGCTATCATCATCCACTCCCGGGTGACTTGGACCTATTCTAGTCCTACAAGAGCTGCTAGGATTTCTTCTTTGCCGATAAGAGAAATCCGGTCTCATCCCCTGGATGAACCACATTCTTCACCTAATACAGTCAATCTCGACATGGATGATACTAATACATACCAAAGATGACATCGTAAGGCCTCGACGCTACTACCAAGTGATCCGACAATTACTCTCACCTCCAAGGTTTGAGTTACACTATCGGCATCAGTGTGTGGTAACTGGGTCTCCTCTAGTAGGTATCACAAAAGTGAGGGTCAAGTCAACGGTTTTTAAACCGTAACCTCTTAGTAACAACAAAAAGGGAGGACAGGAAAGTAAATTCCACAAGGACAAAAAAGGTATTTTATTACTGCAGCTCAAGTAAAAAAGACACAAAGCATCTACAAACCAACATCAACAAAGCTAGAAGCAACATGAACAAAAGTCTCCACGTCTAGAGCTAGTCCCGCTCCTGTCCATCTGCTCCCAGACCTCCATGATAATAGGCCTCAGCTGCCTAAAACTGAGCTCTTCCATGTCCACCTATTCCCTGCGGTCGGGGTGGACCTCCTGGTGGTGGTGGTGGAAACACCTCGAAACGTCGTCCACCTCCAGCTGCATGGCCAGCTCCCTTTCCACGGTCTCCTACTCCATGTGGTCTGCCTAGATCGAACCTCTGCCTCTGCCCGGGAGGTCCTTCGTTCATATTCTAGTCATCTGTATGGCGGGTCGGACAGTCACGATCCATGTGACCAACCCCACCGTAGGAGTACATGGTAAGTCATTCTCCACCCCGGGTGCCTCGCACAAACGATCATGTGTCATGCGGTCGACCACCTGTAGATCTAGTCCTCTTGGACCTCTACATCATCTGTCTACTTCCTACTGCAGAAGACTCTACCGCATACCGGCTAGTGGTGGGTCCTGGTGCTGGAGACTGCTCAGCAAGGAAACTCTCCACTAAGAGGGCTCGCTCCAACACCCCCGTATTTTTCGGAAAGCTGTGAGAAACAACGGAAGCTCTGATCTCTCTCCTGAGCCCATGCTTGAAGGTTTTGGCCCTGAAGAATGGGTCTCGTACCATGTCCGTGGAATAGCGTGAGAGATAGGTAAACCTCGCCGCGTACTGGGCTACTGTCATGCTGCCCTGCCGCAGCTTTAGTAGCTCCTGGATGCACACCGCTCGGAGGGTGGCTGGGACGAACTCTAAGCGAAAAAGTCTCTCAAAGTCCATAAAAAGGAGAGATTCCTCGTCGTACACCTGGATCATCAAGCTCCACCATCTGCCTGCTACCTCGTGCAGGAGGCTCACTGCATGGACCACTATAAGGTCAGCTGGTGTCCCTACCAAATGGAAGACTCATACAACTTCCCCCAGCCAATCCTTGGCTACTTGAGGGTCTGTCTCCCCATGGAACCTGGGTGGTCGCTGATGCTGAAACTCGTGTAGTGCACTAAGGTGACGTGCACCATCAGTGGCTGGGGCTGGTAGCATTGGTTGCTCGGCGGGTAGAGGTATCGTCGGTGCCTCTGCTGTCAAAGGGCCCTGTAACGAGGCCTCGTTGCTCAGTGGGTTGTCGTCCCGCACAACGCTCGGAACCCTAGCTGGCTGTCGTCATGGGGCCATCCTGAAAGAGACAGGTGTTCCATAGTCAGAACAGTATACCTGGTGAGCTGACAAAAAGTAATCACAGAGAAAACTTGAAACACACATGCAATCAATGTTTTTGTGCATTAAGTCGGAAATCAGAGGTCAGGGTCCTGGTGTACGGATACGTCGGCCGCCGCACCAACACTAGACACCCTGGACTGATAACCCCACTCAATACTCTCAAAACTATTGATTCACATAGAAAAAGATCAGAGTCCTGAGTTCTGCGGTAGAACCGAACTCCTCTCATACCAATTTGTCACGACTCGTCCTCGAGGCACGTGCCGTGACTACCCCAAGCCCACCTTCCATAGGCCAGGGGCTGGCGACTAGCACCAAAGGCATAAATCCCGATAACTGGGAAGGCATTGCCTTTATAAAAGTAACAAAACACCACACAGTACAAGCAGAAGTAAAACACCATGTACTAAAAAAAGTGCTAAAAAGTAAATGGGCCAGAATACAAACCCAAACGAAAGAACAACTACAACTGAAAGAAATTACAACAAAGACAACAGCTGGAAGGAAGGAAGAAGCTCCTGGGTCGCCCTCCTCGGATCCTACCTAAAGGGTAGGTACATATAGCGTAGCTCCTGGATTTTCCCCCACGGATCCTACCTGAAGGGTAGGTACAGATAGCCTCTACAATGCTCTCACCCATCAACCTCCCCCGAGCGTCGCCTCGTCGTGATGTCCACCACCGGGTACAGTCTCATCGTGAGGTCCACCTCCGAGTACCGTCCAGTCCTCGAACACTCGGCCTCTGTCTGCATTTTCCGTCGTCTGCAACCAACACAACGAGGTGTGGGCATAGCCCGTGCAGGGGTGAGTATAACGATACTCAGTAGGGACCCCGAGACCCTCAAGATCTCACTAAATCCAACAAGGATAACCACAAGAAGATCGCAACAGATAACCTCTACTTAGGTATAAGATCATACTTATACCCAATTTATCAAGTAACTCATCTCAATCATGAGGAAACACATAGATTTATGAAATCAACGGATAACCACTACCAGGTATATGCCCATACATATACATGAGTCATCAAGCGGCCCATCTCAATCATGAGGAAATTACAAAGGTCATAGGCTCAGCTCAACCAGGATCTTATTCATGACGTCGAAACCACGGCTGCTGGAGAACTCCTCCTCTGTCGAGTACAGAGGGCCTGCTGCTACACCCAAGCGCGCTGAACTCCTCCTCTGTTGAGTACAGAGGGCCTGCCGCTACAACCAAGCGCGCCGAGCTCCTCCTCTATCGAGTACAGAGGGCCTGCCGCTACAACCAAGCGCACCGAACTCCTTGGAATGCTGTAGTACTCCACCTATCGAGTTCTGTGGGCCTACTGCTACAACCAAGAGCTTCCCACCATGGGTTTGCTGCTACAACCAAGCGCTCCCCCTCATAGGTTCTATAGGTACTCCTTCTGTTGAGTACCGTGGGTCTGCCGCTACAACCAAGCGCTCCTCCACCGTGGGTCTGCCGCTACAACCAAGCGCTCCCCCTCATAGCCTCCAGAGGTACTCCATCTATTGAGTACCGCGGGTCTTCCACTACAACCAAGAACTCCTCCTCCGTGGGTATACTACTACAACCAAGCGCTCCCCACTAGGCTATCTGAAACACACCGAGTCGATAGGTCAACAGTCGTCAAGTCTCAGCCAGCTACTAGGTATCTTCACTCTAATAGCTCGTCACTGGGAGGGTCTGATCCATGAGCTACAGGTCAATACTCCAAGTATCACAAGTTTTCTCAAAGAAGTATCTAAAATTACCACCTCTTCATAGGAGTCTCATCACAACAGACGACGCGTCAATCAGACGCTCGGTCTGTGTGTTATTAGCCTTTTCGTCCCAGGGGCCCGGTTGGTTTTGTGTGTGAACCAAACTGGTCGTATCTCTACTGTACTCCGAACTCTCTTAGAGTATTCTCATAGGAACCGTTTCCCAATGGGATCACCAATGTCGCTGGCAGTTCGTCAAACAGACGTCTGGTCTGAAAGTTATCAGCCTTTCCGTTCCAGGGGCCCGGTTGGATTTCGGGTACAATCCAATCCATCCATTATCCAACTACATCCAAACCTCAGGAGAATTATGCCAAAAGTTCAGTCTCATCAAGAGGAATTCAACGAAGTCAACGGAACGTCAATAGAACGTCCGGAGCTCAAGATATAGGTGTTTCCGCTCCGAGGGCCTGGTTGGTTTCATATCCTAACCAACCTAGCCAAACCCAAAGTTCTCTGAAACCTTGAGTGTAACATAAAGAAACGACCGTCTCTATCCAAGTATCTCAATGAAACTGACGGTGCGTCGATCGGAGGTCTGTAGGCCAAGATATGGGCAAAAGACCGAAAGTGATCCGAAAATGGGGGGTCTGGGCACGGTCTGACCCAGCCCAACCCCCCCCCCCCCCACGGGTCAGCTCGAACCGGGTCGACCCGACCCGGGTCCAGGTCCGACCCAGCAGGGCGCGACCCGGCCCGGCTGGGCATGGCCCGACCCGATCCGCCAAAGCCGGCCCAGCTCGGCCGGGTGGCTCGCTGGCTAGGCCAGCGAGCTGGCACTCCGCGGACGCGGCGCGCGCCTCGTCCCCCTGGATCTCGCGCGGCCTCGGGATCCAACTGCTCGCCGTCGCGACTTCAGTCGCGGCGGTTTCTCTAGGCGGAGCGCCGGGGCACCGCCGCGCCGGCGACCCGCGCCGCCGGTGGTGTCCGCGGGCCACCGGAGTAGCTCTGGCGGTCCGTCTTCAATTCCGTCTGCGCCGATGCTCATCTCGAGTCCCGTTCTTCACTGCGGAAACATCAAATCGTCTCTGCAGCCCGTTCCGTCAATTCCCATCGATCCACACGTCAAAAGAACAAACTGCGAAGTCTTCTGTTTGCCTTCGCGGTCCCAATTATGAACACACTTAGTTCGACCTCGACGGCACGGTGCAACAGTGCCGCGCATCCTTGTTGCATCCCTCCAGGTTCCCACGCGGTGTCGTCACACCATGCCGCCATCTTTTGAACCGCAACAACACAACAACGAAGGGGGAGGAGGGTCGGCCGTGTTCGTGTGGTCCGACCTCCTCCCGTTAAGATGATAACAAGTGGCCCAAAAATTTAAGACGATGAACGACAAAGGATGTTTCATGAACAAGAAGCAATAAACCCCTACCTCAACGTTGTCGTCGAACGTGAGTTCATTGCAGAAATAATTGTCACGAAAGAACAGGATTGTCGTGTCGCGGAAGGGGCATCGTGGAAGATGCGTCGTTGTCGTCATGGAACATGGCTTTGCGTAGTCAACCTCCGAGGATTTGGCGTTCTTCGTCAGAGATCGGATCGTTCTTCGCATTCTTCGCATTCTTCGCATTCTTCGCGTTCATCGTCGAAGAAGAATGCTTTCCTCCAAATTCTCTCCACACAACAAGTTCCAACAGAAAATAAAATAAGAGTAGTCTTATTTTTTTGACGTACAAGCCACCCCTTTAAAAATTCAAAAAGGAAACGAAACGAACAATTAATTCGATGAATTAATTGTAACGATTTAACCGCCCAAATTAATGAGGCGTTTCTTAACCAAAATAAACACAGGTTTGACTTTATTAAAAAAAAGGGTGCGGGTGCGTTACTTAGAGGGAAAAAAATGGTGGGGCTCATGTGGGCCCCACATCACAAATATCCTACCAAGTGGGTTGGATATTGTGGGTCCCATCTTATCCACTTAACTTAGGTTAAGCCTGCTTTAAGTAAAATAAAATTAAAAAAAAGTCGCACCAGTTTATTTTATTCTTTAACTTAACCCCCAAAATTAAAAACCACACCCGAGCAAACAAAACTCCAGAAAAGGTGTTTCTAAACAATTACCGGCGCTGCGATTCCATCGGTGCCCTCATAATTCGATTCCGAGCACCAGTTCAAAAGTTAGAAAAAACTCACTCGTCCATTCACTGAACGTACCCTATCCAAACTTCGAAAAATGATTTTGGGCACACTGGGCCTCGGAATCAGGTGCCGTCAGAAACCGTTCTCTTGTAAAAGTCCAAATAAAATTAAGGGAAAAAAATCTGTGAATTTTACGGGTCTTTACAGTATTCTCTAAAACTATTTCACAAAAGGATAGAGATTATACCAAACTAAGATTTTAGTAAGGTTTAATCTCCCCAACATCATTAAACAAATAAGTGAGATGAAGTGATTGTGAAATCTCATTTTAATCGATTTAATAAAAAAGGAATCAATAAATAAGAACTATGATAACATTGTAATTGGAAAACCAACCCTGAAATGATCACCCAATAATTATCACTATTTTTAATAACATTAATTTTCTATTTGTTTTAAATATTATACTTTATAGTTTTCTTTAGTTTTGTTTCATTGTTTTCAAAATCAAAAAAATTCAAATACAAAGTGACAAACATGATTGTTGTGCGCTCCTCTCTGGAGACAACGTAGTTTAACTATTATACTATATTTTAACTTAGTAAATAATTGTTTTTTCCACACCACATGATAGGCACGTGTCAAAACTTGGCGCCGCTACCGGGGAGGTAGTGCCACAATCGCATTATAAATATTTAACACTTTTCAAAAAAAAAAATATTTTTACATGATGTTTTCAAATGATTATTTCTTTAATTCATGTAACAACTACCCACATTTAGAAAAATTATATGAGGCTAGTTATGATATAGTTCAGATGCAAGAACTTCGAAAAGACATAGAACAACTAGAGAGAAAAGTAGAACTTGCGTTTGAATATGTCTGTGAAATGATGGAAAAACCAGAACCTATAAATGAACCCGAGGAGGACAAGAAGGAAGAACTACCTATTGAACTACATGTTGGAGAGAAAAAAGATCTAGATGAATTCTGTAATGAGTGTGAAGAACTACTTAATCCACATATTCCTTACAAAGTATAAGATCTAGAACCAATGAAGGAAGACACCGCCAAAGCGTTGGAGGAAATGATGGAGGGGCATGACTACCTACCTCTATCTTGTGAAATTCAACTACAAGAGAAACCGCATATTGAAGAAGCAATTGAAGTAAATCTACTTAAGGGAGATAATATTTTTCTTAACTCTTTTCATTCTAATTATATAGAATCTAAATTGAGTATCACCTTCCCTTGCTTGAAATTTTTAGGTTTGGATAACAAATGTATTTCCTTGGTGGATGAGGAAAAATAAGAAGATACACCTAAAGAGGAACACCTAGCGCTCCCCAAACATGGTGATCATTTATTGGAAGGAGTTAAAGATGAGATCCAAGTGGAATTTCTTGTGGAGAAATAGACACAAGATGATTACCTTGAATCATACCTTGAGGAACCACTAGAGAATGAAGAAGAAGTTATGAAATTGGAAACCAATAAAGAGGAGGAATCATTCTTAATCCTAACCCCACCATACAAGAAGAATATCATTTTCATAGGGGTGGACTTGGTGTACTATATCCATATACTCCTCAACAAAAAGAATGAAGTTCTAACTGGAAGGAAAATGTGTTGGTGGTTCATCTCAAAGAAACTCAACCCACCGCCGGATTGGGCATAACCAACTGAAACTGCCCATCTAGAGGTAGTAAAAACCCAGGGCCCACTTGGGGGATTAAACCAAGATCTATCCTTCTATTCTCATTATATTTATATTTTCTTTACTTTCAATAAATTTATTATGATTTTATTATCTACCTTTGTTTGTTGGTTTTTATGTGTGTAACACTTAAGAGCTTAACTCAACATTGCACTACCAATAAGTCAGGTTGTACCTTTCCTTTACACTTTATTGATTGTCGTGATTCAATTTAAAATATAATTACATGATAAATCCTCTTGAATGGATTGCAGACACTACATCATTTAAGTGTGGGGGAGGTAACCTTTGAAGTTTAGTATTTTCAATTATTTGTTTCAAAGAAAAATTATGTCTTTTTCAAATTTTTGGTGTGTTTTTAAAACCATTGATCTAAAATAAATATCATCGCCATTTTGGAAACCCATTTCTTTGAGTGAAACAATTTATCCCATGAAACTAAGCTTAATGGAATGTTGAAAATGACTTTGTTTCAAGTTCAAATATTTGGAAATTTCATAAAAAGTAGACTGATTTTTTAATCTCATGCCACAATTCACTATCTTTATATTTGAAATCACTTTCTTGTGAGGCTTCTGAACCTATTTTTTATATTCTTTTCTTTTACCTAACTTCTTGAGAGAACCATACCTTTCTTGATTTAACTAGAATTTGATTTATTCTTATCAAAACATGAGGGTTTAAGGTACATTTGTTTTAAATGATTGAGGCATTTTTTTCGTATTAAAGACCCCTTTTCTAAATAATCCTTTTTATAATGGCCCACGTATACATTTAATCCTTGTATCTCATAAAATCCATGAACAACCTATTAGGTTAGCCACATTACAAGCCAATTTTCCCTATCCAACCTGCTCTGGAAGTGAAATTGCATAATCTAGTTGAACTTAAGTGTGGGGGAGGTTGACTTCTGTTGTGATACCTCATTTGGAGATACATTTGGTGGAAACTAGAATGTTTAAGAGATGTTATTATTTCTGAAAAAAAAAATTCAGTTGAAAGCTGTGCCTTTTATGGAGCTTTCATGTATGAGAAGTTGTGCCTTTCTAGAGCTTCTAGTGAAAGGAAAGTTATGCCTATCTGGAACTTTCAAGAAAAATCTTGTTTGAGATGACTGATAATTTTTCTGCTGAAATGATTAATGGTGTGAAATTTAACTGAGTTTTCATACTGATGGAGTTGATATTCTACTAAGGGGAGTGAGGAGGAGACTACATTTAAGTGAAAATTATAATAATGCAATTTTTCTTCAAAAAGAGCCAAACCCTCTTTATTCAGTCTCATAATTTTTCACATATTAATCCTACCAACCTGAATCCATAGAACAACCTTTAAAAGTCCTCATGATAAACATATGTCCTTGACTCACATTGTGTGGAGATGTAGAAATTTATCAAGCCTATGGTGACCCTTGTATGAATATTGGATGTGAAAGACATTGTTGAAAATTGAAATTTGCGTGATGAGGAAAAAACATGTTAGGTAAGTGTTTTGTGTGCATGGGAGAATAAATAAAGAGGAAATATATTTAATTAACTGAATTGAGAACATGGAATAATTTTTGTTGATGAGGCAGGATATATTTTGTTTCTTGGTGATAAATTACTGGTTCTCAAGGATATGTGTTTTAAATTTTTCTTTGATTTAATGTCTATGTTTACTTGTCTAGGAGTCCAAGTGCTAAGTGTGGGGGAATTGACAAAGATGATATTTTCATAATTAAATATTTGTTTTTAAATGATTTAATTATTTCCCATTAATAAATTTGAGATTATTTTCATCATTTCTCTATTTTTGGTGAGTTTTGAGCTTAAGTGTGAAAATTGGTTAATTCTGGACATTTAACAGTTTTACAAGTCCTTTGTATTTCAAGCATAACTCCCAAAATATTCATCCAATTCACCTGATTACTTTTTTTAGGTTGACATGGTTCCTTGGCTACATATTATTCTTCTGGACCAAGTACCAATTAGAATTTCTACATGCCCAAACACTTTGGTCAATGGGAAACGTTATTCTGGCCAGATGAATGGACCATCACTCATTTGAAGAATCATATATCGGCCAACTGACCACCAAATGGAGTTATTCCAGCTGGGTCAGAAAGAAAACTTGACTAGGCAGCTTCACATAAAATTTAATGGGGAAATGATTTCATTAAGGCTACCCTAAAACCGGTCAAAGTTGGGTTGGTGGAATAGTGATCAGTGGCCAGAATAAGTCAAGTCTACTAAATCGGCCATAACTCCTTCCACACGTCTCAAACTACTTTCAAACTTCATGTTGGATGGAAAACTCCATTCCTCACATCCTATAAGAATAGACCTCATCCTGATTCGAAAAGAGGGTGGGATACCCAAAGCTTAACTTTTGGTGGACAGATTCTGGAGGAGAAACTTTTGGTTCTTTCTTTTCTTTCTTTTGTTCTTTTTAGTTTTGTAATGTATTCATCTTCCCCCTTAAACTCAATTACCCTTACCATGGTGGGGTAAATGTTATGATTGATTGGGGAAGGTTAAGTTTTCCATTTTGTAATGTATGAGTTCATGTGCTTAATGTTTTAAAAAAAATTCTCTATTATGAAGTTGGTTTCAATTGTAATAACAGCTTGTATTATCTTGTACGATTGTATTTGATTTTATATTCTATTGTTATTATTGATTTGTTTGATGATAATTATATCCCTCACTAGGTTCTGGTCTATATACGACGGAATAGATCAGAACATAGTGGTTAAGTACTTGGTGATTGTTAGTATATGTGAGATTTGTACTGAATATTCAAGATTGTTTGCGATTAACAAGACCTGGTTGGGAATTGCCTTAATCAATTGAAGGTATTCTCTAAAAATCTTTAACAAACGGATGGAGATTAGACCAGACTAATATTTTAGTAAGGTTTAATCTCCCCAACATCATTAAACAAATAAGTGAGATGAAGTTATTGTGAAATCTCATTTTAATCGATTTAATAAAAAAGGAATGAATAAATAAGAACTATGATAACATTACAATTGGAAAACCAACCTTGACCAAATCACCCAATAATTATCACTATTTTTAATCACATTACTTTTAAATTTGTTTTAAATCTTATACTTTACTTTTTCTTTAGTTTTGTTTCATTGTTTTCAAAATCAAACAAATTCAAATACAAAGTGACAAACATGATTGTTGTGCACTCAACTTTGGAGACAACTTAGGTCAACTAATATACTATATTTTAACATAGTAAATAATTGTTTTCTCCACACCCCACAATAGGCACGTGTCAAACCCCTACCTCGTGTTTTTTGTCGTTTGTCGCGGGAAAACGTCGTTGTGAGAAAAGAAAAGAGAGTGACGACGATCATTGGCGTTCGTCACTTCCATCGTCATAGGAGTGCACCCAAAAAAGAATTGACATCTCCTCTATTATAATACTATGAAGAGGATAGAGGGTGTGTCTTCGTTCTTCACCGAAGATTTGGTCTTCTTCAACGAAGGAGGAAAACCCCTCCTCCTTCACAAAGCTCTCTCTCAAGAGGTTTCTCCCAACAAAACAAATGCCAACCTAATTAAAATAAGACTCCACATTATTTTCATTAACCTTACAAGCCATTCAAAATTTAAATAACTTAATTCATTAATTGAGTAGGTTCCATTAATTAAATATGGTGTCTTGGAAAAAGTTAAAGTGAAAGAGAGAGAGAAGAGGAAGAGTCGTATAAGTTAAAGTGGAGTTAAAAATTAATAAGGGGAAAAAGTTATGAAAGTTATGGGAAGGTCAAGGGGTTTAGGGTATCTTGTGGGCCCCACCTATAACATATCCACACATGGGAAGTTGGTTGGTTGCGGGCCCCACCAATAACTTCCCATGGTAGAATTTAACTTCCTTGAATAACAAAAATAAAATTGTACACAATTTTATTTATTTCTTCCTTAAACCCCAAAATTTAACTTCTTCTCCCGTACAAACACACCTATGACAAAAGTCCTCTTAAGAAAATACTGGTGCTGTGAGTTCATCAGTGCCCTCAGATTTCAATTCCGAGCACCGGTTCAAAAGATAGAAAAACCTGCTCATTCGTTCACTGAACGTACCCGAGCCAAAATTTGGAAATTGATTCCGGGCACACCGGGCCTCGGAATCAGGAGCTGTCAGAAACTGCGGACTCGTAAAGTTCAAAAGAAATTAAGAAAAAAAAATCATTCAAATTTTGGGTTTTTACATTACTACCAACTCAGGGATTTACGTCCCTGTAAAGCTTCAACACACGCTAAGGAAAACAAAGTGGTACTGAGCACGCATCTGAGCCTTTCTCTCCCATGTGCTCTCCTAGAGGTTCTTGTGCTATCAGTGAAAGTGCACATGAGGAATCGACCCTCCACGTAAGACTCGGTCCTATCTATCCTCGATCTCCACTGGAACCTCTGTGCATGTCACCCTGTCATCGACGTCCAACTCCCTGTGGTTGATGATGAGTGAAGGATCGTGCATGTATCTCCTCAGCTGAGATATGTGGATGATATCATGCACCCGGTGCAACTGAGGTTGAAAGGTCAAGTGATAAACCACCTCGCCTCCCCTGCTGAGGACCTAGAAAGGTTCGTTGAACCTCATAGATAACTTGTCACCTCGGCCACATCTCCATAAACCTCGTCGAGGTGAGACTTATATGAGGACCTCTTCGCCATCCTCAAACTCTAGAGGCCTCTATTTCCTGATTAGAACTGAAACTCAAAACTCCTACTTCCATGAGGGTAAGGTTGATCGACTCAAGGGTGATCAACCGCAGCCCTTTCCATGAGTTTATCCTGTACCGACTGGGGGTTCCTTTTCGCAGACCTAGGAAAACCCATCCCAATGTTATAGATAAACCAAAACCTTTTTACCTAATACAGTCAATCTGGGTATGAACTGTGAATCCAATCCATACCCAGATCAACATCGTAATGCCTCGACGTTGCCACAAAGAGATTCCAACCAAAACTCTCGCCTCGAGGGTCAGATCACACTGTCGGCGTAAGTGTGATTATCGAGTCTCCTCCCAATGGTATCACCAGACATGAGGGTCAAGTAAACGGCTTACCGAAAACTCTAGGTTTGGGACAAGATTCGTGGAAGAAAGGAATGATTCATATCAATATCACAGACTATCCCTCAAATCATTCTTAGACCATTAGGTCACACTCCTTGATCGCATGCAGCTACTCTTTTTCCCTGCCCTCCAGCTCCCTAAGCCTGGTGGGGACAACAAATGTGGGTGGTTGTAACATGTTGAAATGTACACTACCTCATGTTGCGCTCCTAGCTCTGCCTCCATGTCTGCTGCTCCATAGACTCATCTATCCTTATAACTTCTTCTTCTTGAAACATTTTACACGCTGGAGTCTTTGAGACTGGCACCAGTTTCTTGCTTCTTACTGTAGTATGTAGTCTTCATCCACTCCTGGATGATCTGTACCTTCTCCATCATAGCTTGTACCATCTCTAGTTGGTAGGACGTTTGTTGACATGGTAATTCGGTCAATGACCACCCTTCTTTGCCTATGATCTGTAAGAGCTGCTAATATTTCTCCTTTTCTGAAAGGAGAAACTTGGTCTCATCCCCTGGATGAACCACGCCCATTGCCTAATACAGTCAATCCTGACATGAATGATTCATTCATGCCCTGGACGACATCATAAGGCCTCGACATTACTACCAAGAGATCCAACCATCACTCTCACCTCCATGGGTCGAGTCACACTGTCGGCATCAGTGTGAGGTCACTAGGTCTCCTCCAGTAGAAATCTTGAATGTGAGGGTCAAGTCAATAGTTTGAACCGGGACCTCTCAGTATCCACCAAACAAAAGGATAAGAAAGTAAACACCACAAAAATAAGTGTCTTTTATTAGTGCATCTCGATGTACAAAGACGCAAATACAACAGCAACATGGAACTATAAGTACCAAGAACAAAAGAAATCCACTAGTTCCGCTCTTGTCCACCTGCTTCTGGAGCTCTACTGCCTTGTTCACCGCTCAGCTGTTGCTCAAGAACCTGCCGTTGCTTCTGTCTTGGTGGATCCTCTAATGCCTGCAGATCAACTGTGTGGGGAGTCAGACAGTCACGTGCCATGTGACACTTCCTGCCACAGGAGAAACACTGTCCATTTCTGGGACACCTGGCTCGGACTCCACCTTGGGTGACCCGCACTACCGATCCTATAACCCAAAGTCACCCACCTGCTGGTCTGGTCCTCTTGGACCTCTGCATCATCTTTCTACTTCCTACAGATGACTCGGTTGCTGATGGAAAATCATGCGGTAAAGGCAGAAGCTTCTGAGCACACTCGGTGTGTAGAGTCACTAGTATAAACTCCACCCTAAAGAAGGTCTCGAATTATTTCCAGGTGAAGATCATCTCATCACAAAACTGTAACATGTGGCTCTACCACCTCTCAGCTGCTCCCTGGAAGAGGCTAACAGCTAGGTACACCATCAAGTCTGTGGGTGTCCCAGCTGTGTGGAGAGCTCGTGCTACAAACTCCAGCCAGTGTCCAGCCATCTGAATATCTGACTTTCCTCGAAACCTCGGAGTCCTCTGACGCTGGAACTCGTGCATCGCGCTCAAGCAGCGTGCACTCTCTGCTGGTGTCCCAACTAGTGGAGGGCCATGTACTAAGGCCTCACTGCTCGGTGGGCTATCATCGCGCTCCCCACTCGGTACCCACATAGTCTCACTAGGTGAAGTCATCCTAAAAGAAACAATCATGACACCATAAAATGATTATACCTTGTGAGCTGACCTGGTTTGAGCTAATTTTAAAGTAACATTTGGAAAAACACACGCAATCAGTATTTTCGTACACTGAGTGGGAAATCAGTAGTCAGGGTCCTAGTGTAGGGATACGCCGGCCGCCCGCACCAACACTGGACTCCCTGAACTGAAGACCACACTTAGTACCATTAACACTATTTCTTCACAAAAAAGAAATATCAGAGTCATAAGTTCTGTGGAAGAACTGACTCCTCTAATACCAATTTTTCACGACCCATCCTCGGGGCCTGTGCTGTGACTACCCCAAGCCCGCCTTCCCAAGGCTAGAGGCTGGCGACTAGAACCAAAGGCGTAAATTCAAATAAAAAGGGAAGGAATTGCATTTATAAAAGTGAAAAATACAATAGAATACAATTGGAAGCAAACACAAAGTACAAAATAAAGTGCTGAAAAGTAAATGGGCCAGAATACAAACCCAACTAAAAAGTACAGCTACATCTGAACGAAAGTAAAACAGGAAAGACAAGCAGCTGGAAGAATAGAAGTAGCTCCTGGGTCGTCCACCTCAAATCCTACCTCAAGGGTAGCTATAGATAGCCTCCTCAATGCTCTCGCCCGCCAACCTCTTCTGAGTACCGTCTCATCGTGAAGTCCACCTCTAGGTACTGACTCGTCATGAGGTACACCTCCAGGTGCCGTCTAGTCCTTGAACACTCAATCTCAGTTAGTGTCATCCATCGTCTGCATCCAACACAATGATGTGTGGGCATAGACCGTGCAGGGGTGAGTATACAATACTCAGTAGGGACCCCGAGACCCTCAATGTCTCACTAAATCCAACAAGGATAATCACAAAGAAAGTTCTCAACAGATAACCCATACTTAGGTATAAGCCCACAATTATACCTAAGTTATCATGTATCCCATCTTGGCCACGAGATATCACACAGATATGATGTCTATGGATAACCACTACTTAGGTATATGCCCATACATATACGTAAGTTATCAAGTAACTCATCTCAATCATGAGGAAAACACAAAGTTCGTTGACTCTTCTCAAACCAGGATTTTCATTATCGAAACCACAACTACTGAAGAGCTCCTCCTATGTCGAGTACACCGATCCTGTCATGACTCCGAGGAGCTGCTCACTAACCTTAGACTGCTGAGGTACTCCTCCTATAGAGTACCGTGGGTCAGCCACCCAAACACAGTAGTGCTCCCCGCCGGGGTCTGCCACCCAAACACAGTAGTGCACCCCCCCCCTAATAACCTGTAGAGGTACTCCTTCTGTTGAGTACCGCGGGTCTGACACCCAAACACAGTAGTGCTCCCCGTCCTGGGTCCACCACCCAAACACAGTAGTGCTCCCCACTAGACTATACAAGTCACTCCGACTCGAATCGGACAAGCAGTCATCAGGTCTCTGCCAGCTACATGGTCTCCGTACTCCGTACGATCATCTCCGGGAGGGTCCGCTCCATGAGCTATAGGTCGATACTCCAAGTATCACAAATTCCCACGAATAAGTATCTCAAAGGACTGACTCATCATAGGGGTCTTAAAGCAACAGATGACGCGTCAATCGGACGCCCGGTCTATGAGTTATTAGCCTTTTAGTCCCGGGGGCCCGATTGGTTTTCTGTACGAACCAACCCAGTCGTATCTCAACTATACCCCGAACTCTCATAGGGTATACTCATAGGGACTGTTTCTCAACGGAAATACCAAAGTCGCTGACGGTTCATCAAACAGACATTCGGTCTGAAAGTTATCGGCTTTTCCGTTCCAAGGGCCCGGTTGGATTTCAGGTACAATCATACCCGGCCATACTCCAACTATGTCCAAACCTTAGGTGAAGTATACCAAAAGATCCTTCTTAAAAAAAGTAATCCAACAATGTTGACGGCACGTCAATCGGATGTCCGGAACTCAAGTTATAACCATTTCCGCTCCGAGGGCCTGGTTAGTTTCGGGTTCGAACCAACATGGCCATACACAAACTTCACTGAAACATCCAGTACAATATACCGAAACGATCATCTCGGTCCAAGGATCCCAATGCAACTGATGGTACATCGATTGAAGGTCTGTAACCCAAGAAATGGGCGTTTGAACAAAACTACCTGAAAATAGGGGGTTTGGGCCCGGTCCGACCCGGCCCAATACCCCCTGGGTCGTCCCGAACCGGGTCGACCCGACCCAGGTCCGGGTGCGACCCAATCGTGCGTGGCCCGGCCCGGCTGGCGCGAACCAGCCCGACGCGGGCGGCCCGGCCCGGCGCTGGCGGTCCATCCCAGCATGGAGGCCCGGCCTGCGGCTCGGCTCGGAAGCCGGCTGCGGGGTGCGAAGGGGGGGGGGGGGGCTCAACCCCCCTTTGTTTTGAAACGGCGGCCCCATCAGTTGGGGTCTGCCCTAACCGGCTGATCGTGGGTTTCAACCCCCTGGTATTTCTGGAAATGGTTGTCCTTTATGGCTGGCCGGTGTGGCTACCGCGGGACCCACAGGGTCCCGCCTCCTGGTGTGCCGATGGCCGGCCGAGTCTGGCCGCCTCCTTCGAAACTGGCATGGCCTTAGGCCACGGCTCTTATCCGACCGGGGCGGCACGACGGCGCCGCGCCCCTCTGCCGCGGCCCGCCTCAGTCAAGGCCTCCTTCGGGTTCTCCGGTGGGGCGCGACGGCGCCGCGCCCCTCCTCCTCCACGGCCCGCTCTGGCCGCGGTTCCTTAGACTTCACATGTGTGGGGCAACGGTGCCTCACACCACCACCGCGGCCCCCTCCGGCCGTGGTTCTATTCATCCCCGCGCGGTGCTACAGCACCACGCCGCCTTAACTTTGAAAGCCAATGTTGATAAACAAGGAAACGGGGAGGGGAATCGGTCGTGTTCATGCGGTCTGATCTCTTCCCGTTACATCGATAACATTTGGCCGAAATAATATAAATATGCCAAAGCACAAGATTAATTTCACTAGAAAAGAACGTACCCCTACCTCGTGTTGTTTGTCGTTCACTGCGGGAAAACGGCGTTGCGAGAAAAGAAAATAGAGTGACGACGATCGTTGGCGTTCGTCGCTTCCGTCATCGTAGGAGTGCACCCAAAGAAGAATTGATGTCTCCTCTCTTGTCGTTCTATGAAGAGGATAGAGGGTGCATCGTCATTCTTCTCCGGTGATTTGTTGTTCTTCAACGAAGGTGGAAAACCCATGTTCCTTCACAAAGCTCTCTCTCAAGAGGTTTCTCCCAACAAAACAAATGCCAACCTAATTAAAATATGACTCCACCTTATTTTAATTAACCATCCAAGACATTCAAAATTTTAATAACATAATTCATTAATTTAGTAGGTTCCATTAATTAAATATGGTGTCTTGGAAAAAGATAAAGTAAAACAGAGAGAGAAGAGGAAGAGCCATATAAGTTAAAGTGGAGTTAAAATTAATGAAGGGAAAAAGTTATGAAAGTTATGGAAAGGTCAAGGGGTTTAGGGTCTTGTGTGGGCCCCACCTCCCACATATCCACACATGGGAAGTTGGGTGGTTGTGGGCCCCACCCACAACATCCCATGGTGGAATTAACTTCCTTGAATAACAAAAATAAAATTGTACACAATTTTATTTATTTCTTCCTTAAACCCCAAAATTTAACTTCTTCTCCCATAAAAATGCACCTATGGTAAAAGTCCTATTAAGAAAATATCGGCACTGCAAGTTCATCATTGCCCTCGGATTTCAATTCCGAGCACCGGTTCAAAAGATAGAAAAACCTGCTCGTTTGTTCACTGAACGTACCCGAGCCAAACTTCAGAAATTGATTCTGTGCACACCGGGCCTCAGAATCAGGTGCTGTCAGAAACTGCAGACTCGTAAAATTCCAAAGAAATTAAGAAAAAAATTTCCTTGAAATTTCCGTGTCATTACATAAAACCCTTAACCTTCGATGAGGACATAGAGAGGCTAAAATTCCTATCCATTTCATTAACTAAACTCTTCATTTTTTCATTGAAGTCGCTTTCTTTGTGTCCTTCTATTCCATATTAAAAACACCTTCTTCTTCCCATAAGAAATTAACTTAGGTGATTCTTTCCACATTCTTAACACAAAGGAAATAAAATCTTCTTTCCTCTATGGTATCCACTACCCGAACTCGCAGTGACCTCCTTCTTCATCTTCCTTGGTGAGTCCGAGAGTATTTAAGGTAAATATTGTTAATCATGTTCCATTAAAACTGATTAGGCATGATCATGACATCTTTCACTCTTGTGGCCATCCCACATGACTTCTCATTAGAAAATACTCAATCACGTTCAACATTAATCAGTTTTTTTTTTGGTTTCTTCTATTGACTAAAACCAGAAGCATAATGTGAGAAATACTTATCATAGCAGAAAACCACATAGTGATGAAAATAATTACATATAGGATGTTTCAATAATGACACCTTCAATAATATATGAAACATTGTGTTTATAATAGGTCATTAAAAGTTAACTTATATATAAATACTTCATGATGGTTCAGGAAGAGTTTGTGAATTCCAAAATCATATCCCCTACGAGTGAAAAACTATGTGTGCAGAAAGTCCAGTTGTTAGGTACCATATTACCCCAAGTCAAGCCCGGAACATCTTGTCATCATTTTTAACCATAGGTAAATCTCTTCCAGAGCCACATCTACTTGTAGTATCCTGATAAGGATGTATTTCATGGAAACCACTCACTATATCCTTTAGGAAAATTCCAAGAAATTTTCCTAATGATAACTCATCCTTGTACTTATACATAGAGATACCCCTAGAAATATACAGTTAAATAAACCTAGGTATCTCACTAAGGTTTTATCATCCCAGTTTTTAGTGGTTGAATATAAATTTTCTCTGATACCAACTATAGATACCCAGGAATAACATACATGGAAATTACATCATTTTAGATAAATATTCAGTACATTTCAAAAATATGTGCCAGAGGACCATAATAGTATAGTGTCTTTGGAAACATGAAAACAAAGTCTTCTATCCTGGTGAAATATCTTAAACATATCCCATAAATATCTCCACCTTTATTAGTTCTACCTGAACCCTTTCCTCATAACACGGGGAAGGAAAATAAGAAAGGGGTGAGATCAAATTCTCAGTTTTGGTAATCAAGGGAGCTATGTAAGCGTAATAATGATGTTTTAGGGTATGAGAACATGATAAAATATTATAATATCATACCATGTATGTCAAAGATCTTTAATATGAATCATGGAATAAATCTTGGAAGCTCGTAAGACATGAATCAAAATGAAATAAGATCATAGGCCAAGAAAGCATAATATAGGAATAAGACGTGTATCATAATGAAATAAATATCATAGTCCAAGTAAGAATAACATAGGAATAAGATATGGAATTGTGTCATAACATAAACATGTGATATCATTCCCATTAAGTCATGAAGAATTTCTAAAAACTTATCAGGGCACTTTATGGGAACTTCACCCACTGGTCGGGACACACCACTACCCCCAATCATAGTTCTTTCCTTATAAGGGATCAGTTTTCCCCATCTTACCATAATAGATCAAGTTTCATCATCTACAATCATCTTGGTGACTACACCTACTTGGAGGAAAAACCCACCATCCTCAGTGGAATTCATTTCTTTGTAAGGGATCGGGTTTCCCCATCTTCCCATAGTTGATCAAGCGCATCGACTTGATTCCCATCCTTATCTCATGAGATATTAATCTTTACCCAATTAATTGGAGGGAGATATAGGTCTAACCATCACATAATTAAATCATACATACATGTTACACAAGATCATAAATAAACATATCACATATCATCACCCATGAAATGAAATGGGTAACATAAATATGTAAATATATCATAATCTGTGGAAATATACAGGTTTCACAACCATTTCATCATAAACATAAACCTTGAAAAGAAGCAGGTTTCAAAAGAATATAACCCATGAAAGAGAAACGAGTTTCGTAAACATAGTACCCATGAAGAATAAATGGGTTTCATGAAGACCATGACATTATAAATAACTCATTCATAGAAAGGGTATGAATAGAACCATTATATCCTTTCTGAGAAGGTATTATTAACATCAATATATTTCATCTTACATGGAAAATAATTTTTAAATATCCTCTAAAACATTTCTAGAGGAAAATATATTTTTTTGTTTGAAAGGGTATTTTTAAAGCATAAAACCATTTGAAAATCCTTTTATTTTAAAATATATATAAAACATATAATGAAGACATGAAATCATTTTGAAAAACTTTTTCCTTGAAAACTTTTATAATAACCTTCAAAACTTTTCAAAAACTTTTTTCTTTGAAGACACTTGAAAAAATTTAACGAAATATTGAAAACGTTTTGAAAACCATTTATTTGAAAATGTTTTGATATATTATAAGGAAATATTGAAAAAAAATTCAAAATTATTTTTATTTAAAACCAATAAAATAATCAAGAAAATGTTTTCAGAACCATTTCTTTGATTTCATTTTGAAAACATGTAATTATTACTGGAAAAAAAATTGAAAATAGTTTTCTATAAAAAAATATAAAAGAAGTTTGAAACCATTTTAAAAAAAAATTCCTTGAAAATTACATTTAAAAAATTTAATTAATGATTTTTCTTTTTGATAACACAAAAGGGTGCTTTGATGAAATGAATGTGGGTAAATCTGTACATGTTATACAAGGTCAAATGAACATTCCTTTTGCACTGTAAAAAAGGGTAGAATAGCACCATGTTAGGAAAGTGACAATAAAATTACCTTAAAGATATTGGTAAAATTAAAAAGGGGTAAACAATTATTTTATATATTATAGGGTAATGACATAACATTCTTGGAATCTATTTTTATAAAACATAGATTTCCGACCGAAGAGAGGGTAAAGTCAGCCTTTCTTAAAAACACTTTATTAACTATATTATGAACCAAATAGTATAAAATGGTACCAATACATGATTATATCATGAAATAAAATATGATAAGTAAAATTATGAATATTATTGAGGTATGGATCATAATATTTCATCCAAGTAATCATAAACATAAACAATCTCAAAAGGCAATTAGATTGTATCAATAAACACTTATAACTTTATATATTGAGATCATACTCTCCATGTAAAGAAATTAAATTAAATGAAGAATATAATATAATAAAAATATTTTGATTCATGATATGTAATTTAAAAAGGAATTATATTAACCCTATAAAATAGTTTAGGTGCATAACAAAATATGAGTCTCAAAGAATTTAAATTGAGACAAACATTTTTACTGATTTGGTTTCTTTTGAAACTTAAACCCCATGAAATAAGGATCATAAAATATTAACATTAATACCCATAAAGTTAATTAAATTATACATATAATAAAAGTAGGGTCAGTACATACACCACACAAAAGTAAAGAGTACATAACGTATCATGTATCTGACAGATATTAAAAGTGAGATGAAATCCCCTTACCTTGTGTCTTGACTCTCTCCGTACTTGTACAGGATTCCTATATAATAATATAATTTTGTTATAAATATTTTAAATAATAATATAATTATAAATAATACCATATATGGTTTTATTATGACCTTATATTACCATATATTTAATGATCCTATGTTATGTTTTCATTTTGGGTAATATTCGCTAGTACTTCGCTTGTGTCATATTTTGTTATATTGTTTGTCCTTATAATTATATAATGATAACATACTGCATATCATTATATAAATATAATTTTATCCATTATATTAATATTATAATAATTTATATCATATTGAAGTATGAAATGGAATAAACTGTTTATGGGGACGGTAATCCGTATATATGCATGGAAGCTGTTTTCCATTTTTATTATCATATTAAAAGAATGTATGTAAATGAAATATGTATATGTATATATGTATATATAGATATATATATATATATATCACTATTAAATTAGAATTAAAATTTCATATACATCATATAAGTTCATTAAACCCATCCTTAATACATTCTATATCGTGTGTGAAAGAATCACATCACTTTGAGGGGGTCGTAGTCCACACTTTCTCAAATGAGACTATCGTATTAACACCCAATGGAAGGTAAAAAGATGTGTGTTGTAAAATTAATACATAAGATTAAAGACATAATAAATATAATTTATTACATATATAAATATAGTGTCTATTATAATGGACACCATGATTGGTGGTAAAGGATAAATGAACAACCATCGTTTCGTGAGGCAGTAGTACATCGTACACAAAAACAAGAAATAGTATGTTCAACATCCATTAGATGGAGGTGTCTGTAATTTTAGGTCATAATCCTTTCATAAAAACTTCATATTATATTTATGATATTGTTTTTGTCACACAAAAATTTAATAAAGATAGTGGAGATGCAGTAAAGGAAAATAAAGGAAAAGAACTTGAGAGAAGACGTTACCTCTTAATCAGGTAACTCTTGTTTGGTTTGTGCCAAAAGTCTTCCTTGAGAAGCTTTCTGACCAAATATATTCTTAGTGGTATAATGTAGGATTTTTTGGAGGTAACATGGGTATATCCTGGACTAAATAAATTTTATTTAGTGGTTTGAGGAATGGGAATAGGTGGTGGCCTTTTATAGAGAAGGAAAAGGACTCACATGGAATTTTTTGGTACAAATAAGGTGTTCACAAGTTCTTGCCTAAAAAAGACATAACAAACCAAAAAAACTCAAGAATGTATGTTATATGTATTAAATGTGGACATAAAATTAGTGTTAAAGTTTATAGGACATTTGGTCCCTTAATTTAAAGGTTTAGTCTCTAATTGAGCTTAATTTCGTCGTAACCGCTATGATTAATTTTAATCACTTTTACTAATCATTTTCGTAAAAAAATAACATGGTATTATTATACACTAAATATTTTACTGAATAAAATTTTTTATGTATGATTTTTGAAATTACAATCACAAAAGTGGAAAATTTAAGATTAGTGCTAATCCCGCAGACGGGATGAAATAACTAGGTTTTAAATTTAGAAAAAGTCCAAAAGTTTGTTAAGATTTTATATTCAGTTTCAAAGTGAAATTGATTCTAATGAATTAAATTATATTAATATATTTATTAAATATATAATTTTTCATTAAAACATATTTATAACCTCATTTGTCATTAATAATTAATTAGACATAAGGCATTTTTTAACTAAAAATAGTATTATTCACTATTCATCAAAAAAAGAAGTTTCTTAGAAAAAACCAAAACCATCGCCCTAGGATAATTTCAATGTTATGAATTAAAAAATAAATTTTATTTTATAAAATTAAATTTATAGATGTTTCTAAACTTAATTTCATTATTATAAGTGGTTCATTGTAGAGAACGGTATTTTTAACATAAAAGAACTTACCAAAAATCATATCTTTCATTATAAATATGTTTTATTTATATAAAACAATTATAAACCATATTTTTAAAGTATTTTTTACTAATACTAGAACTATTTTAAATTTTTAGGATATAATTATCTCATTTAATTAATTATATATATATATATATTAAGATTTTTTATAGAAACTCAGTGTTGTGTGCATCATACGTTAAGTTGGTGTTGTTTGTAGTGCAAGCCAAGTTGGTATTGCATATAGCGCAATACAAGATGGTATTTCATGTGAAATTAATGTTTTACTTAGTTTTTTAATATATATATATATATATTTATATTTACAGTGCCATGTGAAATGAATAATATTGAAATGATAAATTAATTCGAAAAAATAAGAATTCAAAAAATCTTGGGGTGTTACAATCAGTGTCAATTATCTCTTATATGAGATGAAATCCATGATTAATATGTTTTGATATCTAACGATACTTGAGTTTCTTATCTTTTTAAAATTATCCCCCATGATATATTAGTGTTCAATTGGTTACATGGTACTTTGGAAAATCCCTAGTTCAGTGATGATCAAAATAACAAAAAAAATACATCCTTAGTGATACTAGATGTTTTGATATATTCATCTTCTATTAAAAATTCAAATTTTATTAGTTTCATAGAAAATTAAAATATAATAAATCCAAGATTCAAGAAAAAAATCCCATCACATTCAAATTTAAAATTTTCAATTATCAATAAAATGATACTTTTATGGTTTTAGTGGGAACCCTCATAATAATTATTGCAAAAAAATAACTGAAACATATGTTAAATTTTATTGAGTTTAAAAAGAAATATCAACCATGAAAGTTTCTAGAGATTCAATAAAAAATATACCTAATATAAAAACCTTATTAAATGATGCTTCATCATACCAATCCACCCATGATATAATGTTCATGATGACACATAAGATCATGTGATAGATTCATTCAACAATTCATAAAAATGTTCCTATATCCATTAGTTTTATATTGATCGATGGAATTTATTGTTATCATCAATAATTAATTTATAAAAAAACTTATTTCACTTCATTTATATCTCTAACCAAAACATGAATACTCATATGATCCTTATACATAAAAGATCCTCCAGTCCACTATAGTTTAAAATTAATACATAAAGAAAAACATAAACCTTACTGACAAAACAATTACTATATATAAGAGTTTGACTAATGATTCTCATATAGAAATGAGATATCTACATCGTGATGGTGGAAATGTCTTCTTAAATATTTTTAAGAATTAGATTACAAACGGTAATGTATGCATAAAATGGAATGTTTTTGTGATAAAAATTCAAAATACTGTCATGAAGTTGGGATTATAGAAAACCCACATTGTCTACCTAAAGTATAAGTGGAATGTAAAAATCCTATATCTTGACCTAGTCCTCCATATTCAACACAAAATTAATAAAACATTACTCATGTATTTACTCATCTAATTCCTTATAAAATCATTCATATATGTAATATTATATAAAAAGTGGGTGGAAAAAACATGAATTTTAGTAACCCAATAACTCTTCTGATGGTAATGGATCTTGGGTAGTAGGTTCTGAATTTTTGGACTCTATATGATCTATATTATGGCCTTCACAAATATCCTAAGAAGACTTAAACCCTATTTTTGGAGAGAACTCACAGTCAATGGATCCTACAGGTTTAATAATGGACCTAATCATCATAGGATTTAGTAATTCAGAACTAAATTTACAAGGATCCTTTGAGACATTTGATTTACCTAAAGACCAAGTTTTCATAGTTTTAGTTAATCAAGAGTAATCCTTTTATCTACGAATTTTATTCCATAGATAAATTTTATATCATAGTATATCCAAAATTATTTCATCCATTTAAATGATCCTGAATGGATGCATGCTTCATCCTGAGTATCCTTCTTATCCTTATATACATACTATAAATTTTTATCGACCTCAATAGTATCATATCACAATGCCTTATGATGGTTCTAAATATTGATAACATTGGCTTGTTTCATGATAGTATTAGTGAGTTTCAACATCTTTTCAATACAATATACCATATCTTATCTAGATAAAGGGGAAAAATCCAATTCCATGGTCATGGATCATCTAAGATCTCTCCATAACCTAAGAAAATAGAAACACGTGGATTCAGGTGTAGTGTACAGTCCACCTTCCAGGCTAGTAATATATTATAATCCATAATCTCTTAGGCTCCTCAAGGATCCCATATATCATGTTTAAACACATGAACCAATTTATAATCAAATTGATCATGAATATAATGATTAGATGTCCTTGTATTGAACCTTTAACATATAAGGGTGTTGATTCTGCATTTGTAGGTTGGTAAAATGTATTCTTTTAAAAAATTATTTGGATATATTAATATAATCAAACCACCAGAGTACGACTCATTATTAAAATGAGTCTCAAATTAAATAGGACCATACTTAGTTTTCATTATGGAAGTGATACCACCAAGAAAATTAGTTCTTTTCCATGAAACACACTAATAAGGAGGTTGATAATTCCCCAAAAATTTGTATAAAGTACAGAAATCCAACGATGACTCGAAACATAGTGATGTCTTTCAAAAAATACTACACTTCAATATAAGTCCATATATAATCCACCAATAGCTTTAAAATATTGATTTATACATTATACTAGTATAAAATGGATATAATAGGGAATGAGTTCTATTATTATCATATAAAAATATCTCAACATATTCCTAAGAATTTTTAGGATTTTTGGGTTTGAAAGGGAAGGGTCAAGACTGGAAAGGTAACCCATATAGTAGTACTAAGGGGTCTTACTTAAAATGGGAATAAACTAATCCTTATAATAATGAGAATCAAAAAACAATTTAATTCATGGAGGTAATATTACAAAGCTGAGGCTAGATCATACATAACCATGAAATGAATCCAAACATGTTGTGAATCTAGAGGAACAATAACCACACAATCTAGAAAACCTACAAAATAAAAAAAACCAATTACAGGAGTAGACCTATGGATAATAGTTGCAATAATGATCCAAAATAGATAGATCGAGTAGTTTCGAGGATTCAATGAACTCTATTGGGATGTTCAATAGATTGTGGGTTACATGATCAATTGGGGAAAAAATATGGAATATGTAGATTTTTGGGAAGTGGTGAGAGGATATACAAGTTAGTTAAAGGTTGAAAAGGATGATGGATAGACATAGGTGGGTCCATGGTGTATCCTTCTTCCTCTAGCATGGGGATTCCTAGAGTATTCTCTATGCCACTAATTTGAAACTGAAGTCATTGTAACTAATGAGAATCATATCACACGTCCCTCATTAAAAAAAATTAAACTTGAATAAATATAGTATTAAGTAGTCCCTGAGTACATTCATTAGAGTAATGTGTATTGATGTGTTATAGTTTTTTTATGGATTTGGTATGCTAAAATAGTGAATATAAAATATTTCATTACAAATTATTTTAAAATGAAGTGATCTAACCTTTGATATCCTCCTCCCTGTATGTTCAATTATTTTCCTTATTTTATCTAAATTATTCTATTTATAGTCAAATTAAATCTCATCTGACTACCCACTACTAGATATTTTGGATTAATCAAAGGGATTAAATATTCAATATAATAAATAATATCACTAATCCTAGTGATTAAATATCTCTAATCACTTTTATATAAACACACTAGTAACTATCAACGTAGTGTAGAATCTATATGTAGACTTTGGGTGTAGACTAGAGGGAGAGGAAGAATAATTTTAATACATCATATAAAATGATGTTTCCTAAAATTAAAAAACATCATACATTTCCAAAGATAATTTAATATAATTATCAATTCTCTATTGAATTCATCAATATGGGGAAGGGGATTTCCTCAGAACATCCACTAATGGGTTAGTGTTATGTTACCAGAGAATTATCGTATTGAAAATAAATAACGTAATTAAATTTAATTAGTTCCTCTCTCCTAGGGATAAAATTGAAAATTCCCCCCTTATTAGTGAACAATCCTCTATTTATATAATAATTCTTTAAGATTATTGAAATTATTCACAATTAAACACATGACTAACCCATGTTTCTTAAACTCCTTTGGGTCAATCTGGTCATAAATAATGTTACTTCATTTTAGTTATTAGTTCTAATAACTTTTTATTCATTGGATGTTTGATAATATTATATGTATAGGGTTGTGATAGATTCTTTGGTCATTTAGAATCTTCCATAACTACTTCATGACCCACCCACAATTGAGATCTGTACTTTCATTCAATGAACAATAGAGTGAAATTATTTTACTAAATTAAATAGATGTTGAATTCTAATAAGAATGTTCATATGAGAAATATAATCCTCATGGTGGAAATTGGGTGGATGAATTAGGTATTTTCATCAATGCATTTGGTCATACACTAATAATTGTGTTTTAAAAATTATCCCTAGTGTCTTCAATCAAGGATGAAATAAACTAACACTAGTTCTGATGGAATTTCCTTCTTCCTCCTTGGATAGTGATCATCTTCATGTTTTTTTACACATAATTTATTAATGAACTAACTCAGTGTATTTGGACATTAGATAGTTATTCTTTAAGTTGAGAAAAATCTATAGTTCATATTCTAGAATCTAGTATCAAATACTTTATACTATAGTGAACACACTATCGAACTATGTATCATTCATTATTTATTTTTCAACATAATCGAAATAAAAATATTTGTTTAAATTCCACTGTGTGGTGAAAAATACATTTATTGGGTTCAAATTTATCAGTGGAATCTTTATCAAACTATTTAGCTTCAACAAATATAGTCTTCATGATTTAATCGGTCACTTTGAATTTTATTTGAATGTCCAAACGTCAACGCTGAATTCCCTAGTTTAGCATTCTAGTCGGCTCTATCTAAATAATGGAAATCTAGGCATATGTAAGTAGGGATAGGTCAATATTAACTAGGATATTTTATTACATCATAAATCTTTTATAAATAATTATACATTCATGGTTTTCAAGACATGTTTGGAAGTGGAATTATGAACTCTTTAGGGTCATCATATAGTTGATTTGTGGTTTTCTAATCATCAAAATTCTTCATTTTAAGTACCTAAAACTCTAGTTATTCACTAAAAACCCAGTAGTTAATTGAAACATAAATTCTCACACATGGCACACACTAACAAGATAACATTTAATCATAGTGATGGAGAACAATTAATACCCCTCTTCTGATCAGTTCCCACCTACAATAAAACACACAATCAAATGAGAAAAATTATTTTCATCGGCAACTCAATCAATCTCAGATCACTACCTCACAGAGATTTAATAAATACCATCCAATCTTTTCAAATTTCATGTCAATAATCATCTAGCATGATCAAATTTCGTTATCAGTATTATCTGCATCAAGTTGATATCAAGTTGACTTTATGATCCAATAATATCCTTATCAAATTACTCGATTGTGGTATCACAACTCTTGAAGTTTCTTTATTAATACATTCAAGTGACTCTTCAACTTCTCATTAGTTGGTGTATATAGTGGTTTTTCATTAAACCCATCACCTTTGATCTCAATAGGCTCATATTTAATATTCATCGTAGAATTAAATTGTTAATATTTAGTTGGAAACCAATAATCTATATATTTTTAGTTCATGGATGATTAGTAGTCTGGTGTTTTCATGTAAGTGTGATTTCACAAAAAGAATAAAGACATGGTATCCTGATGTTAGGATAAAAATATTGAATTATTGTGGATCTATGGTTACATTAAATCCCTTTATCATATATGTTGGCCACAAATATCTATGGATCATGAATGGTCACATGTTAAAGTGATTGAAATAAGTAGGGTCGGTATATGATTAAAGGGATTCCATAGAATGAGTATTCTCAGGGTAGCATAGGGTTAATGGATATAGGAGCATAGTTTTGAGAATCCATTTGAGTGGTATGCATTCAAAACATCATTAGTACTTTATTTCATAGTCACAAAAGTATGTATGTAGGTTAGAGAAATATTTGGGAAGGTATGGATGTAGGGGTTTGTCCACGGTTACTAGAGGTGGAAATGTTGCAATGTGATTTTTCATGATTATAGACTCCTCTCACAATCATAGATTTTCTTTTAACAATTTTCTACCTAGGAACATATATATAATCATCCCACGATACCATACCATTTCAATTTTTTTCAATCTTATCCTTAATAATAAAATCATATAATTAAATTTAGTACATTTCAATATAATTATATAATGGAGAAAAAAATATTAAAATCATAATACTCTTACAAAATTTAAATTCAAATTCAAAAAAATATCTAGAAAATGAATTCGAAATAAAAAAAATTAAAAGTGAAATTCGAAATTATGTATTTTGGAATTAAGTATAATGATTTTATAAAAGAATTAAAATACTGGATTTTATCCAATTCAAATTTTATGTTCCAAAATTAAAAAGGTAATGATGAATGAATGAATTGACCAGTTTTTTAACTATTTATGGGGTATATATCAATGATATATAGACAAAAAAATTAAAATTTATTCTGTGTTCACTCCCACAAAATTAAACTATTACACTATTGGGAAAATAAGTTGGATTCTACTTGTTTAAAATAAAAAAATCATATGGGTCTTCCTAATTTCAAATACATAGATCTAGATTGAAGGAATGTATAGAATAACCTAATAAATTAATGTTAATTCCTCTTATGTGATTTCAATTCACTACCTCACATTAATCCATGTTTAAAGGACTACTTCAAGGATTGAAACAAATTATATTTAAGTGGAGTCATAATTTTAACAAGTGTTACTTCTATTCGTCCCTACGTACTAATTTTCTCAAATGAGAGTTCTAATTTGTGATTCATTTATTCAAATCAAATGAAAATTTTATCTTCTAATTTTCCCCTTCCTCATATGGGTCCAATATTTCCCTCACCTCAATGGATTTATTTTTGACTATTATGAACTTCATTAATTTTTTTGAATCTTTTCCTAGAAATGTATGTGGGATGAAATTTTCTAAGGTACCTATTAAATAATAACAAATGGAATAAACTAATCACAAAACCAGTACCAAATTACTTAGATATTCATTATGGGATACCAATTTCACATTTTACTCAACTTAAAATGATATTACGTCAAATTTATTTTTGACTTGGATGCAAGAGGTTATCTTTCTAAAAATGGTATATTACCTCATATTAAGTTCCAAAATATAGTGACCTCGTTTTTATTCTAATTTTACATAAATACAACCTCTAACACTCTCTTTTCTATATTTAAGAAAAATTTTCTATAGATGTATTTCCAAATTCTCTCAAAAATCATTTTTTTATAAAAAATATAGATAAAATGAACTTTTTTCGCTCTCACATGGTATTCAAACTAGGAAGGAAAATAATTAAGGTCAATATTTTACTATCATAAAAACTCACTAAAAACTAAATATGAAAAATATGTTTAAATTATGTATAAATTCAGAAAATAGAATTTGAATTTTATTTATAAGGACACATACTAAATGAAATTCATAAAATTGATATTTACATCATAAATTATTTTATACTTCTACCCAACACTTAGTTCAAAAAACATTTATTAAATTTAATTATTTTATTTTTTATAGGGAAATATTATAATAGTGATATGTCCATATTTGGTTGAATAAAATAGAAAACCTATGTTTTCATTACTTAATGGTGGTAAGAGGATTTTGGACTCATCCATGGGATATTTAAAGAAGCCTTAATGAAAATGAATCACTTTTTTTAAATTCACCTTGGATAGATGATTTGGTTCCCCCTTTGATCTAAACTACACCAAATGTAAATGTGTTGGTCACTATGTATGGCTTGGTACATTTGTAATGATGTTTAATAAGCAATATCTTAATTATTTTGGTTAATAATATCACATTATCTAAAATTTTAAAATCACTTCACTTGATAATTTTATTATGGATAGTCATGTATTCCTCTTTTTGATGTAATAAATTATTATATTCCTCTCTTATCAGCTCCTCAAGATCCATAATTTGGAGTTTCCTCTACTCTCTAACATTCCAAAAAACTATATAAACTCAATTAATCGCCAATAAGGATTTGTGTTATAACTTAACATGCAAGTGGAATCACATTCCATCAAAAATTCGGTAAGGGGAAATATCAATAGGGTTTTTTAGTTAGTTTAGTATACCCACAGAGCATCCTCTAACTTCTTACACCAATCCTTATGGTTGGGTCACACTATCTTCTCCAAAATTATTATTATATCTATATTTGAAATCTTTGTCATCCCATTTTTTTGTGGGTTCTAGGTAGTAGATGTTTTCTGGTACACTCCATAATTATTCTTCAGGGTTTACACATTATTATAACAATATTGTTTTCCTTGGTAACTTATTATTTCTCAAAAAAAATTATACCTATAAAAAATGTTCAATTTTATAATCTTAATAATAATTTTATAAAAGTTGTTTTATGTTTATTTTTCGTTATTCCTCTTATAAAAATATTCAACTTCTAAAAAATTAGTAAAGATCAAATTTTATAAGAAATGGGATAATGAAATCCAATCGAAAAACATATAATATTTAAAAAAAATAAAATAATTTTGTGATATCTCCTGTACTTTGGACATTTCTACCAGAAAACTAGTAGCCTTTACACTTTTTTAAAATAAAGTTTGAGTCATTGAAAATTAAGGTCCAAAATAATCCATATTATAAAATTTTACTATCTATTATCTAATGTCCAAAATGTAATCCACATGCAAGTGTATGGAAAACATTAATAACACATTCTAATTACCACTTTGAGGATGTGGAACCTAAACACTTGATCATAATATATTTTCTATAAATATGGATCTTCACAATCATAAAATTTTGATTTGGATTTCAAATTATGTGATCTACATTTGGAAAATAATTATGATGATTTTTATGTGACATATAATTCACTATATCATAATATTGGGGAAATTATATGGTTTCATTCAGATGCTCACAAAGAAAATAGTCATCCTAGTTTGTTCCAAATAGTGGTTCTACCTCATGAGTGTGGGAAAGTCTACTCATGTGATCTACAAGTTGGTTATAATAACCATTATTTCCCTTAATCTCAAATCCATGCTCTTATTGTAGAAAAATATCTCTTAATATCCATTACATTGCATCATCATTCATGATAAAATACACAGGAGCATCATTATGAGTGAAAATGATAACATTTCTTCCTAGAAAATAATATCAAAACATATATGGGAAAAAATATAAAAAAACTCTTTATCTATATTCATGCTATTTATCTAAGTTGTATTCAGTGAATATTAAGTATAGGTTATCACTTGTGGGTGTTTATCAATATTATGTGAATGTATGTCTCCTATAACTCTATTCAAATCATTGTACATTATTTCAATGAGATATTATTATTTTTGTAGAAAGATTAATGGGGATATAATTATACTCTCATTAAACATATAAAAATATATCTTCTATGAATCATCACACACAAACTCAATTTCTATCTTTACTAGGTTAGTCAGGGGAAATTTAATTCCCCTAATGTTTCTAATAAATATTCATTAAAATTCAGTATGTCTTGAAAATAAATGAATTTTTCATATAGTAGTGGGATAACGTGGTGTAGACATAATATAAATTTTATTCATATCATCTTCAATCTCTTATTTGGAAACTATGTGGACCAAAACATTCCATTCTTCTATCATGAAATGGAAGTTATAAAATTTAATGTCTAAATTTTTTCCAATGAATCTCTTTAAAACATTCTCCATGATCTCCAAAATTCATTGAAAATAAGTTTTATAGAAAGTAAAATCAATGAAAAATACATATAAGAGTCTATAAATTAGGTCTTGGGAGGTACATACCATGTAGTTTTGAAAGGTTCATTTGGAATTGTATTGACTAAAGGAAACATTTGATAGGAAAATATACTAAATTTTCATGTTTTGGTTATCTTTATTCATATGATGTAATTATAAAATGAAAGAAGACAAAAAACTCAACAATGAAATAAAAATGACCTTTCCAAGATATCCTATTTATTGTATAGTTAATATATTGAAAGGGAACGTGATCTTTTCATTTCACATTGTTCAGGTTCCAAAATTAATGAAAACACGTAATTTTTTCTAGATATTTGTGTGGTCAAATTCATTGTTCTCAATTTATATAATGGTCAAATATTTTTCATTGGGAAAATATTAATTTGACTCAATAATTAGGAGTATGATATTGGATAAATTTTTTAAGATCTTAATTTTCTTTCTAATTTGATTTTTACTACTTACAGAAGGGTTGGGTTGAACATTATTTACCGTTTTCCCACTAGTTTTGGACACACTTTCCAAGTAAATCATATGCATGAAGTTCGAAGTGTTAATCCCTGTAATGTATTCTAAACTTAATTTTATTTCTCGGACATGTTTTTTTAAAATTTATAGATTTTGATAATCTTTTTTGGGTTTAAAATTATATAAAATGATTTATTATATTTTATCATTTTATTTAAAATAATAATATTTTATATTTTATGTAATTATTTTCAATTCCCACTTAGGGGGTTTTATATTTATTTTTATAGATTAGTGTTTTCCATGATAGTAGCCTATACATGTAAATAAGAATTGATACTATTGGTTTTGAGAAAATCATCACAATAAATTTCATAAAAATATAATTCATTACTACACACCACAATTTCTAGATTTAACTCATTTTCAGAAATAAAATCACTAGAAAAATAATTTTTTTCCAAATATTTTCTTAATATTATTATTTCATCAAATATTTAAATATCCTAATCAAAAAAACAAAGAAAATCCAAAAGTTTAAATGTAAAAATATATTATATTTCACGGGGGTATTCCATTACATCTTGTATATTAAAATTCAATGCTTGTTCTCCAACATTGATGGAAAGAGTTCCTTCATTAAAATTAATGTTTATATTCTAATTTTAAGAAATAGTATACCTAGAATGATGGGGGGTGATTCTTATCTTTTATATCCTCCATATTCATTATATAGAAATCAACAAGGAATAAAAAAATAATGTACACTTACAATAACATCTTCGAGTACACATATTATATATATAATGGATTGGTTGGCTAGTAACACAACCACTTATGTGGGTTTATATTATAGGGAGAATAATAAACTGATTAAGTAATTAGATTAATTTATCCTCCTAAATCACATAATGTATTATAAAAATTATTTTCCATAATTTTGAAGTGTATAGTAAAGGTACTTAAATATTGTCATTTCAAAGTTATTTATGTGTTTACAAGCGTGGAAAATTATTTACCCGAACATATCATTTCATTACATTAAAATATTCTCTTCCTGTTTCACATGTCTTTAATGAATATTTCATAACATGGAATTTTGAGGATGGATTTTTAAAAAAATAAAATTATATATATATATAGGCTATATTTGTTTTAAAGTTTATTTACGATTTATTTGATAATGCACTAGGTTCTAGTTTGTTTTCACAAGAATTATGTATTTTTTACTAAAAGGAAGAAATGATGAAAATGGAAAAAGAGGCTTTAAACACCAGGTACATAATACACAATGTGTATAACTCATTCCCAACATGCCTGCAGAGCCACAAACTAGCCTATAAAGTCTTTACATGAAGTTAAGCCAATACATGTTGTGTACATTTATTACACAATGTTCATATTTCAATTATCATAATCCTAATAAAATAGAATCATATACACGATATATAGATATTTCATGACATGAAAAGTACAAAGGATCTCCCAGTCAAAGTCATGAGCCGATTCATCAAATGAAATTATGGATCTCATCTACACGATGTGTATCCAACTAACAAAACATGTTAATATTGGGATAGAAGTCACTTGAGCTACTACACAACATTCATGTCTCAAATATCATGTGAATCTTAGCCTATTTATATTTTATGTGATCTTCTATGTACATAACATTGCACATATTTCTTTTTTCTCTCATTTTCTATAATGTTTTCTCTCTTTTTCTTCTGTTTTCATTCTAAACCCATTTTTATTTTTTCCCTTATTTTTTTTTCCAAATAATTTTGAGTTGTTGGTTAATATAATTTAATATTCATATATTGTGATTTTTTTCCATTTTAGACATCCATTTCATCACAACTATCAATTATTCATAATCACTAGCAACATTATTCATTGTTTTATCATGCATGGTGAGTTTTTGATTGCATATTCATTTCATTGAATTGTTTGATCTTAATTTGTATATTTTTTAATTCTGGATTTATTCTTTATCAGATATTTCATGATTATACGTAGAATGTTTAGAATTTATATACTTTTTATCAACACCATCATGCATGGATAATCCACCCAGGGTTGGGGTTCGAGAGTATGGGTGTTTCTGAGCCTAATGAATCTATAGATTGAAACTTAGTAACCCTAGTCTAGTGATTAAGTTAATAATAATTTTTAATCATATTCTTTTTCCCAACCATGACCATGGGAATTGAAATTGACTAAACCTAACTTAATTTTATTTTAGGTGGACTATTACCATTAGCATGTAATGCTTTCTGTATAGAAACTATGCGTAATTCACCTAGGTTGTCATTTATAACATAAACATGGGTTGATCTAATTGGTTTCACCAAAACCAATTAGATAATCTTGTATCTCTATAAAACTAAAGTTGTAGGACTATACCAAGCTAAATCTAGGATTATATTCCCTAAAGATCCTTGAAATTTATCCCAATCACTTCTTAATTTTTTGAATTAAATCCTAACTACCAAGATTTAGTCAAAATCAAAGCCAAATAGTGAAAGTGAGAAATAGATAAAAAATATCTTTTTCCCTTAGCTGATGAGATTCAATTGATCCCCATGGGATTGACCCCACACTACCTCTTTACAAAACCCATGTAGTAAGTGTAGTTTGGGAAAATAAATATCTAATCTAATAATCACCAGCACGAATTCAAAAATGCATGCGGGCATGTGATATTTGGGAACTATTTCCAATGATTATTGTTTCTTAGGAATATTATCCATCATATCCAACCTTGGATTACCACACCCTTTCCACTTTACTATTTTTCTTTCCCATTTTCTCTATACATTTTTCTTCTTCAGGCGCACCTGATTCCTCTCTCTAGGTCACTCTCTATCTCACATATTCATGGATGGTGTATATGCCCAAGACCCTTAACTTGGTCAAGAAGTTTGGATGCACAATAAGAACTTATTTTTTATCCTGATATCGATAGAATAATTGATGCATTCCACTACTTCACATTGACTGAGTGCAATAATGTTGTTTCACCACATCTTCAAGACCCCCAGTATGTTCCACCTACCATTCACTAAGATAATTCAACATAGAAGAAAATCACCATAATAGATTATAGCTTTCCATATATTAACGATGTTGTGCCTAGAATTTTTCTCCAACCAATTAAGGTGTGCACTTATAAAATCAATCATAGACTCATTCATATGATTTAAAACAAGGGTCAATTTAGTGGGATAAAAAGTGAAGACCCTCATTAACACATTTCTAAATTTCTAGAGGTTTTTCATACCTTTTTAAATTATGTTTTATCATAAGAAACTATAAGACTCCATGTGTTCCCATTATCCTTAATTGATTGAGCCAAATATTAACTAAAAATTAGATTTATCTACACAATTAGGACATGGAATGAACTGGCTAAAAAGTTCATGAAAAAATAATTCCCTCCAATATAAACTTGGAATCTTTGTAATGACCTTAAAAAAACTCCTAGAAAATCATAGAATCATCCTAGGAGTCATGGGATAGATTCAAGGAGCTTACTCTCAAGTTCACACATTATATACTAGATGTGTGGCTACAACTTAAAATTTTCTACATGGGATTTCAACTAGTTGTAGAAACTATAGTTGACATCACTGTTGATCATAGACTTATCCTTAAGATAACATAATTTGGATGATCTATTCTTGATAATGCCTCTCACAATTAAATTCTATGGATAAGTAATAGTGGACTAACTTAGCGTGAAATCCATCAGGTGGAGGAAAGAACCCACCTCGTACCACAAGTAGAAGCCCTGCAAAAAATTTGGTGTCTTTTCAACTTCCTACTAGACCACCACCCCCACATTTTTCTATGATGAAAAATCAGTACTATGAGATGTACAGAGGCCCGTATTCATACCAAGCCTACAGGGTAGGTATTAAGGAACATCAATTCAAATATTATAATTATATTAATTAAAATCAATAAAATTAGTAGTACCAGCATCCCTAGAAGTATAAAAAGAAGAAAAAAATCATCAGAAGTTGTCTTAGTAGCCACTGTATTAAAAACAATGTTTTTCTAAGTATATGAGTGGATAGGTACCACCATAGAACTAATGACCACCTGGGTACCCACCATATGGTCCAGCTCCTTGGCCTTAGCATAAATTCCAACAACCGTTTCCTATAGCTCAACAGTTTTCACCTACACTACAGCAGCAGTATCAACAAGCACCTCTAATACCACCACAATAATCCCAAGAATCTCAAATCCAATCTTTAAACTCTGCTTAATACCTTCATATAGAAATCATATCAAAGGATGAGAAAATGAAAAACTAAAATAAAAATCCACAAGGCTGCACTAAAAAACCTAGAGCATCACATGGGGAAGATATCTAAGACCTTATCAGATCAGTTATTGAGTAATTTTCCCGGTAATACCAAAGACCATATGGGGGAATAGGATAAAATTATTGTTGTTAAAAGTGGACAGGTTCTGGATTTTCCAAAACCATGCAAGTTTGAGAAAAATCAGTTAAAATAATCAAATAAATATGTTTATGGGAAAACCCAACAGATAAAACCTTCTAAGAAATCATTATTTTAGGAAAACCCTAATAAGAGAAATGTCTACTTGGAATATCCACCATATAATCCTCCTATAACCTTTCCTAAGATGATGAAAAATGCCAAAAAATAGGTATAATATAAAAAATTAGATATTTTTAATAAATTACACATAAATATTCCCTTTATTGATGAAATTTATAAAGTAACCACATATGAAATATTATTTAAAGACATACTATAGAGAAAAAATAAAATGGAGGACATATGAGTCGTCTCACTAAATAGAAGAATGCTCCATAGTTTTCCAACAGATGTTGCCTATGAAAATGAAAGACCCCTAAAGTTTCTCAATTCCATGCACTATAGTGGCATATAATTTTGAAAAATCCTTGTGAGATATAGGATAAAGTACTAATAAAATTCACATGAGTGTTTTCAAGGATATGGGGCTCAGTGAATTGAAACCCACAAGGGTGATACTCTAACATGTTGACCGCTCAGTCAAGCATCCTCAAGGATTTCTAGAGGACATATTACTAAAAGTCAAAAAATTAATTTTCCTTGATGATTTCCATATCCTAGACATGGAAGAATAAGGATATATTTCCCTCATTATAGGAATACCATTTGTCATAATTGGAAATGTTTTTATAAATGATAACCTTTGGAAATTTATTTTTAGAGTCGGTGAAGTCCTAGTTATATTCAATTTAGAGAATGATTATAATAAAAGAAATTATTCATTGAATTGTAAAACCTTATCTCTTTATAATAAGAAAGATAATCTTGTGAATAGTGAAGATGGAAATAGGAAACTGCCTTCTATTTACAAGGTATCCAATGCTCACAACAATGAAAATTTCACTACACCTATGAAAAGGGAGGTCGTCTCACACTTTGTCCCATGTATTATCAAAAATTGTTCTACAAAGGAATTCCCCTTAAAATTTATGTATTCTACATAGAAATATTTCTATATATTAAAAATAAATAAAGCATTGACAGGGAGGAGTCTCATGGTAGGTTCAATAGGCTATAATAGGGTGTTTTTGTTTTTAGGAGGGATTAGATCTTCTAGAGGCTTGATCAGAGGACCTAGCCTAAAACAGTGCATAAAAATGAAAAATGCATGTTGTGTAATCCTTATGAGGCATGTAAATTTTTATTAAATAAAAAATAAATATTTATAGATATACACATTGTGTACCAAATACAGAATGTGTAAAGTTTAATCATCTTAAGAAAACTCATGAACCTAGGGTCCATGCCAAACACCCCCCCCCCCCCTTATTCTCCAACTTCGTGTGACTACCCCGCCTCCGTAGCTCCATCAACCTCTAGGATCCTCTCCATATTCCATTTCTAGGCTCCCCTCTAATCTTGATAATTCCATTTCCTTTGAGATAGTCATAACTAAAATAGTATGTACCATAGCTAGCGAATGCATGCTCGTGCATGATGAAACACCTCCACCACCCAAACGGTGAATGTTTTCTCTTGTTCCAACACCCTATGAGCCCTCCGCTTATGCTTCTACTTCTACCACTACCTCTGTTTCTACTTATGAAGACTCATAGTTGACTTATTGTGGATTTCAGGGCCCTTCCCATTCTCACCTTCATCCATGCCTCCATTTTTTCAAGACTCAGCATCAGATTCAATGGGTCCATCTCTCGGACAAGGAAATATAGACCAAAAAGACAATAGAACTCATCAAACTTGAGTGAATCCACATATATTAGGAGGTTCTTGACCTCATATGGTTTATTCACCTTACCTTGGTTACCCAAGTGATAGGGGAGAGTTTTAGAGATATATTCCTTTTGTTTATGGACACCGTTGAGTTTTCTGTCAATTTTTTCTACTTCAGACTCAGAGGTAGGCTATGAGAGCTCACCTTTAACAGTCATTAAATCATCCTCAACATCTAATTCAATGAATTTTCTTCTTCTCTATTCTTACCAACATTACATATCGATCCTAATAAGGATGATTCTACATGAATTTGGGCCAAAATATTCAGAGACCATCCTAAAATTTATGATCCTCGCACTATGAAGTGCTCCCATATCCATATTTCTTCTCTTATGATAAATCATAGAGAGATTTATCATTCTTGGCTAGCCCATGATGATTCTCATGGGGGATGAGCTACATGTAGGTCATCATTATATCATCATCAATGTGTAGCGTATTTTTCCACATGGATAGGAATTTTGGAGAGTTCTATGGGACCCTGGTAAGGAGGACTCAAGGTATGTTGATGGGTGGATATTTAATTACCCATCCATCTAGGAATCCTAGTTCCTTTGAGGCCTGCCATCCTCACACCTCCCTTTTCCCTATGAAGGTAATCATCCTACTACTTCTCCACAATATGGGTCTAATCACTAAGGACGATAGCATCTACTGATGGGAGTTAGTGTATATGGATGATACTAATGAGGCCCCTACTCTATATGTAGCCGACCCTACCCCAGCCCCATCTCATGGTCCACCTTCTCCTATGATTCCACCTACCTATACCTCCTACATACCTACCTCTTCCCATGTTAACACCACCAACATCGACAACACACACCATCATCAACCACTATAGCATACCCCTTGCCACCACTCGAAATCCATTAATCCACCATCACACCCACAAAATCCCCCACCCAGACTGATCTTCCCTTAGAGCTGATAGACATTGATACCCAGTAGAATTATCTAGATGAGAAGGCCCAATGGTTAAAGGGAACCTCCTGACCATCTTCCTATGAGGTTCCCTTCATAGATCTATTTGTAAGACACATGAACACCATATAGATCATCACCTATCCTCCACTTTCCTAGAAAGAGCCAGAGGCTAGCTCTACAACACCCATCGGAGTGCTTGATCCCCCACCCAATTCCACCATATATGAGAATGATAGGTATGGCCAACTAAATACACCCACTATTTAAGAGGGGGAGAATGATGTCGATCAAAATAACTTTTAGTTTAATTCTTACATTTATCCCAGTCCCCTCCCCATTTTCTACTCTATTTTGGTGTCATTTTTTATGCTACTTGTATTACTTTTTACATTGATGTATCATTACTTATATATAAACATGGGCTACAGATTTGGATTTACTAATTTTTTCTTCATTTTTATTTTATTACTGCATTTTTTTCCATGTCTAGCTCTTCTGCCGCATCTATTTTCTTTGACGCACCTTCCCACCACTGTCTTCCCTCATAAATTATATTTCTAGCATATAGTTGACATCGAACACTAGATTCAGGAGCACTCACTTGAGATCTGTGATTAGCAAGGATCCTCACCATAATGAGCATGGAAGATTTTCCTAACCCACATTATTTATGATTGGTATGCTAATGTGGGGGTTAATCCCACTAAGTGACCATGCAAGATTAACGACACAACCACCAGTTCCTATTAGTGGTATAAGACCTCTAAGCCTATGGAAAACACTTCCTGGTCCCTTTTTTCATCCATATGGATGATGAGATCATGTTATCTATTAATGGAAGGTAACCCATATTTTTTCCTTTCTTTTTATTCATGTGCATAGGATATTTGTTCCCTTTTAGTATCATTTTGTCTCATAGATCATTCATAAAATTCACTATACTAACATTACATCATTTATCTCAGTTGATTTATCCTCATTTTGACTGTTTGTTCTTTCACATTTTCATCATACAAATTTGTAAACCCCATGGAATAATGTTTTATCTAGTGTAGTTTTTTATTTCTAAAACAAATCAAATAACATAAAATCCACTCAAAATCCTATAAGTTTCCCATGGCATGAAATTCACTTGATAGAGATCTTAATTCCCTAAATTGAATTCTAAATTTCTATTTCATTTTTTATATTCTATATATGTGATATCTCTCCCACTATTTATTCCAAGAGAAGTGTGGACACAATCTTAATTTATGTGTGGGAGTCTTTCATAATTTTATTATCAGTAAACATGGATTATTACTTATTTTCACATATCTAGGATATATTTTTCACTAAAATTATGTTTTATACATGAAATATCATTACAACCATTTAAATAAAATGAATATTTAGGTTGGAAATTTTTGAAATCCATGTTTTACTCTGGTTTATATTATTAGCATGATTAGTAAGTTTAGTACTTTAATTCAATTTATAGATTCTTGTAATTTATTTTTATTAAAATTTTACTAGATTTTATACCCTGAGTGATTTCCAATTTTTTTTATATTCTATAATTTCCTTATAGTATTATGGACCCAGGATTTCATATTATTTTCATAAAATATTTTTGGAGAGATACCTAGGGAATTTAAACCTATCATAACTTTCACTGAGATATAATTGAGTCTATGATTTTTCAAATACATTATTAATCTGATTGACGAAACCTTTTTTGAGCTTGTTTTTTGTATACCCACCAGTACATATTTACATATTTAGCCTATAGTATCCATGAATAACCTTGTTAGGATGCATCCATTTCAAACCGGTAATCCCTTCCAACCCTGATCTTGGTAAGATGCATGATTATACGTTGAATAAGTGTGGGGGAACTTTTAATGTTGATAGAAATGAGATGTTTTTATTGAGGATATGTATTGTAGAACTTTCATTAGACTAATATTATGTGTTCTGTGTTTAGTTTTGTAATTTTCTATGCCTACCATGTTCCATTGAAAAATATATAAAAAGAAAGAATGATTTTTGGTTGTGTATTAGGAAGTTCCAAAATTACCATTAATAGATCGATAAATCCTACAATGGATCATATGTGATTAGGGGATAGTTGTGAAACCTCGACTAGACATAAATTTTCAAAAAATAAATGAAAAGAAAAATAAAGGAAAATGGTACATTTTTTATACTTTATTGATATACTCATGGACTCACCTTGAGTTGTTAGATCATGGACACCATTTGATCTTGGAGGAATCACTTTATTTCACTATGTATGTTTATCATCCATTATTATTTAGATCTTATCATCCTTTTGATATTGATTTTTACATTCTATCCACCCTATATTATCCTCAAAACATTTTTACCTTATTTATTAATCCATCGTGATTGATTTTTTAATTTTTCTTTATGAAGTGGATTTTTTAGAACCAATGCAGGCCTATAGTTAGGAACATGTATTTAGAGTATGAACATAACTCCAGTTTCATTTTTACCTTATATAATGGGAGATAATTTGTTGTGAGGTAAATTGAAAAATGGGTATTGTTTCTAAGGAATAGTAATTAAATTGTTAATAAAAGAATAAAAATCTGGATAAAGAATTGAATTGTGTGGAATAACTACTTTTCAATATAGTATTGGTTTTGTAGGACTGGATTTTTCTGGTAACACATACTTTTATGTTCACAGTTTTAATGAATGTTTATTATTTTACAAAAATTCTTTCAGAATCCCTATTGAGATTATTTTTTCTTGAGGAAAACCAATTTTTCATGAATGGGGTAATTTTACAAGATAAAATAATATATATATATATATATATATTAGATATATTTATTTAAGTTTTATTCCTGATTCATTTGATAATGCATTGGGTTCTGCTTTGTTATTGCAGGAATTATGAACTTTTGACTCAAATGAAGAAATACTGAAAAATGGAAAAAACATGCTTTACACACCATGTATATAATACATGCTATGAATACCTCCTTCCTAGATTTCCTATATAGCCACATACCTTACCATGAAGACTCTACATGACCTAAAGCTAGTACACAATATGTACATTCATTAAAAATGGTGCATATTTCAAATATCATAATCCCACAAAAACTAAATCATATACATGACGTGAAAATATTTCACGATGTCAAAAGTTTGAAGGTTCACTTTGTCAAAGATACAAGCCAATTATTTGGATTTAATTGTGTATCTCATCTATATGACGTGTTGAAAACTTACACAATGTGAGGATGTCGGGACAGAAGGCACATAAACCAGTAAATGATGTGCATGACATACACATTGTGCAACTCTCAGGAAATTTATATTTTTGGCACTCCTTCGCATATAGAACGTTGTACGTATTTGTTTTTTCTCTTGTTTTATTCCATAATTTTCTCTTATTTTTTATATTTTTTCATTTTAAACCCATTTTAATTCATTCTTTTAAATTTTTATTGAATAATTTTGAGTATTTAGTTAATCTACATCTGTTCTTCATCTGTTGTGAATCTGTTACCATTTTTGACCTCTATTTCACCACTTCTCAGTGTTCTTCATCAACTCATGCAGCGTTATACAATGTTTCTTCATGTGTAATGGTTTTTTTATTGGATTTACATTGTTTTAAATTTTTAATCTTGATTCTTAATTATTTCAGTCCTGGATTACTTCTTTCTCAATTGTTTCGTGATTATGCATAGCATGTTTAGTATTACTCTACTTTTGATCAACATCAATATGCACATCTAATCCACCAAGTCTTAAGTGTCAGGGGTAGGGATGTTTTGAGAATAATAAATCTATATAATTAACCTTTTTAACCCTATTTCTAGTTATTAGGTTCATAATAACTACTCAACAAATTATTTTTCACAACCATGACCATGGGAAGTGAAATTTAATGAACCTAAACTAATTGGTGTTAAGAAGGACTGTGACCATTAGTCTGAAATTATTTCTACATAGAAGCAATACGTAATGCACTTAGGTTTTTTTTATACCGTAAACATGGGATAGTGGTAGCAGGGGTAGATCCAATTGGTTTGACAAAGACCAACTGATGAATCATGCACTAATTCACAGCATAAGTCGTAGGATTATCCCAAGCTAAATCTAAGATTATCTTCTCTAAAGTGCCCTAAAATTGACCCTTATCCCTTCATAGTTAGCTGAATAAAATAGAAAATAATTATATTTAGTAACAAAACCTAAATATTGAAAGTTAGGAATCCTTTTAAAGGGTTTTTTTCAATTAGATGTTGACCTACTAGTGATCCTTGTGGGTTTGAACCTGCACTTCCACTTACTATTCCCTAGTAGCAAGTTTTGTTTATAAATATAAATTTCTAATTTGATCACTACCTACATGAATTAAAAAACACATGTGGGAACATCAGTTTCTAGAAAAGGTATGTTAATATCCACTTTCTTGAATATTACCAGAATATCCCATTGTATTGTGTATTTACTATGTATCTTAGACTCATTATTAATTACAGGGAACGAAGGTTGGGATTGAATTGAGTCTTCAATATTTTATTTCCAGTTATATTTATTCCCATGGTGTGTTTCCATAAGTTCATTAGATTAATTATCATTGTAAAAATCATTAGTTATAGTATGTTTTCAACTTCTTTCTCCCTCTTGAGATGGTGATTCTTCACCTTATCATTGCTCTATAAAAGTCCTTAATGAAAAATAAAAAATGATACCCTTTGTGTTTCAAATTAACATAGTAGAAAACTGACATGATAATTTATTATTGATTTCTTTTATTGAAATAGAAATCTATATGAACTACCCTTATAGATCTTCTTAGGTTGATCTATGAGGTTCGGGTTAAGCTTTTTGAGTGTTGTAATACTCTAAATGTTGTTTTAGTAATTCATTCATGATTGATTATGTATTTATCCCTTATTGGTAGCTTATATAGGGATGAAAGATGGATGTTTGGAAGGGTGGTGGGTTGAAATAAGGTTGAAAACATTGTGGGAAAGGTTCTCATTGTTTTTGTTGATTCACAACTCCAAAATTATTGTTGGAATAATCTCTATATTCTTGATGGTTCGCTTATTTCTACTAGTAATATCTATGGAATATGAAATCAAAATCTTTTGGTCCCTTAAGCATGATTCCATCCATATTTATAGTGGTATTAATAGTAACAATGTTAGATGATATAAGGGATGGTGGTGGGTAATTTATCATGCACCTTGTTAAAAGATAAAATTCTCATAAGAGAGGTTAGTTCTTTATTGTGTTTTTTCCATAGAGAAGATATGTGACTCTATACCTCCAGTAATATTATTTTTGTTGTTCTTGTATTGAATTATTGGGAATTTTGGGTGATCTATTCAATCATCTCTCTATCATAAATAGATTTTTCTCGGATTAATGATCCTCCAAAGGAAGCATATATAAAATTTCAGTCATTCTCTATCAACCCCTAATAAAAGAATACCAATAGATGATGATATTTAAATTATAATGTGGGAAATAGGTTTTTATCCACATAAATATTTTCTAGAACTCGTATAGAGTTTCTTAACTTTCATTCCTGATCCCATATATTTCATTCCATTTTTAGTGCTCCTTGAGGTAGGGAAGTACTTCTGGAGGAATTCCTTCTATTGACCAACCCATGTATTTATTTCCCCATGATAGAGGTTGTAGTGTCATTATTTGGATTCTACATTAAGAGTTAAGTGGAATACCTTCTAGGTTACATGGTCTATTGATAATATTTTATGCTTGACATTGATCAAAACATTAGAAAAATATCTTAGATTATGGTTAGGGTCCTCTCCTACCATACCATAGAGATTTGGATGGAGTTGGATTATCCCAATTCTTTGTTCAAATCAGATTTATTATTATATGGTTTAATTCAATTATCATTGTTTAAATTGGGTTTATAAATTTATATCAAGATTCTATTAAATTTTTCAATGTTATATTCAATGTTTTCACTCCCTAAAGTCTCTCTGGAGGATGAAGTATAAGAGGATAGGGATTTTTTCAATGGGACCGTGACAGAATCCCTTCCTACTTACATTAGGATTCTAAATTTTCAATGTTTTTCATCAGGGTTATAGATCCTTTGGATCAAAACCAACAAGGTGAGATGAATTATATCTTTTTATTTTTCGAAATAATTTTAAAATAAGAACTAGATAGAAAAATTTTCCATCCTAGTGAAAGTTATAGGTTTAATGAGTTCCCTATCATGGGAAACTTACAAAAAAAAAATTAATCAAAATAAAGTTAATATTATTTCAGGATCATGTTTTGTCGAGAGGGAAAATTGTTATTGATGTGTTATAATTTTGATTTATGGGTTCTGTTTTTAGAAATAGTAAATGAGAAAATATTATTTTTAATTCAATTTAAATCAATATAGCCTAACCTAAAATTCCCCCTTCATATATATTAAATCATTTTTTCTTATTATATATATTTATTTTCTATATATATTTTCTCCTTATCCAAATGAAAACTCATGTAACACATTCCCATAGTAATTTTGGTTTAATTAATGGTATTAAATAACTAATGTAATCACTAATATTACCTTTCCTAGTGAGAAAATATTTCTAACCACTCATGGTTCATCGTACAGCAATCTAACTTAGCAGTGTTGAGGAACCTGGAGGCTTGTCTGTGAAAACCATAGGGAGTGGAAGAAGAATTTTAACACATATAATAAAGGGATATTTTTAAAAAAAAATTAAACGCATATAAAAAATTCATAGTGAAATATAAGAGAATTATCAATTATCTATTGAATTTATCCATAGGGGGGATAGGTGCCTCCTCAGCTCAGCTACTAATGGAATTATATTCCATCACCAAATAATTAGCTACTATAAAATATAGAAATTATGAAAATAATAGTATATTAAATATCATGATGATTGAAGAAAAAAATCATCCATCAACATTGAAAAGTCCTTTACTTATAAAATAATTCTCATACATTCTTGGTGTGTTTTGATATTGACCACATGGGTAGTACGCGTTTTTTAAAATCCAATAGGTGAATCCGAAATTTGGGAATGTTACTCAATTTAAACGTCCAACCAAGTAAATTTATCTTCGTTTAAGGTTTAACACAATCTATTTATTGGTTTGTGGTATCTTACCTATCCATTGAAAATGTCCCATAACTATATTGTTCCCCTCCCATGATCAAGATCTATTCTTTCATTAAAGGATAATTATAGTCGAATTGTTTTTAAAGATTCACTTAACCATGAATTATGCTCATTAAGATCATGTTATTAAGATAATTCACATGTTTGAAAGTGGTCTGGATGAATTCTACCTTTTATTCATTTCATTTGGGTCTAAACTAGTACCTAGAACTCATTAATTGGGCTTAGTATTATCAATAATGGATACAATAATACTACACTAGTTCAGGTGGTCTCATATTCTTTCAAATTTGTTAGTGCTCATCATTATGTTCCAGAAATAGAATTTCTTCAAGATCAGCCCCAATGTTTCATAGCCTTAAGGATTTCTTCTCGAACTTCACCAAGGTCCCTAGTTTATCTTCCTAAATATAACATCAGCATTGTTCATTATGGTGTGAAAAAACATTCATTCTATGTATCATTCATCATTTCATATTGTTATTTATCCAATCATGCACTTCATTCCAATTTGGGTACATGGAGAACAAATACATTGTTCAAGTATGGATTTTTTAGAATCGTCTACTTTAAACTAGTTGGATTAATTGAATTTGGTGTTAAAGATTCAATATGTATTTTTTGAATTTGATATGAATATCAGTAATTTAGAATATAATTCCCCGGTTCGGTTTTATGGTGATATTGGTCTCATTCATAGAAAACTAGGAATATATATAGGGGTAGAATCTATAAACTGGCTATTTGGGTCACATTTACAAGCCTATATCAACACTTCATTATTTATAGTTACAACATCAGTTTGGAAGTGGTGATGAAAACTCATTCTGGTCTTCATCTAGTAGAGATTTGGTATTCTCTTCATCAAAATTATTCATTTCATGCACCTTAAACTCTAGTTCTATACCTATAAACCATTAGTTAATTAGCAGATTAAATTGAATAATTTAAATGTTCTAATATATGATCATGCAGTCCCAATGATATTGATAAATTAATTCCACTCTCTTCATTAGTCCACGAATGTAAGAAAACAAAAAAATCTAACAATTTGATTCATTTTAGACAAATCGATCAGTCTCATATCTATGCCTTGGTCGGTTTTAATAAATACCATCCCTTATTTTTCAATTACAAGTCAAGCATCAAATTCCATGATCAGCCTATATCTTTAGTCCTATCTCCATCAATATGAGTATAAGAAAAAATTAAAATCCACCATTATAATCCTTTCACAGATGTGGTGTCACCACACATTGAAGAATCTTCACTAGTTAATTCGGGCATGTAATGATCTATACATTATAAATGACATTAGATTCCTGAATAAATATGTTTAATATTATATTTTATAGTATTATACACATAAAAAACCAAGAAAAACTCAAAAAAATTATTTAATAAATGGAAATAATTACCTTATTCTGTAAAAAACCCCGTCAAATTAAAAATATTACAATGATATAAAAAATATAAAATAAAAAATAAAATTGTAAAATTAAGATCATTACAATCTATTAGAATTATCACTCCCACAAAAAACACTATTGTTTATGATGGATTCATATTGGCTACTCATGTTTAGGAAATAATATTCTTGATGCCCATGTTAACTACATAAGTTTCTTATCACATAATTTAATTTCATGGTCACCATTTTTGTCTCTTCCATATTTTTTTGTGTTGACAATTGATTTTGAGGGGATCAATATAGTTTGAAAATCATTTATGTTAGTGTGTTTTATCCTTGGAAACACCAAATGACTCCCACATCCATAATGAGTTATGAACCTTCATTCCAAAAGTGGACGGTCATTATGGATTCAAACCCAAAGATGCTTAGGGACTCACATTGGTCAAGAGGATGGTAGGTCAATATCTCCACACTTTGTTGGGGGGAGTATTGCCTACTCTAGGACACTATTCTATCTTTAAGATATGTTCATGAATATTTCTCAAATCCCTATATGGGAATGGTTACCCCAACAAAATGACTAGTTTTTTAATCCTTGTACAAGTAAGAGGGTGTTCTATTAATGAAAACATCTATACTTTTCAGTAGTTCTCTATCTATTTACCATTATTTATTAATAATGAGGTACCACTTGTGTTATTAAGACATATGAATATGATCTATAGAGTATACTACCATACATAATATAGATTTGAGTTTTTTTATCGAGATCGAACCACTAATATGTCTCTTATATATCCCATGATAACAATAATAAAAACCCACATAGTTTGTATGAGACCATGTCAAGAAATTTATTATCATTAAAAATGTAAAAATATGAGGGAATTTAACATTTTGGCATGGATATTGATCCTTAGTAAGGAATCCTATATATCCAAATTATAATATGAATCAGAGTTCTCATAGTTCAGTTATTCCCCGAATCACAAATGGGTGAGGATGTGTAATTAAAACTTGTGAGGGTTATTACCTATGACTTTTTTGGAATTATAGGGACTTATACCGAGATGGATTTTCTAATATTTTAGAAGATACTACACACTAAGGTTTCCCTTATTGAGGGATTTTTATTATGGAAATGGCATGATCGTTGTTGATCCCTAAGATTTCCAAATTCATGATTGATGGGGAAACAAGAGATAGTTAGAGACCAGATACACTTTTATGGATTAATGGAATAGGCATTGAATTAACTTTTATCGAACATGATTTGAAACCCTATAAAGTTTATGACCCCACAAGGAAGAACATTGTATTCATGCTTGATATAGAGTATTATCCTTTTGAAGGAATCTTACATAAATTGTTTATAGTAGGAATCATAGTCCTTGTAGTTTTTTTTGGTTGTTAGTCTGCTTATTTATGAGGAAAGATGGTAGACCCATAAGTGTTGGGTCTCATGGGCTAGAGTAAATGGAATGTTGAGGGACTGGAACCAAGTTTGATTCCCATGATGGCATGAGGACCCCTTTCGAGGGAATGGTGGTTGAATTAGTGTATAACCCTAGTCTATTATGGGTACTCACCTCATAAATGGGGAAGTTTTGGCCAAAGACTTGTGATTAAGCGTTCACATGGATTGATGGTATATATCCAAGTATGTCACCATGACAAGGCTGACATGTACAGGAGTGTCTGCTTGACATGGCTGACATGTCTAAAGATTTATTCCTAACATGTTTGACGATGTACTTCTGATGAGGTTGACATGTCTGAGGATATATTCAGGACATATCTAAGGATGTCCTTTTGATGATGATATAATGTCTAAGGATGTTTGTCTGACATGTCTAAGGATGTTCTACTAACAAGGTTGACAAGGATTTCATTGGAACCAGTTGATTCTAAGGGATTTCATGTGATCATGCAGCCACATCAAGGCACTTCACATTAACCAAGCTAACATGACCTGAGGGTGTATCATGATCTCTCTAACATGTCTAGGTTTCTTCACATGATCTCACTGAAATGTCTGGGTGTCTATGAATGATCTGGCTAGAATTTTTGGGTGTATTCACATGATCTGGTTGACATGTCTAAATTTCATCAGTTTATCTATGAATAGATCACATGAATCATGTAATCCCATCACAAGAAAATTAGGGTATCTTCCTTTTCATGAAACATATATCATTTTCATCCTTCATTATGTAAACTCTTTAATGCTTGTCAATCATTTTTTTACTGAAGCCTCACATGATCAATATTACATTCCAAAGGTCCTTAACATGATCTGGATGGAATTTTGAATATCCTTCACATGATCAATGAGATGATAGTTGGAAATGCATAAAACTATAGTGTAACCCCTTAAATCGTTCAACAGGATTATCAGTTGGAAGACTGTTGAAATTTTGTGGTCATCTACATAAAAAATACTACTCTTTCCTCCATGTTTGTATCTTTTTATATAATTCAATATGTTTTTATAGTAATATCTACCCTATAACTATTCTAATTTGTATCTATATTAACTATCTTATCTTGAATTGAGTAGGTATAGGGAAATTTTACATAGGTTTATAATGTATCATGCGCTTCACAAGATCAAGATTCATGTCATTAATGACTTCATAAACATTTTACATGGTAAATTATGACCATTTTATTAATCTTTCATTAAAAGATTTATTGAATACATGGCTTGTCAAAGGGAATCTTCATGATCATCATTCGTTATATTTTTATTCGAGGAAAAGGAGTAAAATATGAACAAGAAAAAGGGTCTAAGTGGGTCTAATGTATTGTAGGCCTAGGGAATCCCCTCTGATCAGATTGACCCCATCAAGTTTAAATTGGGAAAATATTGGAGAGTATTGTTACATTGGTTCCTTGGACCGACAGAGAGGCTAGATGATCCACCACTTGATTCCCCTCCCTCCAGGTGTGGGTCACCATTGTACTGTTGTTGAGGAGATCTTTTCATTTCCTTATAATGTAAAAGATCGACCAAGTCATGCCACCTATTCCATGAAAAGAATTGTGTAGAATCATGGTGTCTATCTCCACTTGAGAAAGGCAAATATTCTCTTGGATTCAAAGCCTGATCCCTATAATAATCTCTTTGGCCTCAGCTATAAGGGAGTTTCCATTACCAAAGTGAGTAGTAAATGTGAGAAAAACACTCCCCTGCAGTCCCTGACAATACCTCCTCTGTAAATTTCTCCCGAGCTACAAGAATCGTATGTGTTCATCTTAAGGCTAGAATTAGGAGCCATTCACCTCACCCATCTACCTTGCAGGCTGGTGAACAAATGTTGAGCAACGTGTGAGGGGCCGTGGAGGGAACTTAGGGATGGTGCGTCCATCTAGTAGCTGACCAGAGTCACCAAGTCCACAAACAGGCTCCAGGTCTCCAAGATTATGAGTCTCCCTGTGAAGTTATCCCCCTCGTATCAGGCTCAGATTCTTGCCTTCCATTGGCACCAATAGCCGGCATTGAGGATCATGGATCTCACCATTCTTTTATGGGCCTGTGTCTTTAGCCCCTAAAACCATCTTTCAAGAAATGAAGTATCACAGTTTCCCCTAGAAGAATATGTAGTGAACCACCCGAAAAATCTCCATATTTCATGGGCACATTCCCCTTCACAAAACAAGTGGGTTGAGCTCTCCTCCTACCTAGTCTTGCAGTAGTGAAATCCGGAAGCCATAAAAATTCCAATCTTTTTAATCTGATCATCTGTTGATATTTCCTAGTTTTGTATCCTCCACACGAGGAAGTTATATTTCATAGTAATAGTGTTACACCACACCAAGCTCGTCCATCTGTCACATTGGACCTGAGGGTTGGATGATCTGCAAAAGTCCTTGCTGTTGAATCTCCCTGATTTTGAAGTTTTAAAAAGGCATCTATCTGGTTCTGAGCTAGTTTCAATGCTTTCAAAGATCTCTTGATGTCTCGTATCCAGAAATGATCTAAATAAGGACGATTTACGGCTCTCTTCCATGAAGGTAATGGTGGGAGAAGGACACCCCGGATATCCCACCACGTTTCCTGTCCAATTGTGTTTCCAAAATAAGAGGTTACCCTCACAAACTATTAATTGAGAATGCTGCTACAGGCTCGGCATGAGGTTGCTAATTTTAGACCAGAGGGGGGATCCTTACACCGATGCCTCACCCACATTTCCATTATAAGTGTGGGCCATAGTCTTACCCCATAGGGTACTCCCTTCAATTGTTTCTCATGTCGATTTTGCATGCATTCAATGGATGATTTCCCCTAATCCTTTGACATTGATCCCCCCATCGTGAATTGGAAGTTCCATCTTCTCCCATGATTCCCAGTGCTTCATCCCATCCAACAACACATCCTAGATAAACCTCACCAATTTTTTCATAATATTACTGATAAATCCTTTTGGAACATTTCTGGAAGCCAACGCATGGGCCGGCATGGAAAACATGATGCTATTCACCAAGGTAATGCATCCTCCAAAGGATAACTTGTAGTTTTTCTAGTTGAGAATTTGGCATGTTATCTTGTTCACCAATTGATCACATTATATAATACTCATTCTACCTGTGGAGATCGGGGTGCCGAGATACTCCATTAGAAGGGATCCCCATTGCATTCCCATCTTTTTGCACATAAACAAGACCCACCTTGTAGGGAATTTGGTGGAGATGTAAATCATACTCTTGTAATTTTTAATAACCTGGAAACTCTAGTGGAAGTATTCTTCCATGATTTTGTTGATGTCATTGAGCGATCTCCTACCCACATTCCTGAAGTTTAATGTTTCATCTGCAAACATCAAATGGGAGATGAGGGAAAGTCGTATCTTTTGTTGGTAAGGATGTATGTCTCGGTTGGCCACACTATTATTGATCATGTGACTGAGAAAATCTTGCATCAAGATAAAGATGCTTGGGGACAAGGGATCCCCATGCCTTAGCCCATGAGTAGATTTAAAAAATCCATGAGTATAACCCATAAAAGAAACGACAAGCTAGGAAGAGCTTACACACCAGAAGATGAGGTTGCAGGCCCAGGGAGACAAACTTATCCTATTCAGCACTCTATTGATGAATCCCTATTTGAGGTGATCATATGATTTTTTCATTTCCAGTTTGATGGCTACGTTGGATCCGTGTGACTTGGTGTTAATGTCTCTCATCATTTCTTGTTAAAGAGCTATAGCGCCTTGGATGGATCGACCCATCACAAATTCATGCTGCTTAAGGGAGATCCACCATGGGAGATTCTTTGATAACCTTGTATTGATGATGCTTGCAAGGATTTTGTGGGGGAAATTACACATACTAACCAATCTGTAATGTTGAATAGAGGAGGGATCCTTGGTCTTTGGAATGAGGACAAGGGTTGTAGCATTGGATACCTGTGGTAGGCTCCATCCATGATAAAAGTCCTGGATTACTCTGATAATGTCACATTTTACCACCTCCCATGAGCCTCTATAGAAAGAACTAGGTATGTTTTCCAGACCCGGTGCACTATCGGTGTTCAGGTTCTCTATATCCACATGGATCTCTTCCTCTCCCAGGATCCTTTCTAAGGAAGTATTGTCCTGTGTAGACATGAGGTTTGTAATCACTTCCCATACCACTCCACCCCCATCTGAGTATCCACTGGGCATGTTTAAACTTGGTCCTACAAGAAAATATTTGAGAAAAGTGTGATACATGCCTCCAACCACATTTTGGTCGTTATTATACGTTTCATTTGGTAGTGCAATGTTCGTTTGGATCAGGAATCTTCTCTCCCTTATGCATGCATTAAAATAGGTTGAGTTTTTATCACCTTCATGTAGCCATTTGACTCTTGAGTTTTTCCTAGCCTGGTAGTCCTCTGAGAAAACTAGTTCATCCCATCTACTCTTTTTTCCATGAGATCATTGTAAAGCGAGTTATCCCAAGAATCCTCCATTCAGCCATCTAGCCACTCAAACCAATATTTTTATGAGCCTTTACAATATCATATAGACATTTTTGAGAGACATCACAAGATTAAGTCAACATATCCGAGAGCCTTTGTGAGATTTTGCTACATTTCAGAGGGCCTTTGAGAGATCATAAAGACATGTCATAGTGATTTTTCATGATGAAGACTGGCATGTGAATGTCTTCAAGAGATCGAGCCAACATTTCCAATATCCATTGTGAGATCAGTATGTATGTCAAAGGGCCCTCGTGAGATCATGAAAACATGGTCAAGGGACTTCATGAGATCAAAGCTATAATGTTGAAGTATTGATTCATGATACATGAACTAATAACATGAATCACATGATCCTTTCACATGAATATCATCATAACTTACTATATATATGGATCCCCTCATTTCTAGCTTGTATCTCATGAATTACTTGAATATTGATAGAAATTATTCCAATGGATTGTGGTATTATCAGAAAGGATCATCTAAGGGGATTTCAAATAATCAAGAAGACTCATTTTGTTGGTAGTTTTTTATTAGGAAATATTTTTTGATGGGGATTCACATGATCAGTGAACATATCACCTGAAGCACATAACCCCTTAACATTATGTTCCTAGGGTGATGTGATCACAGGTCTTGGTGAAGGTCATGTGATTTGTATAACCCAGGAACATGATCCCCATAAAACCATTCCTCTTATTTCATTCTGTTTGAGGGAAAATAATACATGTTATTTGGGTGTTTATTCAACCCAAATCTACTTATACACATTTGGAAGGGATTAAAGAATTCCATGCCTCAGAATAGAAGTCTGGGGATGAAAAAATGAAGACTCAATTTGAAAGAATTAAATTCCCACCTAATTACATCTATCTTAAGTTGGTTAGTTCTTGAGTGTCTTCCATTATTAAAAAAAACCTTTAGTATTACACAATGTGGTCTATAAATAGGGGTGAAATGGGTCTTCCATTTCACCTTTGAATCAAACCTTCAATGATATTGAGATTTCCTCTCTTTTTTATGACCGCATCAAAAGACTTTTTCGCATAACCTCATCCCAAGAACCTATCACATGATAGCTTCACATGATCTCTTCATGTGATATTCTCACATTATCATTCTATGTGAAAAAAAATTCCTAACATTTCATGCAACCAGTCATCTAAATAATTAATGGTAATTAACTTAAAAGTTGATGCACATCCCTATCCATTAGGTTACTTCCCATGATGAAATTTGGCATCATAAGTCACATAAATCATTATGTTATTTCTATGACCTTATGTTTGTAATGAAATTAAGATAATTGGAACATATAAATATGATCATGAGAATTTTTATGCATCACATGATCATGATTCTTGTAAAGGATCACACGCTCTATGTGATTCCATCGAAGTCACACAATTTTTTATATAGTTCAACCCTTTTTATGATTACAACTTTTAACTAATTAATTATTTTTATGTATTTTTTCCATATGGCTTCGTTCTTGTGGAAGCCATCAAACATAGCCATAGGGAGGTTTACGATTTCAAGAAATCATGATGTTAGTCCTTGGTATCTGGTATTTTTTGATAATGAGATTTTAAAGGGATTTATTTCAATCAATATCCAAAATTATACTTTGTCACATAGACTAACTTAATATATCATCAGTCTCTAGGAAGATGTTTTAATTTCATCTTCTAACCAAAATAATATGACTAGATGGTTTTCACCTTCCTTTTATTATATCTAGTCGATTGTATATGTGTAGATCCAATAATTATATCATTATTCTTGGGGTTATCCAAACAAATTAATCACTTCACTTAGAACCTGGATAGTTGTGGTCTCTATATCATAAGATAATATCCTATAGTCACTCAAATATATTTTTCTCTTCATTGGACAACCCGAATGGTTCCTAGAGTTTGAAGTGGGATTTTTCCCTAGTAGAAATTTCCTGATTAATGGGTGTCGCCATTCTGGAATAAACAAATCTACACAAATTTTTCTAATCATCTGTATGGTATCCACCTCTATGAGGTAACTTGGATTTCAAAATTCATCATGTATCATCAGTAAAAACACCTTATAGGTATAATCAGTCCATGGTGTCCAGACAGTAACTATTTTCATCTAACCCATGAAAATGTTGGAATCAACCTATGATACGTCTATCATCTTGGGTAAATAATTCATCTTAGTTAAATGTATGATGAATTCCACCCTGCCATAAAGGTTTGGGATGAACCTGAATCGATGCAAAGAATAAAATAAGATATGATCATCATTTTGAAGGGGAGGCTAAAGAAGATATTAAACTTACACTCAATCATTTATTTACAGGATTGGGTCATCTTATTTCATTATCAAAGATGGTATCTCCTCAAATTTTCCTTCTCAAGAAGTTGATGATAGTTTGGAATATTATTCGGCCATTATGAAGACTAGAGAGTATTCTGCATGGGGTTATAAGGTGTGAACATAGGTATCTCCATGTATTTAGTTAGCAAAATTTTTGGCCCCTTTTTTACAGATGGATTTTCCCTATTAGGGACACATTCCCTGGTATCTAGGATAGAAAATTAATGATGTTAACTTGACTATAAGAAAATTGGCCTATCATCCTAGTTGTGTCAACCCTTTCTCATTTTTATTAGTTTCTAATCCGTATTCATAATGTTAATACCATTATCGGATTATCGAACCAATCGGTTTTCTATTTGGATTAATAAGTGATCCCTTCAGGCGTTATAGGTACCACAATACCATAGAAATACCTCATTCCTTATTCCCACCTCCCCTAATAAAAATTTCTAGAGTTAAGGATACACCGTTATACATCCATGATGTTAACAAAATATTGATTAAACATGATTGTACTAATTTCTTTCTGTACCCCACACACTTTGGGTTGATCATTGATGACAATAATGGTTCCATTGATGAGAGGTCATATAAATTTTCATTTTGGGATCAGGTTCAAGTACACTATTTAGACAAGATAATCATCTTTGATTTGTACATGCCATAAAAATTTTCTTTCTAATTTTTCTACACTTAGAATGTCTCTTCTCTTGCTTCTCCTGGCATGTGAGGGGAATGAAATCCTGAACTAGTCTATCAATTCTGACTTATGTTGGCATGAAAATATACTAATTCCAAGATTTCCTTACTTCTAGCCTATATTTCTTCTTATAATTCCCAATACCATGCTCGAGATTGGATTGAATCCTATCCATATTGTGTTTTGATCTCAATAGTACGATGAATATATACACCTTATGCCTCCATGATCACCTTATGCATGGACTCAATAGAACTAGATTTGGAATCAAGAGGCCCTTAAAACAAATATCATCCTTGTGAAAATGAATCCTTCTGAAATGAGGTGGAATTTTTCAGGGAATCCATCCCCTCAATACCGGTTGTGGAAGATATGTTGATTGAATGAGGGTAAATACATTTCATTAGTGAGGGGAGATTAGTCCAATACACTCTTTATACTTATTTAGGACTGGATTTAGGCCTTCTATTAATGGGATGGATACCTTATTATTTCCCAAACATTATTTATTATATCAATACAGCCTCTAATATAGTTGTTGAGAGTAGGATGACATGAATACTAACATGGTACCATATTCATTCATGAATTGTCAAGACTCCCTTGGAGGAAGTTCATGTTCAAGGGGAGAACCTATGACAGATTTTATGGGATTTGGGGAAAATTGGATTCAAATATTAGCATAAAGATAACTATTTGATATTTAGAAAAAGATATGTGACTCTGAACACAAAATTTTCTTACTTCATTCCACGAGGGATACCTCTAAGTAAATGGATAAGAAAAATAAAATATCTTCCAAGTTGTATGATTAGATGAGTGACTTGGATACACAAATAGTAGATTATGAAGTTCTCATAGATCTTATGAAGGGTGATTTTTCAAAATAACCTACTTTTTAGGATCCCACATGAAAATATAATCATGGTTTATCTTTATTTGATCTAGCATATATGACCACTAGTAGAAGTAAATAAAATAGAGTGAATAAAACTTAAACATTCAATTGATACCTCCCACTAAGCTTTCGCGAATCTAGAGAACTCAAAACATCAATTTTTATAATGATCTCGTTATAAATCCTCTAAAAACCATAGCATAGAGTCTAAACTATTGATATTACTCCTTATTTTATACACAATCAATGAATGAATCCTTTTAATTTTACGTCATTTGGGTTATCGTTCTCTCTTTTATCACATGTATGGAACATTGGAATATAAATATCATACATAGAATCAAATAAATCATGTTAAACCTCTAATGCTAAGAAAAACCCAAATCTTAATTCAGATGATCAAATCATACTAGAAATATCATGAGAATATCCCATGAATGTTTAATAGAGTAAGCATCCTCATTGATGTATATGTGAAAATATTTCCAAGATAGTCTATTTGAAAAGAAGTAATTTGGGGAAAAATGTCTTAATAGGAGAGTTATTCAATTGTTTCTAAGTCAATAAACATATCAATCATGGTTTGATTTTTTCTATGGAAAGATAATAGTCCCTAAAATATTTATATAACTTGTTTTTAACTCTAAATGTTTCATAATATGTTCAATGGAATAATTTTTTGGCTTGGACTAGGATTTTTCTCAGGCTTCACATTATGGGTTTTCAATATGAAATGTTTTGTTCCTTTTCCATTTCATAAGTGATTAATTTTTTCTAGATCACACATGGTGCGTGTATAGTGATAAAAAACTATACATTTTCCTATGTTTTCTTTTAAATATTTTCAACCAATCGAGCATTGTTTATCTATTAATTATATGCTTATGGTCTTGAAATCTATTCTGATAAAATTCTACTACTTTTAGGCTAAACAACTTCAACCCTTTTGTTAATTTAGACTTGAGTCTTCTAGATTGAAAATTCTATTGTTTTATTTGAGGGTTTTCTATATCAGACATGTTATTACTTTACTTTAGTTTCTTCTAGCTCATACCTAATATTTTTTCATTTAGGTTCTTCCAGATCATACCATGTATTTATATTTTTAGGGTCCTCTTGCTCTAAATTATGGTTTTTCTAGTTTAGGTCTTCAAGATCATACCTATTATTGAATTTAGAATATGAACACATGGAGGATGTATATAAAACCCTAAAGTTTTGAAAATAAATTTTGAATTCATGAAACATTGAGTCCTTACAAAACAACATATTTTATAATCTAGCCATTAAATACAACGTTTCCTCTTCTCTATTTTGAATGTTTAAAAACGTTCATCTAGAGTTGTGACTATTAAGTCATTTAGAGTCTGATAGAACCAACTTGATTTTTTGTGAATAGTAACATACCCTAATGAATAGTAATATGAATTGTAATATGACACTTATGAATAGTAAATAATGATATTATTTATTTTTTTATGGTGATAAGATAATGAGACCTTAATTAATTTTTTATTGTCATATAAAACTAATTGTACCTTTAAAATTATAATTTTTTGAAATAACTATGATTTTAATTAAAAACTAAATTCATAATATTTAGAAAATTATTTTTTAAAATGGAGTACATTTATGAAATCTACATGTTTAAAAATTGATAGGGTGAATTTTTGGGAAATTGTTTTGAATTCTTGAATTTGTTTTTAATAGTAAAATATGGTAAAATACCGTATATACAAATTATCATTTAAATAAACTATTTATGACATCATAAGTGATTTACAGACACTTGGTTTGAACTCACATGCACATATTACTATTAGGGGTCACATGAAACAACACTATTGGTTGTCTTGAGGAAAATAATAAAATAATGAATAAAATATTCAAAATTCACTTCTCTCCTCCACAATAACACCCCCCCCACCCCACTTCCTCTTCTATTCACTCCTATAAAGCATGAATATCCAAAATATTCTGACCAATTACCCTTAACTATTCACTCAACACTTACAAGAAGCTCTTTTTCTTTCCAAAAGACCAAAACTCCTTCTGGTAAGGAGGTTCTCAAGGAGGTTATTACAAAAGGTAAATCATCTTTCTTTTTCATTTAGTTTTATTTCAAATTATCTTCATTTATTATTCTCTCCAAACCTAATATTTCCAAATATATATACTATAATTATATCATGTGAATGGATGAACCATCATCAATGTTCTTAATCTCTCTCTTTTATTTTATAAAAAAAATCATCGTCCGTGAGGTTCCAATTTACAACCTTCATGGACGACGAAGTTTTGTTCTTCAATTTCTCTATCATTTCTGGTCTTGAAACCATTTTTATGGTTGAACCCGATTATAATATATTTAATATGACCTATTTAATATTCATTAACAAGTATATGTACATAATTTTAAATCATAAGACCAAACTAGTTCCTAATAATCAAATACCGCTAAAATAATCGAAGTGGTTGTCATTAATATTTCATCTAATGATTCATCCTCATTCCATGTAACCAAATGATAGAAATAAAAATTAAATGATTTTTATTTTTATAAATTATATTTTATTCCAATTATGGAGATTTACATCCATTCCACATGAACTCCATTATATAAAAAAAGTGAACCGTTTATGAAAATCAAGAAAATGAACACTCTGGAACGAAGGAATTCCATCTTATAACTAATCGATAAGGACATAATGGAGTTAATAAAATCATGATAAAATAAATAAATTTCTAATAGGTTATTAATTAAGTTATTAATAAGTATAATTTTATATTCCAGGATCTTAGGTTCATGAGAGGAACACATTCAGACTTAAGGTAATTGTTTTCTACCCGAACCTCCATTTTCATTTGGGTTACTTTTATTATCTAATTACCTCGATGAAATTATTATTTATTTTTATTTACTCCTCATAAATTATGTATGAGTGTTATAGATATGTTTACCAACCATAATCCTTCCATTTTTTATGGAGATTTTCATGTTTTAGAAGAAACATTCAAAATTATTTCTGAAATACAAACGCGATTCAAGGGAATTCCTCAAATTCTTTCCTATTTTCAAGGACACTCTATAATCTATTTTTGGAAACCATTGTCTTTATCAAATCACTCATTTTATTATTAAAATACTATATTAATTCAGTTATGGTTTTATACAAATACTATTCCAAAAAAAACTCTTATTTTCAAATTAATAGTGTATTTATCTCAAGAATAGCTTAATGATTATATACGAGTATTTTTTATGTTTCAACACTCTTGTTGATTCTTATGTATTATTGGGTTTAATAATTTATTATGTAATATTCCATATTTAATTTGATGTTTTATGTGTATTTTTACATTGGATGTTCTATCCTAAAACCATTCATCAAATCTAATTTGAATGGTTAGTGTTTAAGCTTAATGTTTTGGGAAAGTTATTTACATTTCATATGTGAGTTTCAATATGAATGTATATGTTTTTTATGTTTATCCCTTGAAATATGAGGAATTTTTTGGACTTATTATGTGATTTTTGGGGCCCTCTATATCACCTATATGTATCGATAGGTCTCATGATACAAATAGAAATGAACTTGGTCAAGGCCTTGCCCAATGTGAGATATGGTTTTGGTCGAGGCCTTAATCATTTTGAGACATTTTTTCCAAGGCCTTGAAAATATGTTTCAAAATGTTTGGAATATGCACTTACCTCATCTTGAATCTAGTAATTGAATGTTAATGTGGTTATTCGACTAGTATAATACCCATGATTATGTTTTATTATTGAATTATTTACTTAGCTCATATTCTTCAATAATATGTTCATGTTTATTATTTTTAAAGGTGTGTGTTATAAACTATTCACCATGCCTAACGTTTATGTCTATGTTATCTTGTGCTGTATTTATTACTCTTACTGAGGATCTGATCTCACTTGTTTCTTATGTTTCATTTTCCCAGGATATGAACAAGTAAATTATGAATGAATTGCAGGCATAGTCTAGGAGGCATGGATGTTTCTAATGGAATTAATTAGTGCATTATTCCCTTTCATGATATAATGTTGAACTTATATATTGATATTGTTTCCAAAATCTACTAAACTACATGGTCCTTCAAGATTAATATTCCTTGTTTATATGCCAATGTAATAAAATAAGGCACTAGTTCTGGGAAACTAGGGACATGTCATTATAGTTGGTATTAGAGGATGTTTAGTAGAAAACCTAGAAACATGATCTAGAAAGCCTATATTAGGGATAAAATCCCTAAGATATTCTTTTAGTATAAACATAAAAGAACATACTTGTATTTTGGTAAGGAATATATTATGTGGATATTTCTGGAAAATACATCCATGTATGGATGCTACAAGTGGACGTTGTTCTGTCACAAATGTACATAGGATTGAAAAGTCCAATAAGAAGTTTCGGGCTTGACCCGGGGTATCCTAGTGCACGACAACAGGCCTTACATCACATTTGGTTTGACACTCCTAAGGGATATGTTTAGATCATTCACATTTTCTTTATAATCCATTATGAAGGATTTAAAAGTAAAATTGTCTTCAAAGAAACCATGTTTATGATTATTGGATCAGCCATGCATTGAAGTCTAAATTATGCTAAGTATTTTTCAATGTTGATATTATACAATATGATTCATAATCTAATCTAGTTTATGCCATTATTTATAAATGGTTCATTGTGTAAGGAATGGAAACTGCTTGAACACATGTGTCCCATGTAGGTAGTTCCCTATGATGCAAGATAATGATGTTTTCTCTAGTGTTGTGACTTGTTATGAGTAACTTATAACTATATTATGACAACTGACTCAAGTTATGAAAAATAACCTTACTCGTATAGAGCATCTAGATCCACCACATAGAGGATCTTTGTTAGATCGCTTTATGAGACAAAAATCTTCATCATTCAATGGGAATACAAACCCATTTGTAGCTGAGCAATGGATAACTTCCCTGGAGATAATATTTCTCTCTTTGGGATTTAATGATAGAGAGAAGGTCATTATGGAAATTTATCATCTATTAGGAGATTCAGATCAATGGTGGTCATTAATCCAAAACACAAAGGAGGAGGAAGATATAGAATAGATGGAATATAGGGACTTTAAAGAAATCATCCTAGAGAAATACTTTCCTTGTGAACAATAAGTAGATTTAGAAAGGCAGTTTATTAATTTGAAGAAAAAAGAAGATGAGAATGCAACAAAGTATGAATCTAAATTTACATGGTTATTAAGGCATGTTGTAGACTATATACAAAATCCTAGGAGAAAGATTTATCAATTCTTTGATGGGATAAATCCATTCCTCCAAAGAGCACTGTTATCCCCACGTTTTTCATTATATAAGGATAATGTTTCGTGTGATACCAAGACAAAAAGGTATTTCTCCAAGTCTTGTGACATTAAGGGAAATAAAGAGAAGAAGCGGGTTGCTGAAAAATTAGGAAAAATGAAGTAAGGAAATGGGGAAGAAGGGAAGAGTTGAATTTTTACCCTATAATAATTGTGGATGGAAACACAATGGTGCCGATTTAAAAGGAAATGAAGTGTGCTAAAAATGTAGATATAAAGTCCACCATGCTAGTGATTTTAAGGGGAATAATGAATCCATTAATTTCCATTTCTATAATTGTTGGGATATGGGGAACTATGTTAATGATTGTATAAATAATCAAGGAAACATGAAACAAAAAAGGCCAAGGGAGTAGGGACAAGCTTATTTGATCAGAAACACTAATATCGAAGATCTTAATGATGTGGTGTCAAGTACTTTAATCGTTTCCTCAAACATAGCCAATGATTTATTTGATTCTGGATCATCGCATTCTTTCATATCTTCCCAGTTTTACAAGAAAATTAAATATTTCCAATTTGATTTAATAAGGGAGTTGTTAGTAAAAACTCTTAAGGGAAGTATCATTGCAACAATGTTGTGTCAGGCAGTCCCCATTATAGAGTATAAATGTGCTTTATCTGCAGATTTTATTATCATACCCATGATTGACTTTGATATAATCCTTGGTATGGATTGGATTTCGAACCATAATTTGAAAATTTATTTCTAGAGGAAGGTGGTTAAAAATTTTTAGGATGATGTGGAATCCCATATCTTTAGGGAAGAAAAATCACCCTCTGATTCTCATATAGATCCACTCCCATATCTTTGCAGAATTCAATTATTGTGGATGAAGGGAATGCAACAACTATGGGTGAGGAAAAGTATTTTCATATAGAGGATGTACCTATTGTTCTAGAATATGTTGATGTATTTCTTTAGGATTTACATATACATCCTTGAGAGTGAGAAATTGAGTTTTCCATTGACATAATTCCTGGTTCAAGGCCCATATCAAAGACACCTTATTGAATGTACAATATACAATTAGTGGAACTGGATAAAAATAGAGGAATTGAGTGATAAAGGATTTATTCTCCCTACTGTTCCTCTATAGGGATCTCCTATTCTTTTTGTTAAGAAGAATGACGTATCTATGAGGTTGTGAATTGACTATAGGGAGATCAATTATATAACAATAAATAAAAAGTATCCCCTAACTCGTAGTGATGATTTATTTGATCAAATTCATAGAGCCACATATTTTTTAAAGATTGATCTTCGATCTGGATATGATCAGTTTCTTTTTAAGAGGGAAGACATTCCAAAAATAGCATTTCAAACCAGGTATTGGCATTATGAGTTTACAAAATGCCTTTTGGACTGACTAATTCACCATCTATTTTCATGGATCTAATTAATAGAGTTTTCAAGTAATATCATGATGAATTTTTTGTAGTGTTTATTGATGATATCTTGGTCTACTCTAAAATCTATGAAGATCATGAAAATCACTTGTGTGATATTCTGAATACCTTAGAAGAAATGAATTATATGGGAAGTTTAGAAAGTGTGATATATGTCCTCAAGTAGTTTCCTTTCAAGGCCACATTGCCTCTAAAGGTGGAATATCTGTTGATCCTATGAAGACAATAGATGTGCAAGAATGGCCTACTCCAATGAACATAACTAAGGTACATAGATTTATAGGTTTACCAAGATATTATCATTGTTTCATTAAGAAATTTTCCCATTTAGCCAATCCAATAACCAAGTTTACACGTAAATGGGTTAAGATCGTATGAAAAAAATAATGTGAAGATTTTTTCCAATAATTTAATAAGATATTACTGAATTATCTGATCCTAACCCTACCATCGGGGAATGATTGGTTTTTGATCTATAGTGATGCATCAAATAGAGGACTTGGTCATGTCCTTCTGCAGAATGATATAGTTATTTCCTGTGCATCAGGGCAGTTGAAAATTAATAAGCAAAACCATCCCACTCATGATCATGAGTTAGCAGTGGTAATATTTTATCTGAAGATAAGGATACATTATCTCTGTGGTGAAAAATGTGTGATATATAAGGATCACAAGAGTCTGAAGTATATCTTCTCATAGAAAGATCTCAACATGAGGAAATAATGATGGCTCGAACTACTCAAGGATTATGATTGTACTATACACTGCCACCCAGGAAAGGAAAAAAGGTATATTATGCATTGAGATGAAATAATCGTGGGTTTCTCAACAAAATGAGGATTGATAGGGATCCTTTGTACATGGATCAAGTGAGGATGGATATGGGAATTATAGAAAAAATATGAAACATCACTAATTTTTCATTTGGTTGCCCAACCATATTTATTAGAAAATATTAAAAGTTATCATCTTGATGACAAGAACCTTCAAAAGAAAATTAATGCTGTGAAAGATGGGAAGATGGATGAATTTGTGTGTGAAGATCTAATTCTGAAATTTTGGAAGAGGCTTTGTGTTCCAGCTATACCCGAGCTAAAAAGGGAGTTATTGGATGATTCCCATAGTTCAATTTTCTCTATACATTCAGGTAGCACTAAGATGTATAGATATTTGAAGGAACATTTTTGGAGGGATAACATGAAGATGGAAATTTCGGATATGTATCAAGATGTTTAGTCTGTTAAAAAGTGAAGGCCGAAAGGAAACATCCAAAAGGATTCATGAAAACTCTACCTATTCTTACATGGAAATTGGTTGATGTCACCACTGATATTTTCATTGTATTACCCAAAACTCCAAGGAAGAATGATAAGATATGGGTAATTGTGGATCAACTTAATAATTTTCTCATTTACTCGCTATAAGGGATGATTTTCCACTAGAGTTATTAGAAATAATTAATATCAATGATGTTGTAAGAATTCATGGAGCACCTCTCTCAATTCTGTCTGATTGTGACCCACGATTTACATCAAAATTCTGGAAAAGTCTTTAGAAATCTTTGGATATCGAACTTTTATTAAGTATTACTTACCACCCACAAACTGACATACAATCAGAGAGGACAATCTAAACCTTAGAGGACATGTTGATATCATGTTCACTTAACTTACAAGGTATGTGGGATCAATACATACCTTTATTGTAGTTTTCCAACAATAATAGTTTCCATTCAAGTATTCAATTGTGCTATATGAAGCATTGTTTAGAATGATTTGGGAAGAAAGGGAAAATAATACCTGGGTACATAGGCCCTTTTGAAATTTTGGAGAGAATTGGAGTTGTTTCGTATCATTTGGATATGCCACCAAGCCTGTCCAAAGTACACAATGTTCCATGTCTCAATGCTGAAAAAGTACATTCTATACCCAATGCATGTCCTCACTAATGAAGGTATAGAGTTGGAATATGATCTGTCTTACTATGAAGAGCCTATCCAGATTATGGACACTAATTAAAAAGTGTTGAGGAATCAGATGAATCATTATGTAAAGATACTTTGTAGAAATCATAAAATGGAAGAGGCAACATGGGAGCCTAAAGAGCTTATGTTGAACACCCACCAAAATATTTTTGTGAGGTAACATTTTGAGAATATCGAGGAAATTTTTTTGGAAAGGAGTGGAGAATGTAACACCCCAAGGTTTTTAAAATAAATATTGAATTCATGAAACACTGAGTCCTTAAAAACACATTTTATAATCTAGAAATTAAATACAACTTTGCCTTATATATGTTTTGAATTTTAAAAAATGGCCATCTAGAGTTGTGATTAGTAAGTCATTTGGAGTCTGTTAGAACCAACTTTATTTTTGGTGAATAGGAACATATCCTTATGAACAGTAATATGACCCTTATGAATAATAAATAATGATATTTTTGTATTTTCTTATGGTAATAAGATAATGATATCTTAATTAATTTTCAATGTGATATAAAAGTAATTATTCCTTTAAAATGTTATTTTTTGAATTAACTATGATTTTATTTAAAAATTATATTATTAATATTTGGAAACTTATTTTAAAAAATGGAGTTCATTTTTGAATTCTTCACATCAAAAAATGGTTTAGGTGAATTTTGAGGATTTTTTTGTAATTCTGGAATTTTTGATGAATAGTGGAATACAGTAAAATAACGTACATACAAATTATCAGTTAAATACACTATTTATGACATAATAAGTGATTTAAGACCACTTGGGTTAAACTCACATGCACGTATTACTATTATGGGTCACATGAAACAAAAATAATGGTTTTCTTGGGGGAAATAATAAAATAATTAATAAAATATTCAAAATTCACTCCTCTCCTCCACTATAACCCCCCCCCCCCTCACTTCGTCTTCTATTCAATCCTCTAAACCTTGATGATCCACATAGTTATGACCAATTACCATTATCTAGTCACTATCAATTTCCAAGAATCTCTTTGTCTTCCTAAAAGACAAAAACCCCTTCCCTTAAGGACGTTCTCAAAGAGTTTATTACAAAAGGTAAATCATCTTTCTTTTTCATTTTGTTTCATTTAAATTTATCTTACTTTCTTATTATCTCCTAACCTCCTCTATCCAAATGACCAAGATTGCTCCAGTATCATTTATATACTAGAATTATATCCTTTTAATGGAACAACCATGATCAATATTCTTAACCTCTCTCTTTTATTTTACAAACGAAATCATCATCTGTGAGGTTCCAATTTACAACCTTTGTGGAAAATGAAGATTCATTCTTCAATTTGTACTTAATTACTGGTCATGAAACCATTTTTATAGTTGAACCAGACTATAATATATGTATTATATCCTATTAGATATTCATAAACTAGTATATGTACATAATATTAAATCATAAAACCAAACTAGTTCTTAATAATCAAATACCGCTAAAATAATCGAAGTGGTAGTCATTAATATTTCATCAAATGATTAATCCTCATTTCATGAAAAAAAATTATATAAATTACCATTAAAACTTTTTAATTTTTATAAATGATATTTAATTTCATTTATAGATATTTTCATCCATTCCACATGATCTCCATTACATAAAAACAAGTGATCCAATTACGAAAATCAAGAAAATGAACACTCTAGAACGACAAAATTGAATCTTATAACTAATAAATAAGGACATACTGAACATAATAAAATCATGAAAACTAAATAAATTTCAAATAGTTTTTTAATTAAGTTACTAATAAGTCTAATTTCGAATTACATTACCTTAATTTCAAGAGCAAAACACATTCATACCTAAGGTAAGGGTTTTCCACCCGAACCTCCATTTTCATTAGGTTTACTTTTATTTTCTAATTACCTCAACGAAATTCCAATATATTATTATTTACTCCACATAAATTATGTTCTGGTGTTCTATATATGTTTACTAACCATAATACTTTCATATTTTATGGGTAGTTACACATTTTAAAAGGAACTTTCAAAAATATTTTTGAAATACAAACGTTATTCAACGGAATTTTCAAAATTCTTACCTATTTTCAAGGGAACTCTATAATATTATTTTGTAAAAAATTATATATATATAATAAATAATTTTATTATGAAAATACTTTATTAATTAATTTATAGTTTTATAAAAATAGTTTCCCAAAATAACTCTTCTTATCAAAATAAAAGTGTATTTATCTCAAGAATTACTTAATTATTTTAAAAGAATATTTTCACCTGTTTCAACACTCTTGCTGATTATTATGTATTATTGGGTTTAATAATTTATTATGTCACATAAAATATTTAATTTTATGGTTTATCAATATTTTTATTGTGGATGTGCTATCCTAAAACCACTCACCAAATTTACTCTGAATGGTTTGTGTTTAATCTTAATGGTCGAGGAAAGTTATTTACATTTCATATGTGAGTTTCAATATGAATGTATATGTTGTTTATGTTTATCCCCAATCATGTGAGGAATGCATTGGAATTATTATGTGATGGGTGGGGCCCTGTATATCCCCTTGATGAATCGGTAGGTCTAATAAGATAAATAGAAGTGGACTTGGCTGAGGTCGTGCCCAATTTGAGATATGGTTTTGGCCGAGGCATTAATCATTTTTAAAAATCCTGGCCGAGGCCTTGAAAATATGTTTCAAAATTACTAGAATATGCACTTCCCTCATTATGAAGCTAGTAATTTGAAGTTACTTTGGTTATTTTACTAGTAGAATACCCATGATTATGTTTTATTAGGGAAATATTTACTTAACTCATATTCCTGTCATAATGTGTTCGTGTTTATTTTTTGTAAAGTCATGTGTTTTCAATTATTCACCATGACTAATTATTATGTTTATTTTATCTTCCACTATATTTCTTACTCTTACTAAGCATTTGAGCACACCCCTTTCTTATGTTTTACTTTCCCAGGATATGAAGAAGTAAATTATGAATAACTTTCAAGCACGATCTAGGAGGCATGGATGTTTCTAATTGAATTAATTTGTGTTTTATTTCCTTTAATGATGTAATGTTGAACTTATATATGTATTTTTTCCAAAATCTACTAAACTACTTGGTCCTTTGTGACGCATATTCCTTGTTTATATGCCAATGTAATAAAATAAGGCACCAACTCTGGGCAACTGGGGTTAGGTCTTTACAGGGTATATTCATGAAGGGTTTTGACACTCTGTATCATAGTCAATATTCTGAAAAATAAATATTCATGACTGATCTTCACACCATATATTCTTAAAAAATTTATAAATGACCAAAATTCATGAAGGCTCATCATGAACTACATGTAACGACCCAAATTTTGGTAAATAAAATTCCTATTTTTGATTTAATTAAATGTATTAGGGATATAGAAAACACATGAACTTATTTTGTTTTATTATATCCAATTGGATTTAAATGATAGCTAAGTATCTTTACGATTGATAATATAGTTGTTGAACGATGATCACATGGCTAGTATAAATATAAGATTTTAATAAATCCTTTGGGACAAACAAAGATGTAATGGCCTCAACCAGTAGGATTGTAGCTTATGAATCTCATCTATCAGAGATTCTAAAGGAGATAGAATTTATGGAAGTTTCCCTTGACCAATCCCAAGCTAAGAAACAACAAATTAATCATGGGAGAAAACATTTACGAGAGAAGTTCATGCTCATCAAGATCACAACCCAAACCATGCTCACCAAACCTACCCATAAAATCCCCACCATCACGCACCTTACTCTTAGGGAATATTTTGGTTTTATAAATAAATATGTATCAATACAGTCGCATTAGTAATTTTTATATTATATTTTTTATATAATATTGATTATATTTTCTTCCTATTATTGTTACTTGGTAATTGATTTTTAAAGAATATCTAGTATTTTTGGTTAATATTCAAATTCAATTAAGAAATCTATTTTGATGAATTAATGAATTTTTAAAATAAATATTATTTTAATGAAATATTATTATTAAAATAATTTTTTAAAAATATAAATTAAAATATAATTTTTATGAAGTCAAATGTAATTTTTATTAGGTTTTAAAAACTCTTGTTCCCAAACCCCATCATTTACATTAAATATAAGTTTTTATTTTAAAAGTAAAAAATTTAAATATTTATAAAACATTTAATATAAAATAAATATAAATTTTCGAATCGGGATATCATAATTATCCATTGGTGATTTTTTTATAATTTCCTAACACTGTCAAATATTTTGGTAAAAAATATATACAGTATAACTCTATAGTGTTTTTTATGACATCATAATAGCCTAATAGTGATGTAATGAATACTATAAAAGGTATACTCAGAAAAATATATTTTTTCCTTTAAAATAATTTCATTTTAAGTTTATTTTATTTATTTTAAAAAGACTTAGTGAATCCTCCAAGACTTAGAAAATATTTTAAGATTTTAAAATCATTTCTTTGAAAGTGTGACTCACCTCCTCATGATCAAGGGTGATATTTTATTATATTTGGAAATTGTAATTATAAAATAATGTATTACAATCCCCTTTGGATAAAACAATGCTCAAAAACCGTGGTATTGTTTGTGTTTTTGAATATTTTATTATGTTGTGTCCACAACAAAAATAAAAAAATCCCCCTTCTTTCCTATATAAACACACCCAATCTCCCATTTCTCTTCACTCAAACTCCTTAAATCTCATAGAAAGACTATCATATAATATCTATAATCATTCTAAGGCTCCCCCAAGCTCTCAAGAAGATGTTCCAAAGCCTTTTTGTCACACATCAAAGTAAGGGATTCTCTATCTTTCCTTCTTATCAAGCACTTCATTTATGATATTCCATTTTGATTTCTACTTTCTTAAGTTGGGATTCAATTTTACCTATCCCCATTACTAACCTTTTTTTTAAATGATGGAATCCATTTCACAATCAGTTATCCCTCTTATGAGCCCTTATGTAAGCCCATTACTATACTTAAATTTTTTATGGAATCTTCCACCATCCTCTTTTATCAAGCATTAATTTTATGTTATGTGTTCAAAATGTCTTTGTCCTATTATGGGATATGTTCTTAAATATCCCTACTACTGCCCATTTCAGGTCTAAATTATTAGATATAATTTTATCTCTCATCAACCCATTTTATGAATTTCTATATGATGTCGTTATGCTGCCGAAATTGCACTATGATTTTCAGTGCCAAAATATTCGTGTAGTGAATACCATACTCGTTTCTCTATCAAGGGTACCTTCATTCACATATACTAATTTATTTAGAAATTATATATATTTATTAAAAATTATTGTATCTTGTAATATATTATTATGTTGAATGAAACCATGTTTTATAATATGTGTGGAACACTTAAACCTGAGAATGAAATGATAATGATGGGTGCGCCCTGATAGCACTCCAATGTATTGGGTAATGGTTAGTATTTTGATGCTTCATTTTGGGAGTGGGGATTTACCAGATTCCTTTATGGGACTTTTTCCACCATAGGGTCATAGAAGATTTATCCTTGATCTATTTATAATGCAGGGTTTTAAGTTATTACCACATTTTCCATCTTCTAATTATCATGTTATATCATACTTTATTATTCATGTTGATTTACACCTTATTGATATGTCTTCTCTAGAATGTATTAGTTTCCTCATGTTATTCCATTTTAATTCCCTTACTAGGATTTATAGCTCACTCCATTCTTATGTTTTTTCTCAAGTTATCTTATGTAGTGTTAAGTATGTAGAGGCCCGAAGCCTAACGTACATGAACATTACATTACTTTTGCGGAATACTTAATACATAACAAAAACACAAACACAAGGATCGTAATAGTTTAGTGTCTTTGGAAACTCGGAACGTAATCTTCTAATCCTGGTGAAAGATCTTCAACATCTCCCATAAAGATCTTCTTTTTTTTACCTAAAACCTTTCTTTATATCCTGGGGAAAAAAACATAAAAGGGTGAGCTCAAATGCTCAGTAAGGGTAAACAAAAGAAATATCAATCACATAATTTTCATAAGAACATAACATTTTTGGAAATCTTAACCTGCAAAAGAGAGCATAATTTCATAACATGGGATAAATCATAGTAGTGAAAATGAAACCATAACTTAAAACATTACTCATTGTGGCATACACACATAATCATAGAGAATCATTTCTTGTTAGTCAAGACTCATTGCCAAGACTATCTTAGTGGACAAAGTCCCTTTCTGAATCGAGTAATCCTCGTTTCAGTCCTGTTTCACTGAACCGGTATAACCTACCATTCCAGCCATGTCTATCTCATGAGATATGAAATCTTTACCCAATGCATTGGAGGGAGATATAGGTCCCACCCATCTCTTAATGAATCCTTTCTTATGTGTGCCACAAAATCATAAATCATACATCAATGCATAACCCATGTAATAAAAATGGGATTCTTAAACAACATGACATCATAAAACCATTCATATAAGATAAAGGAATTCATAAACATAATTGCATCACAACATAGTCAAATCAATGTAAAAAAATGGATAGAAACATAACCCTTTATTATCTTATATGGAAAATAATTTTGATAAAATACTTGAATTGAATTCTTGAGGAAAATATCCTTTCTTCTTCAAAATCAATTTCTTTTCACAAAACATCATGCAATTTTAAAAGAAAGAGATTTTATTGAAAATAGTCATGAAATCTTTTAGAGGAATCTTCATGAAAATAAGGCTTTATAAAACAGTATAAATCTGTTCGTGCCGTATAAGTTAAAAAAAACATTCTTCGTACTTTTGTCGGAAAAGTCAAAAAGTACCTCGTACGACAAAAGATTCCTTTCATACATATTACTAAAAACTCACCGAAGGGTAACAATGGATTTAAACAATTGTAGGTGGATGGAAATAATATTACATATTGATGAAACATGGATGTGGATGATAAAATACACCCCAGTAAATACTTACGAATAAACAATCTCGGATAAAAATGAGATTGTGATATTTCCCTTACCTTAGGTCCGACTTGCTTTGTAAGTGTCCAAACCTCCTGTATAATGATTTAAATCATGTTATTGACTTATTCCAGAATCATATTCATTTTTATGATATCATATATGGTTCACTTATTACATTATATTACCCGTTCTTTTGTAAATTCCATGTTAAAGAAGCGTTTTGGGTAAAATCGTTTCATTTATCTTAGGTGTTTTGACTTGTTGTTCTTGACATCATTATTACTTATATCATGATTTACTTACTTCCAGAATATAAAATATGATTTATATATCATATATATTCAGTATATATATATATATAATATATAGATAAATAAAATGAAAAACACCGTTCATGGAGACGGTAGTCCGTACGTACGCATGAACGCTGTTTTACTTTCCTTATTGTCTTGAAATGGAAGTAAGTAGATGACATACATATGTATATATACATAAATCCAGTAGCTTTATAATGTCATATATTTCATTATTATTTCTTATATATACATTATAATCATTTTTAAATGGTTAACATGGAGAATGAATCTCATCGCGTCGTGGAGACGGTATTCCGTACGTACGCACGAGCGATGATATCATTTCTATAAATATTGAATTGAATTGGAGTGGATTATACAATATATCAGAATCAATATGATGTTGTAATAACTATGTATAGTTATTCTTTACACCATTATACCCATCCATGTAAGGTGGTGGTGGAAAATAGATTACACCACGGCGTGGAGACGGTATTCCGTACGTACGCACGCGCGGTGATTTCTTTTTCCGTAGGATGGATAGATGGTGAAATAGGGTTGTTTCATACTTATAATAACATATCAGTATATGAGTGATACTGATGTTATTACTTCATAATGAAACAAACTAAGAAGAACAAGTGGAAGAAGAAATAAAGATGAAAGAATTGGTAACGGTAATTACCTCTTCTTTGAAGTGCCTCTTTGAGACCTCCTCTTAGGGCACTAGAATTGGTCTTTGAGTAAGACCAGAACCTCTAGGATGTTGCTAGGGAAGTGGAGAAGAGATTTTGGCAGGGGTTGGACGAGCATGAGTGCTCAAATTGGTGTGAGGAGGAAGGGGGAGGAGGTGTCCTTTTATAAGGGAGGAGAGGGGCACCTTAGGAATATCTCAAAATATTATTTTATATTAAAGTCAAAATCGGTTTATAATGGTTCCAAAGGGTCTTATTTCGAAGCTAAAGTGGTGATTGGTCGAAATCCTATCAACCAATAGAATTTAGACAAGTTTAGGATATTATTTTAACCTTATCAATAAAATTTAACTCTAAGTTAAATAATTTAACTTTTACCATGTCTTTTTGTTTTCTTTCACTATATGGTTAATAAACTTACTATAACATGCCAAACGAACCCCAAATTGTTTATTATTAATATATATATCCTTATCTAAGTCATTTGGCCGAACCTTAGATTTTTAGGAATAAAATAACAATTAATAATATAATATTTGATTTAAAAACTATTTTGTGTCAATTTTGACACTATTTGATATATGATTTTTGTGAAAGTCATAACAGAATTATATGTTCGAACCAAGTTGATTAAATCAACACTAATATATCATAGTAACCTAGAAAATTAGTGGAATTCATAAAAAGTCTTAAATTACATTTATTTTGGTATTTATATTATCAATTATGTTAATATTTCATTAATAAGATAATTACTACATCATCTTTGTGTCATAAATAAATTATATTATTTGATGTCTAAAAATTACAAATAAAATACCATCATGTAGGAAATCGTTTTAGCTTTCTAATTAATATTTATAATCGAATTTATCTTATGTATAACCCCATATTAAAAATGATTTACTTATTAAACTTTGATTTTAACTATTTTAACCCTTCTTTAAATAAATTAATAATAAATGTCCTAATCTAATCCAAGTGGGCCTAAATGGTCATATTTTATTCCTAAGTTTGTTTTTGGTCGAATTACACTTGTACAATAGAATTAGGACATGTGTTAGGGTAATATTAATATCATATTTACCCTTAGTTACCCTATTTACTATTAATCGTGGTAAAAAAAGTAAAAAGTTACTATTCACCAAAAAATTATTTTCATCTCATTGAACCACATTTTAGTCCTTGATATTAACCGTGTCTCTCGGATTTTCGAAATTCCATTCACAGAAGCGGTAAAATTAAGTTTTATGCAAAATTCAGTTTTTAACCTACCACTTAGTAGTTTCACTATTCATCAAAAATTGATGTTTTTCAGAACAATGCCAAAATTTCATCCCAAGCTATATTTCATATTCCAAATTCAAAAATGAAGTCTATTTTACCAAATTCATAACATAAAAGTTGCATTAATTAATTTTATAATTAAATCCCACTGTTAAAACAAATAGCGTGTTTTTAAGAAACAATATCTATCAAAAGATTGACACTTGTTTATGTCTAGTTTAAATGTGAAATTACATCCAATGACCAACATTGTATTAAATTGTAAAAATATATTCTAAATATACTTTAAAACCACTCAAATTAATGATTTATCACTATTAATTATTTCGATTAAAAAAGTTGTTTTTAATTATAATTTAGTAATTTTCACTATTCATCAGAATATGAAAGTTATCCGAAAAGTACCAAAATTTCACCTTAGGCTAAATTCGATACTCCAAATCCAAAAATAAAGTTCATTTTGAAAAATAAGATTTACTGGATTTCAAAAAGTGGTTATTACTATTCATAACGGCTAGTTTTAATAATATTTTTATAGCATATCGTTGTTTAGTGAAACTCGGTATTGCGTACTACACACGCTATCGAGGAAGGTTGTGATTGCGTGTAATGCAATGCAAGTCAAGGATGCGTGTTGTGCAAGCTCCTTTTGGTGTAGCGTACAACACAAGACATTAGCGAAATAAAAATATATATATATATATATTTTTCATAAAATCTCGGGCTGTTACATTCTACCGCCCTTAAAATGAATTTCGCCCTCGAAATTCGTCGGGGTTATAAATGGTTTACTATTCGAAAGTTTCTTTAATAGAAACCCACATCGTAAAAGGGAATACCAAAACATGGCTTTAAAAACTAAAGTATGAAATGTAACGATTACCCAAATAAACTAATCACTGGGTTTCCACATAGGTGAAAATATGGATATGGAAGGGAAATCTAACCATCATGTTCTGATGGAGAGTGGTAGAGAACATGGCTATGGAAAAGCCAGTAATCACAAATCCATAGATTTGTGATGATATAAGGTACCATCTGATTCATCAGGTATAAGATCACTAGGACAACATTTTTGGTTTTCAAGATCATTTCCCTAAAGTTGAAAATTTGAATTAGAATAAATACTTACTTTATTTTGGTACAATCTCACTGTTGTTCGTGCCTTTAACAATTTCCACTTCATCTCTTAAATAAATGAAGTTGAATTTGTTATTCGTGAAGTGTTAGCAGATCATGTGATAGAATGACGGGTCATTCCATCTGTTTCAAACAAAAGGTTAGCAAAAATTATATACATAAGTCGATCTATAGTGAGATTAATCACATATGGTTCCTAAAATGGACTTATACTTCATATATCATACTACTTAATATAATAAAACTAGTTTCTACTAAACAGGGACTTCCTGTAGGCCAGTGGTAGGCGATAAAGGCTAGTCGCACTTCGGTTGTGGGTTCGATTCCCACAGCCTTGTCCGAAGCGATGGGCTGTCGCCCGTCCTGCAGGTTGTCCTTTTTATAAAACTATATTACTATAACATCCCATCAATAATATCGAAAAAACTTCTATCCTTAAACAATACTAACTTATGTCCAACATAATCCATTCCAATATTTAGGCTTATCCATAATACTGCAGTCCATTCTCATAACATAGTGAAAATGATTACCAGAGATTTAATACCATCGTTGATCCCCATATATCATAAGATATATCTTGTTGGTCACATTCCAAACATTCAAAGGCCTTAATCTTGTACTCTCTTGAATACCCATTGAACCTTAGTGAAAACTTGAATGCAGTTAAAAGTTAACACTTTTCACATACCGAAATCCTCAAAATTCTATATACTCAAACCATGATATCACTTAGTCCTTATATCAATCATGAGCTCATGAATATAATCAAACATATCATTATCTTCTTATCCTTTAATTATGCACTTATAATCTACTTTCCAAAATAACATTTCATGGTTACTGGTACCATTCATCATACACTTTCAAAACTTAAGAAAAGACAACAGTGTAACAATCCTTAGATGTCTCTTTATTCCATAGTACCATGAGATTACTTATACAACATTACACATGATAAACATGTAATCATTCCACTACATTCTTAAACCATTAACCGAGCTTCAACAATTATTTCATCTCACATATCATTTGTAGTCTCTTCATCATCATCCACATAAATACTACCCATACGACCATACTGATTCTCTTCATGAGTCTTTCCCTTAGGACATAGGTTTGCATAATGCCCATACATTCCACATTTAAAACACTTAACCATTTTTGATGTCGTAGCAATACCATTATCCTCATCCATGGTGTTAACTGAACCTTTTCCTTTGCACTTACTTGCTTTGTGTCCTTCTTTTCCACACCCAAAGCATCTTCCAGTTCCTTTGAAACATTCTCCTTGATGCCTCTTCCCACATGATTTACATAGGGGAAATTGAACTTTCTTTCCTCTATGATCATCATGGAACTCCATCTTTCTCTTATTAGTCGAGTCAGGAAACTTAACAAATTTTACTTTATTGATCATGTTGTGAGATTTCTGATTCGGCATAATAATGATGTTTGGACATCCAAATCCCATTTCATTTGGTTGCTCATGAATAATATCATTCCATTGTCCATCATATCCTCCATTATTGTGAATCATCTTGTTTCCAGCCATTTTCTAAAACCCAAACAGAATAGTGTTAGATGCAAAAATCGTAATAAAGGGGGAGTAACTTAAATATCTATCATCTTTGGTTTAATCTAATATCGTTACCATAGTTCTAGAACTATATCCTATACGTATACTTATCCTTAGGGGCATCCCTAGACATACCTTAGAAATATCTCTAGGGATCTCACTAACGTTTTCGCATCCTAGTTTCCAAAGGTTGACTAAACCTTTCCTCTGATACCAACTGTAGAGGCCCGAAGCCTAACGTACATGAACATTACATTACTTTTGCGGAATACTTAATACATAACAAAAACACAAACACAAGGATCGTAATAGTTTAGTGTCTTTGGAAACTCGGAACGTAATCTTCTAATCCTAGTGAAAGATCTTCAACATCTCCCATAAAGATCTTCTTCTTTTTTACCTAAAACCTTTCTTTATATCCTGGGGAAAAAAACATAAAAGGATGAGCTCAAATGCTCAGTAAGGGTAAACAAAAGAAATATCAATCACATAATTTTCATAAGAACATAACATTTTTGGAAATCTTAACCTGCAAAAGAGAGCATAATTTCATAACATGGGATAAATCATAGTAGTGAAAATGAAACCATAACTTAAAACATTACTCATTGTGTCATACACACATAATCATAGAGAATCATTTCTTGTTAGTCAAGACTCATTGCCAAGACTATCTTAGTGGACAAAGTCCCTTTCTGAATCGAGTAATCCTCGTTTCAGTCCTGTTTCACAGAACCGGTATAACCTACCATTCCAGCCATGTCTATCTCATGAGATATGAAATCTTTACCCAATGCATTAGAGGGAGATATAGGTCCCACCCATCTCTTAATGAATCCTTTCTTATGTGTGCCACAAAATCATAAATCATACATCATTGCATAACCCATGTAATAAAAATGGGATTCTTAAACAACATGACATCATAAAACCATTCATATAAGATAAAGGAATTCATAAACATAATTCCATCACAACATAGTCAAATCAATGTAAAAATATGGATAGAAACATAACCCTTTATTATCTTATATGGAAAATAATTTTGATAAAATACTTGAATTGAATTCTTGAGGAAAATATCCTTTCTTCTTCAAAATCAATTTCTTTTCACAAAACATCATGCAATTTTAAAAGAAAGAGATTTTATTGAAAATAGTCATGAAATCTTTTAGAGGAATCTTCATGAAAATAAGGCTTTATAAAACAGTATAAATCTGTTCGTGCCGTATAAGTTAAAAAAAACATTCTTCGTACTTTTGTCGGAAAAGTCAAAAAGTACCTCGTACGACAAAAGATTCCTTTCATACATATTACTAAAAACTCACCGAAGGGTAAAAATGGATTTAAACAATTGTAGGTGGATGGAAATAATATTACATATTGATGAAACATGGATGTGGATGATAAAATACACCCCAGTAAATACTTACGAATAAACAATCTCGGATAAAAATGAGATTGTGATATTTCCCTTACCTTAGGTCCGACTTGCTTTGTAAGTGTCCAAACCTCCTGTATAATGATTTAAATCATGTTATTGACTTATTCCAGAATCATATTCATTTTTATGATATCATATATGGTTCACTTATTACATTATATTACCCGTTCTTTTGTAAATTCCATGTTAAAGAAGCGTTTTGGGTAAAATCGTTTCATTTATCTTAGGTGTTTTGACTTGTTGTTCTTGACATCATTATTACTTATATCATGATTTACTTACTTCCAGAATATAAAATATGATTTATATATCATATATATTCAGTATATATATATATATAATAGATAGATAAATAAAATGAAAAACACCGTTCATGGAGACGGTAGTCCGTACGTACGCATGAACGCTGTTTTACTTTCCTTATTGTCTTGAAATGGAAGTAAGTATATGACATACATATGTATATATACATAAATCCAGTATCTTTATAATGTCATATATTTCATTATTATTTCTTATATATACATTATAATCATTTTTAAATGGTTAACATGGAGAATGAATCTCATCGCGTCGTGGAGACGGTATTCCGTACGTACGCACGAGCGATGATATCATTTCTATAAATATTGAATTGAATTGGAGTGGATTATACAATATATCAGAATCAATATGATGTTGTAATAACTATGTATAGTTATTCTTTACACCATTATACCCATCCATGTAAGGTGGTGGTGGAAAATAGATTACACCACGGCGTGGAGACGGTATTCCGTACGTACGCACGCGCGGTGATTTCTTTTTCCGTAGGATGGATAGATGGTGAAATAGGGTTGTTTCATACTTATAATAAAATATCAGTATATGAGTGATACTTATGTTATTACTTCATAATGAAACAAACTAAGAAGAACAAGTGGAAGAAGAAATAAAGATGAAAGAATTGGTAGCGGTAATTACCTCTTCTTTGAAGTGCCTCTTTGAGACCTCCTCTTAGGGCACTAGAATTGGTCTTTGAGTAAGACCAGAACCTCTAGGATGTTGCTAGGGAAGTGGAGAAGAGATTTTGGCAGGGGTTGGCCGAGCTTGAGTGCTCAAATTGGTGTGAGGAGGAAGGGGGAGGAGGTGTCCTTTTATAAGGGAGGAGAGGGGCACCTTAGGAATATCTCAAAATATTATTTTATATTAAAGTCAAAATCGGTTTATAATGGTTCCAAAGGGTCTTATTTAGAAGCTAAAGTGGTGATGGGCCGAAATCCTATCAACCAATAGAATTTAGACAAGTTTAGGATATTATTTTAACCTTATCAATTAAATTTAACTCTAAGTTAAATAATTTAACTTTTACCATGTCTTTTTGTTTTCTTTCACTATATGGTTAATAAACTTACTATAACATGCCAAACGAACCCCAAATTGTTTATTATTAATATATATATCCTTATCTAAGTCATTTGGCCGAACCTTAGATTTTTAGGAATAAAATAACAATTAATAATATAATATTTGATTTAAAAACTATTTTGTGTCAATTTTGACACTATTTGATATATGATTTTTGTGAAAGTCATAACAGAATTATATGTTCGAACCAAGTTGATTAAATCAACACTAATATATCATAGTAACCTAGAAAATTAGTGGAATTCATAAAAAGTCTTAAATTACATTTATTTTGGTATTTATATTATCAATTATGTTAATATTTCATTAATAAGATAATTACTGCATCATCTTTGTGTCATAAATAAATTATATTATTTGATGTCTAAAAATTACAAATAAAATACCATCATGTAGGAAATCGTTTTAGCTTTCTAATGAATATTTATAATCGAATTTATCTTATGTATAACCCCATATGAAAAATGATTTACTTATTAAACTTTGATTTTAACTATTTTAACCCTTCTTTAAATAAATTAATAATAAATGTCCTAATCTAATCCAAGTGGGCCTAAATGGTCATATTTTATTCCTAAGTTTGTTTTTGGTCGAATTACACTTGTCCAATAGAATTATGACATGTGTTAGGGTAATATTAATATCATATTTACCCTTAGTTACCCTATTTACTATTAACCGTGGTAAAAAAAGTAAAAAGTTACTATTCACCAAAAAATTATTTTCATCTCATTGAACCACATTTTAGTCCTTGATATTAACCGTGTCTCTCGGATTTTCGAAATTCCATTCACAGAAGCGGTAAAATTAAGTTTTATGCAAAATTCAGTTTTTAACCTACCACTTAGTAGTTTCACTATTCATCAAAAATTGATGTTTTTCAGAACAATGCCAAAATTTCATCCCAAGCTATATTTCATATTCCAAATTCAAAAATGAAGTCTATTTTACCAAATTCATAACATAAAAGTTGCATTAATTAATTTTATAATTAAATCCCGCTGTTAAAACAAATAGCGTGTTTTTAAGAAACAATATCTATCAAAAGATTGACACTTGTTTATGTCTAGTTTAAATGTGAAATTACATCCAATGACCAACATTGTATTAAATTGTAAAAATATATTCTAAATATACTTTAAAACCACTCAAATTAATGATTTATCACTATTAATTATTTCGATTAAAAAAGTTGTTTTTAATTATAATTTAGTAATTTTCACTATTCATCAGAATATGAAAGTTATCCGAAAAGTACCAAAATTTCACCTTAGGCTAAATTCGATACTCCGAATCCAAAAATAAAGTTCATTTTGAAAAATAAGATTTACTGGATTTCAAAAAGTGGTTATTACTATTCATAACGGCTAGTTTTAATAATATTTTTATAGCATATCGTTGTTTAGTGAAACTCGGTATTGCGTACTACACACGCTATCGAGGAAGGTTGTGATTGCGTGTAATGCAATGCAAGTCAAGGATGCGTGTTGTGCAAGCTCCTTTTGGTGTAGCGTACAACACAAGACATTAGCGAAATAAATATATATATATATATATATATATATTTTTCATAAAATCTCGGGCTGTTACAATGTACGAAGGAATGTTTTGGTCATGTTAAAGAAGTTTTCAGTAAATATGTTTATTTTAATGATTTAATTTGATATGAAATGTACATAATTTCCAAAATACATGAGATATCTCAATCTTATATGTTTTATTAATTGAAATTTTTTGTAATAAATAATTTTTACAAATGAAATAAAGATAAAGGATTTTATAGCTTGTATTAGAGTATAGGATTAGTGATTTTTTGGATTAGGATTATAAAACCCTAGTTAAAACCCTTAGGGATAAGGCTAAGTGTAAGAAAACATCCCTAAATTATGGTGAGTATAGATCAAGTGGTTTATCAAGAAAATACCTTGATTTCTGGATAGTACAAGTGGGCATGGTTCTGGCAGAGATGTACCTAGGAGTAACAACTCTGAAAAGGTTTTCGGGGCCAGATTTAGGGAAACCTAGTACACGAAAATGATCCTTAATGCACACCTGGTTTGACACTCCTAGGTGATATGCTTTGGTAAATTCATAAGCTCGTTTCTAATAGTTATTATGTGAAAAATAATTCCCATAATAATATTTGTTTGTAAGTAGATCATGGATAACATAGAATAATGTCTATAAACTCATATGTTAAGGAGATAAATTTAAGTTATTCATTTAATGTCATTGGATTCCCCCTTTATGTGTTTAACTATTTAATATACTAATCCTTAATATTAATTTTATTATATAAAATGATTAGAAAGAAGATGAATCATGCTAATAACTGATGTGAAGGGTAGTGTGAGGATTTCCCCAATGAGATGCCCAACCCAATGGGAGTGGGAATCACAATCTTTGTCATGATAATATATTAGTGAAATCAAGTTCTTAATAGAAACCAAAACCAAAAGGAGCGTACAACCCCCTTGAGAGAGAGAAACCTACAGTCGAGAGCTTCATGAGACAAAGGCCTGGTGCTTTCAATGGATCATCAGATCCCTTATTTGTGGAGTAATGGATCAATTTCATTGAAAATATATTATCCAACCTTCAGCGTTCTGAAGAAGAGAATGTTCTTAGGGATATTTATTATATGAATTGTGAAGCTGATTAGTTGTAGAAATTGATCAAAAATAAAAATACAGAGGAAGAGATAGAAGTAATGGAGTGAAAGGAATTCTAGAAAATGTTTTTGATAAATATTTTCCCAGCACCCACCATCTTAATAAGGAAACAGATTTGTAAAAATTTATAAGACTTTCAGGATACACCTCTAGTTTTTTCATTACCCCAAAATGAATGATTTACCTCTTCATTCGTGGGATAAATCCAAATCTATTAAAATATTTGGAAATCTACGACTTTGATAGATATAGGGAAATTGTCTGATGTGCCCTCAAATTCGAGATGGAGATCAGTGAATATCAGAGGAATTATGGGGAAAACAAAAGGAAAGTGGATTTTAATAACGGAAGTTTGATGGAGAAATACAGAAATACTAATAAATTTCAGCACCCCTATTTTCAAAGGTATATAAATAATCACCCAAAAAATTTCCTGAGGGGAACAAAGAATTCATTTAGGTGTGGAATAGAAGGGAACCTGGACAATGATTTTCGATAGGAGAAATCCACTAATGTGATAGAGGAAAGGAATGATCTGGTCAACCCACAATGCATTGTTCAGTTCATAAATCATAAGGAACTATGATACATTACAAACCAGTGCACTAAACCAAGGGTTTTTAGAGGCAACCAACAACCTCCAAGGCAGGAAAGGTGAGCTCCTTCCATCACTACCACCGAGGTGGATCCTGATAATGAAGTGGTGAAAGGAATGCTAGTTATTCATTTAATAATTTAAAATGTAATTTTTTATTATAAATATACACATTACTTTATATCATTAAAGTTTATTAGAACTATTAAGACACCACCACAAAGCATTGAAGTAGAGATTTTTGATAAAATGGAAAGTGGGGAAATTATTACATCTCATGTATATAACTCCTCATTTGTCATAATTTGTGGATTTAACTTCGTGGAAAAACTTGTTATACTTACCTTGGTGAAATTTGATGCAATCCTAATCATGGATTGGGTTTCCCGATATAGAGACAACATAAATTGTCGTGATTTGGACATCACTCTTCGAATAGAGAATCGACCCCTGATTCTATACATGTGTAAAGAAGAGGAAGAATATTTTTTAGCAACATCATCTCAAGTGTTTATATCATTTCCCTATAAGAAATCATATCTATCTAAAATTATTGAGAATAAATAATGAACCATCCTCGAATAAATTTCTGTTGTGAGGGAATTCACTGATGTGTTTTCTAAGGAGTTTCCTAGTTTTCCTCTTAGTAGGGAGGTTGAATTTTCAATCGACCTTATACTAGTGGCATTTCAAATATCCAAGAATCCATATAGAATGCTTTTTTTTGAAATTAAGATGCTAAAGAAACAACTAAATGAGACTCTGGATGTATATCTTACAATGTATGAGCATTATGAGTTCATAGTGATTCCATTCAGACTCATTAATGCCCTAACAATCTTCACGGACTCAGTGAATAGAGTATTTAGAGAATACCTCAACAAATTTGTTGTAGTATTTATAGATGATATATAATATACTCTAAAACCAATGAGGATCATCAGATCATGGTTCTAAAGACCTTGAAAAATGAGAATATCTATGAAAATTATAGAAAGTGTGAGTTCTGGTTGAAACAAGTCTCATTCTTGAGGCTCATCGTCATAAGTAATGGCATATTTTTGGATCCTTAAAATACATAAAAAACAGAAGGATGGTCAAGGACAATATCTATGATAGATATTCATAGTTTCCATGGGTTATCTAGATATTATCTCCGATTTGTGACAAATTTAACATGATTTTCAAACCCTCTTACAATGATAACTCATAAGGGAGTCAAATTTTCTTGGAATGATGAATGTAAAGAAAGCACCATGGAATTGAAAATGAGGCTTATCACTTCCCATGTGCTTACACTATCCACAAGTGGGGATATTTTCATAGTTGTCAGTGATACTTTAAAGAAGGGATTGGGATATGTCTTTAAGAAAATGAAATATTCATTGCCTATGCCTCAAGGTAGTTGAAAATTCACGAGAAAAGATATCTCACACATGATATGGAGTTGGAAACCGTGATCATTGTGTTGAAAATATTGTGGAATTATCTATTTAGGGAGAAGTGGTAAATATATACAGATCAAAAAAGTCTCAAATATATATTCACACATAAAGAGATAAATATTCACCAATGAAGATGGTCAAATCTTGTCATGTATTACAACTTCTCAATCCACTACGATCCTTGGAAAGTGAACAAGGTGGAAGATGCTCTAAGTATAAATGGCACAACAATTCTATAATTGATGAGAATTTAGAAGGATATGGTCCTCATAGATTTTAATAATATGGACATGGGAATCATAAAGAAAAGAATATAATTAATCCTTTCACAAATTATTACTCAACTATATCTTTTGGAAAGGTTAAAGGATGATCAAAAATATGATGTGGGAATTCAGAAGATAGTGGAAACTATTAGAAAAGAGAAATCCTTGGAGTTCAATGTTAATGAAGAAGGAATTATGATATTTGGTTTGAGACTATGTGTTTCATCAAATCTTGAGTTAAAGAAATAACTTTTGGATGATGCACATAATTTGAATTTCTCCATTCACCCAAGAAACACAAAGATATATTGAGATCTCCGAAAGAACTATTGGTGGGATAACATGAAGAAGAAAATTTCTAATTATACATAAAAGTGTTTGGTAGGTCAGAAAGTGAAGGATGAAAGGAATAAGTCTATAGGGATGATGTAACCATTACCCATACCAATATAGAAATGGGAAAACATCAACATGGACTTTTTCACTAGATTTACAAAGACATTCAAGTGAAATAATGCTATATGGGTTATTGTGGATCATCTTACAATGATTGTACACTTCATCGTGATTCAAGAGGATTTATCATTGGTCAACTAGACCTGATATACTTCAGATGAGTGGTAAGGTTGCATGGAGTACCATTATAGATTATGTCAAATCAAGATCCAAGATTCACCACTATGTTTTGGAAAAGACTAAAGTATGTTATAAACACTATGCTGAAATTCAGTACAACTTATCACCCTCAAACTGATGTCCAATATATGTGGACAATCTAAACACTTGAATACATGTTGATAGATTTATCGGTGGACTTCAAAGGTGCATGGGACCATCATCTTCCTTTGATGGAGTTCTCTTACAATAATAGTTTACACTAGGGCGTCCAAATGGCCCCCTATGAATCCTGTTATGGAAAGAGGTGTAGAAAAATGGCATTTTGGAAGGAATTTCGGGAACAAAAACATCTAGGTCTTGAAATGGTTGAAGAAATTGATGATAAGGTTAAGACCATCCAGTAACACATCAAATCTGCTCAGAGTTGAAAAAAGTGCTATGTTTGAAATCATCGACGAGACCAAGTGTTTGATGTTGGAGACATGGTATTCCTATGCGTATATCTATAGAATATAGTCATTATATTTGGGAAGAAAGTTATTATTAGTCCAAGGTACATTATCCCTTTTGAGATACTTGATCACATCAGATTAGTGGCCTATTGACTAGCAATACCACCAAACCTGTCTCAAGTACATGGCGTATTCCATGTATCCCTCTTAAAAAATATACACCATACCCATCACATGTACTAAATATAGAGGTGGTACCATTGGATAATGACATTTCCTATGAAGATATGTTAGTGAATAAATTAGATCGTAGAGAAAACTTTCTACGAAATAAGATAATGCCCCTTTTCAAAGTGTTTTGGAGAAATCATAAGTTTGAAGAAGCAATGTGGGAACCAAAGGAGGTGGTGAATTAGAGTTACCCTCATCTTTTTTAGTGTGGGAGAAGGAAATTTTGAGGGTGAAATTTCTAAAGGGGGGAAGATTTTAACAACCCCAACATTTATGAATAAAATTCACCTTTTTTATTTAAATAAATTTCTTATGGACATAGAAAACAAATGCACTTATTTTGTTTTATTATATAAAAATGGATTTAAATTTCTATTACGTATCATTACCATTGATAATATATTCATTTAATAGTGATCACATGACTAGTATAAATATAGAGTTTTAATAAAATTTTTGGTATAGTCAAAGGAATCGATGGCCTCAACTAGTAGGATAATGCCCTCTAAAGCCCGTCTATTAGAGCTTACAAGGGAGATTTCATTTTCTGGATTTTCCCTAGACCAATCCCAAGCTGATATCCAACAACATAAGCATTATCAAAACCATTTATGGGATAAGTTCAAGCTCATCAAGATCATGGTCCAAACCATGTTCACTGAATGAACCCATGAAATCCCCACCATAGTGCACCTTACTCTAAGGGGGTATGATGTTGTGATAAAGGGATATGTATCAAAACCCTATCATCATAAATATTTAAATTATTTTTTTTAAAATTATTATTATATTTTTTTCTTTTTATTGTTACCTTATAAATGATTTTTAAAGAACAAATACTATTTTTGGTTAATGTTCTAATTCAATTAAGAAGTCTATTTTGGTGAATCAATGTATTTTTGAATTAAATATTATTTTAATAAAATATTTTTATTAAATTAATTTTTTTAATATAAATGATCATATAATTTTTATGAAGTCAAAATTAATTTTTATCAGGGATTGAAAATTGTTATTGACAAAAACCCATCATCCTCAATAAATCTCTATTTTTCTTTTAAAAGTGAAAATTCATATATTTAGAAAATTATTCAAATAAAATTCATATCATTTTTTGAATCAAGATGTATAAATTATCTAACAGTGAATTTTTCATATTTTTTTGAGATGGTCAAATTTTTGGGTAAAAAATAAATATCGTATAAATATAAGTTTTGTTTTATGACATCATAATAGATCAATAGTGATGTAATAAATAAAATAAAAGTTATAATAAACCAAATATGTTTTTTCCTTTAAAATAATTTGATTTTATGTTTATTGATTTATTTTATAAATCCTTAGTAATTCCTCGAAGACTTATAAAATATTTTCAAATTTAAAAATCATTTATTTGAAAGTGTAACTCACCTCCACATGATAAAGGGAAATATTTTATTATATTATGACTTTAACCTTATGAAATAATTTATTCCACTTCCTTAAACCATGTTCAAATACCATGGGATGGTTTGTGGTTTTAAATATTTGATTATGTAGTGTCCAAAACCAAAATAATAAAGAAATCCCCCCTCTTTTCCTATATAAACCCACACAATATCCCATTTATCTTAACTAAAACAAATTTAATATCATCCAAACTCTTCTATATATTCCCAATAGTATACCCAAGGCACCCCCAGTCTCCCAAGAAACCTCTCCTAAGCCTTTGGAGTCACACAACCAAGTAAGGGATTCTCTCTCTAGAATTTTTGTCAATCACTTCATTTATGATATGCCCTTTTTATTTCCATTTTATTAAGTTGGGATGAACTATTACCTATCCCATATACTTTAAATTTTATTTTTAAATGATGTTATCTCTTTCACTCTCATTTATCCTTCTTATGAACCCTTATGTACACCAGTTACTATGCCGAAGTTTTGTAAGGAATCTTCCACCCGACTCTTTTACCAAGCATTACTTTTATGTTATGTCTTATAAATTTTTTTTTATGTTTGTATATGTTATTTAATATCCCTATAACTTTTCATTTCATTTATAATTGTTGATATACCAATTTCTCTCTCATAACCCCATTTTATGAATTTATATATGGCGTCGTTATAATACTGAAATTACACCACGATTTTCCATGCCAAAATCATAGTGCAGTGAATACCATACCCATTTATCTATCAAAGTTATTCACCTTCATGCACATATAATTATTGATTTATGAATTATATTTATGTATTCCACATTCTTATATCATGTAATAAATTATGATGTTGAATGAAACCATGTTATATGATCTATGCAGCACATTTAAACATGAGAATGAAATGATTATGAATGTTGTGCCATGATAGCACTCCAATGCATTGGGTAATTGATTGTATAATGATACATCATGTTGGGAAAAGGAATTTACCTAATTTTTATATGGTACTTTTTCCACCATGGTGTCTTTATAGATTTATCCTTAATCTATTTATGATGTAGTGTTTTATGTTGTTTCCACATTTTCCATGTTATGATTATCATGCTATATCATGCCTGATTATTTATGTTCCTTTACAACTAGTTGATATAAATTTTCTAACATGTATTATTATCCACATTTTATTCCATTTTTATTCCCTTACTATGCTTTATATCTCACCCCTTTCTTGTTTATGTCTTTAGGTTATCCAATTCAGTGTTAAGTATGAAAGAATGTTTTGGTCATATTAAATATTTTTTCAATAAAGATGTTGATTTTCATGTTTTAAGTTATTATGTAATTTACCTAATTTCCCAAAGACAATATACCTATTGTTATTTTGATTTATATTAATTGAAATTTTATGTAATAAATCAAGTTTAAAAATGAAATAAAGAGCCTGGTTTTTATATTACATCAATATTTCAAAGGATCCTGGTTGATATAGGTAAAATGTAACGGATGTAAAATACACTTGGATAGTTATATTATGGGATATATAAATGAAAACCCAATAGTTTTATCTTGAGGTAATTATATGGGGTATACATTCCAAGGATGATTGTAAAACACTTTGAGGTGTTGAGTTTCACTGTGATATTTCACTGGATCACAAGGTTTAGATGTCCATATTTACAAGGAGTCGATTCCTATAATTGAGAGGTTAAGGGAAATTATTCATGAGCCTATAAGGATTAAATGCATGGTCAACTAGTTGGTATCCACTCCTTTCCAATGACTATGAAATACTTTTATTTATTAAAATATTTATACAATGAAGTATTATTTGGGGAGAAGGGCTATCCCAGAAGGGTTCCTTCACCCTGGGGTAATTTGGTTTAGGTTCATGAATCACATACCCTAAATTAAATGGTTTTATGTAAAATGATAGGAGTCACAAAAAGTTTAAAGAATGGAGTTCCATATCCCTACTTTTAGAATTGTTATAATACATGGTGATATAATGTCAAGGATGTCGAATCAAATTGAATAGTTTGGTCATGAGGAATGTAAATTATTATTGGGTGATATCTAAGTTGACTTTAAAAGGTGGGTAGTGTGTACATGTTGTCCATTAGTAGTGGTTCAAACTAGTATCATATGCAGTCAGGGAAATATCTTATTAATTTAAGGGGGTACATTTCTTAAGTACTAAAACATCCTCTAAGAACAAGCTCGAATGTGTAGTGTTATTAACAGATGATTCCAAGTGGGTTCCCATTAGAGAAGTTAGTCCATTTTACCAATATAGTACATAGAAGAACCAATAGGAATAAATCAAGGACATGGGGTTTCAGGATATGTATAATAACTCAGGGAATTTGTGGGTGTTAACATAGACATCAAATACATAAAGGTGCTTTATGGAAAACATAATATTTAAGAAGGGTTATATCACCCTAAAAGTTGTTTTTATACCTAATGAACATGTTATTATGGAAATGGGATATGAAAAATCACTGTTATGGATTTTACCTATATTAAGGGGTCCAGTGAGAATTTATCATCTTTTACTCGGTCCAAAATATTGGCCATATGATCTTGAAACCTTTTCAATTTGTGATATCACTTTTTCTTAAACAACAAATATGAAGACCTTAGAAAGAAAATATTTACGTTTTTCTCATACCTCCATTTGTGTATTTTCAACCAGACAAGTTCAAGGTCTCTTCCATTTGCAGTTTAGGGTCTTACAATTTGGACTGTTGATGGAAAAAGTTTAAGGTCATACATCTTTATCCAAGAAGCATGTAGTTTAAGGAATTGATGCACCATAGACCTAGTATCATAAGATTGTTACAAAATAGACCAATTAAGATCCCCATGTTCAAGAGTACTCCAACAAAAATTAGAGAAGGATATGGGAATATTTTAAATCATGCATCAAGGTTCTTGAATCATTAGTAATAGTACTGGAAATCTATGATGAGGATGATTTTGAATCACACTACAGTGATAAGTTCCACTGAAATGATGTTGGGGCTCATAGTGATTAGAAGGCCCTTTTTATAAGGCCAAAATATATATGGTTGAAAATTCAAAGGCCCTTATGCATATCTAAATAATAAGTGGTCCAATAAAGGGATATTTTTCTCTTTTGAGGGTCATGAATGATAGGTAGCAGCCCGATATGCTCAAGACATGAACTATGAGTTATGGATTGAGGTTATCAAAAAGATGATGGGAGTACACTAAACTTTTTTGAGAAAGGTTAGGCTATTTTGGTCCTATAATAAGTATTGATGATGGGTTATGGCCTGCATAGTTTAACGTTGTGTAGTGGGGATGCACCTTACATTAAGTTTAACATCATATGAAAAGGACATAATTTTCATACAGTTTAACATCATGTGGTCAGGTTGTCTTCTTTATAATTTCACATCATGTAGTAAGGACATAGGAACCGACATGTAATTATGAAAAACATCCATAAGGAAACCCAACACCAGTCGGTGGAATCTAGACGTGGGAGGTATCTTTTATCCACGAACTCGATTACTGGTGGGTAATCATTTTTTAGAGTCCATTTTTCATATATCTAATTATTTCATAAACAAAACATATAAAGATCTGATTCATACATAGAAAAGGTGAGTCTATGTGATTCAACCATCCTTAAATTGATTATGGTATTTAATGGTAGACCAAATATTAGGGGCATATTAAATTTATAGGGTTGGGATTCCCTGGGTTTTATTATGTATTTTTTAGGGTGAGAATCATTTCATAGTTGTCAATTTCAAGGATATATCTCAACATATATCTTGATAAAATGTGAAAGGGTGAAGGACATTTTTTTATATTATAGATGTGACTAGGTTTTAAGGATCCTAGGTTTTACATTGTATATTGTGATAACAAGAATCAAGTCACATGTAGTTCTTAACTAACTCCCCACATAGATCAAGATAATATATGGGGAGGAGAATTTATCAATCCCAGCACAAAATTAGTGATTCTTCCTATACATGGATTCATCCCATGTGAAGTAAATTATAATTAACACCTCCCTTAGTACTGATCCATCGAGGATGTGAGATAAATCTTCAAAGGTTTAAACACTTAGGTACGAGGGGGGATTTTTCTAATTCAAGTATGAGATCGGTGATGGGTTGTCCGAGCATCACTATGTATCCTATGGGGATTTAAATTAATCTATATGTTGTTCTAGATTGAATATCTATATAAATCTATTTAATATATAGATAGAGGAAATTTTTTTAAATTTCCTTTGTGATCCTTGGCATCATAGTAGGCTAAAGTTTCTTCTATGTTGATCAAGTTCAAACATAGTGAAAGGTAATTTCTTTATTTAATCTTGGAATGTAGACAAAAAAATCATCCCTAACATATATGTATGAATAGTATGGCCTTATTTAAGTGTTTTAGGTCTTTTAGGATGGATCATATGTCATGTAGTTTAACATCATGCAACTTGAAAAAATTAGGGAAGATGTTTTATCATCACACATATTTGACCAAATATGGTTTCCAAAAAGATTTGGTGTCTAAAGGAATTCGGGCCATTATAGGAGATTCATACCCCAAAATGAAAGTGTATAAGAATGAAATGTTATAATCTTACTTTGATAATAAGTATGATGCACCAATGAGTAACATTGAGGGTATCTAAATCAACATGAATAGTTAGCTTATTGGATATGTAAATTATAACCAAAGTGTTATATGAGTTAATTTGATATGATGAAAGGTGGGCACATATCAACCATTAATAATGGAGGAATCCCACATCCCACACTGTTAGGAAAATTGCTCATCGGTTTAAGGGGGGCCTCTCCTCCAGGATGAGAACATCCACTAGACACAAACTCTGAGGAGATGTGTTATCTGCCAAAAAATATTGTTGGGTCCTTTTGGATTAACCAATCCCTATTACAAATTTTTTATAAGGAAACCAAAGAAATGTGGGCCCAATATCCATGGGCTTCTAAGACAATTGTATCAACTCAATGAATTAGTTTGTATGAACTCTAATATAGGATAAATGAATTCGGTTCATAGAGAACGTGGTATTAAATAAGGTTTAGGGAACCCTAATGTAAATGAAAATTTTCATTAAAAAATATTTGTGGTAATGAATAAAACATGTGATTCATGAGTATATAATCAATAGGGTGATGGTTTGTTTAGTATGAAAACCCTATGTCATGCATTTTAATGTCATTTTACTAGGACATTGTTTTAACTCTATTTAATGTCATTTGAATAGGATTTGGTTCCATTTATTTGAATAAAATTCATCTCAATAATTTCGGTTAGAGTGTCTTTCCAAGTTCCCTAAGATCTTATGATACATTCTTGGTGTGAGAAATAAGAGATAACTGGGAAGTCGATTGATCTGTGTGATAGTTTATAACTGGGATTGTGAAGATGTTATTCACATTTTCATATGAGTGGTTGTACCCCCCAAATTTTGGTTCTCATTAGGGGATATAGTCAGGAGTAATGATAATTCATTTCTAGGAAGTAAATGGAATATCTAGGTGTCACTACATATCTTGTGATGATAGGAATCAAGCCACATGTAATTCTTAGATAGAAAGATCCATTCATATGTCTGGACTATATGTAGGGAGGGGGCCTTTCTTATCCTCCCCTCCCATTTTTTTATATTGTGTTTGGCACCTATATTTGAGATTTGGTTTTCACTTCATATTATTTGAAAACATGAATCAATCCACATGTAGTTCTTATATGGAAAATTCCATTCAAAGGTCTGACTCACTCAAAGGGAGGGGAATTTTTTCATTTATAGCTGGATTTAGTATTTGAGATTTGGGAATCACTATATATATTTTAGTAATAGGAATCAGGCTATGTAGAGTTCTTATAAATATGTTTTTTAGTTTAAAGTCTTATTTAAAAGACTTAGGTATGAAGGCATAAAACACTCAGTCATTCTTGATGCCTATTATATGTGGGAAAATGGATGAAATAAATAATGTCTTCAAGTTCATATATCAAGGATAATTTTGTGAAAAATATTTTATTTGGAATCACAATATTATATAAAAGTATCATGTAGTTAAGGGGTTATTTCATCTATGACTAAAACATCAACTAGGAACAATCCCTAAGTCATTGTGTTATTCACTAATGCATCCTAGTGGGTCCCTCCAAGAACAAAAAAATCCACAAGGAATAAGCTCCAAGGAATTTTGTTATCCAAAATTGAATCCTAGTAGGGTCATTTTAATCAGTTAGTCACTATTACTAATATTATTCAACGGATAACCAATAGGACTTGGGGTCATGGTCCATGAAATTCCAATATAATATACTCATAAGGAATCTAGAGATTAAGACCTGAAAAATGGAAGAATGAAGATTGTTTGGTAGAAAATGGGTTTTTAAATGGATTTGAAAACTCATGGATGATGAGAATTCATAAGAGATACATACCTAAAAAATAAATGGTACATGAATGTAATGTTATAATATTACTTTGTGAATAAGTATGATGCAAATATGAGTAACATTGAGGGTGTCTGAATATGATTGAATAGTTGGGTTGTGGTATATTTATATGATAACCCAATAATATTTGAGTAAATAGGAGATGAATACTGGTGGGTACTGTTCAACCATTAATAATGGTAGAATAACATATCCCACACAGTCAAGACAATATCTCATGTATATATGGGAGGACTCTCATTCGAGACCAAAACATATACTACACGCAAGATCTGAGGCATTGTTTTATTCACTAGAAAATCCACGAAATGTCCTATTTGATTATCCAATCCCTAATACCAATTTTTTATAGTGAGGAACCAAGAGAACATGGGACCAAGGTCCATGGGGTCCTAAGATATGTGTATCAACACAAGGAATTGAATGGTATCAACTCCGATACTAGACACATGAAGTTAGTTCATGGGAACATAATATTCAAGAAGCATTTTAGCACCCTAAAGGCAACAATAGCATGTATTGAACACATTTTGGGGTGAAGGGGTAAAACATGTGATTCTTGTGCACAAATCCATCATTGGGATTATCTGTTTAGCATGAAAACCTCATGTCATGAAGTTCAACATCATGTTTCAAGGATGTTTTTATGAAATTTAATTCCATGTGACTAGGATGTGGTTATTTGTCTTTTAATAACATGCATCTCAATCGTTCCAGTCTAAGAGAATTTCTAAGTTCCCAAATTTCACATGAGTTATACTCAATTTGAGAAACAAGAGGCAAATGGGAAGGAAATTGGGCCGTGTGAGAGTGCATAATAGGGAATATGTGGTGGTATTCACAATTTGATATGTGTGAGAATCCCCATGTAAATTAGTCATGAGTAATGAGAAATCATCGATGCACCTGAAATATAATATTCAGGTTTCACTATGTATCGCATAGTAGGGAATCAAGCCTTATGTAGTTCATATAATAAAACCCCATTCGAAATTATGACCCATATGAAAGGGAAGGTTTTTTTCATTTTGTTTGGGCCCATTAGTTGGGATCCAGAAATCACTGTGTTTAATAGGGAAATAGGAATCAATCCACATGATGTTCTTGAAATAATGTTTCCTCCATAGATCAAGATTGTGTGCATGGAAGGGTGAATTATTACTCTTGGGTGTAGGCCTCCCGTGTTCCAAAGACTTCTACATGTATATAGTTCTCATGAAATCTAGGCATAACTTTTTACCTCAAAGTAATTAGAATAAAGACACATATAATTATGATATATGGATTCTATGTATATTTGATCCATACATAGGGTTAGAGTATTTTTATTATACTTCATTTTTCTTATAATTGTGTATTGGATCAAGATTAGAGGATTTGGGTGTCACTATGTATCTTGTAACTATAGTAATAAATCCACACATATTTTCTAGAATGTAAACTCTCATCATAGTTCTAAATAATATTCTGAGAGAGTGGCTTCTTTTTTATCACCTGGCCTAGACCAAGTTGTCACACTAGTCATGGACCACATGGGGTAGCCCACTCTAACTATTTTACAGTCATGACAGATGGACCACATGTCTTGTAGTTTAACAATATGTGACCGAGACATTCCACCGATAGGAATTATTAACTCAGGGAATTTGGGTCTTTATATGAGATTCATACATAGAAATGAAATGGTAGAAGGATACTATTTCATAATATTTATTTAAAAAAGTGTACAATGAACAGATGAGTAACATTAAGGGTATTTAAATATGCTTTAATAGATTAGTTATAATAATATTAAATCATAATCCAAGAATATATGAGTCAATGGGAGATGGGGAAATGTTGTTATAGGTAAAACAGTAATAATGTTGGAATCCCATGTCCCATTTATTTGGGAAAATATCTCTATGATTTAGGGAAGGGTGGGGGCTTCACCTGAGGTACTGAAACATCACCTAGGAACATGATCTAAGGATTTTTGTTATTCACTAGTAAATCCTAGGGATTCCCTTAATATTAGATAATCACTACTACCAGTACACTATAGGTAGAAACCAGAATTATGTGGGATCAAGGTCCATGGGTTACAAGAGAAGTGTTTAAACTTAAGGAATTGGTTTGTATTAACCCAAAAATCAAAGATATGGTGTTAGTTCATAGATAATGTAATATTATATAAAGGTCTGAGTACCCCAAAGGCTATTACAACTTGTATTGAAAACATTCTCAGTGTGAAGGGATAAAACATGTGATTATTGAGTACACAATCATTAAGGGGGTGATCTATTCCCTAAAGACCTCATGTCGAACAATTTAATGTCATCCAGAAAGGATATTGTCATGCAGTTTAACATCATGTGAGTAGGAAATGTTTCCTTATCTTGAAAAAAAAATGCACCTTAATTTAACTTTTCATAGCATTTTTCAGCTTCCCTAATATCACATGTGTCATATAAGACATGAGAAACAAGAGACAACTTGGCATTTGATTGAGCCATGTGAGAGTTCATGACAGGGAATATGTGAGTGTTTTCACATTTTAATGTAGACTGGAACCACTACATGGATCTTAATCTCATGAGGTACATTATTGGGAGTGATGAAAATTCATGTAAAGGCCTAAAATAGAGGATTTAAGGGTCACTATGGATCCCGTAGTATAGGAATCAATCCATGCAATTTTCTCATAGGGGAAGCTACCAGCACATGTTTAGCCCATATATAGGGAGGGGTCATTTTTTCTCTCTATCCCCTTTTATATATAGTTGATAGACTGGGAATTAATATCTAGATGTCACTATGTATATTTTAGTAATAGAAATTATGACACAAAAAGTTCATATTAGAGATTCTCATACACAAGTCTGACCTATACGCAAGGAAAAGGTAATTTTCTCTGGTATTATGGTTTGGTCAAGGATTAGATACTTGGGTGTCACTAAATATTTTGTGTTAATAGTAATCAAGTCACATATAGTTATTATATATAAAAATTATCAATGTAGGCTTGACCCATATGTAAGGATGGGGATTTTTTCCTTTTATATATTATGGTCTGACCCTGGATTGTAGATCTAGGTTTCACTTTATATCATATTCTAACAAGAATCGAGCCACACTAATTTCTTATATGGAAAATTCTTTATGTGGGTCTTACCCATATGTAGGGGGTATTCTCTTTTTATATACTGCAGTTGGACCCTCCAATAATCACTACGCATCACGTGATAAAAGGTTTTTAGACACTCTTATTTATTATATGTGATTCTTTATGTGAATTTAAATCTTACAAACAATTGGGGGGATTTAATTTTACTACATGGATCCAACTCAAATATAGTGAATTTTTAATAAAGTAATGGCTCAGATTGTTAATAAAGTAAACCTATCTTCAGTGAGGTTTTAGTGAAAGAATCAAGTGGGGCACTTATCCCTTGAGTTTGTTTATTGAAGAAAACATTTCATGGGCTGGTAAACCCCTGTATAGGAAACCTTTTACATAGATCTACCTCATTAATAATAAGAGGTGGTATGTACCATAAGGTAACCCAATTTTATACTGTTAACATCATGCAACTAGGATGTGTTACCTACATTTTAACATCAAGTGGTATGGACATATTCCATACAGTTAAATGTTCTGCTGTAAGCAATTCTTATATATAGTTAAAATTCATGTAGTAAGAATGTATTCCATGTAGTTTAATTTCCTATGGTAAGGACATATAATGTTTTTCAGTTTAAAGTACTTCCACGAGGACATATAATTTTATACAGTTTAAAGTATTGATACTAGGAAATAAGTTTCATTATGGAAGATAAGCGAAATACTTCTTAAGAAACCTCATATTGGTGGTGTCTTACTTTAATCCTTATCCATCATAGACAATGAGTAAGACTTATTGTAATAGTCCTTATGTATGATGTCAGTCATGTCCTAATTTAGTTCCTATTTTGTGGTTTTTTCCCTAGCATCATCAGAGTTCTGAGAACAAAAATTAAATCTCGTTAGAGAAATGAGTAGAGGATAACCTTTTTGTTGATGGATTAGGAAATTTTATTTTTATGGACTTAAATGTAGTGCGGTATATGAAATTGTTTCTCATCGATTCATTTTAACTCATCCAACTACTTCTAGGAGTTTATGTCACCTAATATTTGTCCACAATTATGTATTCAGAGTGAGGGAAAATGGACTTTGATGTGTAATACTACCTCTATTATATATACTAGTGAATATGGGGTCACTTCAATGGTAGTGTGCGTGGTGGTGTGGTTGGCCCATAAAGCATGCAGAAGCTTGTCTAACAAAAATCTCTTATCTTTTTACACTATATTCTTTAGTATATTCTAAAGAGTCCTATTTAAGACCTATATCTAGACATTTTTTACGTCTTGATAGTGGTAAAAATGGTTAGGCTCTATTTTATACTCCTCATACAGCCTCTTCAACTCAGAAAACCTAAATTGGTGTAATTTTCTATCAGTATAGTGTCAGGGACACTTAATATTGTGATAATATTAGACTTCACAAAGTTGATGATTCTATCTATCATGACATGTTTGAGGAGTATTGCCTCAACCCATCTATAAAATATGTTGTTTGGAGTTAGTATGTACATAAACTACTTATATTTAGTCGTTTGATATAGACCCACAACGGTCATTCCCCATATGGTAAAAGTCCAAAAATATTTAAATTTTTGTAGTAATTCTGGGGGATGAAGGATGATTTTGGTATTAATATAACATGTGTGAAACATCCAGGTGAATTTTATGTAGTACATTATCATCATCTACTGATAGTAACCAAGAATTCTATTTATATTGGAGATCTTGGTTCTATACAAGTGAGCGATGTAGGATCCTACATGGAATTAATTTATAATGGTGGGATTCTCTCATTCTATAGTGAATTTGATGAAGAATCCATAAAATTTCCATTTATAGATGGATTTCCCCTCATTTGGCCCATCCTTGAAGGTGAAGATTGTTGATGGGTGTGGAATCTTCTCCCTTTTTTCTTGATTCGATAAGAGGGTCCCATTTTATAGGGAATCTATTATGGGAACCATCCATATAGGGGTGGATGTAGGTTCATCATGCTCTGGGGTAATTTTTATCTAATTAATTTCCTCTATGATGTAGATGATGACTGGTGAGACTACCCTTTGGAACGTGATGTATAAGACTACCTCATCATGGTCAATATCGGCCAGGACTGTGGCTACATTAGTCAGTGCATCAACCCGAGCATTTTTTGATCGAGGTATGTGATGAATCATTGGTTCAAAAGGAAATTATGCCATTAATACACTCATATAACTAATAATATGGAAAATATTCTTTCATGATGGTATATTATATGTTGATTTAGTTAATCACTGGCTTGGAATCACATTTTACATTCAGATAAACAAATTGTAGTTATAGGGATTTCATTAATCCTGTGATAAGGTGATGGTATTCTACCTCATTATTAGTGTATCCTTTGTATGGTGATAGGTAATAAGAAAAAATTTCCCTTGGCGGAAACCAATAAAATTCATATACTAACTCGTTTGAGCTTCAGGTTTTACACTTTCCTACCATTTGGACTTTGGTAAGCTCTAAAAATATATATCTCTCATGTTTGAGGAGTGTAATGGGAATTAAAAAAAATCATCAAGATGTTCAGTTCCTACTAGTGAATTTTCTTGTGAATGTTGTGTCACAAAGAAAATTATCCAAATTATTTCCTTAATTTTCCTTCTATGAAACGAATTAAATGTCATACTATTGAAAAATAACTGTCCATTTGGCCAAATTCCCAGTTAACATAGGGCAGAAAAGAATATACTTGAGTAGTTCCATATGTAAGACTAAGTGTAAATCATGAAGTTGTATGTAATTCATCATCTTTTACACTGCAAGATTGGTATGAGGCAGTTTTTATTGATATCAAAATATTAAATCTCGGTAACTATCATTGTTTAGCTGAGATAATAGAGACTAGTTTCATTCCCCACATCATTTTTCTATGTGAGGAGGGTATCAGGAAATCATTTAATGATGTGTGTGTACAATATAGGTTACCTTCGTTATACCATAGACATCAATATCGGTAGATGTAGTAGGTATTACATGAGGTTCTTGAGATACTCTTTCAATTATTCATCCCACTGGTGGGAAATTACATTCTTCATTAACTTACTGAATTTAAGGAATCTTTCATCTGGGTGTGATATGAAATACCAAATACAGGCAAGGTTCTCTTAGGTCCCCTTTACTTATTTAAGATTATTAGGAGGTATAATTTCTAGGATGTCCCTAATCTTTCTGAGTAAACCTTGATGTTATGGTGGTGTACCAAAAAAGTAGAGTAATTTATTTGATGATACTCTAAAAGCATACTTATGAGTATTCATCTTTAAACTATGCTGCAATAATTTATCAAGGATAGTTTGAAGATCAGTGACTTTATATCAATTCTATCAAGAATTAATAACCAAGTAACTGAGGTAGCACTCAGAGATTTGTCCCATGAAAGGTTTAAATATATGAATCATGTAATGCTGATAAGTAGGGCTCCAGTTCTCTAATCCAAAGGTCATGACCTGGTAGAAATTGATCTCTTGAGGCACTCAAAATTTAATGGCTTCCTCATCTTCATGGGTCATGTTAATAAGATTATATCTTGAATACCCATTTATAAAGGAAGGGTCTTATAATCCAAAATATATATTGATTCAATTTTTTGTTGTCGGTACAAGGAAATTATCATTTGGGAAGTGTTGGTTAATGTCCCTAAATTTGATGTAGACCCTGATCTATCCATTTTTCTTCTTGATGAGGATGATGTTATAATGTTATTTCGGGTGTTACACCTATCAGAAAAAGTTTGATTTGATCAAATTTTCAACTTCATATTCTACCTTGGTAGTATAATATGGGTTCAGTCTCATGGTTTCTGGCTTGAAACCTCAGTGGTCAAATAGATATCCAATATTATGAGTAATCACGTCATGGTTAAGCCTGAAATTATTTTATAATTCTAAGAGAACATGGGTTGATGTTACTTTTGAAATGAAATATATATCTCATACTCTTTTGAGAGGCATCACAATATTATCAATATTGGTCATAGGTATTATTTTATTCACAAATTCACCTTCTGGATCTCATTGATGGGGGTGGATATGCCTTAATCAAATACAATAGGGGCTTCCCTGAAGTCTTCCTATTCATCTTCTATCTTTGTGGTTGTGAGGGAACCGTCAAGAATGGTATAAATTTTGGGGAATATCTATTTGTATCAATGTATAGGAGATCAAAATTTGATACATAGACATTGCGAACTACTAGATTCATTGTGTGGGGATTCTGGGGATGCTTTTTTTCCATTAGGAAACTGTCGATAGTAGTAGAGGCATGAACATCACGAGTTATAGGGAATGTCTTAGGGGAATTTCTAATTTGTGATAATGGAACAATAGAATATTCAGATCCTAATATTCCATTTTCTAGATATATTTTTATGAACCCACTTAATTTGGTATGATCGTTATCATGTGGACATGGGCCAGTGAAATATTTGGTTTATAACAGCTAAATGGGATTGAATCTGCCTCCTTGATCAGATTTATGGGTAGCACATAATCAATATTAAGCATGATCCATGGATTTATAGGGATTCTTCCCAAGACATTGGGAGTGGAAACTTTCTTTTCATGCTCTATTATTTCCTGTTATCATTCCCTATTATAGAAACATTCCTCAACATATACTAGTTCACAAGATTCAAAGGGGTTGTTGTCAACATATAGTATATTGACCTTTCTGTTAATGATTCATTTCAATCATTGGTGGAATTTTGATGTTCCCACCAAGTGTCTATAAATCCAAGTTATTATAATAAAGACATTTTATTTTTTGTCTTACCAGATAACCATGATCTCATCCTTAGACATGAGGTCCCCAAACTAGGCCTTGAGGTCAATCTTTCTGTGGTTCCTTTTCTCACTGTTGTTGTACCATTAAATGGATAACTTCATTGGAAAAAAATTATCCTCACTATATCATAACCATTAGTGAGTCGAAAATAATATTTGGTTAATCTCAGAACCATTTTAAAATAGTTCCCTTTGAATTTCTACATTATCCAACTTTTCTAAAATGTACATGGGTCTGATACGTCCTAGTATATCTACTTCCCATTCATAATCTATGAAAGACGAGGTGGTATGAAATTATTCTAGAGTTTCTTCCACCTGATAAACCCTGTCTAAGGTGACTTCTATATAGTACTCCTAGGGATTATAGAGGGCCTTGGTAAATTCCTCCTTGATCTCTTTCGAAAGGTGGGGATCATCTGGGATTGAGAGTTTTGTTGGAATAGCTTCCATATCTTTCAAAATGTTATATTTTTATACCATAGTTATGCACTTCCCAAGGTGGGGTCCTTAGTATGATTCTTAGGAGATGAAGTGTCTATGTTAAATTGGAATGGAGTTTGGTAGGAGGTCCTTGGAGAATCTGTAATTGGAATCATAGGTCACATTGTCCTGCTATTTCTTTTGGGTTGATCAGGCAGTTACACCCTTGAAAGCCAATCTTTTAGAATGATTGTGTTTAAAAGACTACTAAAGGGATATGAAGAATGTATATGCTTCTATTGGACTTACTAAAGGGATATCTTATAAGTTTTGGTTGTAAATTTGGATTCACTAGGGATGTGACCATAATATTGGGTTCATCCATGACTACTCTATCCCTTATACCCTTGGATTCCACACCCTCAGCCTTTGACTCACCGATCAGGTATGGGGAACTAATATTAATGATCATATTCATAAATAGAGAAGGTTTCTATTATTTGAATAAATTTAATAGAAATAGAAATGATCTTTTCATCCGATGAGGGTTCTGTTTGGTGGGGCAGTTCACATTCTTCGTATGTTGATGGAAAAATGTTTGTACGAGTAAGAGTCTATTTGGGAGTTGGATGTGACTCTATCTATTGTTCCTTTTCCTAAATCTTGAAATTTTGGTTGGCTCTAGGTTGAAAATTCCATGATGTCCCACTGGGTTTTTGAAACCATGACTTGTTCATGAAGTTATTCTCTTAGGGTGGTGTGATCTCAGTTAAATATTTTTCAAGTCATCTAGTTATCAAACTTTTGTTCACACCTAGTTAGTACATTATAATCAATCACCCTATTCTTTTAGTTGATTTTATGTTACATATGTCATCTAGGCTAGGGATTTTCCTAGTATCACATACCCAAAATAAACTATTCCTAATAATATTTCATTGAATAAAAATATGCCCTGGATGGCATGACCTAGCCTCCTATAGAAAGGGAAGTAATTAGGTTGCCCTTGATGTTGGGACCATGTTAGCTGGAGAAGAAAGTTTGAAGAGTATTCTTATTTTAGATTGTTGTCTTTTGTTGTCAAAATAGTATAAATCAATCACTTTTTAAAAGCCTTGAAAAATATGACGATGCTTTTCTGATTTGTATTTCAAAAATTTAATAAGTTTGGAGAACTTGTCATTCAAACCATATGAAGGATAGGGGGAGTAACGAAGTGTTTTTTGGGAAAGGAAAGAAAGTGGCGCGCAAGTGAAAAGTGGCGCACAAGTGTGGTCCACAAGTATATGTGGCGCAAAATTTTATGTTGCCTGAAAGTCATATTTCAAGATCATCACATCAAAATATGGCTAAGAAAATAAAGTGGTGCGCAAGTTAAAGATTGGTGGGCAAGTCAAAAAGTGGCATGCAAGTGTGGCACATAAGTATAATTGGAGTGCCTGTGTATGTTGCACACAAGTCATATTTCAACATCAACTTATCAAAATATGTAAAAGGAAAGATAGTGGTGGTCTAGTGATGGGGCGGCATGCAAGTAATAGAGCGGCACACAAGTGATGGACTGGAATGCAAGTAGGAATGGCGCGCAAGTGTACGGGGAACGGAAGTCACCAAAATGCATATAAATATATGGATACCCTCCTCATTTTTCCATGCTTAACACTTAGGAGAAAATTTTAGCTCTGATCACGCAAGTAGTAGAAAGTGGTGTGAAAGCTGAAGTGTCATGCAAGTTAAGAGTTATTCATATGGCGCACAAGTAGGGAGGTGTGCAAGTAGTGTGGCGCACAAGTAGTGTGTCGCCCAAGCAGAGTGGTGAGAAAGTAATAGTGGAACGCAAGTTCTAATAGGTGCATAGGAAGGGAGTTATGTTCAAGAAGTGTGTTGTGTATAAGCCAAAGCAGGTGCAAAAGTTGTGAGCTGTGAAAAATAGTGGCGTGCAAGTAGGTTGACGCAAAAGCTGAGTGGCACACAAGCTCTAGTGTCATGAAAGCTGAGTGGCGCACAAGTAGGTGGCGCACAAGCAGGTGGCGCACAAGCAGGTGATACACTAGTAGGGAGGTGCACAAGTAGGGTGTGGTGCGCAATTTGTTTGCACCTGGAGGTACTTTCCAGCTACTAGGTAGGAATGTGAAGAATTGTTTTGATTGATATGATTTTTTAAATTTATTAGGAATCCCATAAACAATAAAAAACCCTATTTTTGCTAATAGGGAGAACATGAACTATTGGATTGTTCTCAATGTGCTACACGAGTGTAAGTTCATATCCTACTCATTGTATTCCACATCAAAGTATTGTTTTCTATTTTATTGTGTGGTACTAGATTCTTTTTGGACCATACCAATGAAGTAGATACCCTTTTTTGTAGTGAACCTTGTAAATCATATATTCATGTGGTTATGTGTGTTTAGTAGGGAAAAAACACTTTAACAGGAGGTGAATTTTGTTTCAAAAAGAATGTAACATAAAAAGAAAAAGATATCCCTGATTCACCCCCTCCCCATGTCAGTGATACTTGGTTCCTGACTGGGAACTTCAATTGGTATCAAAGGGAGGTTACCTTCATTTGTTCTATGCTGAAGTTTTGAAGAGAAGTTGTGATGGAGAATCTAAATTATGTGAATAGTAAGGGGATTATGATATTTGATGGAAATAATTATCATATCTGGAAAGATATAATAATTCCTTATCTTATTTCTCTTAGGTATTACGTTCTTTAAACTAAAACCGATGTATTTCCTCCTATTGATGATAAAGTTCCCCTTACTCCTGCCTATCCGAATAATCTTGAGAATGATGGGAGAGATAAAAATGCATTACTCTCATCTATTTCTGAGAGTGTGTTTTTAATAGTGAAAGGTGTCTCTGTAGTTAAAGGCATTTGGGATAAGACTAAGAACATCTATGAAGGAAATACAAAAGTCAAGAAGGAAAAACTACAAGTCTGTAGGCTGAAGTATGAAGACTTGAAAATGGGAGAATCTGAATCTTTTGGAGACTTCTTTACTAGGGTAAATGACATTTTTAGTACAATCAGATTTCTTGGTGAAATGTTGGAGGATTCTACAGATGTTGAAAAGATCATGAGAATTATGCTCGACAATTTTCATGCTAAGGCATCTTCATTAAAAGACAGAGACCCTAAAACATTATCTCTAGATTATTTCCATAGCACTCTCATTACTAATGAAATGAGAATGGAGAAGACTATGAAGATAAAAAAAAGATGATAGTGAAATGTCTTTCAAGGATTCATTGAGAGAGAATTCAAAGAAGACTCTAATTAAAGATAATGTCGATGAATCTGATTCTGAAGATGAGGTATTTAAAAAATTTGATGAAAATTTATCCTTTCTTTCTTGGAATTTGAAAAAATGTGTAAGAAAATACAAGGTGGAACTTCCCTTGAAATTTTTTGAGTGTGGAGCATTAGTCACTTTGCGGCAAACTGTCTTTAGAAGAATAAAGAAGAAGACAGTGATGATGATGACAGAAGGCCAATAAAATTGGGGAAGAAACAAGCTGAAAAAGATAAATATTTTTCAAAGATAAAGGATAAAAAGTTATTCAAATCAAAAAGAAGAAGCTTTTTATCTAAAGATGAAGAATAAGAAGATAGTAAAGCTCAATCTGAGAATCCATTGGCTGATAAATCTAGAGAGAATACCTTTATTACAGTAGTGAATAATGAAGATTATGGGTGCTATAGTTTTGAAGAAGAAGAAACACAACTTGAATAGAATATGAAGGAAGAGTTGAAAGAATGTTTGAGGAAGATTATAAGAATTGAGAAGGAAAACAAGAAGTTGATAAATGATAATTCAACATTAAACAATCAAGAAGGTTTTCTTTATGAGAAAATTCAGATAGAAAATGAGATTGATGATCTGAATAATTCTCTTGAGAATTCAAATAAGCGTAATGATCATCTGGATGGGAAGTTGAAGGAAAAATAAGAAGATATGGAACATATCCAGCAGAAACTTTCTAAAGATAAATAAATGAATATCCGTTTCAATCTATCTATCTATGAAGTTGCTGAGTGTTCTAGTAAGAATGAACCAGAGAATTATCCACAAAAGTTACCTTCAAAGGTTGAAAGGAAAGACGGAAATGATTCTGATAAGAAAAAATCTGGAAAGGCTCTGTATGGGTCCAAAGTCAAAAATTCTGAAAAATCAAAAGTTCATAAAAATCCTGAGTCCATAGACATTTCTACTACTTCTGTTATTGATAATTATGAACAAAATTTTGAGTTGAAAAAGAAAGTTATGATTTAAAACAAGATGGTTGTTGAGAATCATGTTCACAAATCCAGTCAGTATAGAATTTTCAGAGGGAAATATTCATTCTATGGTTACTGCTGGTATTTTGGTGGATTCATACACAATGAAAACATGTTTCGGTTCAATCAGAAACATTACTACTATTCCATAGTTATGGAAGAAATGGTTTGAGGGGGAGTCAATTCTCTCAAAAATGGATGTATGAGAAGAAAGTTCAGAAGAAATATGAGAAGGCTGGTGTTAAAGTTGAAAATAGGTTTCAATCACTGGAAACTATTTTCTGAAAGATGTGAATAGCCTGGACATCTTTCTAAAGGATGTCTTGTTTTGTTTCCATCATAACAAAATGTTCTTAACAAATCTCAGAAGCTAGAGGTGAAGATTGAAAAGGAAGAATAGAAATATCTTATTGTTGAAACTACATTGAAAGCTACAAAAGGGGAACATCTATGTATTATTGATAGTGGTTGTTCTTATCATATGATAGGAGACTTAAAATTATAGATGAATGTGAAATAATTCAAAGAAGGAATAGTTACATTTAGAAATGATGAGTCTCTAAGGATAAAAGGTGTGGGATCAACCATAATCGGGAAAGAAGAAATGAAATCTAATAAAACATTATATGTTGATGGGTAGAAACATTATCTGTTGAGTGTTTCAAAACTCTATGATGAGGGAGAGAAAGTTATCTTCATAAAATATTGGTTTTTTGTGAAATGTAAAAATGATGGAAAGGTAGTTACAAGAGGCCAACGTACTAAAGGGAACTTATTCCAAGTTGGTGAAGTATAGAACTCTTGTTACATGGGAATGGTGCATAAAAATCAATTATGGAATAAAAGGATAGGACATATGTGTCAAAGAAACATTTGAAAGTTATCAACGAGAGAGAGTGTTCAAGATATGCCTGATTTATCAAGAAGAATAGATTGGTGTTGAACTATTTGTGAGAAAGGGAAGATTACAAATTCTGTGCTTAAGAGAGTTGACATTCATTCAAATCAACCCATGGAACTTATACATTCTGAAATCTATGGACCAATGAGAAATCAATCAACAAATGTAGATAAGTACTTCATTAATTTCATCGATTAATTTACTTGCATTACTTGTGTTATGTACATGCGACATAAGTCAGATGCTCTAAAAATGTTTAAGACTTCCAGGAGGAAATCAAAGAAATAATGTGAGTATTTAGTGAAGAATTTGAGAACTAATAATTGTGGAGAGTATAAGAATGAATAGTTAGAATGTTACCTTGAGAAGCATGGAATTTGGAATGAGATCAGTTCACCATACACACCTCAACAAAATGGGATTTTCATAGAGGAATAATAGAAGATTGGTTGAAATGGGTCAAATCGTGTTAATTGAACATGGTCTCTCTCATTATTATTGGAGGCAAGCCATGATTAATGTAGTTTATATTTAGAACTGATGTTTCTACAGGCCACATTCATATATGACTCTATATGAAATGTTTTATGGAAAAACTCCAAGTTTGAAACACTTAAGAGTTTTTGGGAGTCCATGCATGATGAATAAAAAGGGTCGAAACCTTGGAAAATTTAAAAAAAGAGTAGATGATGGAATTTTTCATGGCTATGCTTCATATGGAAGAGGATACAAATGTTTCAATAAATAAATAGTAAGAATCATTGATTCTATTGATGTTAAAGTTGTTGAAAATGTTGAGAATGGAAAACGGACATTTGATGATACAGAAGTTGAGCAGGACAAGGAATGTCTTGTTGATGACTCTAATAATGCTACAAATAGTGATAATCTAACTCAAGAAGAAGAATCAGACTTAGAAATTTCAAGTGATGAGGATGAAATTCAGACAACTCATCCTTGTATGAGGAATCAAGTGGAGGCTCGGAACATTATTGGTGATCAACATCAGAGGGTCCAAAAAATAAGAACAAAAAATTCTGTTACACATACTTCTTCATATTCAAAATTAGAGCCAAATGATGTAAATAAATCTTTTGGGCATCTATAATGGATTCAGGCTATGAATGAAGAGCTTGATCAGATAGAAAATAATTATACTTGGGAACTCATACCCAAACCAGATGACAAAAATGTTATTGGTACAAAATGGGTGTTTCAGAACAAGCTGAATGAAGACAAAAAAGTGATAATAAACAAATCAAGATTAGTTTTAAAAGGTTACTCACAAATTGAAGGTGTTGATTTTGATGAGACGTTTTCTCCAGTGGCTAGGTTGGAAACAATAAGAATATTTCTTTCTATTGTTGCACAACGAGGATACAAAATTTTTCAAATGGATGTGAATTCTACATTTCGTAAGGGAAATCTTGATGAAGAAGTTTAAATCGAACAACCATGTGTCTTTGTTGTCAGGAAAGATGAAATTTATGTTTTTAAGATGAATAAATCCTTCTATATTCTAAAACAACCTCCAAGGGCATGGTATTCCAAACTGGATACCTGCTTAAGGAAGATGAGACTCAAGAAAGGTAGAGTTGACATCAATCTTTAAATAAAGTAATGTCAGGAGTCTTCTCTCATTGTAATTGTTCATGTTGATAACATTATCATTTCTGGAAATTATGAATGATCTTTTGAATGATTTTCTGAAGAGATGAATAAGTTGGTTGAGATACCCATGATGGGAGAAATGAAATTATTTCTTGGGTTACAAATCTTATAGAAGATGAACCACATTTTTCTTTCTCAAGATAAGTATGCTAAGGAACTTCTGAAAAAGTTTGGCATCAAAAATTCAAAACCAGTTTCCACAGCAATTTCTATGGGAACCAAGTTTTCTAAATATGGAGAAGGCAAGGAAGTTGATCAGAAGGAGTTTTGAATGTTTATTGGAAGTTTATTATATTTGACTACCTCAAGACCTGACATTTTCTATGCTGTTACCTTATGTTCAAAGTTTAAGAGTGCTTTTAAAGAATCACATTTAATTTCTAGAAAGTGGATTCTCAGATATATCAAAGGCACAACAAATTTTGGAGTCGTGTATTATGGCGTAGATAATTTTGATTTGTTCGAGTATTCAGATTCTGATTAGGTAGAAAATGTTGATGATAGAAGATCCATATCTAGAGGAGTTTTCGTTCTTGGGAAAAGTTGTGTTAATTGGCATACCAAGAAACAGAACTTGGTGACTCTTAGCACAGCTGAAGCTGATTATGTTGCTGCTACACAAGATGCTACCCAACTTATGTGGATGATGACACAGTTGGAAGATCTACTTGTTGAAGTGAAGATACCCTTACTCATGGGATGTGATAATCAGAGTGAAATAAATCTTACAAGTATCCTGGAAAAACATTTTCACTCAAAACACGTTGATATAAAGTAACACTTCATCAAAGATCAGGCGGATAAGAATGAATTGAAGTTGGAGTATGTTCCTACATCGGAACAAGTTACTGACATATTTACAAAACCATTACTGAATGAACCATTTTCTAAATTGAGGTTGATCATGGGTGTCCACCCTCATTCTCATCAAGGTTGAGTTACGTGTGTATGCCCCCTCTCTCATCTTACATTTGGATAGTGTTGTCAAGGGGGATAATTGTTTCCTAAATCTATCCTTATGGAAGCATCTATAAAAGGGGAGTTGTGGGTAAGCTGTGAGTCCAGCATGTATGTGTGTGAAATTTTCTAACTGTTTATTGGAGTGGTTATAAGAAACAAGGATTTTGTCTTCCAGGAAAATTGAAGAAGTGATGAATACTGAGGTAGAATCTTGGAAGATGTTCTGAAGAAGGCTGATGAGATATGATCATGAAATTTCATAGTCACTATATTTAGACAGTATGGTTTTGGTTGTGAATAATTATTGTTTCCTACAATGAGTTAGCTCATGTAGGCTTAGAATTATTTATAAGTAATCCATTGCATTAGGTTACAAAGTTTAGTGATTTATGAATCTTGGTTGAAAAAAAAATCCAAAGGGGGCGATTTTTGGGACCAAGTTGGATGGAGATTTAATTTTGAAGATTATTTTTTTTACAGAGTGTTGTCTTTTGTTGTCAAAAGAGTATAAATAAATCACATTGTAAAATCCTTGAAAACTACGATGATGCTTTGCTGATTTGTATTTTAAAAATATCAGAAGTTTGGAGAACTTGTGATGTAAGCCTTATGAAGGATAGAGGGAGTAAATAAGTGTTTTTTGTAGAAGGAAATAAAGTGGTGCGTAAGTCAAAAGTGGCATGCAAATGTGGTGTGAAAGTATATGTGGCATGCAAGTGTATGTTGTGTGCAAGTCATATTTCAATATCATCACATCAACATATGGAAAAGTAAATAAAGTGGCGTGAAAGATAAAGGATGGCATGTGTGACACTCTTTTACGTCATAGATTCCAATGAATGGAAAATGGGAATTCTTTAGGCACAAAGAGGGTCACCCTTTGAAGAACATCAATAAAAATTGATGAAGGCATGGACCAGGAGCCCATTTGGAGTGAGGTGCGCAAGTAACCTGTGCATCGTGCAAGTCACTTGGGTGCCACCTATGGGTCACGCAGATCACTTGCACACCCTATTTGGTTTTTCTCCCAAGGTGAAAGTTGGCCTATAAATACCCCCTGTGGGCCCCCATTTCAAGGATGGATTTTTTCAGAAGTCAAATTCAAACTCTAGTCGCCCAAGTCTTCAACTCAACTCTTCTGAAAGCTTCTAAGTTAACTTTTTACCAAGACTGGAAGAATTGATGGAGTAGAATAAGGCCTAAGTGTTTATAATTCATCAAAAATTGTGCTCCTAATTGTCCAGACCTCCTTAAAAATGGAAACACTAGCGTGCTTCCCTACCCTTTTGATGAAACTTGTGCACCTCCCCTTTGGAAACATCTTTGGATAATAATAAAGGCTTGAGTTAAGTCTCGACCAAGTATTACCCTATAGATTCTTCATTTCCCAGGTGAACCTATGTCGTGCAAGTACACTTGGGCGGCCAAGACTTGTGTTCCAACTTCATTTGTGTGCCTCTCTCCCGTTCACCACTCCTCATCAAGATATTAGCCCTCGAATCCCTTTTTAAATCTATTTATGGCATGGTTCCTTTGTCGGATTCCTTATATGGAAGGAATTTTGTGAGAAATTATCTCAAAACCTCATTACATACACTATTTATGTCATTATGGTCAGAGGTTTCCTCCATATAACCTCATCCTTTATGATGATAAGATCCTTTAATTTGGGAATCCTCTCCAAGAGTAATCCTCGTGTTCCCTTCGTTTGGGCCTCCTTCTCAGGAATAAGCTCTAATCATAATTCCATTAAATTAGGGAATCCTTCCTAGGAGTAAACCCCAAGTCCCCTTAACCTGGGCCTCCTTCTCAGGAGTATTCCCCAGTCATAATTTCCTATAACATTGGGCATCCTTCTCAAGAGTAATCCCCAATCATAATTTCTTTTGAATTGGGAATGCTTCTCAGGAATGATCCCCAATCATAATTCCCTTTTAATTTAGGCCTCCTTCTCAAGAGTAATCCCTATGTTATAAGTCCCCTTTTTAATTTGTGAATCCTACATTAGAGTAAGCCCTGGGTTAAAACTCCTAATCTCCATAAATTACAAATACCGTTATGGAACCTGCTCCTGGGCTCCTTTCCTAATGTAAGTCCTGGTCTTCATCTACTTGGGCAGTCATACATACTTAAGACCCACATCATTTCTTATGAATTAATATTTCGTGGCACAATCGTCAGGTTTACTAATACCTCTTGTTTCTCACACTGAGCATGACTCACGTGAGCATAGAGAGAAAAAGTAATCAAGGAATCTTTTTTCGGTCCATTAACCATTCATAAGCCTTATATTTCTTCACTCGAACTACGTGGACTTTGATCTCTGCCTTAAAAGAAGAGTACGCAACAAGCCTTTCCAAGGTTCAAGCCCATCATTCATTAATTCTTTTCCATCCCATATGACATTAATCTATATGCTTTTTATCGGAATATGTGGGTTCTGGTTCCTTTTTAACGAGGATACGTAGGTAACTCATCTGTAGGTACGATCCCAACTCTGAAATAATCCATGTCTTTCTGAATGACAATAAACTTCAAGTGCCCCCACTGAGTGGATTTAAAACCAATATGGTTATCATAATGACCAATAGATTTTTATATAATCCATTGAAGGATACCATTTACTAAGAATCTCTAATACATACGGATGATTCTCCATTGATAAAGAACCTCAAATACATATAAAATATTATCTGAATCCCATACATATCAATCGTCGAATGCCAAATCTAAAGTGAAACTCATTTCTATGGTTGGTGAATTAATAAAGATTCATGAACATAACATAAATCTATAATAGAGTCCCAGAGTAGGCAATAATTCCCCCCAAAAAGGTGTGATGAGTCTGACCTCCCATCCTCTTTACCAATGAAAATTCTTAAGCCTCATCAGCACACAACTAAAGAGAACATACCTTGGGAAAGTATGTCGAAATGGATGTAGAATCATTGGGTGTTTCCAGTTCTATGAAAAAACCCTTTAGAAACTGATTGAAAATTTTGAACCTTTAAAAAACCAGGTCATCCCCATTTCTAGACGAAACAAAAAATGGTGAACCCAACGTGAATCATTAACCAAGTTAAATGATGTTTTACTTATTTTAAAGGCCTATATTAGACTCAATATGAGGGCCAAAAAAGTAATCAATAACATATGTGCTCATCCAAAAGTTGTAGTTTGGCCAGAATTATCTTGATTATGTCTACTATATCAAATAGGCACTATTTTCCAAGATCTCTCTACAACAAAAAATGGATTCTTTAAGGTTCACACCTGCGAATGCCTCGGCCTCTACTCTTGTTGGATCTTAATATGCTCTGAGGACGACATCACCTACTCACCATATTCAATGTTGGGTATCAAATTAATTGGTGAGGTAATATCTTCAACATAGTACCATCCCGACACTGGAGGTGCTCGACAAGCCCTCCAAGTTAACAACTCACCCTGGTTGTCCGGACAGCGACGACTAGTGGTCAAGAAGTAGGTGGTTCCAACCACCATATCCAACCATTTTGAGTCACTATCCCCGAAACACAACAACCAGTCCCTCCCATATTACAGGGAGGTGAATCCAGAGGTCACTCAAGGCCTCGGTTCAAGAAGACAAGAGTCCTTCCTGAGGACTCCCTCCAAAAATCTCTGACAGTCTCGTGCGGTAATGCACCCACAACATTATGGGGGTATCGCCTCTAGGTGTTCGGCTCAGGTTCCTCAGATCCGAGCATGCAATATGAACCATCAGTGGTGAATTTCGGCCAACATGGAGTAGGTTCTTACCTTTTCGCCCTCCGGAGAAGTACATCAACCTAACTTGATGGAAAACAACGAGTGGATATATAAACCCGTCTGTCCTAATTTCACAATCCAGAAGACTTTTCTGGAAGTAACATACCAATCCCACCAGGAAATTCTGGCAGATTACTATAGGCAGCCACATACACCTGTTTATAAATCATCAGTAATCTAGAAGACTCGTCTTACAGCATCCAAAGAAGTCCGCCAACCAAATGTGGTGACCACCTGTAAACAGGCACAACAGTCTCGTTTGGTATAACCCGAAGATGTCAATTGGAAAGTTCCAATGAAAAACAGGATGAAAACACAACTTTCTGCCCCCACACATGAGTAATGTCAGAATTCACTAACAGGAAAATGATGACAAGAGTAGGAACACACACCTACTGCAAACATGTAATGGATGTATATTCCTGTTCCAGCAGTTGAAGTCACCATTCACATTCTGAAAATGGTGAAAGAGCAGAAGCAAATCCATGCCCATATTCTGGATACCTGTCAGAATATTATAAAAACTTCACCAATGTTTCCGTCCATGAGGGTCTTGGGGCATACTCCCTCATGTCATACGGACAATCACGTCAGGCACATACACCTGATTTAAATGGAAACAGTCAGCCTAACCTGACCATTTCTCCGGATCAGGCACATACACCTGCCCATAATAACCACTTTCTTCAACAAGTAGTTCTCAAAGTGAGTAATAAGGAATCCAAGAAAAATACCCATCTAGCACAGTTAAAAAATCAAGATCCAATTTGCATTAAGGCCTTGATTAATGGTGGAGTTCTTGAAGCCCTCCGACAATTATCTATTTCAACTAAAGATTCTACTCTCCCATTTCCAAATTCTGTAAATAACAACAATAATTACAAAGGTCTTCATCAGACACTTCCTCATGAAGGATTTCTTCATGAAACTTCAGTCAATCTCAAAGCATCATATTCATATGAGAGCCACGATAACCCTCTGTGTGGCCAGAAGACCAAGGAGAAAAAGTTTTCATCTTTTTCTGTAACCCACCATGGTGGTCCTCCCCATGATGGTGAATTTATCTGCGAAAGTCCTCTCCTCAGTAGTAATTCGCATTGTCTGGAAAATTCATCAATGGAAAATGTAGTAATGAGAAATACTTTTTAATCTTGAGGCACTTGAAAATGTGAATCCAGTCATGTTTGATGTCTTACTACTAGTAGGTAAAATACTTTCTCAATCAGAAGATAGTCTGGGGTGTAGGTCATTCTCCGAACCACCCTTGGGTCATTCATCTTCTAATTTGAAAAATGAATTCTCTACCAATCATGTTGAATATTATGAAACAGCAAAGAAGCACTAGCTTTGGTCTAATCAGTTAGAAGAATCTTTATCAAATGACAAAGAGGAAGTGGTGAATATGAGAAAATAAATTGCGAAATTTGAAATACCAGTCATGTTTTGGCATTTGGCTAACTCTCAGTATGATATTACAGAAACATTGACAGAATATTGTATTCACGCTATTCTTCTCAAAATATGGAAAACTCTTTGTCACTTAAAACATAAAATATTACCTTATGATTAATATCAAAATCATGTTAAGGTAATAGAAGGGTTGAAACGCCAAATTGACTTGGCATCTCTCTCATTTTCCTAACATCCAAAGGTTGAAAAGCAACAGAGAGCCCTTCATCATACATGCCTTCACGCATTAAAAAGGTTGTGCTAGTTAATTATCAATGCCCCATCTGGTATTCATATCAGCGGTTGGGGTGTTCATGTAGCATTGCATTTAATTGTGATCTTCAGTCAACAAATCCTGAAAAAAGAGGTCTCATGCAATGTTATTGCCCACGGCTGGCCACATCTAACTAGTTTAGTGTGTAATCCAAATCATTCTCAAGAACATGGATCAACTAGTTCTTCCCAGAGTTAGGCATATAAAGAAAAAGTTTTCGAATTACTCTTTCATCAAGAAAATGAGAATATCAAACATGCATCTCATTTAGATAATTTTCACCATCAGGTGATAGAGGTGTCAGAAATAATCCAACAGTCATCTGACCCAGGTGATTTGAGTGGATGTTGGATGAATAATCCAGCCAATATTTGTTCTAAAATCCGCAAATTCAGGAGATATTTTAAGAATGTTTCAGATGTAGAAGCTAAATAGACACCTTAGCTTGCCAGGATGGGGACTCTTTTATTCCAACCCTTGGGATCAACAGACATGATTCAAGGAGTTGAGCAGGAAAAACAGGAACAGCCCCAGTCCACCGGACTGGGGACTTTTTAAAATTCTCAATCTCTTCCTCAATGAAAGTCAGTCTTCTCTTGATTAGGGAGGAAGCCACCAGAGGAACATAGAGCCAAATTATCAGGAAATTCCCTCCAAATTAGGGTTCATAAAAAAGTTCCAGAGGGATCAACCAATCCAAAGGAAATGTCTCAAAAAGAACATGGAAGAAGACAGTATCACAAAAACACTGATAGAAGGGATGCAATGTGTTATGCATCGATTAATGTCATAAATACCATTTCTACTGATCCCCCATAACATGAGGCTCACTCATAGGAATCGGATGAAGAAGTTCATATACATAAGGTTGTATACACATAAACAAATGAACAAGGTGTGTGTACCCGAAATCAAAGGTTTACCCATAATATAGGTATTCCATCAAATAACCAACTCTCCCATCTCCAAAATGAATCCAACAAGGGGAAAGGAAAGAAGTCATATTACATCCCACCCTACCTCTGGAAAAGGACAATCACTCTCATTAGAGGAAAGGTTCGCACAGAAAGAAGAAGAAATGAAGGAGTTAAGGAGGTTTAATGCATAATAACTTCAAGGTAGTCTTCCTCCTAAGCATGATAGAGTTAATCAATCAAGAGAATTTGTTTCAGCTACTGGGATGGATCAAGGATATCCCCTTTTATAGGTATACCCTCACAAGTCCAATCCTTTGGGTCATACATGACAGCGACTAGAAATACTACCATCAATGGTAGTAGCTGTCACCACACCCGTCCAAACTTAAGTTATTGCACCTTCTCAGGTCCAACTCAACCAGATATTTTTCATTGATTCATTAACAGATCGGTTGGAATCTATGGAAGGACGACGTGCACTAGTTCAATCGAAAAAGAGAGATTACCCTGAATGGGTGGATGTAATTCACCCCCCATCAAATTTTGTGAATACCACATTCCCAATTTTTAATGGTTATGGAGATCCAGAACAACACTTAACACATTTTTTTCTCGTTGAGATCCTATGATGGGAACTCCTCAATAACAAGAAGAAGTTAAGCTCATGTGTTTTGTGCAGTAATTACAAGGACCTATTTTTGTCTGGTATGCAAGTTTGCAATCTCAGTCAATTACTGGGTGGGAAGATCATTGTCAAAAATTAATTCTTCAATTTAGCTCAACATTACCAAAGAAAATTTTTTTTGATCTTAACAATTGCAAACAAAGGTAAAATGAAAGAGTTTCATATTTCATTGCTCGCTATAAGGGATTAACATATTCCTTAAGTTTATCACTCCCACAAGAAGAGTTGATACCAATATGTATGAAAAATCTGCATGATGAATTACACACACCATTGATCCATGTGAAATACACTGGAGGGTTTCGAGACTTTACATCAATCTCTTAGAAAATAGATGACTCCATTATATAGACTAAGGCTAAAACTCATGTAATTCCATCAGTTCCAGGAAGGAGAATAGGAAAGGAAAAGGATGATATAGTTACACTTAAACAAGCACCTGTACCTGCTTCCACTTCAAAACCTTAATCATATCGAAGGGCTCCACCTCCTGAGCATCAAAAAAAATGGTCACCTCATCAAGATGTTCAAAGAGATCAAAAGAGGAAATAGTTTTAAGATTTAAAGAACAATTTTTATTCTTTCAGAATGAACAAGTTCTTGGTTACTTCATCTCAGCTCTGGAAAACAATCTGGTTCAGTTTCCAAGGCCCAAAAAGCCAAACAAGGAATGAGACGATGACCTTCCCAACTATTGCCCATTTTATCAGATGTTGGGGCATCCCATTCAAGAGTGTTTTGTATTCAAAGACCTCCTGTAAAATATGGTGGACTGTGGAAACATAAAACTTAAAGGTTCTTCAGCCCAGGTAGAATGTGTTACTCCTACTAATCCAAAGGAAGAAGGCATGTGGAATGAAGTCAAAAGTAAAAATGCACAGAAATATGATGATTGGATGGTCAGGAAAATGATCAACCGAACTCATTCCATTTTACAAACACAATTGGATCAACCAATTGTGTCTTCTTCTATTCCTTCCACAACAAAACCCCCTTCATCAGAAGGAAAATCCTCAAAGAAGCAGTGTAATTTGAAGAAAGAAGAGTAGTCAAAAGAAGACGATCTCATGTCAAATCCTAAGTTATCTTTGAATCTGGTAGATTTTATGCCATCTGCTTCAAAATCATGAGCACCACCCCCCAAAAAAGCACAGCCTGAACTTGTTCATCTGGCTGAATCTTCATCAGATGAAGAATTGATCTTTGGTTCTGTTAACATGATTCATTTAACAGATCCATATGCCAATGATAGTTTCGATCATGATGAGCCTAAGTTCCCTGTATCTAATAGAGGAATTAGAGGAAGAGACCGAGTTCTAGGATACAAAGGAAGATGTGGATATTCTAGAAGCCACTATTTCAATCCTATCCCTGCTAGAACTATATATGCGGCCAAAACACGTGAAAAATCCCTTCAGCGGGCTCATCAGGAAAAAGAAAGTTCTTCCACACATGGAAGATTCTGTCCTGACATAGTTATTTTATAGGACCGGTTAGTGGTTACACATTCTTCCTCTCAGCAAATATATAGAGTTAGTTGGTTTAATCTACCAAATCCAGAAGTGTTTCCAATTTGTGGACTCATATTGGATGCATCTACCGCCAAAGCATCAAATTTGAGGGCACCTGAAAAAACACATTTTCATGATGGGAAACGCAGACCTTTGGACCAAAAGTATGATGTCTTGAAACATTTGGTCCATTTACCGGCCATGTTATCAATTCTGGATGCCTTTAATCTATCAAAAGATCTTCAGGGGGGCTTAATGAGGCTTTGTCAAGCCCTCAAGATTTAGAAACCGAAATTGATGAGGCTGAGGTATACCGTATAGAGAATGATCCTAAAAAATTCCATGCAGTGATATCTTTTACAAATGAAGATGAAGATGATGTTGTACATGGACATATCAGACCTTTGTATCTATCTGGTAAAATCAATGATATACACATCCGATGAACTTTCATTGATAATGGCTCGAGAGTCAACCTCATTCCTATTCGTAAACTTCGTCGATTGGGCCTCACCAAATCTGATTTATCTCCTTCTAAATGTATGTTGCAAGGGTATGATAAGAATGAAAAAGAACCTATGGGTGAGATAACACTCAGAATTCAGTTTGGAGACCTTGTGTCTAATTTAGAATTCATGGTTGTTCGTCAGGACACCGCCTTCAACATTTTTCTTGGAAGACTTTGGATACATCAACATATGGTCGTACATTCATCATACCATCAATGCATCAAATATTATTTCAATTGTCAAATTTGGACATTGTATGGTGACAAGGCCCCATTCAAAATGTCTGAATCTCAATACGTTGAGGAAGATTTTTATCACATGGAGGGAAAGTAAAAATCCACTGCAAAGGAGTTCACCAAAATTAAAGCACCAAATAGTTTGTAAAAGGTTCCATTAAACCAATTCATACCTGTGAGTACATATTATGTGTTTCCTTTCAGTCAAATTGATAGGATAAACCTAAATCCAAACTCTCTTATGGAAACTTCCATAATATCAATTACGGCAATCAAGCCAGAGAGCATGGGAGAAATTGTTGATTCGCCAAATAGTGATGAAAGCTTAAATAGATATGTCTTCATTTCATCTGCTGAAATCCAAAAATTCTATACTTCATCAACCAGGCCAGAAGAAGAAGTTATAACAATACCAGAGGAAAACAATGATGTCAATTCTCAATCCATCATCTCCTCTCTATCACCCCAGGAGGACCCTTCATCATCTAAATGGTCAGAAGTGGAAGCCTATTCTTCAAGAAGTTCAAATTTTAACCTCTCCCCTAACCATGGAAATTTGGCTTCTTCATCTACTATGCAAGTAGAAACAGAAGAAGTAACACATAATGAAGAAGAAGAGGAAGATCTCAGGGTTGCTCCTCCTGCATTTGAAGAGGGTATCTCTACCACTGTGGATGAACTAAGAAAAAAAAATTGGGTACAAAAGAAGATCCACGCCCAACATTAATTAGTGCAGCCATGACTCTTGAAGAGAAATAAATGTATACTTCATTTCTAAATAAAAATTGATATGTATTTGATTGGAATTATACATAAATTCTAGGTCTTAATCCTGATTTTTCCACTCATCATTTGGGTTTTCTAGAAAAACATCGAGGATTCAAGAAAGTAGTAAGAAGAACACACCCAACTTATGCCTCCAAAATTGAAGCTGAAGTTGATAAGCTTAACAAGGATCATTTCATCAGAAAAGTTCAGTATCCCAAATGGCTGGCTAATGTTGTCCCTGTGAAAAAGAAGAATGGAAAATTTTGAGTTTTCATTGACTTCAGAGATCTTAATCATCAATGTCCCATGGATGATTTTCCAGTTCCAATCACATAACTCTTAATTGATGAAATAGCTATCTACGTAGCTCTTTTCTTCATGGATGGTTACTCTGGGTATAATAAAATACAAATGGGCCCAGAAGATGAGGATTATACAACTTTCGGAGCTTCTCAAGGTGTATTTTGCTATTGGGTAATGCCCTTTGGCCGGAAGAGTTCAGGTGCAATGTATCAACGTTCCATGAACCATATCATCAAACCCTTTCTTGGGAATTTTTTTGAATTTTATGTGTATTATTTGGTGGTTAAATCCAGACAACATTCTGATCACTTGGCCGATCTAGAAATTATATTCAGCAAACTTCCACAACACAATTTGAAGATGAATCCCTTGAAATGTGCTTTCAGGGTAACCTCAGGAAAATTTCTTAGCTTTGTTGTATGAAATCATGGTATTGAAGTTGATCCAGAGAAGACAAAATCAATCATTGACCTATTACCTCCTATAAATTTGAAGTAATTAAGGGGACTTCAAGGAAACTTGGCCTATATTCGGCATTTCATTGCCAATTTGGAAGTCAAATGTTAACCCTTCATAAGATTAATGAAGAAGGGAGTCACCTAATAGTGGACTAAAGAATGTCAAGAAGCATTTGATATCCTCAAGAAATATCCCTTGAGACCACTGGTATTAATGCCACCTATTGAAGGAATACCACTTATTCTCTATGTGATAGCTTTAGAGAGTTTATTTGGTGCCTTCCTTGCCCAAAAGAATGATGCTGGGAATGAAAATAGCCTTTTATATCTCAGTCAGACTATGCTTGATGTAGAAACTCGATATTCAAGTATTGAAAAGTGATGCCTAGCATTAATTATTGTAGTTCGGAAATTGAGACATTGCCTGGAACATCATGAGGTCCAATTGGTATCTCACAATAACCCGCTCAAATTTATCCTTATTCGTCTAATTCTTACAGGATGTTTGGCATGGTGGGCAGTTATTTTACAGCAGTTTGATTTCCAGTATGTGTCTTGAAAGGCAATAAAGGGCCAAGATCATGCTGATTTCCTTGATGAACACCCATCTGTAGAAGATACATCTTTAAATATTAAACTTCCTGATGAGGAAGTCTTCTCTATTCAAGATAATCCTCAAATGTGGGAATTTTACTTTGATGGTGCCTCCAGAAGTCCAACGGGGAAGAAAATGGAAGATCCTAAATTCAACAAAGTCGGGTTAGGAATCGTGATTATTTCCACAGAAAAGGTAGTGCTACCCTATTCCTTCTTATTATTGGAAGGTGGTACAAACAATGAAGCATAATATCAAGCACTCATAGAAGGCTTGGAATTGGCGCTTCAGGAACAGGTGAATCACTTTAAGGTAAAAGGTGATTCAGATTTGGTAATCAAACAAATCAATGTGGATTATACCATCAGAAAGGAATAGTTAATCCCTTTATGTGATTGTGTCATAGATTTAATGGTGGAATTTCCCCCAGAACCGACATTTTCTTATGTCATGTGATCACAAAATGCCCAAGCTAAAGCACTGGCTAATGTAGCCACATCCCTGAAAGATCCAATTTGGGACAAAAAATCATCATTATTTCCCATCGTTGTATAGTTTCACCTTATGTTCAAATAAGAACAGAGGAAATCAATGAAATCAATCCCATTTCTGAACCATATGGTCATACTATAGGATGGATAAAACCTATCAGGGAATACCTTCAAAATGGAACACTCCCACCTGATAGAGCTAGGAAAGAACATGTCTGGTGACGTGTGGTCCATTTTAGTCGTTATGATACTCCAGATCACCAAAAAAATCTCTACAAGAAATGTTTTTATGGAATTCTCTTCAGGTGTATTGATGGTGAAGAGAAAATGGTTGTCATGAATAATGTACATGCAGGAGTTTGTGGTGCCCACCAGTTTGGACATAGAATTATTGGTCAAATTTGATGTCTTGGATACTTTTGGCCTTCAATGATGCAAGATTTTGTTGATTTCACTAAGAAGTGTCATTCTTTCCACGTATGTTCCATATTCATTCATCAACCCCCAGAGTTGCTTCATATGGATAAACAATCATGTTCGTTTGTTACATGGGGAATGGATGTAGTAGGACCTTATCCTTCGGCTACAGCTAAGAAGTTTAAGTATATTCTAAATGCTACTGACTTCATTTCTAAATGGGTAGAGGAAATACCTCTCAATGAAGTCGGTGCTAAAAGCATTGTTAGCTTTGTAAATTCCAACATGATTACCAGATTTGGTGTTCCTCATACCATATTGACGAATAATGGAACCAACTTTTGTTCATCCAAGGTAAGAAAAGTGTATCTAGAATACAATATCAGATCCAACCATTCATCTCGGTATCATGCAGCAGCCAATGGTCAAGTAGATGCTTTCAATAAGACTCTTTCAAACATACTTAAAAAATATGGTGGATAAAGATAAAAATTCATGGCCTAATAAACTATTTCTTTCTTTATGGGATTATTGGAATACCACCCGCACTGCTAGATGATCAACTCCATATTTATTGGTATATGGAACGGAAGTAGTCTTGCCAATTTAAGTCCAATTACCTTCGCTTAGAGTCTCCATTTAAGATCAGTTATGTACAGATGAACAATCTGAGAAGCGATTGGATGAATTGAAATGACTATTTGAAAAAAGAATGTGCACACTGCACCATTAAGAAGTCTATCAGAATCTAATAGCATGAGCTTTCAATAAAAAAGTTCGTCTTTGTTCATTCATTCAAGGAGAATTGTTATTGGTCCTCAGAACCCCAATGATACTGGGAAAGAAGCCTCCAAAGCATGATCCAACGTGGGAAGGACCTTACTCAATACATAAGGTTTATTCCAATGGAGCTTATTCCTTAATCTCAATGTATGGAGAACTCATTACAACTCCAACCAATGAAAAATTCTTGAGGAAGTATTTTGTGTAACACAAATACACCCATTGTCCTTGTTGCAGGATATTAAGCTTCATATCACCCTCTATCATCAAAAACATGAAATTAAACTGTGTCCCTCTATCATCCAGCATGACGTTAAACTACACATCGTCCGAGATACAGGCCGTAAAACTGCCAAGCACCCCATTTCTATGACACATGACATTAAACTGTGATTTCTGCATGTGCAATTGTCTTTTAAACTCTATTTCCATGCGTGCCCTAGGATGCTAACCATGCATAAACCCCACACCATCCTTCATGTTTTCATATTTCATGATATGATTGCCAGGTCTGTTACTGCCTCTTTTTTCTCACACCAAGCATGACTCACCTGGGCTTAGAGTAAGTTTCGACCATGACATCTTCTTTGGACCGATAACCACACTCAAGTCCCAATATCATCTTCGGGTCGTTGTCCTCAAGTACACCCCGATCACCAAATCCCTCTCAATTGAACTACATGGACTTTGATCCTTGCCTCCTAGGTCGGGTACATAGGTAACCTCATGAGGTTCAAGCCCAAAACCACTTTCTTCACATTGATTCACCTCCATCCCATACAATGTTGATCTGTGAATCCCCTATCAACTGTATTATTCATATCGGTTCACCTTCATCCTGCATTATATTTAACTATATATGTTCTATCGTCCTAGTTATATGACGTTAAGGTATACAGTCCCCCATTATCATTGCTGCAAGACATTAAACTACATAGCACTGGTCCATGCATATGTACTTAAACTATTTGCACCTTTTTCCCGTATGAAAATAAACTGCAACAATCAATGATACCCTCACTCGAGAGGAATCATCATTAACATGTTCTCTAACCATGTCATATTTCAAGAACTATGTATGGCTTGATTCTTATCCTTATGTGATATGTAGTGACACCCAAGTCTTTAATCATGGGTCCATCCATAATTGCAATAAATTTCTCTTTACCCCTCATATGTATGAGCCAAATATGTACAAATGGTATTTCAAGAACTACGTGCAGATTGATTCCCATCTTCATGGGATACATTGGAATGCTCGAGCATTCCTCGAGTCCATCTCCGAGCCTTTGGTCATAAACCCAAACTCCACTTTCGGTCCCTTGGCTGAAAAATCCCCCTGGGAGCACATGGTGTGATATAGAACACCCTGGTCTTTATGCACATCATGTTTATAACAAATGCACGATGTGTCTCCCTCACAATGGTCTGATCTATATGACCCTAAACTAAGATCTTCCATGCCCTCATCCTGCATGACGTTAAAATGTATTTCAAGAACTACGTGTGGCCTGATTATCATCCTAATGAGATACGTAGTGACATCTAGAATCTCAATTCAGGACCCAACCACAGCATTATAAAATTAATATTCAAGGTCTCCATAACCCTTTTCTTGACTTCTGGTCAGAAAATGTCTGATACTTGAGAGTTCGTTTTCCTAACAATGAAGCACGTTCCCTTAGGTGGCCTTGCATAACTTGTCTACATAACGGACCTGGCAGCCAAAAGATGTTACTATTTGACTATGCAGTTTATGCCCCAGTTGGCCCTGCATAATTCAACCTCATAATGGGTTTGTTAAGTAATGGTAACTTCATTCTTAGGAGAAGCTTCTTTTTTTCTTATTGGTCTTAACAGTGATATGTAGGGATCTGCAAAAAAAACTGCCATCCTTAACATATTTGTTCCATACTCTTTTTCATGATCTAAAAGTATTCAAGTTTATGGTTTAAATTTTCCTCCCTCTCCATATGTTTAGAGAGATATGAAATAACCATGGACCACTTGACCATATGTCTTATAATCTATCTATCTCCAGTTTTAGTCATATGATTTAAAACCACATATACCTTTATTTTTTTCTTATGTTTGGGTCATACCTTCATAGAAGTCACATTCCTCCAATTCTTTGACAATTCTGATTGGAAAAATCCTCTCCATATTCAAGTACCTTTCTCCATAAAGAAGAATATATGCTTTGGAAAATTTAAATCTCCATAAAACATTCTTCATCTTTTAGAAACACAAAGTCAATTTTATGAGAGTTCTTTTTCTCAACTATGCAGCACGTTCCATTAGGTGGCCTTTCATAATTTGTCTATATAACGGACCTGTCAGCCAAAAGATACTACTATTTGACTATGTATCTTATGCCATAATTGGACCTGCATAATTCAGACCCCATAACGGGTTTGTCAAGTAGTGGTAACTTCATTCTTAGAAAAGACTTCCAATAATTCCTTTTAGCTCTTTTCCCATGTCATTCCTCAGATTCAAAATTTCTCAAGCAATAGTTTTCAATTTTCCCCCTCCATACATGAATATGGTAATATGTTTCTAGAAACATTATCAAGAATTGAGTCAATATCATCAATTTGGTCAAATCTATTAGACCTTAAGTATTAGCCTTTTTATAATCCAACATTTATGACTTTAAACTTCTAATAACAAAATACACGGTACTCATTAAATTGGGAACCTATAAAGGGTACTCTGAACAAAAGTCAAGTCCTAGCTCTCTAAACATACATTTTGTATGATTTAGGTAATATTGAGCAATTAAAATATGTAAAGTTTTTGGGGTTATTTATATAACCCTAGTAAAAATCAATCTATGTTTACTATGCCCATTGGATTAGGTAAAAAAGAGAGATTATCAAGAAAATGAAGGTATAGATGATTGAAGGTGAACTATTTTTCATTGATGAACAAGATTAGAAGAACATCCACAGACTAGAGACTCTTATCTTTTTTTTATAAATTACAGAATACTTTCAACATGACTTATCATCTGTTTCACAGCATCCTGAGCTTCACCAGCAGCAACTTGAAGTTCATTTACTCAACCAGCTTCACTCTCTCCAGCTCGATGAAGTGCTTCTTTGGAATCTGTGATGGCTTTTATACCGTCCTCTTGGACTTCTTCCAACAAATTATGAAGTTGGTCAAGATCCCTAGTAATAGAATCTAACTCTTGCTGAAGGCGCAACTGCTGGAAAATCTTCTCCTTGATCTTTTGCTTCAGCTCCGTTAGCTTTACAGCATGATCAACCTCAGCTCGAGACACTGCAGCCTGAAATTCGCTGATATTGGTCATGAATATAGCTTTGATAAGGTCTTGACGACACCTTTGCTCTTGCTCCCTCCATCAAATGACTTGTTTCACTGCTACATGGATCTCTTGATATCCAAAACCACCAAGTCCCAGCATGATAAACAGGGATGGAAGTATTGGAATTTTCAAAGGTAGCTCTTAAAGAGGCACCTCAGATATTATCTTCGATATATTTTTCCATGCCTTGTGACATGAGAATTTGAGCACCTTTTGAACCCTTGGGTCTGATTCAACATCTCTATCATAGGGAGGAACATAATCTGGGATTAAAGAACATAAGGAAGTGCCATGTTCTACTCCTTCCCTGACCCTAGTTGCTTCACCTTCTACTATTGTTTGGGATGAGTCTGAGGCTTCACCTCTTGATCTAGCCATTGAAGTTGACAGTCTTGTTTGGTCAATTAAAAGTATGGTTACATTTAAAGAACAGTAAAAGATGATTGATTGTCTTGCAAGTTAAGTAAGCCACAAATATCATCACCATTTACCTAATAGTAGTTCATCAACTTTTGAAGACTCCTCCCCATCTTTCCTAACTTCAAATGGATTTTCAGGATGGGTTTCAGGAGGGTATGTCATGCTAATTTCCACCTGAGCCAGTGTTTCTGCAATAATAGGGTTGACATCAATATCTACACCCATTTCAAGTGTTTTTGGTATAGAAATTTCTTTATATGGAATTGTACATTTTTTTAACCAAACATGATTAGAAGTGTAATCATGAGAAGATTAACAGGACAAATGATGAAACTCACATCCCGTTGATTCTATAAATAGATCTCCAAAATCGTCTAAACCAGGTGGTACATTAACATGTTATAAAATTTCCTCAAAGGAAATGCCAAGATTCATCATTTTATCCAATTATTTCCTAGATCCCAGGTTAGTCTCACCAGTGGGATCACTCGGCATGTCTTCTTTGTAACTTTCATCTAGCAATATCTGACCCCGGATAGCTTCTTCAAAGACAGTTGTGGGGTCAGCTTCGTTGGTTGAAAAATGTTCTGGTGCATTTGTTGAACAAAACCTCACATAATGGTATTCAGTTGTTGTCTCTTTTTAGGTTCTATGAAGTGTTGTTAATTTACCAGAAGTCTTTTCTCTCCTGTCATCAGAAACAGGAGCGGTGCTGGGAACAGACGCTGGCTCATCTATCTCTGTATTTCTTCAGGAACATCTGTTTCAATAGGAACTTGTAGCTGTTCTACAGCACCCTCCGTTGTACTCTAAGTATGGTCTGTCCTTTCCCTTAAAGGGAAAACTGAAGAATCCCCTACAATCCCATGAAGTTTGAGAACTTTTTCATAAGTTCAGATTCATGACTACCAGAAAGACTTACCACTACAAATAAAGCGTTTGATTGTGGTCTTCCTTCCTCGATGCCTTTTCTTCTTGGTCTTTTTGGGTAGACTAGAGTCATCATCTCCGAAAACAGGTATCAGAGACTATAACACCCTTTCTAACTCCTCATCCACGAATTTCTAGCCTGGAGATACTTCACCCAGCTCACGATGAGATTTAGTGTCTCCAAGATCGGTTCCACCAGGGCTATACCTTGATCAAGGGATATTAGTGGTTCTTTACTTTACAGGCTGCAGGATGAAGAAAATTATTATCTTGAATAACAAATATATGACTAAATTCAAATTTCAAAGAAAATAGAAATTTGATAAAAAGGTAACTTACATCTTCAGGAGCCACATAATCACGCCACTCTTCAGCTAATGAAGGATCAATCCCCTCAGCAGTACCATGGTCCATCATTTCCTTCACCCACTTGGTGATAAGAACTGACTCATCAGTGGCATATATGAGCATTTCCAGCTCTTTGATGTAATCCCTCACTTCATTGGGGTTGTCCTCAAAGTGGATGTCAGAGGAAGCCCAGATATTCCCCACTCCAGGGATATGCATCGCTTCTCATAAGTCCATCCAGATGGTTTTAGAATCACAATATAAACTCTTCCATGTCCGGTTAGCCTCTGGTCATAAATATTCAGAATGTGCACTAGAAGGTCGTGAGGAGGGTCCTACAATCTGGGTCATCAACTTCTTACCAGCTCCTGCAATCACAGATAAAGGATAAGAAAATGAAACTTCTTTCTCTTTAAAATAATGGCGACTAAATTGCCTCAATGATGTAACTCACTAAAAGTTAATGGAGTAGGTCTCCTAACTCTGGAAGGTAGATTATATCTGGCATGAGGACACATTGACACATTTCAAGCCTCGTCATCCCCATCCTGGGAATCTGATGAATCAACTCCAAGTGAGGAAGAGTCACCTTCCCAATGAATAGATTCCTTCCAAACGGTTCTATTCTTTATCCCCACCCGAGAGACCCACTGATTTAGTACCCCTTCAGGGTATGACGCTACCCAGCTCTCGACATACCATATAGTCTGTCGACTTGACGCTTCAACTGCTGGTAGATCAAATACAACCTCAGTTATCTCCATAGATGTCTGCAACTATAGTTGACGAGCAACCATCAAATGCTGCTCTAACCTGACATGAACTAGAGGTGATACTGTAATTTGTTGCAGACATTTGAATTGACATAAAAATCTGTATGGAGCATAGGCCTCACATATAATCTCTCCGTCAATCCTCGTTGCCAATATACCATCTCTACATGACAGCATATATTCCCTTAACTCCAGGATGGTTATTCCATCATCAACAAATCGCCTTGTTGGTGGATTTCCATATGGAAAGAAGTGAAACTCCTCGAACATGCTCAGCCTTATTTTGATATCATCCACATTGAGGGATAATGGAGAAATTCTAGAAAAGGACTGAAGAGATGGCTGGAAAGAACTTCCAGGAACATATACCCCACTTTGTATAGAATATGTCCTAAAGTGGGTGGCAATCACTCCCAATAAAACTTAGAATGGTCCCACTATTCGTAGAGGAGACTTACCCATATAAACATGAAGTATGCTCCTATGAATCTTTGCCAAAACTGGGGTGTCCAACCCAATCATATTCCTTTCAAACAGCTTGGATGCAATGACAATGGTATCCGGCTTCACACCTCCTTTTGAATCCCGAACTGGTAAAAGGTAAAAAATGATCCACAAGGCCAAAAAGCCTTCTAGATGGGTCTTCTCTGGAATTTTCTAGTTCACTTCATACCCCCACTTATCAAACTCTCATGCTACCAGAGTTGGCCAAAATGTGCCCGGAGCACCCCTCTTTTCTGCTCTAGGGAATCTAGTAGGACGAGTGCAGGATGCTCCCTTCTCTCTGTTCTTCATTATAAACATGTCCATCCACTCCAATGTATGAATATCTTTTCCCGAGTGGGTTTTCATGGTGCTGGTATTCATAAGATTATAGAAAATTTTCATTAACTCTTGATCCAAAGATGGAGTCTTCTCCAAATCATTCCAAGTCACCTTGGGGGATGAATTAATTATACATATCTCCCAAAATTAGAGCCCTTGAAATCTTATTGACGTCCCACAAACTGATACCTACTTCTCCATGAGTCAGACGGAAAGAATTTGTTTCTGGGCTCCAGCGGCTGATTAAATATGGCACAAAATCTTCATTCCTATAGACATATTTATGCCCAGCCAAGACAACTTCATATATTTCATCTCCCTTCAGATAATTGACAAAATATACATAGTTTTGTTACACCCAATATTCCCACATCCATCTCATATTCACACCTCCTCCAAGATGGAAATACCTACTCTTTTTCCAACCCTTAGATTGTTCCATCTGAGAGTTTCAGAAAATAGAGGGATAGCAATGTGGCTGCAGCTCTAGCATGTGAGGCTTCAGATCTAGAGCACATGGGCTATGATGCATTACGTATTCCTTCTCCACTGTCCCAGCATTGAAAAATGATCCTATAAATGAGACATTTTCCAAAGAGAAGTTGGTGTAGGTATGAAATGAGGAATGAGGGATATAATTCTTTGCCTCTAGAACATTGACTCCTCACAGATGACCATGGCCATACAAGGGAAAGTAGATGCTCTGTGGGAAATTGACATGATATTTCTTCTAGTACTTAGATAAATATGGGATAGAGCTGTCACAAATAACCTAATAGTCATGGTTGATGACGTTCATCATCTCTTCCATTCTCATGTTGTCCAACTCATCAGTTGATCCAATTATTTTGGGATCCATTGAATCTTCACAAAGATCAAACAATAAAATTTTAATTAAGTTTGTTTTGTGAAATTTTGATGAAGGAAATCAAAAAAATGGAAAAGGCATTAAGGCGCGGAAGTCCCAACCTTGCGAACAAGTCAAATCATTCGTGCAAGTTTTGTCTCCATATTCATGGTGCGCAAGTCAAATACCATCTTCAGAAGCATGACACAATCTAGAAGGGTGATTCGTAGAAGAATGAAGCACCTTGTGAGATGAGATCTCAAGTTGTTGAAATCTAAATGAGTTTGTGTGGAAGTGAACCTATATATATAGGCGATCCAGAACACCTGCATGCCATAACTACGTGCCCTAGAATCTGCATGCCGAACTAGGGTGAAATAGACCCTTGATTTCTCCAGCATTACCTCAGAGGTGGATCCTCTTTCCATTTCGGATCCAACTCTAAGGGGGACTATTGTTGATGCTCCTTTCCATCACAGAGTCCAACGAATGGAAAAGGGGAATTATATAAGCACAAAGAAGGTCACCCTTTAAAATACATCAAAAAAATTTGATGATGGCATGGACCAGAAGCCCATTTTGAGTGAGTCACGCAAGTTACTTATGAACCGCGCAAGTCACTTATGCGCCACCTATGGGTCGTGCAGATCACTTGTGCACCCTATTTGGTTTTTCGACCAAGGTTCAAGGTGGCCTATAAATAGACCTTGTGGGCCCCCATTTCAAGGATAGATTTTTCCAAAAGTCAAATTCAAGTTCTGGTCGCCCAGGTCTTCAACTCAATTCTTATGAAAGCTTCTAAGATAAATTTTTATCTAGAATGGAAGATTTGAAGGAGTAGAATAAATCCTAAGTGTTTATAATTCATCAAAACATGCACGCCTAAGTGTCCAGACATCCTTAAAAATGGAAACACTTGTGCGCTGCCCTACCCTTTCGATGAAACTTGTGCATCTCCCTTTTTGAATCATCTTAGGATAATACTAAAGGCTTGAGTTAAATCTCACACAAGTATTACCCTATAGATTCATCATCACCCAGGTGAACCTGTGCCGCGCAAATACACTTGGGTGACAAATAATTGTGTGCCAACTTCATTTGTGTGCCTCTCTCCCATTCACCTCTCCTATTCAATATATTTTCCCTCGAACCCCTTTTTAAAGCCATTTATGGCATGGTTACTTTGTTGGCTTCCATATCAGAATGAAATTCTATGAGAACCTATCTGAAAACCTCGTGACTTACAAGATATATTTCACTACTGTTAGAGGTTTCCTCCATATAACATCATCCTTTAATATGAGAATATCATTTAATTTGGGCATCCTCTCTAGAAGTAAGCCCCAAGTTCCCTTAGTTCGGGCCTACTTCTCAGGAATAATCCTCAATCATAATTCCTTTAAATTAGGGAATCCTCCTCAAGAGTAATCCCCAGGTACCCTTAATCTGGGCCTCCTTCTCAGGAGAAATCCCCAATCATAACTTCCTTTAACATTGGGCATCCTCCTCATGAGTAATCACCAGTCTTAATTTCTTTTGAATTGGGCCTCCTTCTCAGGAATGATCCCCAATCATAAGTCCCTTTTAATATAGGCCTCCTTCTCAGTAGTAAGCCCCAACTTATAAGTCCCCTTTTTAATTTAGTAATCCTCCTTAGGAGTAAGCCCCGGGTTAAAACTCCAAATCTCCATAATGTACAAATACCTTTATAAACCCTTCTCCAGGGATTCTTTCCTGAATTAAGTCTTGGTATTCATCTACTTGGGCAGTCATACATACGTAATCCCCACATAATTTCTCATGATTGTATCTTTCGTGCCATAATCATCAGGTTTATTGATACCTCTTGTTTTTCACACAAAGCATGACTTGTGTGAGATTAGAGTGTAAAAGTAATCATGACATCACTTTTTTGGGCCATTAACCAAGCATAAGCCTCATATTTCTTCACCCAAACTATGTGGACTTTGATCTATGCCTTAAAATAGAGCACATTGGAAGCCTTTCCAAGGTTCAATCCTATCATTCATTAATTATTTTCCATCCCATATGACCTTAAACTATATTATTCTTATTGAACTACGTGGTTTCTGATTCCTTTTTAATAATGATCCATAGGTAACCCATCTGATGGTACCATCCCAACTCCGAAATAATCCCTATCTTTCTGAATGACAATGAACTTCAAGTGCCCCACTGAGTGGCTTTGAAACCTGTATGGTCATCATAACGACTAATATATTTCTATATAATGCATTGAAGCATACCATTGACTAAGAATCTATAATACATACGGATGACTCTACATCGATTAAGAACCTCAAATACATATAAAAGATTCTCTGAATCCCATACATATCAATCATCGATATCCAAATCTAAAGGGAAACTCATTTTTATGTTTGGTGAATTAATAAGGATTCATGAACATAACTTAAATCTACTAGAGAGTCCCAGAGTTGGCAATAATTCCCCCCAAAAATGTGTGGTGAGTCTGACCACCCATCCTATTGACCAATGAAAATTCTTAAGCCTCATCAGTACACAACTAATGAGAACCTAACTTTGGAAAGTCGGTCCAAATGGATATAGAATCATTGGGTGTTTTGGGTTATATGAATAAACCCGTTAGAAACCAATTGGAAAGCTTGAACCATAAACAAACAAGGTCATCCCCATTTCAAGAAGAAACAATCATCTGGAAATGGGGATGCCCTTGTTTTTTTAAGTTTCAAACTTTCCAATCAGCTTCTAACGGGTTTATTCTTAGAATCGGAAACACCCAGTGATTCTATATCAATTTAGACCTACTTTCCAAAGGTAGGTGCTCATTAGTTGTGTACCTATGAGGCTTAAGAATTTCCATTGGTCGATAGGATGGGAGGTTGGACTCATCAAGCCTTTTTGGGGGGAATTATTGCCTACTCTATGACTCTCAAAGAGATTTAAGTTATGTTCACGAATCCTTATTAATTCACCAAGCATAAAAATGAGTTTCTCTTTAGATTTGGCAATAGATGATTGATATGTATGGGATTCAGAGAATCTTTTATATGTATTTGAGGTTCTTCATCAATGGATAATCATCCGTCTGTATTAGATATGCTTAGTCAATGGTATCCTTCAAGAATTGTATAGAAATATCTTGGTCGTTATGATGACAATACCGGTTTTAAAGCCACTCAGTGGGGCACTTGAAGTTTATTTTCATTTTGGAAGACCGGGATAATTTCAGAGATGGGATCGTACCTGCAGATGTGTTACCTACATATCCTTGTTAAAAAGGAATCATAACCCACATAGTTTGATAAGAAGTATATATTTTAACGTCATATGGGATGTAAAATATTTCATGAATGATGGGCTTGACCCTTGGAAAGGCTTCCTACGTACTCTAATTTTAAGGTAGAGATCAAATTCAACATATTTCGGGTGATGAAATATGATGCTTATGCAGGTTTAATGGCCCAAAAAGAGATGTTGTGATTAATTTTACACTCTAAGCTCCAATGAGTCAATCTCGGTGTGAGAAAATAGAGGTATTAGTAAACCTGATGATTGTGCCACAAAAGATGCAGTCATAAAAAGTGATGTGGGGCTTACGTATGTATGACTGCCCAAGTAGATGAATACTAGGACTTACATCAGGAAAGAATCCCAGGAGCAGGGTCCATAAAGGTATTTGTACATTATGGAGATTTGGAGTTTTAACATGGGTCTTACTCCTAAGGAGGATGCCCAAATTAAAAAGGGGAATTATAACTTAGGGCTTACTCTTGAGAAGGAGGCCTAAATTAAAAGGGACTTATTATTGGGGATCATTATTGAGAAGGAGGCCCAATTCAAAAGAAATTAAGATTGGTTCCTACTCATAAGAAGGATTCCCAATGTTAATGGAATTTATAACTAGGGATTACTCCTGAGAAGGAGGCCCAGGTTAATGGGACTTCGGGCGTACTCTTGAGGGGGATGCCTTAATTTAAAGGAATTATGATTGGGTCACATTCCTGAGATGGAGGCCCGAACTAAGGGAACATAGGGCTTACTCCTAGAGAGGATGACCAAATTAAAGGATTTTATCATCTTAAAGGATGGGGTTATATGGAGGAAACCTCTAAAAGTAGTGACATAAAGCTTGTAAGTCACGTGATTTTGAAAGAGGTTCTCATAGAATTCCTTTCATATAAGAAATCCAACAAAGTAACCATGCCATAAATGGCTTTAAAAAGGGGTTTAAGGGCTAATATCTTGAAGAGGAGTGGTGAACAGGAGAGAGGCACACAAATGAAGTTTGTGCGCAAGTATTGGCCGCACAAGTGTACTTGTGGGGCATGGGTTCACCTGGGCGATGAAGAATTTGTACAGTAATACTTGGGAGAGACTTAACTCAAGACTTTAGTATTATCCTATGATGTTTCCAAAAGGGTGGAACGCATGTTTCATCGAAAGGGTAGGGCAGCGCAGAAGTGTTTTCATTTTTAAAGAGGTCCGGACACATAGGCTCACAATTTTTTGATGAATTCTAAACACTTTGGACTTATTCTACTCCTTCAAGTCTTCCATTCTAAGTAAAACATTACCTTAAAAGCATTCAAAAGAGTTGAGTTGAAGACTTGGGAGACCATATCTTGAATTTGACTTCTGGAAAAATCCATCCGTGAAATTGGGGCCCACATTGGCTATTTATAGGCCACCTTGCACATTGGGAGAAAATCAAAATAGGGCACCCAAGTGATCTTCGCGACCCATAGGTGGTGCACAAGTGACATGTGCGGCGCACATGTAACTTGTACGCCTCACTAAAAATGGGCTCCTAGTCCATGCCTTTGTCAATTTTTTTTATGTTATTCAAAGGGTGACCCTATTTGTGCTTAAGGAATTCTCCTTTTCCATTCGTTGGACTCTGTGATGGAAAGGAGGATCAACAATTTGTTTCGTCTGGAAATGGGGATGACCTTGTTTATTTAAGGTTCAAACTTTACAATGGGCTTCTCACGGGTTTATTTGTAGAACTGGAAGCACCCAATGATTCTATATCCATTTGGACCTACATTCCAAAGATAGGTGTTCATTAGTTGTGTACCAATGAGGCCTAATAATTTTCATTGGTTGAGAGGATGGGAGGTCAGACTCATCACTCCTTTTTGAGGGGAATTATGGCTTAATCTAGGACTCTCTTATAGATTTATTTTATATTCACGAATCCTTATTAATTCACCAAGCATAATAATGAGTTTCCCTTTAGATTTGGAAATAGATTATTGATATGTATGGGATTCAGAGAATCTTTTATATGTATTTGAGGTTCTTCATCGATGGATAATCATCCATATGTATTAGATATTCTTAGTTAATGGTATCCTTCAATGCATTAAATAGAAATCTCTTGGTCGTTATGATGACCATACTGGTTTTAAAGCCACTCAGTGGGGAACTTGAAGTTTATTGTCATTAAGAAAGACATGGATTATTTCAGAGTTGGGATCATACCTGTAGATGAGTTACCTATGTATCCACATTAAAAAATAATCAAAACCCACATAGTTTGATAAGAAGGATATAGTTTAATGTCATATGAGATAGAAAAGAATTAATGAAAGATGGGCTAGAACCATGGAAAGGCTTCCTATTTACTCTACTTTTAAGGCAGAGATCAAATTCCACGTAGTTCGGGTGAAGAAATATGAGGCTTATGCATGGTTAATGGCCCAAAAAGATATGTCATGATTACTTTTACACTCTAAGCTCATGTGAGTCATGCTCGGTGTGAGAAACAAGAGGTATTAGTAAACCAGAATATTGTTCCACGAAAGATGCAGTCATAAGAAATGATGGTGGTTTATGTATGTATGACTGCCCAAGTAGATGAAGACTATGACATACATAGGAAAGAAGCCCAGGAGTAGGGTCCATAAAGGTATTTGTACTTTATGGAGATTTGGAGTTTTAACATAAGGCTTACTCTTAATGAGGATGCCCAAATTAAAAAGGGGACTTATGACTTATGGCTTACTCTTGAGAAGGAGGCCTAAATTAAAATGGACTTATGATTGGGGCTCATTCCTGAGAAGGAGGCCCAATTCAAAAGAAATTAATATTGGGGCTTACTCTGGAGGAGTATGACCAATGTTAAAGGAAATTATGATTGGTGCTTACTCCTGATATGGAGGCCCAGGTTAAGGGGACATGGGGCATACTCTTGAGAAGGATGCCCAAATTTAATGGAATTGTGATTGGGGATTATTCCAGAGAAGGAGGCCCGAACTAAGGAAACTTTGGGTTTGATCCTGGAGTGCATGCCCAAATTAATGGATCTTCTCATCTTGAAGGATGAGTTTATATGAAGGAAACCTCTAACCGTAGTGACATAAATATTGTAAGTCATATGGTTTTGAGATAGGTTCTCATAGAATTCCTTTCAGATGAGGAATCCAAAAAACTAACCATGCCATTAATTGCTTTAAAAAGGGATTCAAGAGCTAATATCTTGAAGATGATAGGTGAACGGGAGAGAGGAACACAAATGAAGTTGGTTCTCAAGACTTGGTCGTGCAAGTGTACTTTCGCAGCATGGGTTCACCTGGGCGACAAAGAATCTATAGGGTAATACTTGGGTGAGACTTAACTCAAGCCTTTAGTATTTTCCTAAGATGTTTCCAAAAGGGCAGTGCGCAAGTTTCATCGAAAGGGTTGGGCAGTGCGCAATTGATTCCATTTTTAAGGAGGTTTGGACACTTTGGCGCACAAGTTTTGATGAATTCCAAAAACTTAGGCCTTATTCTACTTCTTAAATCTTACATTCTAGGTAAAAAAGTTACCTTATAAGATTTCGGAAGAGTTCATTTGAAGATTTGGACGACCAGATCTTGAATTTGACTTCTGGAAAAATCCGCCCTTGAAATGGGGGACCACAGGGGATATATATATGAAACCTTTTACCTTTGGTGAAAACCCAAATAGGGCGCGCAAGTGATCTGAGTGACCCATAGGTGGCACGCAAGTGACTAGCACGGCACGCAAGTAACTTGCGCGCCTCACTCCAAATGGTATCCTGGTCCATGCCTTCGTCAATTTTTTTTTTGATGCTCTTCAAATTGTTACCCTCATTGTTCTTAAGGAATTCCCCTTTCCCATTTGTTGGACTCTGTGACAGAAAGCAGCGTCAACAGCGTGAAAGTGAAAAAGTGGTGTGTATGTATAAGTGGCGTGCAAGTGTGGGGCACAAGTATAAATGGAATGCAAGTGTATGTTGCGCACAAGTCATATTTCAACATCAATATATCAAAATATGAAAAAGGAAATAAAGTGGCGCGCTAGTGATGGACCAGCATACAAGTGATAGAGCAGTGCACAAGTAGGAATGGCGTGCAAGTGTATGGGGCGCGCAAGTCCTAAAAATGCCAATAAATAAACGGCTACCCCCCTCATTTTTCCATGCTCAAAATGTAAGAGAAAATTTGAGCTCTGAGCATGCAAGTAGTATAAATTGGCAGTGAAGCTGAAGTTTTACGCAAGTTAAGAGGTATTTATAAGGAATGAAAGTAGGGAGGCGTGAAAGCTGTGTGGCGCACAAGTAGTGTGGTGTGCAAGAAGTGTGCCGCACAAGCAGTAGTGGCGCGCAAGTTCAAAGAGTTGTGCAAGAAGGGGTTTTCGTTCAAGAGTTGTGTTGTGTATAAGTCAAAGGTGGCGTGGAATTTGTGAGTTGATCACAATAGTGGCGTGCAAGTAGTTAGTGGCACGCAAGCAGGTAGACACACAAAATGAGTGGCATGCAGGCAGAGTGGCACGCAAGCTGATTGGTGCACAAGCTGAGTGGCACGCAAGATGAGAAGCGCGCAAGAAGGTGGCGCGCAAGAAGGTGGCATGCAAGAAGGTGGCGCGCAAACAGTTGGAGCGCATGGAGGTGGTGCGCAAGTAGGTGGCGCGCAAGCAGGTGGTGCGCAAGCAGGGACGCATGCAAGCAAGGTGTGGCGCGCAAGTTGTTTTCACCAGGAGATTCTTACCAGCTACTGGGTAGGAGAGTGAATAATTGTTTTTAATGATTTGATTTTGTTAAAGTTTATTAAGAATCATAGATACATTACATTACCCTATTTGTGATAAGAGGGACCACACACACTATAGGATTTTTTTCAATGTGCTACATGATTTTAAGGGCATATCCTACTCGTTGTATTCCACATCAAAGGATTTTTTTCTAGTGGATTGTGTGGAACTGGATTGTTTTCAGACCATACTAAAGATGTGGATACTATTTTTCAGTTGTGAACCTTGTAAATATTGCATTCCTGTGGTTGTCTGTGTTCAGCAGGGAAGAAACTCTTTAATAGGAGGCGAAGGTTGTTTCAAAAATAAAGAAACATAAAATATAAATTGATATCACTGATTCACCCCCTCCCCATCTCAGTGATACTTGGATCCTGACTGGTAACATCACTTGATCCCTCTTTACCACAAGTCGAGGGAATATTTTATATTTTTTCTACTCGATGGGAAGCATCGTTTGATTTGTGGCCTACATGGGAGCTTCATTAGGCATTGTTACTGGTTTGAGGCTAACAACATCTGTCGCTTCCTAGATAGGCTTTTTTTCTCTGAGTTGTGGGTGTGGGTTGATAGTTGGAAAAAGTTCTTGGAATGTATTATCCTATGTGATTTGTCATTTATATACACATACAGAATCCACCAGGGTATTTCATCTGCATCAAATATGTTTAAAACTCTTCTCGATGGTTCTCGACAAAATTCTCCAAAAAATTATCTTGTTAGAGTAGCACATAAGTGAGTACATCAGACCCTTCAATCTGGAAATAAATTCAGATACACTCTCATTAATTTTTCTATATTCAATTGGTGAGGTAAAAATCATCACTTTCCTTGGATTAAAGCTGAATTAATAATGGAATTGAAGATGAAGGTCTTCCTATCCCACAATAGAATCTTCTGGAAGGTTTTTGTACCAAATGAAGGATGAAACTACCAGATTATATATAAATAATATTAATTTTGTTTCTACCCCACAGTTGGTGGTGGGGTGGTAAGGGTTTGGGGGTCAGGGGCAGGTCGTGGGGTCATGTCCCCAGGCTTTCAATTTAATGTAATTTTCTTCCTTGCGTCGTGTGCCACTTTCGCGGTTGTACCCAATAAAAATATTAATTTTGTTTCATCCAGTTGTACTCAAGGTCCCATCATAGGGTCACATCAGCATATGAAGTTTTTAATATGAGGTTATGTGTCTCTTGTGTCATTGAAGGTTGAAAATATAGGATTACTGAAATTCGGTAGAGGAAATGTTTCATTCACCCATTTGGGATATGGATTCCTTTCAGACTGTACATAAGGACTTCATCACTTCATGGCTTCCATATGAGCAGCTAGGGACTCAATGGTGTTGAGGAATACCATATTTACCACTATCTGGACCACCTAATACTCATAGGTAGTGGGTTATATTTGATGTGGTTTTTGAGTTTTATATCATATTGATTTTCAGCATGTACCAGGGCTAGATTATTACCTCGATAATGTAGAGGATGCCACTGTAATAGAGAAAATTCAAGATCAACCTCAAATTCCTAATTTATGTAAACTAGTTTCTTATATCCAGAGATAGATTGATGCTGAAGTTATACCCTTTTAGGTGAATTAAATCTCCTCTTATAGATTGGAGGATGGATAAATGTTTCAACTTAAAGGCGATACCTAGTGGGAAATTTTACCTTGAGTAATTCATAATTAAGTTATCTCGGGTTGTGTATCTCATTATCGTATTATGCTAGTAATTCCTATATATAGGGGATTTTTTTCCATCTAGGTGGTGAGTTCGATGTACCCACACCCTTCCCTTTATCATTGGTGGAATTTAGTAAAGTATGTGTAAACTCATTATTCGAAGGTGTTAGGTTATAACAACATCTCGGATTCCACATACATGCAGCCTTAGTTTGTGTATCAATACCACCCACCTCTCAAGGTACAATTTTATATTTTCACCCCTCTATGTTCATTTCTTAGTCCACATCATTTTTTTAATTGATGGTGATGGTGTTCACTGATACATATATGGCGACAGTAGTCACCCTATCATTAACCAAATAGTAAGGATGATTTATACTGCTCATTTCCCCTTTGAGAGTTTCATGGTGGTCCAGATTTTGGCCCTTGGAATTTATGGTACATCTTATCTTACTTTCCTTGTAGGTATTGACTTTCATTTCTAGACTTTATACATTTCCTATCCTTTAAATGATGATATTGAGGTATTTCTTACTCATGCATTCCATGCGGGCACCGAATGAAAGGGGTACATATCGTGGTGAGAGGAACAACTACGATGTGGGTTGTCAGTATTGACATAGCCTTAAAAATAATAATTTCCTTTGATATGATGATAAAAATGATCACATACCCATTATATTGGGAAAATTTTCAGTAGTTTTTGGTACATTCTAATCCTATTGTTGAGGATCAGACAACTCTAATGGTAGAAATTATGATAAATATACCCTAGCCCTATAGACTAGGGTTGGTTTAGATCCACCTATGATATCATTGGGACCCTCCAGGGGTATAATGACCATAGGGGTGGAGGTGGTGGTAACAATTCCCCTAGCCTTATGGGTTGGGATAATTGATTGATGACTTATGGTGGATGCCTATGCCATATTCTTGGTTTGGATTAATTATTTTTTTATATGGACCAGGTGTAGTGGCTTATCCTGATGGGAGTCACATACTATAGGGATTTATCAGGTAGTTCATGAATTCGGCCTCCATATTTGATATGTGCTCTTTTTTTTTTGAGATTCTTGAATTAGGATCCATTTGTTATCCCTCTCTCTCCATTTAGGGTTCCCTACATTCTCAATGCTAAAGATCTTCGTTGGATTAACCAACTAGACCATGCATCATTTGGTATCATGATATCTCTGGCTACTATGACATTGTAGGATGTTGTATCTAAGGATATTATCTATTTTGGGAATGGAGTGAAGTGAAATACCATAAAATAACCCCATCCTTAGAAACAGACATATGTTGGGGATTTGGAGATTAATTTCTAAACAGATTCCATCCTATGGAGGCAAGCATGTTATAGGATGTCATTGTGCCTTTCCGATCTTGGGTATAGGACCATAGAAAAAGAGGATCTTTCTATCGACAACAGAGTGTGTTTATGGCCTGTAAGTGAACCTTATACCACTAATAAAGGAGGTTATCAACCTTTAACCTTTTAAAATATTCCCATATATTCTAGTGAAATTAATGAACACACTCCTCTTTTAATCATTTTGGAATTCATAGTTGAATTTTGCGATCAGCCGTAACATAGTTGGTAGGTTATTTTCATACAACTCTATCCATATATCAACATAATCATCTCTTTATCGGGGTCATATTCCTCTACTTGGTCATACTACAGAGGTTGCTTCTTTGGTTCACCTGGTGACTAAGGTAAGATGTTAATGGTTATTTATTGGGGACTATATACAATTAAACTCAGTATTTCAAGAAGCTATAAATATAATGGTGTCTTAACAAGGGGATTATTTCCTTATCTCAGAGAGATATCATTGTGGTTAGGTTTTCTATGGTGGATGTCAAGGGTATGGTCCATTTAATCCGTCTATATACTATTTTGGGGTGTAATTTCATGGTAGTCATCACCCTATTTTTCAGGTGAAGAGTTAGTGGACCATATAATTTTTAAGATACATGTCATACATCCTCAATGACACTGGTGTTAGTCATAGTATGAATATGTGCCTCACCCTATATTTGACCTAAATATGTCATCTTGCCTTTTGGGGTTGAGCATAAATATGAGCCTACTTCATGACTATTTCTAAAATGTATTGGTGACCATATTTTGTTATGTGAATATGATATCATTTTTGAGATTCTTTTGGGTTATACGAGTGATATTTTGTATCATCAGTGGGGATATGATCATGCCTTTGGGTAGATTTTGAAATATACTAGTCTACACTAGTTAAATATGGGGCATGGTCCTGGTTTAGATATTCATTCCCCATTTAAATATGTTGATGGACCTATTTCATGGGAGAATGGATATTGTCATTCTCTTGTATAGACTATAAAGGATGGTGGTGTATTCATTCATTGGTAGGATCAGGGATGTGAGTCTGGCTCATAAAATCCATTGGAATATGATCCTACCTTGAGGTGATTTAAAAAATTTGATGGTGGCCCTCAATTAGAATGGGGATATGAGGTTGACCCGGATTGGCCTTTGGAATATTCCATCATCCTTGTTCTTTAGTAATGTGTGCGGGTGATTTCCAAACTAGGCTGATGAACCCTACTTGAAACAGGAAATTGGGAATGGTCTTGTGCCTTATCCATTATCAAAATATACCTATAATCTTCTTATATGGGAGAAAGAGTATACTTTCTCCAAAGTTCCCACTAGTTCATGTTGATCATTGTGATATGTTGCTCTAGATTTTGGTATTGGAATATGTTCATGTCCCTGTGTCTATACTAGTACTGGAATAATATGGCGGAGTGCTTCTATCATTTCTAGAATATAGTGACACTTCAGCAGAGTATTTAATGGAATATAGGCCTATACATTCTCAATCTATAGGATATAAAAACAAATGTCTTCTATTTAAGTGGGGATATATTCCCAATCATATCCTAATTATTGAATTAGAATATTTCTATGGGATTCATGTGTAGGGGTGGGTATATATGCCTCCCTGATGCTTGCTGGTAGAATAATTGAGAAGTCTTGGTTTGGGAGAAAAAATATATGGTCCTACTCAAAGGATGTCTTTGGAATATTTCTATGGGTTTTATCAATGGATGTAGGGATATAATCCATATCCCATTGGTCTAAAACTTTTCACACCCTATATGATCTCTTTCGTGCTTGGGTATGAGTGTCTAGGGTGGCGAGTAGTTAGGTGGAGCCCTCAGCAGACGATTGATGGGAAATGGTGGGATAAATCTAGTGATGGTGGTTGACAAGTGCCCTCCTTGGATGATACTGAACTAGGATGGAGTTGTAGTTGACTCCTTGATCTACTTTTATAAGGTAATAAAGATGTTTATTCTCACACTCTGGGGATAAGCTCCCCAAATGGTTTACAGTGGTGATAGACATCACCTGTTTCATCACAGCCATCCCTAACTGATGTTGGATTGTGGGATTCAATGCCTGGAGGCCCATGTGTGTGGCCTTGAGGGTCAGGATCGTAATATATTGGTGGTATTTCTTGACCATCATGTTCACCACCTGATGTTGAAGGCACCGGGTGGGAGACATTATTTCATGATCAGTGGGGGGGGACATTGCCACAATTGAGTTTCCAGAACATTTTCTTAGTGATTTTATGGATTCATTATAGGGTGTATTTTTTGAATAACGTATCTTTAATCATAAGTAAAATAATAAACAAGGTCACTGATCCCTAAAACATTTCAAGTAAGTCACATTCTTAATTATCTATGCATGGTGATTCCTTTTGACTATTTTCATTGTCATATTGGTCATTAACTTCTGTGGATATACAAAATAGCCCACCCATGGGAAACCCAATTATATTTAATAATTGAATAATTCACATCAAGTTCACTATTTTTTGTGTTGGAGATGTAAAACAAAATTTCCCAAAGTGTGGTTATCCCATCGTCTCCATTATTGTTCAATTCGCATCAGGTTCCCTATTTTTTTCAAATGGATTCTTATTGGCTAGTCAGGTTTAGGAATCAAGAATCATGATGCCCATGGTAACATCATTGGTCTCTTATCAAATGATTACATGTCATTTTCACCAATATTGTTTATATAAAATTTCATTGGGTTGACGGATGATTGTGAGGGGATCAATATAGTTTCAAAATCATTCATGTCGACATGTTTTATCCATGGAAACACATAATAGCTCCAACATCTATAATGATTTACAGGCCTGCTTTCCAAGGATAGGTAGTCATTGTGGTTTCAACCTAAAGATCCTTAGGAACTCACATTGGTAAAGAGGATGGGAGGTTAGGCTCATCATACCCTATTAGGGGGAATTATTTCCTACTCAAGGAATCTCTTATAGATCTAAGATATGTTGGTGAGTCTTTCCCAAATCCCAATACAGGATGGGTTACCCTAATAAAATTATCGGGTGTCGAATCATTATACATTAGAGAGGGTGTTCTATAAATGAAACCTTATATACCGCAAATAGTAGACCAGGGAAAGATCCATGGCCTCTGAAAATTATTATTAAAAGAGTAAACAGTAAAAATAAATGAAATAGGTAGAAGGGGAGTAACCCCATCAACAAAAAAAAAAGAAAAGATAAAAAAGCTATCCTTTCCTTCCACAACACCATCCACGAGGTCCACCTATACCACTGGGACGCCTTCCCCTTTTCCACTGTTTAGGATTTTGTCAATCATCACTTGCATTAAACATCTGCACCAGACCATCACTTGCATCATCCTTGTGATCCACATCAACCACCAGAGCCAATTCTTGACCCTCTTAAGTCTGCACCTCACCAGTCCACACATGTTTAGTGGAGGGTTTCCTTATCTTCACCACTCCCGAAGGAACCTTCTCGGGTCCAGAGTCATTAGTCACTATAGAAGACAAAGATGACTTACCTTTTCGACTCCTTCTCTCCCTGTAAACTTTGTCAATGTCCAGAGAATTAATGGAATCCATTATAGTGAATAAATTAGGCATCACAGCATTACCACCATCTATAGCCTCATTTTAAGGCCCTTGTAATGAAGCCAAACTAGACACATGCTGAGAAGATTGAGAACCCGCAGTACCAGCACAAAGCAGGACACCACTAGGAGTAGAAAGAGGAATATTCTCCTTAGTGGCATACTGCTCCTTGATCTCTATAGCCTCATTGTCAGGAAAAGGAAGCACACACTTTTCCGTGGAAATAATAGTAGGGTCAATCAGCATAGTCTGCTTCTGAATCACATAAAGAGCAGAAGCAGTACCAAAGGTACCAAGGACAGGAGCCTGCACAAAATGATGGATAGATTTAAGTAGCATATGCTGCTCCATAATCTTACCAGCCATATTAGAATCCTGCACAGGCTTGAATGAAATATCAGTGGAATCAGGATCTAGGGAAACAAATTTAGTGTCCTTAGAAGAAGCCACGACAACCTGGTCATCAAAAAATTCAGTTTCCACATCAATAGAGAAAACATTGGTCCCCCTTAATGCCTCTGATTCAGGGGAAGGCTTCATAACGGAAGACAAATGCTTCCCAACAAGAACAAAAGATTTAACATTGGAGTCAAGCTTTCCCTGTACAATATATTTCTCCTCTAGAAAAAAAAACACGATCAAAGGCCACATCACTATCATGGCTAATTGCATCACTCCATTTATAACGTTCATCCCCTTGAGCCAATAAAGGAACAAGGGGTGCAAACCCATTACCATAATACTTGTCATTTCTTCCAACTACAACATTAGCATAAGAATGTGGACTTCCTCCCACTTTACCACTACCAGAACCAGGTAATAAAATTACTCAAATGTGAGAAGCGGGAACTGTCACACCCTCATGGGGACCACGATTCACAACCACTAGTTTTGGCCAAGAAGTTCCAACAAATGACAGCCTAAATTTACATTTGTCAACAAGATGCCCATATTTTTTATATTTTCAACACATCAAACCATTATGAAATTTATCCTTAATGTGCCCAATAGTCAAGTAATTCAGAAAAAACTCAACAACATGTTCAAATTCAATGCAATGTTCAAATTTAAAATCACTATCAATTAAATAAACCATCTCAAAAAGAGTCTGTGACATGTCAAACTCAACCAACATGCGAGAAAAATGGCCATACCTCACAGTATTAGTTTCCTTTTCCATTTTAAGAGGAGTTCCAATAGCCATGGCAACATCCCAGAGGATGTCTGGATGCCAAAAGACCCAATTCAGGCCTTTCACATGGATCCAAGACTGAGCAATGGTGTTCTTGGCCAGAAAGGGATCGAACCATGGGTCCCAATTATGAAATAGCATAATAACATGCCTTAGGTTAACAAAACCATAACTCCAAGCCCTCAATTTATGTTCATTTGAACTAAAGTTAAGATGAAATAAATTCATACACAGCGAGATAATGTGACAATCAGTAAAACCCCATATCTACCTTAGACGATTCCGTAAATCATCAAGCTTACATGAATTAGCAACATACAAGATAATTCGACTAATGGTGGATTGCTTACAAGGAGAAATATGATCTTAAAAGAATTGAGGATTCGATTCAACAATAGATAATTCCCCATTCCTTGATATCCTATTACGATAAACATATTCTCCATCCCGATGACCAGGGAAAAATCGATTCATACCTCTTTTTAGAAGCATGCCCACTCTAGAAGGCCCAACACCAGGTCACAAAGGAGGATCACCTCCTACCAAAAACACATTTGGTGCCCCTACCTCCCCCACCACACCATCAGAATGAAGACCAGAATCACAACGCTTTTTAAGACCAATGAAAACTTCAGCAGGATTAAAATAATCTTGAAGGGATGATTTTGTTTCTGATCAAAACCTTAGAAACCATTTTCGAAGGAGGAGAAATCCTCGGCCCGCCACCGCACCATCCTAAAACTAAATCACCTACATGAAATCTTATATATATATCATAGGTTATCTATATTTTTTTATTATTTAAAAATGAGGGATCAATTGTTTTTTGAATCTATATTGTTGTTCACTACAGAGATTATTATCATCCAGAAAGGCTATTGGTATTTTGAGATTGGTAATAAAACTCCAAGTGGCATCATAGGAAACATGGATCAAAAACCATGTAGATTGTATGGTACCATACCATGTATTTTATCGTCATGTTGAAAGGATGTATATGAGGGAATTAAATCATTTTGTATGGATCTCATTCCTTGTGAAGGCATCTTATGTTTAATGCTTATAATTTGAATCAGTGTCCCTGTTTTTCAGTTAATCCCCAACCCATTTATTGGTGAGGGAGTTTAATTAACACTTTTAAGATTTATTTCCCCAGAGTTTTATAAAATTTAGTGACTTATACCCAAATGGATTCCCTAAAATTTGAGTGGGTATTACACACTGAAGTTTCCCTTTTGTGGGGTTTATTATGATAATGCCTTGATCATTGAAGATCCCTAATCTCACCTGAGTCATGCTCAGTGTGAGAAATAAGAGATAGTAGGAGATAGAATACATTTCATATAGATACATGACTTACTCATTGAACATCCCTAATGGAACATGTTTCAAAACATTGTTAAGGGTATGACCCCACAAGGAAGAACATGGAAATCATACATGATATTGAGCATGAGCGTTAGGAAAGAATCCTATGTAAACTATTTATAACAGAAATCAAGGTCCTCATAGTTTCTTTGGGTTCTTGATCCACTAATGGATGATGAAAGATGGTAAACCCATAAGAGGTGGCTCCCATGTGTAAGAGTAAATAGAATGTCATTGAACATACACCAAGGTGGATTTCAATGATGGAATGAGGACTCCTTCTAAGGGAATGGGTGTTAAATGAGTGTATAAACATAGTCCATTATTGGTACTCACCTCATAAAGTGGAATGATCATCCGAAGACTCATGGTTGAGGGTTCACATTGATTGAGGGTTCATATCCAAGTATAACAGCTTTATAAGGCTGACACATATGAGAGTGTCTTCCTGAAATGGTTGACATGTATGAGGATGTCTGTTTGACATGTATAAGGATGTTTTTAATGAGGATAACTTGTCTTAGGATGATTGCCAGAGATGTTTGAGGGTTCCCTTATGATAAGGCTAACATGTTTGAGGATGTCTTCCTATCATTTCTGAGGACCTCCTTCTAACAAGGATGACTTGTATAAGGGTTGTCATGTGAATTGGTTGACATGTCTGAGGGATGTTTCAAGATTAGGCATACACATATAGGGACTTCACATGAAAATGATATCACATCTGAAGGGAATCACATGATCTGGATGATATGTTTGGGTATCTTCACATGATCCGGTTGACATGTCCGTATGTTTTTTACAGATCTCACTAACTTGTTCAGGTGTCTTCGCATGATCTCACTAAAATTTCTCTGTGTCTTCACATGATATGGATTGAATTTATGGGCCTATTCTCTTGATATGAATGATATAACCAAATTTCATAACGTGTTCTATGAATATATCACATAAATCACATGACCCCTTTGGATGAATTATCTTCATTTTCATGAAGCTTTTGTTGTTTTCATAATTCATCATGCAAACAGCTCAAATTTTTTAGTCATTTGCCTACTAAGGCCACACATGATCAAGCCGAAACGCTGAAGGTACTTTATGTGAACTATATGACATTTTATAGATCCTTCATGTTATTAATGGAATGATCACATGAATCAGATGAACCTACCGTATGACCCATTAAATCAGTCATTGGACTTATTAGGTGGAAGACACATACAATTGTGTGATCCTATTCTCTAGAAAGTTCAGTATTACCTATGTATATGTACCTTTTTAGGTTCAATGGAATATTTTATAATAATCACTTCCCCATACCTATTTCTCTTGGTATGATGATTAAGTCTATTATCTTATCTTGAGTTGGATGAGGGAATGTTCACAAAATTTGATAAAGCGTCATGTGTTTATCATGATCAATACACATGTCATTAATGATTTCATCAATTTCTTGTGTGATAAAAGGTGACTACATGACAATCCATCATTACCATATTTCATGAATCTATTCATTTTCAAATGGATTTTTCATGATCAGCCAACTTGTCTAAGAGCCTTCACAATATTAGGTCAACTTGTTTGAGAGCCTTCCCCAGATGGGGCTGAAAAGTCTGAGAGCCTTCACGAGATCAAGAAAAAATGTTAGAGGGACTCTGTGAGATCATGAAAAAAAAATTTGGGATTTAGGATGATCAAGAATGATATTTATATGTCTTAATGATATCATGGTAACATTTTCAAAAGCCTTCATGAGATATAGTTGCATGTCAGAGGGCCCTTGTGAGATCAGCCCAATATGTCTGAGGGCCTTCCCAAGATTGAGGCTAGATTATCAGAGGGTTTTTATGTGATCCATGAACTAACATGTGATGTGTGTAATCCCTTCACATTAAGATCAACACAACATAATTCACATAAGGATCCCATCATTTTCAACTTTATCAGCTAAATGCATCAACGGTTGTCAGAAGATTTCCCACTGATATGTCGCATGATCAGAAATAACCATATGAGGGTCTTTCATGCGATAATTAAGGATCTTATTAGGGGATTTTCGTGATCATGAGGGATTTTCTAATGGGTATTCTAGTGATCGGTGAAAATATTACACAAAGCGCATAACCCCTTTGCATGATGTTCCCAAGGTTATGTGATCGCAGGTCTTGTTGAAGGTCCCAAAATTCATGTATCCTAGATATTTTATCCCCATGTTTCCATTATTATTCATTATTCCCATTTGTGGTAAATTAATGCATATCCTTTGGGTGTTTCTTTGACCAAAATTTACCAATGTTCATTTGACGGGATTCAACAACTATAAAAGTGAAAAAAATTAACAAACCAATTGAAATTTTTGAAAATAAAGAAAAACATTGGAGTAATTGTAATGAATGGTTTATTATGGAATGAATAGGTATTTATAGAATGTAATATAACATTAGGAGTAGTAATTTAACCATTGAAATAGTAATTTCACCATCAGAATTGTAACCTGATTGTTGGAAAATGTATCATGATCATTGGGAATAGTAATTTGTCCTCAAAACAGTAAAATGTAATAAAAATAATATTTAACATGATAAAATGTAAATATTTTAATTCCATGAAATATATATCAGGACTAAAAAATCAGTGAAATTATAAACACATTTTTTAATAAACTGTATTTTAAGGTATTTCATAAAAATCAAAAAATTTATGTTAAATTTTAAAATTATCTATGATAGAAAATTATTCTCATAAAATGAATGTAATTTTTGGATTAATCACGTTGAAATTTTCTACAGGTGATTTTTTGGAAATTTCTTGAAATACATCATTTTTTAAGTGAATAGTAAAAATATAGTTTTTACAAAACCAATCTACTTTAATTGCATCATTCAAAATGTAACAATGACTTAATCAATTCAATAATTTTATGCTCGATCAGAATCATTTTTAATAATCTATATTAAACATGAAATTGAAATTTTCATGCCAAAAAGTAATTCCCAATGTCTAAAAGTCTAAAGTGCCCCTTTAAATAATTTTTTTTTCATTTTTCTCCTTTCCTTTTGATTAAACTAATAAATTAAAATTATAAAGTGTTTAAGAATCATAAAATCATATTATTTTATTCAAATATATTTCATAATATCAAAAATATTATTTTTAAAAGGTTTACCTTGGATATAATAATTTATTTATTATTATAACTTAAACATACCCATCTGTCTAACTATAACCCCCCTCTCTCCCGTTAGAAGACCACTTCTACCTCACCTAAAAAAGCAAAATATCTACCCAAATTCCATCTATTTAGACTATTTTAATCTTTATGGTTGTTTTTGATTTATTCAACTCCAATCATTCATGGAGTTTTGTTCCATTGAAAAAAGAAACACTGATAATAGGATATGTTTTCATTTAATTTTTTTGTCTCATTTTCCTCTACTCTTCCTAGTTTTCTCTATTCCATTAAAACCCAAATATTATAGAATTAGTTGAGTAGTATGTTAGGATTTTATTAATTTTGTTAATATACAATAATTATTATATTTAATACACCTTTATATTTCATACTTCTATTTCCTCTTTTTTGACAATGTGCAATCAATAGTCAGTTAATAACTCATGATGACATTGTCAACTCTCAAATTATCACAAATAATATGGATGAGTATAATGGAATATTTATAATATATAAATTAATAAATATATGTTTTCTATGCGTCTTAAGTTAATATTAACAATTTATAAATATCAATAAAGTAAGATCATTAAATCAAAGCAATATGGGATATTTTAAGGAAAATATGATATCAAAACATTTTACTTTTAACAAAAAGAATTAGTAAATATAATATAATTATTATAATTAATCAATAGTTGAAAATTAACATAATTCTCTTATAGTAACATGTTTTAATAAACCTGTTTTTATTATATTTTATGTGGGAAAGAGATGAAATAAATTGGGATCTATGGTCTGAGGAATATTGGACCCACCCTTCTTTTGGGTTATCTCCTCTTTAATAATATTTTTTATGGATATTTTATGTGTCATGATCATTTATGTGCCAATAAAAATTAAAATTTATATCGTCTATTACACACTAAGACAATGTCAAGTAGGGTCGAACCAAAGATAATGGGGTGAGTGATCAAATAGGTTAGTTTTAAGAAAAATCGCATAGGAATAGAGATGAATATATATTTTTAAACATTTATTATTCATGAAAAGAAACAATTGAGGATGTTGATATGAAGTATATTATACAGTAAATAAATTAAAAAAATATTTTTAGTGCTACAAATAATGATGAGAAAATGCAAGGTGGATTTCAACTGTCTTGTTTGAAATAATTTCATTCTTCATGGGAAATTTATTGCATGTGACATATGAAAATGATCAAGTCAATCTAATTAAAAAAAAGTGTAGTCTGTAGTTGGATGATTCTTTTAGCATTCATCTTTTAAGATTCATCCAAACAAGAAATAATTGAATGAAATGTCACGATAATCGTTCTTATTGAATGATTCAGATAATTTGAAATTTAATATCAAGAAGCACAAAAAAATTTATAAAGAAACAAAATGTCATGAAGAAGTAAATGTTTAAGACTAGATGTTCAATTCCCTGAGAAATAATTTTAACTGAGAAACATTTATAATTAAAAATACTCACATGAGTAATATCAAATAGAGATAAATAAAAAAGTAAAGTGACAGATCAAAATTATTATCCATTGAGATGAAAACTTTCTCCCCCCATTTCATCTTTAACTTCCTCCCTTCGATGAAGTCCTGCGCATACTCACCAGAAAAATTCTTTTTCTATACTCAAGTAGTTATTAAAAGTCCAATAGTTTCTCTTGTGAATAATCATCGATGAAGTCTTCTTATCCTATATTGAAATACCTTTATTTATGTTTCACGCTAATACCAGCTTCACAAACAATGTCACCTTCTTTGGAATCAATCGCCTCAAAATCCTCCACATGGAAATCTTCGACTGGTCATTGTTACCTTCACCTAACCCAAAATGAAATCTTATAACTAAATAAGACCAACCTTCATGTGCCTTGCTTTGAAATTAAGTAAAATGAACCAAGATGCACCCTCGACTTAATTTATTATTCAATGTCTTCTACAACAGATTCTAAAAGTTTCTCAAGATATTATTTGAGAACGACGCCTCCTTGTGTAGACTATGATTTTCAATTTAAGATGCTAGGGAACCCCTAAAATTCAATTGCCCTCGACATCTCCTCTTCTCTTTGGTTGATACCCTGAGACACCCTCAGTAACAACCAACCTGGAAAATTATTATCTTCCTCCTCTGGATAAAATCAGTTAATGTCCAACTTCAATCATCTTAGATGCATCTGGTTAGACAATGTCAACAATAAACATGGTAGATCAGCAATTCACCCTTTTCGAGCTTTGTTCAGCTTCTCGCATATAGGTCAGTACATATAAGACCATGGAATGCATCTAGAGTTTACTAAAACAATTTATCAATAAACTAGTGTGAACCTATCAACAAATTCATGATCATAGTGTTGGAGAGGAAAGAGGTCCCCTATATATTCAGAACACCTGAAGTCAAATGAATGCCAATATCAGCGCGTCGAGGCTCGAAGATCCTCTCAACCCAGTTTTATGATCATATATTCTTCGTTATATTTCAGATTTTCTTCATCAGGATCTTCATTGGATACAACACAGAAGTTTTTCACATCATCAATATTATTGCAGTAAAACCCCATTACACCACTCACCGCCTTCGAAGACCAATCAATTTTGAAACACAGCTTCTACATCGAATTTAATCTCCTTCTTTAGGATCATCAAACTTGGCTCATACTTTGTTCCATATTTTTACATCTACGGATGTCAATTTATTCTTAATTCGGTCAAGGAAAATCTATATTTATCATCCTTGGCGAACTCAAATTACATTGAGATCAAAATCAAACTCAGACTAGTAAAACTAGAATAGTGTGAGTTAGAAATTTGGGCATCATCCTTAGATTTAGGACTGTTTGGGGTCACAACTACATTTAAAATTGGTCTCATCAAATAAATATTGATCTCACTCCATCCCCTTCAATCGGTTCATCGATCACAGTATAAATTCTTCGATCGGATTGGAATGGATTTGAATTTGGTTGTCAAATTACAACAAATGGATGTTCATCGATCTTAATCAGTAATCAGATGAGATTTCAAATCTAGATTGGGGTCGTGTCTCAGTATCAAATTATGATTACTGGTTTGTTAATCTTATTCACAGATCACCTTCTTGAATATTTTTCATTCGGATGAAGCTCAACATGAGTTTCATCAGTCTTCGGTTGAGCTCTTATTCCTAACAAGCATAGTCAGTCCTCCTCTTTCCATTTGTGGTCATAGGGTTTCTGTAAGTAGATTTCCTAGAAATTATAAATTACCCTTATTGCCGCACTATGTGGTTGGGGTGGCAAGGGGTGGGGTATGGGGTGCAGGTTGCACGATCATGTCCCCAGACCATGTTTTCTTGTAATGTGAGTTGTAAATAGAACCCACCTTTTAATTATAAATTAAGCTTATTGAAAGTATTAAGACATTGAAAACTAAAGATTAAAAATTCTAACCAAAATTAATTAATTATTTAATAATTAAATTATAAGTTAGAAAAAAATTTAAATCTACTAAATTAAATTTTAAAAATTCAATAAATTCAAATTCCAAAATTAGAAAAACAGTTTGATATAAAAATTCAAATAAACATAAACATAGGAACAAAATATTTTAAATTAAATTCATGTTCCACTAATTAAATAAAAGTATACAAATATAATATTTAATTACTAAACATCAATATTGAAATGGAAATAATAAAAATTAACATGAAAAAATAAAATTAGAAATAAAATAAAAATAAATTGAAGGTAAGGAAAAAATAATATTCTAAACATAAAAACGAAAATTTAAACTCAAAATTAAGAAACTAATAATTTCAAAAAAAAAGTTTACTATAGTATAATTATTGAACAATTATGGAACATTAGAATAATTAAATAATTAAAATCTTTATAAAATTTTGTGGAAGACAATGTGAAATAAAATCTGCATTAAATTCCCTTATACTTAGTTTGTCCTCAATAAATAATTTAATATCCTTGCGTTCAAAAAACAGTAATTCCATTATGAAATTATTTTCAAGAATATTTTCCCCAATGGATAAATTCATGAATAAAACTTAATGCTCTCTCAGATAAAAATTATTTAGTGAAACGTTGGTTACTATTTTAAAAAAATGAATGGTTTTGATTTTTTTATTTAATTAAACAAATATATTTATGCATTTAAAAGGGTATTTCAAACATCTATTTACCTTCAGAATAATTAACACACATAATTAGAAGATATAATAATTATACACTCTGTTTGGATGAACAAATTTGACAATTACAAGGCACCATAAATAACTCATCCAACAACTTAAAGAATTTAAGAATGAAAAAATGAAATAAAAATAAGCTCAACATGGATTGAGATTTTCCTTTAATACCCCATTTAGAGACATAGTTTATAAGTCTGATTCAAATCAAAATTCCTTAAAAATGATGGACATATAAAATTTTCCAAAATATTGACTAAAAATAACTTAATTTAGGAAAATAAAAATGATATGATTTATGCAATTGGATATATGGAGTAATTAATTGTTAGCCTATTTAATGTGAAAAAAACATTCAACTTTGAGAACAATTGTTTCCATTGAAAAATTCATAAATGATTCATAGAAACTCACAGTTTTTGAAAAATAAATAATGGGTTCTTGGCGGTGTTTACATTAAAGATCGGTTTAGCTAATTTGAGAAGACACCCTCAACCACACTTAAACTCCAACAATTTATCCATTGTTTAACCTCAATGTGGAATAAAAAAACTGGGATTTTTGGTCCAAAACATGTTTTCAATTTAGTATTATAGTGACATGTTGGTCACAATGAATCTATAATACCATTTTCCCCAAATATTAAAGTATTTTTTCAAGAGAAAATTTAAAGGTTCATGCTTAATCACAATGAAGAAACACAAAGATAAACTAATACCAAACTAGTTTCTTCAATAGTTATTCTAGATGTTAACAGTTTTTTAGCATAAGTTTTTATGCATTTTTTAATTTTGTTTGAAAATGATTTACAAAAGAGAAAAGAAATCCAACAATAACACCATCAATTAAATCGTATCATAAAATTTTCATGATATTGGAGGAAATCCCCCCCCCCCTATCACACTAAAAATACTCACAACTCAACTCAATGGTAACCATCTTAACACACTAATAATCCTCATAAACGAACAAATAAAGGGGTCTGGGGACTCAATCCCACAACCGATGCCCCAAACCCACCCCTCCTGCCACCCTAGCTATTGGGAATAATCAATATATACCTATTGCATTATAGTAAAATTTAAAATCTAGATTATAATTTCAATAGCTATATTTATATTATTATTTATATTCATAATATTAATAAATATCATATTAAATATATGTTTATATATTTTAAATATATATAATAAATATTAGATTATATATAGGGGTAGGTAGGAAAAAAATAAAAAAAACATAAATGCACATGAGGTCCATTTTGATCAAAAAACCAAATTTGAGGGTGAGGTCCACGCGTTGAGATGATTTAAATCCCGCCGCCTCTCCTGTAGATCCATACCTACTTTACAGCCTCCAATTGACTTTATGCGTAAACGTCTCCCGCTCTATAAGGTCTTATTCAACCTATCAGTTTCGTTCTTTCCACCACATCAAGTGTAAGTTTTTTAATCACATCACTATTATTTCTTGTGCCATATCATGTTAAATTTCTCTATGATATTGAATTTTACCTAAAAACTATTCTAAATATTCAATATTCTAGTCTTTAATATGTTCGTTTATTGCCAGAATGTCATATTCTAATTGAAATTATATTTGTAACTGGTTGTTCCAAGGATTTTTAATACATTTACAGTGAAACAAATTATGAAAATTATAATTTTCAGTGTACTATATTTTGTGTGTCACCTCTCCCCATACATTCTTACATACTTTTAATTGGGATTATGATTAGTATTTGAGGGTTTATGGACTTTTCTTTATGCAATGTTTTTGAATGAGGGATTGCATGTTGCATGTTCTTCTTCTCAACCCAGTTAACTCTTCCCAGAACTTATGGGGATTTACTTTATTTACCTACTGTTTATGTGATGAGGCTTAGACTAATCCCTCATGTTGGGTATGCTTAAATCAATAATTCAAGAGGGAATGGTGGTTTCAAAGACATTTTAATTTTTTCTATATTTGAGACATGGAATTATTAGAATATGATTGTACTTACAAGTCCTGATAATCTCATTTTATTGAATCTAGATTTCTTTGAAGAAGCTAGGTAATTAGGATTCTAGGAATGAGTTCATGTTTTGATTATTAAATTGTCCCCACAAATCCTACACCCATGGGATCAAATAAACTGAATATCATGCACAATATCTCCAACATAAATAAACATAAACACTCTTAACATGGAAAAATGTGTCTTTTTTACTTATGTGATGTGGTTTAGACTAACATGTATGGTCCTTTATATATGCACAATGTTAAAATACAGGTGGGAAAATTAAATTCAAATATGTAGGATAGGGTAGTCCTAATCCTTCACCCATGGGTGATCGGATAAATCGAATCCCATGAATAATATCGCCAACATATATAAACATGAAAACTCTTAACATGAACACTATGTGGATTATGTTAAATGTTATGAGACTACAATGAAGATTTTTGGTAGAATCACTCTTCTTTCAATCTTAGAACACTAGCTTGGTTCATCAGTGGTATTTTAAAACTATCATAGATCAGGATAAGAAAAGAGGATGAATGTAATCTAGGATAACTGTGATGGATATTAAGTATTTTCTATTACATAATGGCCTATGGACAAAAAGAAAATACTGTAACATGTCACTCAAGAAGACTTCAGTGTATCGCCCCACTCCCTACTACCTATCATTCCCATGGTTTCATCCATCATATCGTCTGTGTTGTCACATCACCTGCCGCTTGGTCGTATAAACCTCACACCACTCATTCCATCTTCGTCTTCTTCTCGCCCACTCCTCTCTGAAATCTCACTTTAAATTGTCTCCAAGTTTACTTTTTATCCGTACAGGTGATCCCTCAAAAACATCCCTCTACCTCATCTCGACTCTACCACCAAGGCACCCCACCTCTGTGTGTTTCCCACCTATACCCAAGAAATAATCCTTGCACACAAAGGAAGCCTCAAGTAGTTTCACCCCATCACCATATTCCATTGCCTGCCATTTCGTCTCTCCTCGACCCGCCATTCTCTATAATCCAGCACATCAAGCAAGCTATCCTACTGTTTCACTCCACCTTTAGTTACACTCCCAACAATACTACCCTATCTTCCTTCATATTTATTGTCTCCCTTGTCCCACTCTCATGCTAGTTTTCATCCCCCCATTACCTCATATCCACTCAACCACCAAGACACCCCACTATCTTGTGCTACCATCATCTGCCTCTTCTGTTCTTTACCAACAAGAAATCACTCATCAGTGGTGTCTCCCCCACTTTTACTTACATCCCCAACAAGCAAGAATTATCTTTTTCATATTCCCTTTACTGTCATTTCGTTGTATATATGTTTACACTACACACTCCACCTTTTGTTACCCTACATTACTGTTCATTCATCCTCTGAATTCGTCGCCTCACCTCGACCCACCACTCTGTAATCCATCCTATCAAGCTAGACCCTCAACCTCTATTCCAGTTACCACTGACATCTATCTCATCGGACGTCCTCCAAAAAAAATAATTGTATGTTGTTCATTTTTCATAATATTTCTACTTATATCTTGTCATTGAGATTTCACTTATCCCAAATCAGTTTAAAACTAGTACTTTTAGTTATTATTATAATTTAGATTTATTTTTAATAATTTTTTATATATACATTACAAAAATTTATTTAAGTTGTTACATGTCTTTGATGAACACACACAATTACAGATTGTTTAATAAATATTTGGAAAAAACATGTCTAGTAAAAATGTTATCTTTTTAGAAGTAGAAATAATGGATTTGATAGGGGAAAAAGAATGGCGTAATAGTATTACAGAAATATTTTTGAAATATATTCATGAATTCGGTGTATCTTATGATAAAAAATATTCTTTCACATGATATAAAGGAAATACATTGCAGAAGAAAGTTCCTGAACTTTATATAAATGAGTACACACAAATCTATAAAAATATTGAATATAAAATGAAGAATGTTCTATATAAAGTTAATTATCATTTGATAATGAGACTTCATATCGATACTAGTTTCATTACTGGTTCAGCTTTTTGAGGAGTGAGTCTCGACTTATTTATTTTTTTCACATTTCTTGAAATATTCTTATTTTTATATATTGTTTCTTTAATTATATTTTTTATTATGTAGAAAATGTACAAAGTGATGGAATATGTAAAATGTGGTTCTTATTTTATTTTGATAGTTGGATGAAATATTGAGGATAAAAGAGTTATGTTTTGAAGATTTTAAAATATATGAGATACTATCTAGGGTAATGATGGATATGAAAAACTAATAAGGGGTTCAGATAATATACCTGATTTCAAAGTATATTTTATTACCAAAGTAATTTGGGTGAGTAATTAGAAATTGTAAATTACTTTATTTTATATTATCATTATATATTTAATGTGTTTTACATACAACAAAAATTTAATGAAATTGATGATGAAGATTAAAAATTTTGCAATATATACATTATCTATGGTGAAGTTTTTAATCTTTATACTCAATGTCTGATCATGTTGTCGAGCACCTCAAATTAGTTATTTAATTTTGACTAGAATTTCTGCAGTATAGCAGCAACCCTAGGTCGTCTCTCGACGAATCCTAAGATAATTAATTTAAAACGAGGGTTTTGATTATGAAAGTAGAAGGTGAATGAGGTTTTTTAGAACTTGTGGGTTTTATTATTAAAGATGAAAATAGAAAATGAAAGTGATAAAATAATTTAGAGATTAACAGAATTAATTAAGTGTGATCAACCCGGGGTACTCTCATGATGTTCATCCTTCATCACTTCATGATATGGGGTCATGATCTTTTAATACCTGGTTTATAACACCGAGAACAACAATTTTACGGATTTTATACTAGGATACCTCCTAGTGTTCATTCGAAAACACACAATGATTCACCGGACACCGCTGATGATTGGGTGAATTGTGTTTGACTTCATAACCAAAACTCACCAAGGAAACACATGAAGACCTCGATGCGATGTATAGGTTTTTATGTTATTTATTTTTGATACCATGACATATATTTACATGTACTTGATAGTGCTAATGTGAGTTTAATTTACCAATATAAACCACACAGACACCTCAATTGAAAGGGGAAAAAGAAAGTGGTGAATGGGGTGTGAAACATCACATGAATGGGTACCCCCAAACATGACCATACGAGTTGAGCATGACATACCAGTACATAACTCAATAAAATAAGAATATGGGATGATGAAAAACAACACAACAACCTATAATTCAAAAGATCATTCAAATATTACAAACATGAAGCTTGGGATTTACATCACGTTCCTCCCCGGGTGATCACAAGGGGTTTAGAAACCCATGGGAGAGGAAGAAGAAGAAGTTGTTGAAGTAGAACTTCCCATATCCTCTAGAACATCTAGTGGTGTTGATAAGACTCCTTGTGGACTCCAAAATGGCAGCACCTTGCCTCCTGGCCGAACTTGAAAATGGGGATCCCAAGGAGTCATTTTATAGAAAAAATGGAAGGTGGTTTTAGGCACACAGATTTCTTCAATCCAGTTGAACCACACGTTTCGACCTATAGACAGCCTTATCTCGCTTTGTAGAAAATATAAAAGTTTATCCCCACCTCTTTTATGTATCCACCGAAATTTTGGCACCATTTGGAAAATTACAGCTCTAGATATTGATAAAATATAGAACATGTCATTTGACTTGGTCCATCTTTGATTCATTGGACAGATCAGTTTGTGTGGGAATCGTAGAGGAAGAATGGGGCTTCGGTTCCTTAATATGAAATGTAGCCCGTAAAATTTTGGACCGTCCCACAAATGTTCATCCCATTTTGATGCACGGTTCAGTAGAAATATGTATTTGATTCCACTGGTGTTCTTGGATCATGTGCAGATTGGCCCAGCTTTATTAGAATTCATCATGGGTTCTCCAAATCACCTCCACCTTCAATATAATTATCCAAAAAAGTAACATTTCTCTTTTTAATAGTGTTAAACACAAAATAATTGAATCAAAAATGGAGTGAAAGTTGTTATTATACTTGTAATTTTCAATACAATACCAGTTTAATACATTGGTATAAGGGTGAAATAAAACAGTGAATCGTGGTACGATCACACCCCCACACCTAAACATTTTCACTCTTGGGAAAAGTCACATATCCAAATAAAATGATGAATATATATATATATATATATATATTTCCAACATCATGAATATTTAACATTTGAAGAATTTTTAATTCACCAAAGTAATGTTATCAATGCACGAACCACACTAAGGAGTTCTTCCCAGTGAAAATGGAAAAAGATGTCTCATAAATCATATCAAAATAAAATTCAAAGAGATTCATGACACCAACATGAGCAAGGAATTAAAAAGTCAACCATTCCACTAACTCTCCATTTGTGTGTGTGAAAACCATTCCATGATATTCTTTCCACTTTCTATCAAATAAATATAGGTTATTTTAACATTATTCATCTTTAAATGATTTTTCACCGAACATGTCCTACATCCTTTGAAATCATATTTCAAGACCCACTCACTTAAGAAATCCCAGAAGTCAAACCATAAGCTCCAGACCTAGATAACCCCATACGTTGCACATTTCATCACTCCCCTCATTTATAATTTTTTTTGAAGTTTCACTTGGAACAAATCTCACACTCATCTCTCAACACTTGTTTGATCTCCTCGCGACACTAATTTAAATAGTTATAAAAAGATAAAAGGTTGAGGAGGGGTGTTTTTTGACCTACCCAAGATAGAAAAATTTTTTTGAGGGCGTATAGCAGTCAGACATTAGGTACACACGCATAGGTCAATCTGGTACAGTAATGAAACAGATCAGATAAGGAATGAACATATTAAAATATCATTTAAAGCTGAAAAATATTAACCCAACATATATTTATCTTATATTAAGTAAGAAATATTCACACTTTGTGTTTTGGTGCAAAAAGTTGTAGAGATATTAGTGACACAGTTTTCCCAAAAACTACTCACACAAGGGGCATCAATCATCTCCAAGGATTCACATAGATATGACCATTTATATCATTGACAGAAAACAAATTCACTAAAAAAAATAACTCCCTGATGTTAAATTCATACAAATATTATTTTTACCCTTCATTATGGTATTTTTAATTTCACCCCTTTATGGTCACCATATCATCGAACATTGAAATTATTGATGGGGAAAAATGAAAATTCCAAAAAAAATGCTAAAAATGGAAGAAAAGAGAAAATGATGAAAATTCCTAACTAACCCAGCAATGTATCCACCCCCCCCCCCACACCTAGAATGTGCAGTGTCCTCACTGAAATAATTGAGAATGTGATAAGGAAGGATAAAACCAAGTGTGTTTTATTTGTATGATGCGTCGAGAAGGTGGATTTCCTCCATTGGATTCTTCGGAAAATCCTCATAGAAGTGTTTAAGTCACTTCCCATTGATGGTAAGACTTCGTCTGCTCTGCTCATGAAAAACCTGTATTGCACCAAAAGGGTAAACATTAGTAACAGTATAAGGACTGAGCCATCGTGAACGAAGCTTAGCTGGGTGGAGCTGAAGCCTGTAATTGTACATGAGGACCTTCTCACCAATATGGAACTTCCGCTGGTGAATCATGCTATCATGAATAGCCTTTGTTTTCTCTTTATAGATCCGGGATTTTTCATATGCATCACGTCGAATTTCTTCCAACTCTTGAATCTGCAGCTTTCTTTGCTCACATGCATATGAAAGGATCATATAACATTGTTTAACAGCCTAATATGCATGGTTTTCTACCTCCACTGGGAGGTGACAAGCCTTTCTAAACACAATACTATATGGTGGCATTTCGATCGGGGTTTTAAAAGCAGTACAGTATGCCGAAAGTGCATCATCCAAGCACAAACTCCAATCTTTCCTATTGGGTTGTACCGTTTTTTCCAAGATTCATTTAACGTCCCGATTTGATATTTATTCTTGTCCATTAGTTTGGTGGTGATATGTAGTAGAGACTTTATGATCAACCCCATACTTACGAAGAAAATTTTTCATGTTGCGATTGCAAAAAATGTGATCCCTGATCACTAATGATGAATCTTGGTAAACCAAACCTACTAAAAATTTGGGACCTCACAAAATCAACAACCACTCGAGAGTCATCAGTCCTGGTGTCCTTTCCTTCAACCCATTTAGATACATAGTCAAAATCAAATAATATGTACACAAATACAAATGAATTTGGAAAAGGCCCCAAGAATTCAATGAACCATGCATCGAATATCTCACAAAATAACATGGGCTGTTGGGGAATTGCATTCCTCTTGGAGATATTCCCTGTGAATTGACAATGACTACATGACTTGAAAAATATATAGGCTTCCCTATATAATGTTCGCCAATAAAGTCTTGAGTCAAGGACCTTTCGATCTATACGTTGAGAGCCAATGTGGCTTCTACAGGCCAAAGTTTGGCAGAAGGTCCAAATAGAGGTGAACTCATGGTCAGGGACACACCTACGAACAACCTGGTCACTACAGATCCTCCACAAATATGGCTCATCCCAAATGTACCATCGAGAATCATGTTTAATTCTCTTGAATTGTGCAATGCTAAAATTAGTGGGGACCCTAGATGTTGCTAGAAAATTCACAATGTCCGCATACCAGGGGTAAGGTCCACAACATTACAAAGTTTCTCATGAGGGAAGAATTCTCCAATGGGGAGAGGTGACTCAACATGATGGTCCAGTGGTGGGGAAATCCTAATATTGTGGCAAGATACCACATTTTCCACCCCCATCTTATCGATAATCTCAAGTTCAAACTCTTGGAGTAGGATCATCCACCGTATGAGACGGGGTTTGGATTTAGGTTTCTTTAAGAGAAATCAAAGGGCAGCATGGTCGGAAAACACAATCACTTTTGACCCAAGAAGATATGAACGGAACTTTTCCAAGGAAAAAACAATATAAAGGAGTTCTTTTTGTGGTTGTGTAGTTTACCTAGGTAGGGTCAAGGGTACGTGAGGCATACGCAATGACATGAGGAGCCTTCTCAGCCCTTTGTGATAAAACTGCCCCAATTGCAAAGTTAGAGTCATCACACATAAGCTCGAAGGGGATATCCCACCTTGGTGGTTGGATTATGGGAGGTGATGTGAGACTCTTTTTTAGTGAATTTAATTAATCCTCACAATTTTTATCAAACACAAACTCAGAATCTTTTTGTAGTAACCAGGAAAATAGAAGTGTAATCTTACTAAAGTCTTTAATGAATCAGCGGTAAAAACCAGCATGACCCAAGAAATTTTGCACCTCACGAACACATTTTGGATATGGAAGGGTTGAAATTAATTCAATTTTAGTTTTATCAACTTTAATTCCATTATTTGAAATGACATTCCCAAGAAATATCCCCCGCTCAACCATAAAATGGCATTTCTTATAATTTAAAACATGATCGTTTTCAATGCAGCGGCGGAGAATAGAACCTAGGTGTTCCAAACAATCATAAAAAGAAGATCCATATACCGTGAAATCATCCATAAAGACTTCCATACAACTCTAAAGGTACTCAAGAAAAAATAATCAACGTACATCGCTGAATAGTACCAGGAGCATTACATAGACCGAATGGCATCCTTCAGTATGCAAATGTGCCGAATGGACAGGTAAATGTTGTCTTTTCTCGGTCCTCAAGGGCTATATGGATTTTTAAATAACCTGAATCTCCATCAAGGAAACAATAATGGGACTTACCAGCCAATCTTTCTAACATTTGGTCAATGAAAGGTAATGGAAAGTGTTCCTTTTGCGTGGCTTGATTCAGTTGATAGTAGTCAATACATACTCGCCAACTGTTTTGCACACGTGTTAGAACCAATTCATTCCTTTCATTTGACACAATTGTTATTACTAATTTTTTAGGCACAATTTGCACTGGGGTAATCCATTTACTATCAGATATAGGATAAATGATCCCCGCAGCAAGTAATTTACTAACATCCAATTTTACCACTTCAAGGAGAGTGGGATTCAACCGGCATTGACATTTTCTTACGAGCTTATCCTCATCATCCAAAAGTATATGGTGTATACAAATAGATGGGCTAATCCTGAGAATATCATCCAATGTCCATCCTATTTCATTTTTACACTCTCTTAAAAGTGTGAGCAGTTTCGATTCCTATTGTGGAGAGAGGTTATTGATAATAATGATGGGCAGTTAGTTAATACCCTCAAGATATGAATATTTTAAATTAGAAGGAAGTGGTTTATGTTCCAACACCAGTGGTTTCTAGATTGAGGGAGGGGATTTAGGGGGAGTGAGGTACATTAAACTGTCTATTTGCTCATGTTTATTCTCTAAATATAGAGAATCTATAGAAATTAGATTTGAAGAATCATCAACGGTCATGGGTACCTCATAATGAACACACTCATCAATTAAATCACAACATTTACACTTTTCAGAACCCACACAACACTCAAAACATGACTCCAAACTCAAATAATCCAAGGGTGAAGAAGAAGAAAATGAATCTGAGTATGGGTCGAGAAGAGAATTGTGTGCGTGTGGATCATTTCAGAGCACTTCCATCAAATAGATTGGAAGTGTGGAGTTCTCTTCAATAGGGTGTTCCATAGCCTCAAGGATGTTAAAACCGAACTTTTCTCCTCCAAATTCCGTGGACAGCGTACCACTATGAACATTGATGTTTGTATTTGATGTTTTTAGGAATGGCCTCCCATGTATGAGAGGAGAATGTCCTTGGGTTCGGGTATCTTCCATCTCAAGAATGAAGAAATCAGCAAAGAAGATGAGATTCTTCACTCGTACAAGGACATCCTCAATCACTCCTTTTGGATGCGTTGTACTCCAGTTGGCAAGTTGCACAACAATGCATGTTGGTTGAAGCTCTCCAACCTGTAGAGAATTATACATGGAGTGAGGCATTACATTAATGGAATCACCTAAATCTAGCATAGCATCAGAAAAGTAGGTCTCCCATATGGTAAATGGTATCGGGAATGTGTCTGGTTCCTTGAATTTGGTTGGCATTGCTGGTTGAATCAAGGACGAGACATTCCTACCCATTTTGACTATCTCATTTCTCTTTAGCCTTCGTCTATGGGTGAAATGTTCTGTAAGAAATTTGATATAACGGGGAATTTCCTTGACTGCATCAAATAAAGGAGTATTAAATTGAACTTTTTTAAATGTATCCATTATCTCATTATCAATATCATTATCAGAATTTTTCTTAGATTTAGAGAGTATTTTTGGGAAAGGAAGAGGAATGGATTGTTCATTTTAATCATCAATGATAATTTGATTTCCCTTTTTATTTTGTTTTACATTACATATAATTTTTTAGGGTTGGGAAGGATTGTTTTCAAGAGGGGGACATACCTGTTTCATAGAATTAGTATAAGGAGAAGCTTCTTTACCACTACGAAGTGTAATTTCACATACATTACCTTTGTCCTTCAGATTGTCAATGGGTTGGGATTGTAGTTGTCTAGACCCTTGCATCTTAATCTCACCTAGGGTGTTCGCCAATTGTCGCACTTGAGTTTGTAGGTCTTGAATTGCTGATTGTGTGGTCTGTTGGAACTGAAGGTTCTAGGTTTCCATTTGTTTCACCATATCCTCGAGGCTTGGTTCATATTTTGGAGGAGGATGATTTTTTTGAGATGTTGATGGATAATAAGTTTTCATACCTTGTCCTTGTTGATACCAATTCTACTTAGGGTAGCTTGAGTTTTCTCCTTGTCGGTACTGGGGTTGTGTCTTCCACCCAGGGTTTGGATTTGGCCTGAATTGTTCTTGCTTGAAGGGAGGAGATTGTTGGAATGGATGACCTGGGAACACAACTGCACAAGACTCTGATTAATATTGAAGTTGTGGGCACTGGTCAGAAAAATGAGTGTTATCAGAACAAATACCACAATGTAATGGAATAGAAGTAGAGTGTGAGTTACCTTGTGCTTGAGCTAATTGCCTTAGAAGGGTATGAATCTCATCAAGTTTATTATCTAATTTTTTTCTAATGTTGAATGACTTGCCTAATGAACTCCTCGGGTTGGTGCAATTTCTCTTGTACCAAATTGTTGTGCATTTAGAGCCATGTTGGCTATTAAGTCACGAGCGGCGGAATGTGTTTTATCAACTAGGGCACCACCAGCTCCTGCATCAATCATTCCACGATCCATGGGGATAAGTCCCTCATAAAAGTATTGGATTAATAGTTGTTCACTAATCGAGTGGTGGGGGCAGCTTGAGCAAAGTATTTTGAATCTCTCTCAGTACTCATGAAGGGTCTCTCCTTGTGATTTCCTAATTCCACAGATTTCTTTCCTAATTGATTTCATTCTAGAGGCAGGGAAGAAATTCTCTAAAAATAGTCTTTTAAGGTCATTCCAACGCCCAATTGTGGTAGGCAAATAGTATAGCCAATCTTTGGCATAACCATCAAGGGAGAAAGGGAAGGCCCTAAACTTGATTAAGTCCTCAGACACATTTTGGGGTTTCATGGTTGAACAGACTATATAAAATTCATTAAGATGTTTGAGAGGGTCCTCCCTGGGAAGACCATAGAATTTAGGAAGTAGGTGGATGACACCGGATCTCATCTCAGTGTTGGCTACTTTCTCAGGATATTGGATATACGCAGGTTGGTACTCCACATCAGGGGTGGTAAGTTCTTTTAAAGTTCGATTATTTGAAGCCATATTTTCTTGGGTTTGATTGGGTTCAATTTTGGATTGGTTTATAACAACTTGAGGTTACAAAAGGGGTTCCTCAATGTTAATTGATTTACCTTCTCTTAATTCCTTGATTTGTGTGTGAAGTGACTTTTCAATTTCAGGGTCAAATTCAAGTAGTGTTCCTTTACTAGATCGGTTCATGCAAATAATTTGTGAAGTTTCTTTTTGAATATGGATAAAATAACTTAAGAAGGGTGAAAATAGAATATAATGTTGTAATAAAGAATTATATAGAGGGAGATGGAGATGAAGAAGAGAGAGAGAGAGAGAGAGAAAGAACACACCAAAAACAACAAAAAATAAAGACAAAACCCTAATCAAAATCAATAAAATTAGGGTGGGGTATTTAAATGAGTATTAATTAAAAAGTAAAATAATTAAATAAAAGGAAATAAATAAAAAAATTATCTTGGATCCCCGGAAACGGCACCAAAATTTGATCATGTTGTCGAGCGCGTCAAATTAGTTGTTTAATTTTGACTAGAATTTCTGCAGTATAGCAGCAACCCCTGGTCGTCTCTCAACGGAGCCTTAGATCATTAATTTAAAAAGAGGATTTTGATTATGAAATTAGAAGGTGAATGAGGTTTTTTATAACTTGGGGGTTTTATGATTAAATATGAAAATAGAAAATGAAAGTGACAAAATAATGTAGAGATTAACAGAATTAATTAAGCGTGATCAACCTGGGGTACTCTCATGATGTTTATCCTTTATCACTTCATGATATAGGTTCATTATATTTTAATACCTGGTTTTTAACACCGAGAACTAGAATTTTATTGAGTTTATACTAGGATACCTCCTAGGGTTCAGTTGAAAACACACAATGATTCACCGAACACCACTGATGATTGGGTGAATTGTATTTGACTTCATAACTGAAACTCACCAAAGAAACACACGAAGAACTCGATGCGTTGTCCAGGTTTGTATGTTATTTCTTTGTGATACCATGACATAAATTTACATGGCCTTTAAAGTGATTATGTGAGTTCAATTGACCAATATGAACCACACAAACACCTCAATTGAAAGGGGGAAAAGAAAGTGGTGAATGGTGTGTGAAACATCACATGAATGGGTACCCCCAAACTTGACCATATGAGTTGAGCATGAAATAACAGTACATAACTCAATAAAATAAGAATAAGGGATGATAAAAAATAACACAAAAACCTGGAATTCAAAAGATCATTCAAATACTACAGACATGAAGCTTGGGATTTACATCACGTTCCTCCCCGGGTGATCCCAAGGGGTTTAGAAACCCATGGGAGAGGAAGAAGAAGAAGATGTTGAAGTAGCACTTCCCATAGCCTCCAGAACTTATAGAGATGTTGAGAAGACTCTTTAGGGACTCCAAAATGGCAACACCTTTCCTCATGGCCGAACCTTCAAATGGAGAGCCCAAGGTGTTATTTTATAGGAAAAATGGAATGAGGTTTTAGGCACACAAATTTCTTTAATCCACTTGTACGACGAGTTTTGTCCTTCAGACAGCCTTATCTCACTTTGGAGAAAATATAAAGGTTTTATCCCCACCTTGTGGATGTCTCCACCGAATGTTTGGAATCATTTGGACAAATAAATCTCTAGATATTGATAAAATACAGAACACCTCATTTTACTTGGTCCAGCTTTGATTCCTTAGACAGATCAGTTAGTATGGGAATCGTAGAGGCCGAATGGGCCTTCAGTTCCTTCATAAGAAATGTAGACCATAACATTTTGGATCGGCCCACAAAATATCAGCTTATTTGGATGCACTGTTCAGTAGAAATATGCGGTTGAATCCACTTGTGTTCTTGTATCATGTGCAGATTGGCCCAGCTTTCTTAGACTTCATCATGGGTTCTCCAAATCACCACCGCCTTCAATATAATTATCAAAGCATGTAACATATCCATTTTTAATAGTGTTAAACAAAAAATAATTGAATCATGCATGGAGTGAAAGTTGTTATTATACTTTTAATTTTCAATACAATACCAGTTTAATACAACGGTATAAGGGTGAAATAAAACAGTGAATCGTGGTACGATCAATGTCACAAAACTTTTACTTCATACAAACACATGTTAAATATATAATGATAAAATAAAATGAATTAATTTAAATTTTCCAATTACATACCCCTAATTAAATTGGTATTAGAATATACTTTGAAACCAGTTATATTATCTGATCTTCTTATTAGTTTTACATACCCGTCAATACCCCAGATAGTTCTCATGTATTTTTTTAATCTCCAAAACATAACTATTTTATTATTAAAACCTCATACAACTATAAAAATACAATGGATGCCACATTTTTCATTTTTCTTCCCATTGTATGTTTCCAATATAATAAAAAATATAATTAAAACAAAAATATATAAAAATAACAATCTTTGAATAACTTTAAATAGAAAATAAAGATGCTAAGACTCACTCCTTTAAAAGAAAAACCTGTCATCAAACTAAAATCGATATGGAGTCCCTATATCAAAGGATAATTCAATTTATACAAAACTTTTTTCATTTTATATTCAATATTTTTTTGTATTTGTGTGTACTCTTTTATGTAAAGTGTTAGACCTTTATTCTACGAAAGGATTCCTTTTATTCTTATAAAGTGATATTTTTATTATAAGATATGATAAATTCATGAATATATTTCAGAACTTTTTATATAATAATATTTTTCCCTTCCTATTCTTCCACAAAATATATTATTTATTTCTTTTAAAAGGCAACATTTTTACTAGATATTTTTTTCCAGATATTTTTTTAAATAATATGTAATTGTGTATAACCAACAAATACCTATAACAATATATATAATCTTTTTTGTAATACTTATATTTAAACATACCTATTTACAATTTTGGATAGGTGAAATCTCAATGAAATAAGATAAGTCGAAAGATTCCATGAAATGAACTATATGAAATGTTTGTTTGTTGGAGGAGGATAGACGAGACAGAGGTTGAGGGTAAACGACATGAGGGGGTAGCTTGATGGGATGAATTACAAGGAGCAAGGCGAGACAAAAAATCACAAGGATAACCAAAGAGTGTTTTAGGGTAACAAAATGTGAAGTTAGTAGTGTAGAATATATATGATAAAATTTTAGAAAGATAATATGATTATGGGGAGGATTGCTTACTGGGTGTGGAAAGACGAATGAGATAGACACCACTGTTGAGTGATTGATTATTGGGCAAGGGAAAATGAGGGAGATAATGGAAAAACGTAATACTGGGGTGGCTTGGTGGTTGACTAGAGATGAGGTAAAGGAGAGAAGGGAACCAACACTGGGTAGGACGAGGTGAGACGATTGTTCCAGTTAAAGAACAGACAATGGTGTAGGGTAACTAACAGAAGGTGGACTAAAACCACATGAGTACTTGATTATAGGAAACAATGGGGCAAGATGAGACAAAGCGGCAGTCAAAGTACTAAAAAGATGGGATGAAACCACATGAGTCTTTTTTCATGGGCCAGAGTTATTTGTTGGGCAGACAAGATAGAGGAGGGAAACCCACAGGGGGGGTGAGGTGGCTTAGTGGTAGAATCGAGATAAGGTTGAGGGAAATTGCCGATAGAACATTAGCAAGGATTAAAATCAAGTTTGGAGACAATGAAAAATGAGTTTTTACGGCACAGTGGACGAGGGGGGATGAATGTGGAATGAGTGATGTGAGGTTTATGTGACCAAGTGACAGATGAAACAACACATGTGACAAAAGGGATGAAACCATAGGAGGGATAGGTTGCAGGGAGTAGGGAGATACTCTGTAGCTTTTTTGAGTGAAACTTTTCAGCCTTTTCCCAAGATCCATTGGAAATTATTTAATAAAAAATCCTTAAAATCCATAATAGTTTTCCTAGAGTAGAGTCATCCTCTCTTCTCATCGTGATCTATGATTGTTCTAAAATACCACTGATGAACCATTACAGTGTCCCAAGATCAAAAGAAGATAGCTTCTGCCAAATATTTTCTTTTTATTCACATCACATTTAGCATAATATATAGTGTTCATGTTAAGAGTGTTCATATTTATACATGTTGGAGATATTATGCATGAGATATTATACTTTTAAACCAAATGGTTTATCAAAATTTTTGTTTTTTCTTTCCAGCAGTACACTTTATTTATGGTGATATATGTTGAGATAAAAGTCCTATGATACTGAATATAAACTCAGTGAAATCCCTAATTTTATTCATAAATATTAATTGTCTATAACATAAGGTAATCATTATACATAATAAAGGATTAATTCAATTTAAACCTTTACGTATCAATATCTTAATGTTTTATCAAATTTACAAGTTGTCAATACATTAAACTTGTTAATATTTAAGATAAATTGGAGATATCATACATACAATGAACTTTAATCCACCATCTCATTTTGTATCACTTTTATTTCAATGTGCTTATATCCTTTTCGTGAACTCTCTAAGGATTAAACTCATTAACTCCTCTAAGAAGCAGAACAACTTCTAAGTCCACATAGGAAAAATATTAAAATGCGCTTCTGTTATTAAAACACATAACTCATTGGGTCTTCATATTTTTTTAAGACTTTATAACTCAATATCTAGTCATAACGGACGATATTGACACCAAAAGGAGGGGCTAAAATTTTCAATATAAACAATTATCTTCATAACATGTTTTTCCCGTTAAACACTTTGAATATGATCTATCTAAAGAAAGTGTTGGGTTTACATTAATGAAAAGATTTATTTTATGGTATTTAATCCCATCTATTTATTATTTGCATGAATGATCTCTCTCTGCAGAGATTTTTTAAACGGATCTGCAATTTTTTTACACGATCTCAAACAAACAATTGTTATGGTACCATCTTGTAACAATTGTCTCACATAATCATGTCTCAAACTTCTATATATAGACTTTACATTATAAATAAAACTATATTCCCTTTATAATGTTTCTTCACTGTCACAATAGATATAGATAGGAGGCATCAGGGTAGTTTAAAATCTAATTTCCAATAATAGATTCCTAATTCATTCGGCTTCCTTTTCACAAGCCGCTAATTCGATAAACTCTGACTCCACAGTCGAATGTGAAATTCATGCTTGTTTCTTTCTCTACTAAATAAAAAATACAACCTCCAAGATTAAAAAATGTAACACAAAAATCTTCCATGGTACATTTCCCTTTGAATAATTCAATAGCTTGCGTTGTACGCAACTTGGAGTTTTAACACACCACGACCAATCAAACTAGCCGTTATGAATAGTAATACCCACTTTTTGAAATTTCATAAATTTTGTTTTTCAAAATGGACTTTATTTTTGGATTTCAAATATCAAAATTAGATTAGGGTGATTTTTTGGTATTTTTCTAAAAACGTTCAATTTTTTATGAATAGTGAAAAACACTGTATTATTGGTTAAAACACACTTTTTATTTATATAATTAGTTATTTTATTTAAATTCATATTAGGTAGAAATATATACACAATACCTATATATGTTCAATTTAATTCATTGAAATCATTTTATAATAAAATTAGATATATAAAATTGTGTTGAACTTTTTACCATCTTTTACCCACCTTCTAAGAACATTTGCAAATTTGTATAAAATGTAATTTTACAACTTCTATGAATTGAATTTAAAAACTCCAAGACAGATGGTTTAAATCAGTAATTAAAATTTGGTTCAAAAGGATGAAAATAATTTTTGGTGAATAGTAACTTTTGACTTTTATTTACCACAATTAAATATAAATTAGGTAATTAAAGGTAAAAGTGATATTATAATTACTCTAACACATGTCCTAATTCTATTGGATAAGTTTTGTTGGACCAAAACCAACCTTGGGAATAAAATATAATCATTTTATTCCACTTGTATTAGATTGGGACATTTATTATTATTTTATTTAAAGAAGAGTTAAAATTGTTAAATTCAAAGTTTAATAACTAAACCATTTTTAATATAGGGTTATACAAAATATAAATTCGACTATAAATATTAATTATAAGGATAAAAATATTTCCTACATAATTTAATTTTATTTATAATTTTTATACATTAAATAACTAAATTTAATTATGATACAATGATAATGCAGTAATTACCTTATTAATGAATGATTAAAATAATTGATATTATAAATATTAAAATAAATATAAATTGATACTTTTGATACATTCCAATAATTTTCTAGGTTAATATTACATGTTAGGGTTTATTCAATGAATTGTTTTTCGAAGTAATCATGTGTTATGACTTTAACAAAAACAAAATACTAAATAGTGTCAAAATTGACATAAATGAGTTTTTTAAACAAATACTATATTATTAAATGATATAATATTTATAAAAATCTATGGTTCAGAAAAAGGACTTTGATAAGGTTATATATATCAATAATTAACCGCTTGGGGTTCTCTTGGAAGTTTATAGTAAGTTTATTAACCATATAATATCAAAATACAAAGAAACATGGTAAATGTCAACCTATTTAACTAAGAGTTAAATATAAAATATAAGGTTAATATGGTGACCAAAAACTATCTAAAACCTATTGGTTGAGATATTTTAGACCTATCCCCACCATATCCTCAAATCAAATTATATTATAAACTGAATCGGATTATATTATAAAATAATATTTCATGCTTTTCCTATAGTGACCCTCACCTCGCTTATAAAAAGGTATTTCCCCTTCTCTCAAAATCACACCTCCAAATCCATTTGGCTCGGCCAAAACCTACTCAAATATCCTTCCAAATACCCTCACATATACCTAGAGGCTTTACTTTTATCATAAATCCAACCTAAGGAGCCCTTTTGATCAATTCAAAAAGAAACACTTGAAGAAGAGTTAGTAATTTCACCATCTCTTTTAAAGTTATTTTCTTCTTCCACTTACTCCTTCTTTGTTGTTTCCATACCAAAATAATAACTCTATTACCTTATACATACTGTGATTTTATTATAAATATGGTATAACCATATTTATTATTCTATCAATCCTATGAATGACAAGTCACCATACGTGCGTACGTACGGCTTACCGTCTCCACGTCGTGGTGTAGCTTATTATTCAAACACTTCATTATTTGGATGGGTATAATAATGAGTATAACTGATGTAAATAATAAATATAATATGTTAAGTATTCTATATATATGATATACCATCCAATTACATACGATTTCACCATCAATACAATGATATTTTCAATCATGTGTACGTACGGATTACGGTCTCCACGAACACGATGAAATTCATTCCCCATCATAACTATTCAAGAATAATGTTCTTTATATGATTAAAAATAATATTTTAAGAACTTAATATAATTATAGATATGAATCAAATACATCCTATCCATAAAAAACATGTCTTACATAACCAATCATATAAATGAAAACGAATCAGTTAACACCCGAAACAATGATACTACTGAAATATTATTAACAGATAAATATTAAAAGATCATATATGATATCATATTTATGTATTTGGTTATTTTATAATTTAATAACAATTATTTAACTATTATAAATGTGGTTAAAATACCCTCGATCAAGGAAAAGTACAAGGTAAGTGTTAAATTTCACAATCTCTTTATTATCTAAGGTTGTTTATATGTGAGTATCTATTGGGACCTCTCTATCATCCACATCCGTGTTTCATAAAAAATGTGTTTCAAAACATTTTTAATATTAACTAGACTATGTTTTAAAATCATTTATACCATTTTTTGACATTTTATAAAAAAAATCAAAGGAATACATCCCCCGTTTTCCAACAAGGTACTTTATGACCTTTTCGACAAATTAAGGTAAGAATGTTTTTTAACTTATATGAAGGGTACGATTATTTTTTGCCATTATAACACCTTCGAATCTTCCCTTGAAAGCTTATAATTATATTTTAAAAATAAATTATTTCTTTTATAATTATGTGACTTTTAAATGATTTCAAAATATAAAGAGATGTTTCTCTAAAACAGTTTTGATTTAATTTATGTCAACATCCTTTGATGGATTTTACATTTTTTTGAAGTTGATTAATTATAATAAAATTATACATATTGTATTGAGGGTTTTTGTTATATGTTTGAAAATTTATGTCTTATTTTTATACAATTCATGGCTTATGGTTAATGTATTAACATTCCATATGCTATTTTTAATATGAATGTTTATGTTATGTTTCAACCTTTTCATATAAGGAATGCATTGGACATAGTAAGTGATGTGTGGAGCCCACTATAGCTCTATGATGCATCATTAGGCCTCATGAGAAAAACTATTGTCTTGGAACAATGCCTTGACAAAATCTTATTTGTAGTCTTGGCATGATTCTTTAACTACACGGTTATGATGTCCAGCATTATGCATTCCATCATTATGAAATTAGATATTGATGTTTCATGTGATTATTCAACTAGTAGAATATCCATGTTAATAAGTAAATGGAATTATTTGATTTATTTTTTCCATATTATGTTGAAGTTTGAGTTTAAAAGGCTTTTTTTAGTCTTATAAATTTCCCTAAATGTTTATTCTTATTTATGAAAGTTTTCGCTATATTGTTATCCTTACTGAGAATCTGAGATCAGCCATTTATTATGTTTTATTTTTTCCAGGATGCGAAGAATTATTTTAATATTAACCTATAAGAATAGGATAAGGGATAAGAGTGTGTTAAAAGTGGACACAATGATGTTGTTTTTCTTTATTTCATGATGTATTGTAAAACTTAAGTATGTATCTAGTACTTCCAAGGATACTAAACTAATCGGTCTTTCGAGACATGATATTTTGTGATCATTCCAATGTTATTTAATAATGCACCGACTCTGGGTAACTGGGTTTATGAAATTACATTTGGTATCAGAGGACGTTTAGTACAACCCTTGGAAACTAGATTTATAAAAAACTCGTATTAAAAAACATTACCCTAACATATACTTTGAGGATTAATATAGAATAACATCCTATAATTTTGGTAATGTATAAATTTTTTGAGTTTTCCAATAAATACGTCTATGTATAGATATGAGAAGGTAGAGGCATCTCTGGAACAGATGTAGATTGGAGTGAAAACTCCAATAAGGAGTTTCAGGCTTGACTTGTGGTGTCCTGGTATATGACAACGGGCCTTGCTGCACTCTTGGTTACGACAATCCTGGGGGATATTCTTAGGATAATTCACATTTTCCTTACAAACCATTATGAAGGATTTATTATTATATACCTCCTCAAAGAAAACATTTTTTTGATTATTGATTATATCCATAAACTGTTCAATTTATGTTAAGTGTTTTACAAGTTTGGAATTATGTATTGTGATTCATAAACTAATGTAGTGTATGACATTGTTTAGAAATGGAACCTAGTGGAAGGAATAGAAACCATATAAATGAACATAATCCATGTAGGGATTTCCCTTAGACTCAAGTTAATTATAGTGGAGCTAGTGATGCAACTCGTGTTGATCAGCTTATCACCATACTGGGACAACTCATTTAGGTTATGAATAATAACCTTACTCATATGGATCACCCTGATCCACAATGTGGAGGATCAATGTTACACCTCTTCATGAGGCAACAACCACCATCATTTAATGGGATGGCAAATCGATTTGTATCTGAGTAATGGATAAGTTCCTTAGAGAAAATATTTCATGATTTGGGGAGTAGTGAAAGGGAAAAAGTTTTCATGGAAGCTTATCACCTCACGGGAGATGCAGATTAATGGTGGTCATTAATTCCAAACACAAAGTATGATGAAAAAAGTATCAAATATGGAATAAAGAGAGTTTAAAGATCTTTTCTTAAAAAAATAATTTCCTTGTGACCATCGAGTGGATATGGAAAGGCAATTTCTGAGTCTGAGGAAAAAGGGGGATAAGAATGTCGCAAAGTATGAGGCTAACTTTACAAGGTTAGAAAGGCATACAATAGATTATATATGTAACACAAGGAGTAAAATTGATTGATTCATAGATGGGTTAAAACTATTTATCCATTGATAATTAGCCTCATAATCTTTCTCATCATACGAATATATTATCTCATGTTCTATCAAAACAGAAAATGAATTTTATACATCTTATGACTTTAAAGCAAAGAAAGAGAATAAGAGTTCTTTTGAAAACTCTAGAAATTGAAATATAGGGAAGAAGGGAGAAGTTGAATATCCATCCTATAGTAAATTTAGGTAGAAACACCCTGGCACTTTCCTGAAGGGAACGATAGTTTGATACAAATGTGGTGAAAAAGGCCACCAAGCTCATGATTGCAAGGGAAAGAAAGGGGTTGTTAATGTTTAATGATACAATTGTAGATAAATTGGGCATTATGCAAATGAATTTCATAAGCACCAAGTAAATCTACCTCATAAAAGGACAAGGGAGAAAGGCAAAGCTTCTGTGATAACTACTGCTAAGGTTGAAGCTCTAAAATATGTGGTGGAAGATAATTTAATGGTTTCCTCAAGTTTAACCAATGATTTATTTGATTCAAGATCATCTCATTGTTTCATATCTTCCCTGTTTTCTAAGAAAATTTGATATTTCCAATTTGATTTAATAAGGAATTTGTCAGTAAAAACTCCTAAGGGAAGTATCATTGTAATAAAGTTTTGTGAATCAGTTCCCACTAGGGCATATAAATGATCTTTATCAGTTTATCTCATTGTCATACCCATGATTGAATTTGAGATAATCCTTGTTATGGATTGGATTTCATGCCATGTTGTGAAAATTTATTGTAATAAGAAAGAGGATAAAATTTTCAATGATGATAAAGAGTACCTTATCGTTAGAGTAGAAATGTTACCATCTAATTCTTATCTAGATCCACCCCTAGTAACTCTACTAAAATCAATTATTGGGGAGGAAGAGAATGAAATAAATGTGGTTGAGTAAAATAATGTTCAAATGGAGGATTTACCTATTGTATAAGAATATGATGATGTGTTTCTAGAGGATTTACTTGGACATCCTCCAAAATGAGAAATTGAGTTTTCCATTGATTTAATTCTTGGTTCAAGGCCCATATCGAAGACCCCATATAGAATGGCCACAGTGGAATTAGTGGAACTAAAGAAACAACAAGAGGATTTGAGTAATAAATTATCTATTATACCTATTGTTTCTATAGAAACCCAACCTTTTCTTACATTACTATTACATGATTTCAAAGATAAACAACATAATAGTATTACACAAAGAGGATCCAAAGGATTAGTGTCTTGGGAAAACTAGGAAAACACATAACAAATACAATATCTAGCATAAATATTTATTTAATTTCTTCTTCTCTAGCTTCCTATTGGCACTTGTCCTCTCCTTAGTACCTGTAGCCACCTAAGGATATACATCAAAAGGGGTGAGCTACTATCCCAGTAATAGGATAGATAGGAACAATATAAGATGGGGAGAGCATAATCATAACATAGGAAAAATATCATGAACGTGAAAGGAGCATAAATAAAAGACTTGAAATGTGGCAATGCATAAAAATGAAACATCATGTCTTAGTGGTTAACTACCACACATACTTGTTAACCAAGCTAGAATATTGTTCACACATAATTTCACATTTACTAATGAGATTCATCACTTTACCCAATGCATTGGAGCACTTTATAATTCCAGTCTCACCTGTCACTTTGGAACATTCATATTGCGCTATATAATTCCGGGCACACCTGTCACATCATAAAATTGTCATTATCATGATTGCCACATAGAACACATATAAAAAGTTAACATAAATAACCCATGTAAAGGAATGGTTTTCATCTCATAATAATAAAATCTTAAGCTTTGGGTTCCCAAATGAAATAGGGAACAACATACTTGATACAAGAACCATCAATCATGAATGAGATGTATAAGTTGAGTTTTTAAAAGAATAGTTCTTTTGGAAAACATTTGGTTTGACATAAACTTCATTAGAAAACATTTATATCCCATAAAATAGAATATAATTATGAAGAAATTATCTTTAAGGAGTAACCACATCAAAATGGAGTGAAAGAGGGAGAACCCGAAGGATGAAAGTTGGGTTCGAGAATTTCCCCTTACCTTGTACCTGAAAGCATCCTTATATTTAATTTCTTGTATAATGAAATTATATTCCTTAATTAGAAATCCAGAATGATTTTTACATTAATATAGTTCATTCTGGTGTCATTATGTCATATTATGTTCCTTTGTATGACTTATTCTGTTTAAAAACATTGTTCGGGGATGTTCGTTTTTATGGTTTTTCTTGGGTGGTTCACTTGTATTATTAAATTGATGTTTGGGTAGAACATGAGTAAAAATCCAGAAATGATATTACATGTCATTAATGATATTACAGGAGTTTTAATTATCTTATAATGAACTATATTAGATCCATGTGGATGAATCATTAGATAAGAATGAAATGATGGTTATTTGGGTCAATTTGGTCGGTTTATGGATCACAACGAACTTGTTTTAACTTATCAATCATGACCAGATCTGAAGGTATAAATGGAAGAAGAAATCATGTCGTTCTTGAAGGTGATTAATTAACACCTCACGAACAACAATCTCTTTAATAAAATAAAAGGAAGAGGGAAAGGGGTTTGGATGATATAATATCCCATTATAATCATAAAATTATAGTATATTTATAATACTGCAGTTAGAATACAATTTGGATGAAGATAGGTGGGGAGAGATCAAGAAATGAACATGAACTTGAAAAGAAATTAAAGGAGAAGAGGGAGGGAAATTACCTCTTGAATTCTTCTCTTGAGAACCTCCTTAAGGGCCTAATATTGTTCTTTTGAGGATTACAGCAGCTCTTAGACGTGGGGGAGGGGCTAGGGAAGGCGTTTGGGTAGTGTTTAGAGAAGTCTTGGAGCTTGAGAGGTGTGTGGAATTGAGGGTGTGAAGGGTGGCTTTTATAGTGGAGGGGAGAGGGGTTTCCTTAATATAAAATTCATTAGTTTATTATTTCCCCACAAGACAGGGAATAGTGAGTCTTGAAAGACCAATAATAGTAATTTTATAATGTAATCCCAAACCAAGTGGGCTTACATTAGCAGAACATCACACATGACCCTATAATTAGCTTATTTAGCTTATTTTGTAAATTACGGTATTTCACTATTAATCAAAAATTCAAGTATCTCAGAACAATCCCAAAAATTTAACCCAACCATTTTTCAACGTGTAGAATCCAAAAAAGAAGTCCATTTTTCAAAAATAATTTTCAAAATATTATTAATTTAATATTTAAATATAATTATAATTTACTTAAAAAACAATTTTTAAGATTAAAACTGATTTTATAGTGCTTTCAAAAATTACGTAGGGTCTTATAAAATTATCTCAAAACTATAAGACATTGATTGAAAAATTTATGAATACATTTTAAGGAAATAAATATTCTCTAAAATTAATTAATTATAGTTAATTATTTATGACTTACAAAAGACCAAAACGTTTACTAAGGTCAAATTGTCACTTTCTAAGATGTCTAAATTTTATTTTTTTATTCATAGGTAATGTTACTCTTATATAGGATGATTTACTATTCATAAGGGTCATATTACTATTCATAAGGGTATGTAACTATTCATAAGGGTAGGTCACTAATCACCAAAAATTATTTTTGTTTCATTAGACTCCAAAAATCATCTTGAACACAACTATGTATGTTGGATTTTCAAAATTCCAAACATAGGAGTGACAAACTTATGTTTAAGGGTAACTTATCAATTAGTAGTTCATTATGTTGTGATTTCATGCTATTTTATTACATAAATATAATAAGGGAATTTTCCATTGAAAAATATTGGTTCGTTACATTCTTCCCCCCTTAAAAAAATTCTCCCCCGAAATTTCACTTTACACAAACTGGGGAGGGTGTTTCTCCTTCATTGCCTCTTTTGGTTCCCAAGTTTCTTCCTCAAACTTATGGTTCCTCCACAACACTTTGACAAGATGGGTTGCCTTTTTGCGTAGAACCTTATCTCTCTGATCCAGAATCTTTACTGGATTCTCCTCATATGAGAGATCATCTTTCAGCTGCACCACCTCTGAGTTTAGTACATGTGAGGGGTCTGGTTTGTACTTCCATAGTAGTGATACATGAAACACATCATGAACATGAGCCATCTTCATTGGATGTTCTAGATGATAGGCCATAGATCCTATGCGGTCAAGGATCTCAAAGTAGCCAATATACCTTGGTATTAGCTTCCTTTTCTTCCTGAATCGCATGACTCTGTTCCATGGAGATATTCAAAGGAAGACTTTATCTCCAACGCCAAACTCCAAGTCCCTTCGACGGTTGTCAGCATAACTCTTTTGCCGACTTTGAGAAGATTTTATGTGTTTTTGGATGACTTGAACCTTCTCTGTCATCTCTTGAAAAAGATCGGGCCCAAGTAGCTTTCTTTCTCCAACTTAATCTTAACAGGTTGGAGTTCTACATCGCTTTCCATACAGAGCTTCATATGGAGCCATCTGAATACTTGAGTGGAAGCTATTGTTATATGAGCACTCAACCAATGGGAGATACTAATCCCAACCACCTTTGAATTCAAAAGATCAGGCTCTTAGCATATCTTCAAGCATCTGAATTGTTCTTTGAGACTGGCCATTATTTTGGGGGTGATAGGCCGTGCTAAAATTTAATTCAGTACTCAAAGCATTTTGAAGGATCCTCCAGAACATAGATGTAACCCTTGGATCATGGTCAGAGACAATTGAGAGTGGAACACCGTGCAGTCTCACCACTTCCTTCACATATATCTTTGCAAGTTTTTCAAGATATAGGTCTTCCCAAATAGCAATAAAATGGGCAGTCTTGGTGAGTCGGTCAACCACAACCCATATCGCATTATTTCCCTTTGACGTCATTGGGCGACCTATGACAAAGTCCATAGTAACATTTTCCCATTTCCACTTGGGTATAGGTAATGGCTGCATCATACCTTTGGAATTTTTTAGCTCATCTTTAACTTGCGACATACCAAGCACCTTGATATATATTTGGCAATCTCCTTCTTCATGTTATCCCACCAGAATTGTTCTCGGAGATCACGGTACATCTTGGTACTCCCAGGATGAATAGAGAAAGTTAATCTATGTGCATTATCCAATAGCTCCTTCTTTATCCTGGGTGATGAAGGCACACAAAGTCGCGTTCCAAACCGAAACACACCATCATCATTGATATGGAACACTTGCAGCTTCCCCTCCTTTACAGCAGTCACCCTCTTTTGTATCTCCACATCATCCTTTTGTGCTTCCTTAATCTTCTCCTGGAAGGATGGTTTCTCAATCATTTGGGCAAGGTAAGATGTATCCCCTACCATTATGACTTCCAAATCCATTCTTTGTATATCCATGAAGGTAGGGTCTTTCTCAATCTGCAACATGGATAGAGAATCAGGTTCTTTTCTGCTTAGAGCATCAGCTACCTTATTCACCTTTCCAGGATGATAGTGAATAGAGATATTGTAATCCTTGATTAGCTCTAACAATCTCCTTTGACGCATGTTGAGATACTTTTTTGTGAATATATACTTTAGGATCTTGTGGTCGGTGTATATGTCACACTTCTCACCATAAAGGTAGTGCCTCCCGATTTTCAAGGAAAAAATCACGGCTGCCAACTCTAGATCATGCGTCGAGTAGTTATGCTCATGGATCTTCAACTGTCGTGAGGTGTAGGCTATCACATTATCATTTTTCATGAGTAAAAAACCCAAGACTTTCATTGAAGCATCACTGTATATCACAAAACTTTTTCCACTTTTCGGTATTGTGAGTACAGGTGCAGTGATCAGCCTTCTCTTTATATAACGACCCAAAGTTTCATTAATGGAAATCCCTCTTGATCTAATTAAATGTCTCTTTATGTTTATATAAAATGTAAACTTCATTGGTTTTATGTTAAGAATTTTGAGCATTTCTAATATAGTCGTTGAATAGTGATCACATGATTAGTTTAAATATAGGGATTTAACACATCCAATTTTACTTAGACAAAAGAAATGATGGCCTCGTCCAGTAGAATTGCTCCATAAGAAGCCGATTTTTCAGATCTTAGAAAAGAGGTGGCGTCTTTGGGATTCGCCCTTGACCAAGCCCAATCTGAGCTTCATCTTGGAAAACTCGAACGTGACTGTCTACCGGAAAAGTGGAAGTTGATTGAAATTACCACTCGAACGATTCTATCTTAGCCACCCCAAGAGTCTGTCACCATCACACACCTTACCCTTAGGTCTTATGCAGCTGTTTTAAGGGGTTATGTAACAAATAAGTAGTACTATGTTCATGTACATTATTGTTTTTTTATATAATAATGAATATAATTTCTAGTCATTTTTGATACATTGTAAATAGTTTTTAAAGTACAAATAGTGTTTTTAGTTATTATTTAACTAAGAATTCTATTTTATTAAATTAAGGGATTTTTGAATTAATTAATATTTTAATAAAATATTATTATTATTATTAAATTAATTTTTATTAAATATAAATGATCTTATAATTTTATGAATGCAATTATAATTTTTATTAAGGTTTGAAAGCCATTTCTGTCCAAACCTGTGATTTTTTTATAAATGTCGGTTTTTATTTTAAAAGTGAAAATTAACATATTTAGAAAATTATTTAGATTAAATAAATGTTATTTTTGGAATCAGGACGTCGAAGTTATCCAACGGTGAATTTTTCATAATTTTCTGAGACAGTCAAATTTTTGAGTAAAAATGAAATACCGTTTAAATATATAATGTGTTTTATGACATCATAATGACCCAATAGTGATGTAATAAAATACTATAATCTTTATGTTCGGCCAATATATGTTTTAGCATTAAAATAATGTGATTTTGGGATTTTTTAACTTACTTTTCAAAGCATTAATGGATCCCTCAAGACTTATTCAACACCTTGCCTTTTTAAATTAATTTTCATGGGAGTGTGACTCACCTCCACATAAGAAACCCTAATATTTTAAGAAGTTATGACTTTGGCCTTATAAAATATTTTTTCCCTCTTCCCTTTTCCAAAAACCATGGGAAAAAACCATGGGTTGGTTTGCGGTTTGGATTAATTTAATATAAGGGGTCCCAAACCTAAATAATAAAGAATTCCCCCACCTTTCCTATATAAACTCACCCATGCTCCCACTTTATCCTCAATAAAAGCCTTTGGAGTTCGTCCAACCTCTACCCTACTCTCTCTAGAATCCTCCCAAGGTGCCCCAAGCTCCCAATAATCCTCTCACAAGCTTCTCTCTAGCCCTTGTAAGCACACTTCCAAGTAAGGGTTTTTTCTTCCTTTCTCATTTTTGTCCAATTTTCTTTAAGTTGTTTTGCCCTTTTAATTTCAATTATGAGTGTTGGGGTATGGTTTCTCACCTCCCTCATACTTCCCTATTTATGTTTGAATGATGGGAGACCCCTTTATCTCTCATTAAATGCCTCCCATGTACACCCATTACTATGCCAAAATTCTGAAAGGAACTTCACTCTCCTCTTTTACATTCATGCAATATTTTTGTATCATGAATCTAATTTTTATTAAAATTGTTGGGAAATGTATCTATATGACCTCCTTACTTTCCATTACATGTAAATATGAATATTAACCCCCTTCTCTCTCATCAACCATTTTTTATGAATTCTTATGTCACGCCGTTACGCTGCCAAAATCGCACCGATTTTCTTAGACAATGTCATTTTGTAGTGAATACCATGCACATTTCTCCATCAAGGGTATTCAAATTTATACACATTTACTTATTGATTATAAAGTTTCATATATGAATTCCACATTCCTTTATCATGGAATAAATGATTATGTTTTATGAATCCATGTTTTATGATCCATGTGGCACACTTATGCATGAAATGAAATGTTTATGAAGGGTGCACCCTTATAGCGCTCCAATGCATTGGGTAAAGTATAGTATCATGATACATCATGTGCAATGAGTGTTGACTCATGATAATTAAAGTGCAATGAGGGTTTAATCATGATTTATGTGCAATGAGGATTTACTCATGATCCATGTGCAATGAGCCTTGGCTCATGCTAATTACATGTTAAGTGTTGTTGCCACATTTCCATGTTATGATTATCATGCTTTATCATGCCTTTATGATCATGTTTCTTATATGCTCTATTGATATGCCTATTATCTAACATGTATTGTATTCCTCATGTTATTCCATGTGTACTCCCTTACTGGGATTTATAGCTCACCGTTTTCTTATGCATGTCCTCAGGTTATCCCATGCAATGCTAAGTACGAGGGAATGTAGTGGTCATGTAAAGGAAGTTTTCAATAAAGATGTTGTATTTCATGTTTTAAGTTTTTATGTAATGGTCCTAATCCCCAAAGACACTAAACCTCTTGATATTCTTTGTTGAATCAAGTGAAGTTTTATGTAATAAATCATGTTTAAGTTTTTAATAAAAGCAGGGTTGTCATACTTTATCTCCTTGAAGCTTCCCTCACATTCTTCCATCCAGACATACTTTACCCCTTTCCTTGTTAACATAGTTAGCAGGCTTGACAATCATGAGATGGTTATCACAAAACGTCGGTAGAACCCAGCTAATCCAATAAAACTACAGATTTCAGTGACACTAGAGGGCCTGGGCCATTCCTCAATCGCCTTTTTCTTTGAAGGATCCATAGAAAGTCCCTCACTTGTGATCACATGTCCCAAGAACGTGACTTTATTCATCCAAAAGTCACACTTGCTGAACTTGGAATACAACTTCACCTTTCTCAATGTCACCAACAAAAGTCTTAAATGTTCTTTATGTCCATCCTTTCTCGTGGAGTAGATGAGAATATCGTCGATAAACATTGCCACAAATTTTTCGAGGTAATGTCTAAAGACTCTATTCATCAAATCCATGAATATTTCTGGGGAATTAGTAAGCCCAAAGGGCATCACCAAAAACTCATATTGCCCATACCTTGTACGGAAGGCAGTATTACAAATATCTTCCTTCTTTACCTTTACCTAATGATATCCAGAACTAAGATCCACCTTTGAGAAGTATTGAGCTCCTCTTAACTGGTCGAACAAGTCATCAATCCTTGGAAGAGGATACTTGTTCTTTATGGTGATCTTGTTGAGTTCCCAATAATCGATACATAGCCGCATGGTTCCATCCATCTTCTTCACAAAGAGAACTGGTGCACCCCAAGGTGATGCACTAGGGCATATGAACCCTTTGTCCAGATACTCTTACAGCTGCTTCTTTAACTCCTCCAATTCGATAGGAGCCATCCTATAGGGGCACTTTGAGATAGGAGTAGCTCTGGGTATGAGTTAAATTGAGAACTATACCTCAAGATGTGGGGTAATTACGGGTAACTCTTCAAGAAATACATCGCCGTATCCCTCGTGATGGGAATTTCCTCAAGGTTGGAACTTTACTTCGACTCAACCATTTGGGAAAGTTATGATTCTTCATAGGTAATCAACACCCACACCATTGAAGGATTTTTCAAAGGAGATTCATGATCTTCCTTGCATTTGTAGAGGAGTATGGAATGGTTCTGAATATGGAAAGATATTTCCTTTTTCCGATAGTTTATATGCGCTCTATATAACGAGAGCCATTACATTCCAATTATAGCGTCGAATTCCACCAAGGGAAGTATTATGAGATTTTCTAGAAGAATCTTCTCACATACGCCAACAGGAGAAGAGTCAAACACTTGGGTTGAAATGATTGCACCACTTGGTGTTTTTACATATATTTATACTTCAAGGTTTTGGGGATTCGATTCAATAGTTCTAGCAAACTTGAAAGATATAAAGGAATGCGTAGAACCCGAATCAAATAAGACTTTTTCCATTCTTGAGTGAATAGGAAATGTAACTTGTATGACTTCATTATCATGCTCCACCTCTATAGTAGTTATGGCATAAGCCTTCCCTTTTCCCTTTGGCTTTGGTGGCTGCTGACGCTGATTACCCTTGAGAACTCGAGGTTTAGTACACTAGTTTTTATAGTTCCCTAGCTCCTTATAGTTGTAGCATTGGACCATGAGTGGTTCTCTCATTTCATCGGCTACATTGTCCTTCCTTTTCATGTCTTTTAGACACTCTTGAGCATGGTTTCCTTATTTCCCACACTTGAATAATTTCCCCTTCCCATTGAGGCAGTTCCCATTGTGCAACTTCCCACATTTTTGGCATGTGGGTCATTGATTTTTCTTCCCACCTTTGTCATTAGATCCACCAGCTTGAAACTCCATCTTTCTCTTCTTATCACCATATACATGGGACCATTCTCCAAACTCCATCTCCACTTTTAGATCACACCAAACAACTTCTTCATAACTCCCAAAGTCTCAAATTGCAAGATCCTTTTGAAGGTGTAGTTTTAATCCACTAAATAATCTATGAATTTTACTATCATTGTTGATAACAAATCCCAAAGTGTACCATGAAAGCCTTGTGAAATTAACTTCATAGGTTGTGATAGATTATCTTTCTTTTTGCTTGAGCTCTATGAATTCTCTCTCCATCTTCGTGCGAAGAGTTCGTGTGAAATACTTATTAAGAAGCATTATCATAAAGTCTTCCCATTCCATCTCTTCAATTTCCTCCCTTGGCTTGGTGTTCTTAATCAAAGGCCACCATTGATTGGCTTCTCCATCTAGACGATAAACGGCTAGAGTCACCTTCTCCGTCTCAGAATAGTGAAGCACAGAAAATATCTTCTCCATGGAGTTGACCCACTATTCCGCAACTAGTGGATTGGAAGATCCACAAAACCTCGGTGTTCGTTGCCACATAAAACACTCGATAGACAATTTCTCCCTCTTTGGTGAAGGAAGAAGTTCCCCATTATTATGGTTTTTTCATAACCTGAGATAATTGGGTAAGCATCTCCACGATGTTTTGAACTCCACCTCCCAAATCATTGGGGATGTCGTTCGGGAAATCGTTGCATTGGCCCTCACATGAGTTGTTGGCCTGATTTCTCCTGGTTCCCACCATTTTCTAAAATAGAAAAGGATAGAACAAAACATAACTAAACAATTCATGAATAAATTATTCATTTATACAATTATACCAAAAACATAGCATATGGGATCCCTTGGTAAATATTCTTGTGTGCATATTCTTACTTAGTCTCATACTAGAAGTTTTCTCTAGGGTTCACTAATCCTAATTCCCAAATTAACTAAACCTTGCCTCTGATGCCAACTATAGCAACCCAAAATTTTCTTACATTACTATTAAATCATTTCAAAGTTAAAAAATATAATAGTATTACACATTTAGGATCAAAAGGCTTAGTGTCTTGGGAAAACTAGGACCACACAGAACAAATACAACATCTAGCATAAACATTTATTTAATTTTTTCTTCTCTAGCTTCTTATTTTCACTTGTCATATCCTTAGTACATGTATCCACCTGAGGATATACATCAAAAGGGGTGAGATTAAATCCCAGTAATAGGATATATAGGAAAAATATAACATGTGGTGAGCATAATCATAACATATGCAAAAGATCATGAACATGAGAGGAGCATAAATAAAAGACTAGAAATGTGGCAATACATAGAAATGAAACATCGAGTCTTAGTGGTTAACTACCAAAAATACTTCTGAACCAAGCTATCATCTTGTTAACACATCATTTTACATTTACTCATGAGATTAATCACTTTACCCAATGCATTGGAGTGCTGTATAATTCTGGGCGCACCTGTCACTTTGAAACATTCATATTGTGTTATATAATTCTGGACGCACCCATCACATCATAACATTATTATTATCATTATTTCCACATAGAACACATATAAAAAGTGAACCTAACTAACCCATGTAAAGAAATGGGTTTCATCTCATAAGAACACATTCATATGCTTTGGGTTCCCAAAAGAAAGAGGGAACAACATACTTGATACAAGAACCATCAACCATGAATGAGAGGTATAAGTTGAGTTCTTAAAAGAAGAGTTCCTTTGGAAAACATTTGGTTTGACATAAACATCATTATAAAACATTTATATCCTATAAAAGGTAAGATAATTATGAAAAAAATGATCTTTAAGGAGTAACCATATCAAAATGGAGTGAAAGAGGGAGAACCTGATGGATGAAAGTTGGGTTCGAGAATTTCCCCTTACCCTGTACCCGAATGCCTACATCACTTAAATGTCCTGTATAATGAAATTATATTCATTAATTAGAAATCAAGAACCATGTTTGAAATAATAGGGTTCATTCTGGTTTCATTATGTCATATTGTGTTCCTTTGGATGACTTAAAGTGTTTAAAAACATTGTTCGGGGATGTTCGTTTTTATGGTTTTTCTTGGGTGGTTCACTTGTATTCTTAAATTGAAGTTTGGGTAGAACATGAGTAAACATCCAGAAATGATATTAAATGTCATTAATTATATTACAATAGTTTTAATGATATTATAATGAATTATATTAGATCCAAGTCGATGAATCATTAGATAAGAATTTAATGATGGTTATTTGGGTCAATTTGGGCGGTTTTTGGATCACTGCGAACTTGTTTTAACTTATCACTTAGTAATAAGGCCATAGGGTATTTCTAGGACTTTAAATATAACATAATACATATAAATATTCTGTTTCAACCATAAAAATGGTTTCATGACTAGATCTGAAGGTAGAAATGGAAGAAGAAAGCATGTCGTTCTTGAAGGTGATAAATTAACTCCTCACGAACAACGTTCTCTTTAATAAAATAAAAGGAATAGGGAAAGGGGGTTGGATGATATAATATCCCGTTAGAATCATAAAATTACATTATATTTATAATACGGGGGTTAAAATACAATTTGGATGAACATAGGTGGGTAGAGATCAAGAAATGAACTTGAACTTGAAAGGAAATTAAAGGACAAGAGGGAGGGAAATTACCACTTGAATCCTTCTCTTGAGAACCTCCTTAAGGGCCTAAGCTTGGTATTTTGATGATACCAGAAGCTCTTGGATGTAGGGTAGGGGATAGGAAAGGTTTTTGGGAAGATTTTAGAGAAGGATTGGAGCTTGAGAGGTGTGAGGAAATGAGGGTGTGAAGTGTGGCTTTTATAGTGGAGGGGAGAGGGGTTTCCTTAATATAAAATTCATTAGTTTATTATTTCCCCTCAAGAAAAAGAATAGTGAGTCTTGAACGACCAAGAATAGTATTTTTATAATTTAATCCCAAACCAAGTGGGATTACATCCGCAGAACATAACATATGACTCTATAATTAGCTTATTTAGCTTATTTTGTAAATTACGGTATTTCACTATTAGTCAAAAATTAAAGTATCTTAGAAAAATCCCAAAAATTTACCCCAACCATTTTTCTATGTGTAGAATCCAAAAATTATGTCCATTTTTTTAAAATAAAATTTTAAATATTATTAATTGAATGTTTAATTAAAATTATAATTTACTTCAAAAACAGTTTTTAAGATTAAAACTGATTTTATAGTGCTTTCAAAAATTACACAGGGTCTTATGAAATTATCTAAAAACTATAAGACAGTGATTCAATAATTTATGAATAAATTTTAGGGAAATAAATATTCTGTTAAATTAATTAATTATAATTATTTATTTATGACTTACAAAATACCAAAACGTTTACTAAGGTCAAATTGTCACTTTCTAAGATGTCTAAATTTAATTTTATTATTCATAGGTAATGTTACTCTTATGTTGGATGATTTACTATTCATAAGGGTCGTATTACTATTTATAAGGGTATGTTACCATTCAAAAGGGTATGTCACTATTCACCAAAAATTATTCTTGTTTCATTAGACTCCAAAAATCATCTTGAACACAAATGTGTATGTCGTATTTTCATAATTCCAAACATAGGAGTGAAAAACTTATGTTCAAGGGTGAAATATCACTTAGTAGTTCATTATGTTGTGTTTTCATGTTATTTTATGACATAAATATAAGAAGGTAATTTTCCATTGAAAAAAATTGGGTCGTTACAGTTTTTCCATGGAGAGCCCCTATTCTTTTTGTTAAGAATAAATATGGATCTATGAGGTTTTGCATTGACTACAGGGAGATCAATGCTATAAAAATGAAGAACAAGTATCTCTTACCTCGCATTAATGCTTTATTTGACCTACTTCATGGAGCTCGATATTTTTCGATGATTGACCTTCGATTTGGATATCATAAATTGTGTGTGAAGAAGGAAGACATTGTGAAAACAACATTTCGAACCAAGTATGGGCATTACGATTTTACAGTAATGCCTTTTGGATTGAATAATGCACCCTCTATCTTAATGGATCTAATGAATAGAGTTTTTAAAGAAAATATTGATGACTTTTTAGTGGTATTTATTAATGATATCTTGGAATACTCAAAATTCTACGAAGATCATGAAAATGACTTGTGAACTATTATAAAAACCCTTTGGAGAAATGAATTATATGGTATGTTTAGCAACAGTGAATTCTGGCATTAAGAGATTTCTTTTCTTGTCCATATTTTATCTAATGATGGAATCTCTATTGATCCTTCAAAGACCAAGGAAATCCAAGAATGTCCAGCACTGATGAGTATAACTGAGGTACGTTGTTTTATTGGTTGAGTGTGTTATTATCTACATTTCATCCAGAATTTTGCCCGATTGGCTAACCCATTAACAAAGCTCACACATAAAGGGGTTAAATTTGTTTGGACAAAAGCGTTTGAAGAATGTTTTGAATAACTGAAGAGAATATTAGTCAATGATCTTATCTTGACTCTACCATAGAGGAATGATGGGTTTGTTGTTTATAGTAATTCTTCAATGAAAGGACTTGGTTGTGTCCTTATGCAGAATGATATAGTTATTTCCTATGCATCACGATAGCTAAAAATTAAAAAACAAAACTATCCCACTCATGATCTTGAGTTAGCAACTGTAATATTTTATTTGAAGATATGGAGACACAATCTCTATGGTGAAAATGTTTAGATATATACTGATCACAAGAGTTTGATGAATATTTTCTCACAAAGGGAACTCAACCTGAGGCAAAGGTGATGGATTGAACTACTCAAGGATTTTTATTCCACTATACACTAACACCCGAGGAAGGAAAATAAGGTGGTCGACGCTTTGAGAAGAAAGGAACATGGAGTTTTTAAAAAGATGAGAGTTTTAAGGGATCCTATGTTCATGGATCTAGTAATGATGGATATGGGAATATTCATGGAAGGTGAAACACCAATACTTTTTCAAATGGTTGCTAAACAATCTTTACTAGAAATGATAAAAAGTTCCCAGACTAATGATGAGTTTCAGAAGAAAAATAAATCATGAACAATGGGATATTGATTGACTTCGTATATGAAGATGGAATTTTGAAATTTGGGAAGATACTTTGTGTTCCTGACATACCTAATCTAAAAAGGGTATTGTTGGATGATTCTCATAGGTTTAACTTCTATATACACCCTGGTTGAACTAATATGTATATAGATTTGAAGGAACCTTTTTGGTGGGACTACATGAAGAGGGAGATTTCTGATTATGTGTGAAGATGTATGGTATGTCAACAAGTGAAAGCTGGAAGACATCATTCAAGAGGAGTCATGCAACCTCTTTCCATAACTGAGGGAAAATGGGATGATATTATGATAGACTTTCTCAGGGGACTACCAAACACTCCTAGAAGGAATGATGATATATGGGTCAGTGTTGATCATCTTACCAATTTGGAAAATTTTCTTTCTATAAGAGAAGATTTACCACTTGAACGTCTAGAAAGACTATATATTAATGATGTTTTAAGCCTTCATATAGTACCCCTATTGATTGATTCTGATCGTGATCCCTGTTTCACATCAAGATTCTGGAAATTTCTTCAGAAGTCCTTAGATACTGAACTTCATTTGAGCCCTGGCTACCACCCTCAAACTGATGGACAATCAGAACAGACTATTCAAACCTTTTAAGACATGTTGAAATCTTTCTCACTTGATATTCAAGTTATGTGGGATCAATATTTACCTCTTGTATAATTTTCCTATAACAATAGCTTCCATTAAAGTATTCATATGGCCCTATATGAAGCATTATATGGAAAGAGATGTTGCACACCAACTTTTTGGGATTATGTTGGTGAAAGAAAACTCATAGGCCCATAACTTTTTGAGGAAATAATGGAAAAAGTAAAGGTTATCCAAACCCACATCAAAGCATTTCAATGTACGAAAAAGAGCTATGCCGATAACAGAAGGAAGTATTTGGAATTTCAGGTAGGAGATCAAGTTTTCTTGAAGGTATCTCCATGGAATGAAGTTATACTATTTGGTAAGAAGGTTAAATTAAGTCCTAGGTACATCGGACCTTTCGAAATTCTAGAACAAATTTTAGTTGTATCTTATCGTTTGGCAATGCCTACAAGTCTCTCCAAAGTTCATGATGTCTTCCACGCATCATTGTTGAGAAAATAAATGCCAGACCCAACGCATGTACACACCTATGAAAAATAGAAATGGAACCTAATCTATCTTATTTCAAAGAGCCTATCATAAATTTGATACCAGAGAACAAGTGCTCAGAAACCGAACGACTCATCTGGTAAAAATTCTATGGAGAAACCATAAGATGGAAGAGGCAACGTGGACACCCGAGGAACATATGATGAAGAACCACCCAAAACATTTTATGCCGTAATATTCTAGAAATTTATAGGATTAAATTATTTAAGGAGGGTAGAATGTAACACCCCATGCTTACATGGTACGTTTCCCTTTGAATAATACAATAGCTTGCATTGTTCACAACTTGGAGTTTTAACATGCCACAACCAATAAAACTAGCCGTTATTAATAGTAATACCCACTTTTTGAAATTTTATAAATTTTATTTTTCAAAATGGACTTCATTTTTGGATTAGGAATAAGAGAATTAGTTTAGGGTGAATTTTTTGTATTTTTCTGAAAACTTTCAATTTTTGGTTAAAAGTGAAAAACACTATGTTATTGGTTAAAACCGACTTTTTATTTAAATAATCCATTATTTTATTTAAATTTATATTAAGTAAACATAGATACATAATACCTATATATGTTAAATGTTATTCATTGGAATCATTTTATAATAATATTATATATATATATATATAATTTTATTGAACTTCTTACCATCCTTTACCCACCTTCTAGAAGCATTTGAAAATTTTCATAAAACATAATTTTACCGCTTCTGTGAATTGAATTTTAAAAATTCGAGAGACACGATTGACATCAGTAAGTAAAATGTGGTTCAATAAGATGAAAATATTTTTTTGTGAATAGTAACTTTTAACTTTTATTTACCACGGTTAAAATTCAATAAGTTAATTAAAGGTAAAAATGATATTATAATTACCCTAACACTTTTCATAATTATATTGGATAAGTTTTTTTCGACAAAAATCAAACTTAGGAAAAATATATGATCCTTTTGGTCCACTTGGATTAGATTATGACATTTATTATTATTTTAGTTAAAGTAGTGTTAAAAGTGTTAGATTCAATGTTTAATAACAAAACCATTTTTAATATAGGGTTATACATAGGATAAATTTGACTATAAATATTCATTATAAAGATAAAAAAAATTCTTACATAATGGTATTTTATTAATAATTTTTAGATATTAAATAATTAAATTTAATTATGATACAATGATGAAGAAATAATTACCTTATTAATGAAAGATTAAAATAATTGATATTATAAATATTAAAATAAAATTAAATGGATACTTTTGATGCATTACACGAATTTTCTAGGTTAATGTGACATATTAGGGTTGATTAAATGAATTTTTTTCGATTTAATCATACTGTTATGACTTTAACAAAAACAAAATACCAAATCGTGTCAAATTTGAGATAAGTGAGTTTTTTAAACAAATACATCATCTTTAAATGATATAATATTCCTAAATATCTAAGGTTCAGAAAAAGGACATATATAAAGTTATATATATCAATAATTAACCACTTTAGTTTCTCTTGGTAGTTTATAGTAAGTTTATTAACCATATAATATAAAAATACAAAAAGACATGGTAAATGTCAAACTATTTGACTAATAGTTAAATCTAAAAGATATGGTTAATATGGTGACCTAAAACTATAAAAACCTATTATTTGAGAGGTATTAGACCCATACCCACCTTATCCCTTAAATAAATAATTTTTAGCCATTATAAACTGACAATGATAGGATAATAAAATAATATTTCATGATTTTCCAAAAGTGACCCTCACATCTCTAATAAAAGGGTACTTCCCCTTCTCAAAATCATCACACCTCCAAAACCATTTTTCTCAGACAACCCCTACTCAAATATACTCACAAATACCCTCCCTTTGACCTAGAGGCCTTACTTTTTCCATAAATCCAACCTAAGAGGCCCTTTTGATCCCTTAAATAGGAAACACCAAAAGAAGAGGTAATAATTTCACCACCACTTTCAAAGTTCTTTTCTTCTTCCACTTCCTCTTTCTTTGTTGTTTCCTTACCAAAATAATAACTCTAGTACCTTATACATACTGTGATGTTATTATAAATATGGTACAATCATATTCATTATTCAATCCATCCTATGAATGAAAAGTCACCATACGTGTGTACGTACGGCTTACTATCTCCACATCATGGTGTAGTTTGTTATTCAAACACTTCATTATTTGGATGGGTATAATAATTAGTATAACTAATTTGAATAATAAATATAACATTTTAATGATTCTGTATATATTATATACCATCCAATTACATATTATTTCACTATCAATAGAATGATATTGTCACTCGTGCAAACGTATGGATTACCATCTCCATCAACGCGATGAAATTCATTCCCCATCATAAGAATTCATGAATAATTATAATTTTATGATTAAAAATAATTTCTAATAACATAACATCATTATGGAATTTAATTAAATACATCCAATCCATAAAAACATGCCTTACGTAACCAATCATATAACGGAAAACGAATCTGTTAACACCCGAAACAATGATACTACTGAAATATTATTAACAAAGCAATAATAGAAGATCGTATATTATATCATATTTATGTATTTGGTTCTTGAATAATTTAATAAAAATTATTTAAATATTATAAAGTAGGTTAACATACCCTTAATCAAGGAAAAGTACAAGGTAAGGGTTAAATTTCACAATCTTTTTATTATCTAGGTTTGTTTATACATGAGTATCTACAGGGACATCTTTATCATCCAAATCGATGATTCTTAAAAATGAATTTCAAAAAAAAATTACTTTTTACTGAACTATGTTTTAAAGTCATTTATACCCTTTTTTGACTTTTTATAAAATGTTTGGAAAGGAATATTTCCGTCGTTTTCCAAAAAAGGTACTTTCTGACCTTTTCAACAAATTAAGGTAAGAATGTTTTTTTAACTTATACGGTGGGTGCAGATATTTTCTTCCATTATAACACCTTTTAATCTTCCCATACAAGCTTGTAATAATATTTTAAAAATAAATTCTTTCTTTTATAATTATGTGACTTTTAAATCATTTCAAAATTGAAAGATATATTTCTCTAAAATAGTTTTGATTTCATCTATGTCAACATCCTTTGATGGATTTTACACTTGGTTAAAGTAGATTTATTATGATACAATCTTCCATATTTTATTGAAGGTTTTTGTGATATTCTTGACTATGGATGTGTTATTTTTATACCATTCATGGTTTATGGTTAAATTATTAACATTCCATGTGCAAGTTTTAATATCAATGATTATGTTATGTTTCAAACTTTTCATATAAGGAATGCATTGGAATTAGTAAGTGACGGGTGGAGCCCTCTATACCTCCTCCATGCATCGGTAGGTCTCATGAGAAAAACTAGTGTCTTGGAATAAGGCCTTGACAAAATCTTATTTGTAGTTTTGGAAGAGGCATTGACTATGTGGTTATGATATCCATCATCATGCATTATATCATTATGAAATTGGCTATTGACGTTTCATGTGATTATTCGACTAGTAGAATATCCACGTGAATAAGTAAATTGAATGATTTGATTTATTTTTTCTATATTATTCTAAAGTTTATGTAGAAAAGTCTTATGTTTTAGTCTTATGCATTTCCTTAAATTTTTATGCTTATTTATGAAATTTTTCACTATATTTTTATCCTTACTGGGAATCTGATCTCACCCCTTTGTTATGTTTTATTTTTCCCATGATGCGAAGAAGTATTTTATGATTAACATGCTGGAATAGGATAAGGGATAATAGTGTATTAAAAGGGGACACAATTATATTGTTTTTATTTATTTCATATTCTAATGTAAAACTTATGTATGTATCTTGTACTTCCAAGGATACTAAACTAATCAGTCTTTCGAGACATGATATTTTGTGATAATGTCAATGTTATGTAATAATTCACCGACTCTAGGTAACTAGGGTTGTGGGGTTACAAAAAAAACATCTATATGTGGATTGGTTATCACCAATACTAGTAATCCAACTTGCATTGGTGTATCCTTCTAATACAGTTGGATAATCATTATAGTATAAACTCAAATATTTGGTCTTTCTTAAGTATCCAAAAATTCTCGTTATACATCTCCAATGATCCACACTATGATTAGTAGAATATCTACTCATTTTACATACCAAAAAAGAAATATCTGGTCTAGTATAATTCATTTAATACATTAAAGAACCAATTACACTAGCATACTAAAGTTGTGTTACAGCTCTACCTGTATTTATAAAAAGTTTAACACTTGAATCAAATAGAGTATTAACATCCTTGAAACCAAGATGATCAAAATTATTTAAAATTTTTTCTATGTAATGAAACTAACTTAAAGAAAAAACCCCAACATGTTTTATAACTTTAATACCTAGAATAGTATCAACTATTCCAAGATCCATCATTTTAAACAAAGAAGATAAATAATTCTTTATCTCAATTACACCAATCATATTAGTCCCAAAAATTAACATATCATCCACATATACACACAATAACTCCATAATATTTTTTAAACTTCGAAGCAACTCATTTATCCACATTATTATGAGTAAATCCATTAGATAAAATAATAAAATATAATTTCCCATTCCATTGATTTGAATCTTGTTTAATACCATAAATATATTTAACCAGTTTACATACCTTTTTTTCATTACCCAGTAAAATAAATCCTTCTAGTTGTTCCATGTAAATCTCTTCATTTAATTCTCCATTTAAAAAAGTAGTTTTTACATCCATTTTATGGACATAGAAATGATTAATTAATGCTAAACCAAATTATATACTTTATGAAGTAATTTAAGCTATAGGAGCATAAGTATCAAAATAATCAATCCCTTCTTTTTTTATGAAACCTTTGGAAACCAATATAGAATTAAAATCTTGAATGTTACATTTGGAATTGTTCGCTCCAAAATTTGGGAAGAAGCAGAATAGGCAGAAAGACTTAGAGGCTACCTCGCAAAGACCCTTCATGGAGCCCTCATGGCCCTACAGCTAGCGCAGAGCTCCCCCTTACCAACACGCCACAGAGCAAGGAGGAGGGATGCTCTGTGAACCCCTTTGACATTTGTGGACCGCCATAGAGCAAGGAGGTGGGATGCTCCGCGAACCCCTTGGATTTTCGTGCACCTCTGTGGAGCAAGGAGGTGGTATGCTCCGTGAACCCATTTGAATTTCACGACCCACTGCAGAGTAAGGAGGCAGGATACTCCGCGAACCCCTTTTGACATTCTTGACCCGCTGGGGAGAAAACACTATCCTCACAACGCACGATATCTACTTCTTTGTGCCTCTTGCTTATAAATACAAGGCTTCCCTTGAGCAAAAAGGATGGATCATCTGACCTTTCTCCTTCTTAGATCCCAAATCGTGAAGCAATATCTCCTCTGCGCACCATGAACTTTTCATACTTTTGCATCACGAAGGGCCTCCCCCATTTCTTTAATTCAACCCCTCTTTAGAGAGGGATTCCTTTTATGGAGCCCACAGGCCTCCACGAAGAATGGGGATCCCCAAGGGGACTCGGGTCTTCGCGGATCACTAATGCTTCATGAAGCACCCTCCATGACCATGTGACCCATATGCTAAGGCTTGGTTGTTTTGCTTCGTGAGGCACATTGATTCACAGGACCTTGCTTCACGAAGCACCCTTGCTTCATGGGGCATGGATCCACGAACACCTTTACACTTTTCGAAGAACCTTCCATATACACCCATGCCATATTCATAGGCTATACCTATTCATTTCATGAAGCATACCCTTTCGCAAAGCCCCTCCACTACATGGAGCACGAGAGCTTTATAATGATTCTGCACATGAACCCCTATGCTTTGCAGCTCCTTATCCTGTGAGACCCTCCAGGTTTGCACAAAGTTATTTCAAGGTCCCTTGGGAGGTACTTCACATTGTGTTGCTTTTCCTCATGCTTCTCTGCATAGGCAAACTAACAGCTATTGATTCTTTTCATATCCACGCTAACATGGACCACCCAATGGATCGCTCCATAACACCCCCTCACTAAAATGTTGATGATATCTTCCCTTCCCCAAGGGTGGGTGGGTATTAGTCATGTATGTCCTAGGAGTGCGGAGTAAACCCCATCGTCCGAGTCGCAGGTCGTTAAACATCCAAGCACCACTCTCCTCAACACATGAAATTAAATTGTGACCTCACCATGGTATCTGTCTGTGGGTATGGGAAACCATATTGGTATAATCCCCTATCCTTTCTTGTCGGGGGAAACATCCCTGCTCCTCCTATATTCCTCCTGGCCAAAGAACAGAGAGGGAGGGATGCGAACCAGAACCCCCCTTTCATCAGTTCCAAATCCCTCTCCCTTTGGGCTTCATTGCCACCTGGGCCTCCACCCTAGAGTAAATCCTAGTCTCAATCTCCCTCAGGTTGCTCCACGCGTAATCCCCTATTTCCTCTTTGAGTCTCTCCACACATAAGCACTTATTTCCCTTTTGGGCCACTAACCACGTGTAAGCCCCATTCCACTTCCCATAGACGCACCTTTTGTGACGTGATCATCAAGTCTCTGATGCCTCTTGTGTCTCACATCGAGAATTACTTACATGGTCTTATAGTAAGCAATGACCATGAAATCCTCTCTCGGTAGCCTAGAGTATAAGCCCCATCCACTGATCCTGAAGTACGTGTACTTTGATCTCTTCCAAGGCAAGGTACGTAAGAAGCCTCCCTAAGGATCATGCCCTCCGACCATAAGTTCCAACCATCTTCACATCAGTTTACCAAGCCCTCCATCTGAACTAAGTGGACTTTGATCCATGCCAATGAAAGGTACGTAGGAAGACTCCCTGAGGGTCAATCCCACCAACCATTGGATTCGACCATCTTCACGTTGGTTCACAAAACTCTACCCTGAACTACGGGGACTTTGATCCTTGCCAAGGCAAGGTATGTAGGAAGCCTTATTGAGGTTCAAGCCCACCATCCATTGGTTCCCACCCCCTTCATGCCAGACCACCTTCATCATGTATGATGTTAAACTGAATTCCCTCTTTTCATCATCCATGACATTAAACTTCATTCACCACTCTGAACTATGTGGACTTTGATCCTTACCAAGGCAAGGTACGTAGGAATCCTCCTTGAGATTCAATCCCAACAACCATTGGTTCTGACCATATTCACGTCGGTTCCAACCGTCCTGAACTATGAGGACTTTGATCCTTGCCAAGGCAAGGTATGTAGGAAGCCTCCATGAGATTCAAACACATTCAATGGTAAGCTATTGTCAACCTCAACCGACGGTAAGCCATTGTGTACCCCGATCGATGGTAAGTCGTTGTCAATCACAACCAAAAGGAAGCTATTGTGTTTCTAATATAGTGGTAAGCCATTGTAGTCCCCTTTATTGGGACCCACATCTCTGGTCCTCCCCCTAGCATCAGACCAACCTGGTCTGCTAATCATGCATTGGCCCCAGTACACCATCGGGTCGCTATCCTCTGAGAACACCCTGATCATATACCCCATCTTGAAGTATTAGGACTTTTATTCCCTACCATGGGGATACGTAGGAAGTCTCTTCGAGGCCCAATCCCAATGTCACCATCTCCCCCAAGTCGAACCCATCCCATTCTCCATCCACTTCACTTAATCACCCACCACCAATCCTGATTCTTACCCAGGCCTCCGCATACTGGAGAGATCATGCCAATTCACCTCTTCACTTCTCCTAGTAGTAATCGGGTAACTAACCAAGTGTTAGCCTTAATATCAATATTCCCTTCAGGGGTTACACCCATTTCATCCACTCTACTCAGTGTTCTGATCAGTCTGATCCATCTCTGCTAGATGTTAAACTCACAGCATACCCTGTGTTAAACATAGGAAGCTGAGGAAAACCTCAGATACATGCCTGTGGCATATAACCCCCTAAATTCAGCATGGGATGCCTCGAGCTTCTACGCCCTTGAGAATCCCTATAATAAGGGTAATAAACCCAGACGTGCCAGTGTTCCAGCGTCCATACATTCCAGTGATGTGCAACGTGACTACTCCCCTAACCAAAGGTTTCTTCCCTAGCTGGATCCCTTGGAATGTCCCGAAAGAAGCAGTGTAATTAAACGGTGTCTATAAAGACATGGCATTATGAAGAGTTTCAAGAACTATTCCTTAATCTATAAGGAAGACCTGGACTAGGTGACAAGTTCTGAGGAAAAATACATGGAAGGAAGAAATGACATCCAATCATCCTATTTCGATCAAGAAGAAAATGTACCAGAACAAGGAACAGATGCCTCTCGCCTTTGGAAAGAAAGAACGTGGGGAAACATCAAGTGTGTCCTAGTCGTCCCTGTCCAAATGGATGTGCTCTCCTCAGTAAAAGCATCAGAAATAGAAATGGTGAACTTGACATTAATTACTTCTCCTCAATGTGGAGATTAGTAGCATTCGAGACATTAGTGGACTAGAGTATCACCGGATCCAGCTATCTGGCACTGGGTCCCGCCAAGAAAATAGCAGGCCTAGCATGAAGCTCACCAGAAGTTTGGGTAGTCAAAATGCTGGACATCTCACTCTATTACATTGTTAGCGTGGATCTCTCTTGCCAACTATGGAAGACGTAATGGAACTGGGGAACTAGACATCAATTTCTTTGATTCATCACTAATGGCATGTCACAACCCGTCCTAGTGGTGCCCGAGCCACAACTCCCCAAGCCCGCCTCTAATAGGCCAGGGGCTGGTGACTAGCATTGAGTAGGCATGCTACTAACATGGGAGGCATTTCCTATAAACCTGTACACACGCACATACATCTCCAAGCCCACAAAGCTGAAAAGTAAAAACTACTTAAAGTAAAAATATGCATGTATACACTAAAACCCAACCAATAGAGTACGACATGAAAGTAAAGTACAGGAAAGTAAAACCTTGGGCCAAAAGTACAATCCCACCAAAAATAAAGTGTGTAACAAAGTCCAAAATCAAAGGAAAGGTATTGGTACTGTAATCTATAGCCGTCGGAACACACCTCGGCCCGCCTGATCTCACTGAGTGTCGTTCGGCCCTGGTCCACCTAGACTCCTGTCAAAGGCACGCTCTTCTGCACAAGACATGACACATGTAGGCAAAGCCCGTTCAGGGGTGAGTATAACAATACCCAGTAGAACACCCCGAAACCACAAAGGAAATACAACAAGGGAAAAGTACTACAAAGGATGATATAGTCAGCTCTACAAAGTATATGTCTACTGAACATATAATATGAATATCCAGATATACTCATACACGATCGACTATCACGAAACCACCACTAAGATCTTGCTCGAAGATTCCACTAAGCACGTAACAAGGATAACACACTCCTAGGTCTGAGGAGATAGAGATATATGAAGTACTAATTCCGGGAGAACGCACTCCACAAGTACTTTGAGAACATGATTCTTAGATGAGGATCACAACCAAGTCATGGGATGATTCTGACAACTCATTCTGAGCTAATCCGTTGTGCAGAGGATCGGTGCCTGGGTAAAGTTGGTCACGTCGATACCAAGAAATCTACCTAGGGTTCCAGGGATGAATAGAGGATCTGGCTCTAAGTCTCACAGAGGGGATTCCAAAAAACACTATTCAGGAGATCCTGTTGAAGGAATCATACTTTTGTATGTAGGAAATGATACCAGAAACCATCAGAAGAAAGACCAAGGGTATAGACCCTAAGAAATGATAATCCAAGTCACAGAAGACAATTGGCTCAAGCCATTTAAGAAGGGTTACACAGCGTGTAGTATAGTTACATGTCGTGTTCCTTGACCACAGGTACTACCCGTGTAAATGGCTCGTGTCATCCGTTCAAGCTGTGTAAAACCAAACTACACGTCATGTAGACAAAGTACATGCCATGTTCCTTTACCCAGGGTAATGCCCGTGTAAACGGTCCATGTCATTCGTCTTGTCGGATAGAAAGTAACTACAATGCGTGTTAAAGAATCACACGATGTGTCAGAGCAGTTGGGGCTCGCTCCGTGTACGCTGGCCATGTGTCCGTACACGGCCAATGTCTGTGTCTGTGTCGCCTGCCCGTCTACCAGTACACAGGGTATCCCATGTATCTGTCCGGGTCTCGCTGGGGAGGGGTATACAAGCTGTTTCCTTGTCCGTGTACCCAACCTGTGCCCGTGTACTCATGTAGTACATTCCATGTTGTCCGCCGACGAACACACGCCGTGTATCCCATACTACACAGTGTGTAGTCGGGAAATTTCCAGAAGCGTCATCTTCCTCCTCCCGCCTCGGACGATTCTTTGGATCACGTTTCTCTAGTCCATTTTCCAAGAAACTCATGATCATGGGTCGCTTCGTTGTCTTGAAGCTGAATCTATGGGTTTTGGGCTTTCAATCGGCTCCGAAATCCGATTCTGGTCACCCGTTCGGAAATCATTCAAAGAACGATATCTTCAAATCCGCTTCGATCCGTCCGTCGCCACCACAACCGCACCTCCGTAGGGTTGTACCAATGCTAGATCTTCAATTTGGGATCGTTGCATCGCACAACGGGTATGCAACGATCCATCATTCATATCCCCATGAATAACAAGTAGAACACAATGAAGAATGCGAGAATTTGGGGAAGAAGGACACAACAAATAGAGAGGGATGAACCTCGATCAATGTTCATGTTGATCTTGGTCCGTCACCATTATATGGTTGAACAAAACCAAAATAAATTCAAGAATCAAATCCCCACGATTCCCGAAAAATCCAATCCTATAAGAACGATCGATCTGTGGGCTAATCTGTTCATGGATTAGTACGCGTTCATCGTGGAAATCAAAAATGGGGAAGAAATCATCAAACAAACATCCAAACTAGATTCACGGTGTTTGCTGGCGAAGATCTAGTCGTCGCGTCGTCATCGCCGGTGAAGCTCGTCAAGAACATCGTCGCCGTGTTGGGATGTTTTCTCCAGTGCTCACTAGGGAGATTCAGGGTTATGAGAAAAGTAACCCTGACCCCCTTGTGAAATATGTATTTAAAAGAATAAAAATATTTCACTGCAATAAGGATTTAATAAAATATTTTATTTAAATATTTTTTTACGGTTACGTCTAAAAACCAGATTTCACCACTGACCTGCGTCGGCCGATGTTAGTCCTCAACTAACGTAAAATCACTGTTCTGAATGCAACGGTGCCCTCAGATTTCTGATCGGAGCACCCGTTCGGGGGTTATTCCACTTTTTCATGAAAACCGCACGCGCGCATTATTTAATTATTAAATTAAATTCAAACATTTGTTTCGGGATCACCGGGCCTCAGAACTGCATGTCGTCTAAGAGCCTAGTCGTGAAATAATTCCCTTTATTTTTAATAATAAAGTGTGGAAAATCTGATACATTACATCACACCCACCTTAGGGCTTTTACGTCCCCCAAAAGCCAAAACAAGGGCTACTCAAATGGATTTGGGCACTGCACGCGAATCTGAGCCTCCCACTCCCACATGCTCTCCTAAAGATTCCAGTGCCGCCACCGGACACGCACTAAGGGAATATCTCGCCCACGAAGGATCTTCTCCTGCTGATCCTCGATCTCCATTGGGTACTCAGCAAAGGTCGCTCCATCAACGATGTCCAGCTCGCCCCAGTCGATGACGTACGATAGATCAGGAATGTACCTCTGTAGCTGCGACACATAGAAAACATTGTGTACCCGATCCATCTGAGGAGGTAGAGCCAAGTGATACGCCACCTTTCCAACTCTACTAAGAATCTAAAAGGGTCCAACGAACCTCAGAGATAGCTTGCCACCTCGGCCAAATCTTCACAATCCCCATCGAGGTGAGACCTGAATGAACACATGGTCTCCTTCCTCGAACTCCAAGGGCCTCCGCCTCCTATCAGCATAAGACTTTTCTCAACTCTGTGTAGTCTTCATCCACTCCTGGATTACCTTCACCTTCTCTGTAGTATCTCTCACCATCTATAGGCCCATGAGTGCTGACTCTCCTAGGTCATTCCAGCAAAGTGGTGACCTGCAAGGTCGCCCGTACAGAGCCTCGAATGGTGTCATACCAATAGTGGAATGATAACTGTTGTTGTAAGAAAATTCCACCAGTGGTAGGTGATCCTCCCAACTACGACCGAAGTTAATTATGCAAGCTCGAAGCATATCCTCCACAACCTGGACGGTCTGCTTCGTCTAACCGTCAGTCTGAGGATGAAACGTTGTGCTCAAGCGTAACTGAGTCCCAAAAGCTTCCTGCAATCCCTTCCACAACCGGGATGTGAAATGAGCTTCATGATCTGAGATGATCGTGGATGGAACTCCATGAAGTCAGACTATCTCCTGCACGTAGAGGCGTCCCAAGCTCTCTACCGAACTCTTCTCCCGTATGGCTAGAAAGTGGGCCGACTTGGTGAGTCGATCGATGATCACCCAGATGGCATCATGTCCCTTGGACGTACGTGGTAAACTCGTCATGAAGTCCATGGATATCCTATACCACTTCCACTCTGGCACATCAAGGGGCTGAGTCAAACCTGCTGGCACCTGGTGCTCATCCTTTACTTGCTGATAAGTAAGGCACGAAGAAAGAAACTCTGCCACACTCTTCTTTATTCATGGCCACCAGAACTGACATCGGAGGTCCTGATACATATTTTCCACACCTGGATGCACCGCCAAATGGGATGTATGGAACTCCCTTATAACCTCCTCCCGCAAAGTCACTGGTACTACTATACGCCCTCTAAAAAGAGAAATGTTCTCCCCACCTTCTGAATATCCATCAGCCACAACACCTGTAGATATCTGAGCATCTAGAGCCTCACTGCTAGAATCCTCGTGTTGTGCTTCCCTGACTCGCTGTAAGAGTGGAGAGGTAACAACCATCGACTGAATGTAATCTCCCTCATCTCCATCCACGAAGGATAACTGTAAAGAGGCCAATTACCTCGTCGCCTCATCCAGTAACTGTGAATTGGATTTCCTGCTGAGAGCATATTCCACAATGTTCCCCTTCCTAGGTGTGTAAATGTCCTCAAAGTCATAATCCTGGAGGAACTCAAGCCATCATCTTTGTGTGAAATTCAGATCCTTCTGAGAAAAGATATATTTGAGACTCTTGTGATCCGAGTAGACGGTAAACCGCTCGCCCATCGGGTAGTACCGCCACATATTCAATGCGAAGACTACTGCTGCCAACTCAAGATCATGGGTCACATAGTTCTACTCATGTGGACTCAACTGACATGAGCCATAGGAAATCACTACTTTCCTCTTCATCAGGACACAACCAAGCCCAGTTCCTAAGGCGTCGCAGAACACTACATACTTGACACCCTTCTCCGGTAATCTCAAGATCGAGGCGCTCGTCAGACTCTGTCTCAACTGCTGGAAATCCTACTGGCATCTCTCGGTCCACATGAAAGGTTGCCTCTTTCGGGTCAACGATGTCATGGGTGCTGAAATCCTGGAGAAATCAAGAATGAATATCCGATAGTAGCCTGCCAACCCAAGGAAGCTCTGCACCTCTGTCACGCTCTGGGGTGGCTCCCATGCTAGTACCGCCTCCACCTTGGCTGGGTCCACTGTTACACCATCTGCCGAGATAATGTGTCCCAGAATGTGGACCTCCTATAACCAGAACTGACACCTCAAGATTTTCCCATACAACTGGTGCTCTCAGTGTGTGTCCAGAACCATCCTTAGGTGTCTTGCATGCTCCTCCTTGGACACAGAGTACACAAGGATGTCGTCGATGAAGACCACAATGAACCGATCTAGATAGGGCTGAAAGATCTGGTTCATGAGTCCCATGAACAATTTCGGGGTGTTCGTCATGCCGAAGGGCATCACCAAGTACTCATTGTGACCATAACGACATCGAAAACTCGCCTTTAGTATATCCTCATCCCGTACTCACAACTGGTGATAGCCTGATCGTTGATCAACCTTTGAGAACCATCGTTCCCCTCTCAACTGGTCGAAGAGGTCATCGATCCTTGGTAGTGGATACCGGTTCTTCACAGTCACCAGATTCAAGCACCGGTAATCCACACATAGCCTCAAGCTCCCGTCTGCCTTCATGGAAAATAGCACTGGGTCTGCCCAGGGTGAAATGCTAGGTCTCACAAATCCCTTCTTCTGCAAGTCATTCAGATGCACCCTAAGCTCACGAAGCTATGAAGGAGAAATCTGATATGCTGATGCTGATATCGGTGTCGTCCTGGGTTTCAACTCAATGCAGAAATCTATCTCTCGACGGGGAGGTAGCCCAGGGACATCCTCCGAAAAGACATCCTCATACTCAACCACTACTGTTGGAAATTGGAAACTCGTTATATCTGTTGCGCCAAGGGCTAGGCAAGCCAACTGATGTGAAAACGGTTGTGCCCTCCTATGCATGAGTTCATCCTGCGCTGTCTAGGTCTCTCTTTCACCGACAAAATAGAACCTCGTTCCATCACTGCGGACACACCACACCCTTCTCCTAAAATAGTCGATCTAGGAATGAACTGTGGATAGCCAATCCATAACATGAATGACATCATAAGGCCTTGACGCTACCACCAAGAGGTTACAACTGAAACTCTCACCTCCAATGGTCAGGTCACACTGTCTACAGAGGTGTGTGATCTCTGAATCTTCTCCAGTCGGTGTTTCTAAGTGTAAGGGTCGAGTCAACGGCTCAACTGGAATGTCAAGGTCTCGAACAAGATAAGCAGCCAGAAAGGAATGACTAGCACCTGTGTCTATCAGTACGGAAGCCAAAGTAGAAAAGACACAAATAGTACCTCTAATCATTTAGGGAGTACCTGGGTCATAAGCCTCTGCCGCCTGCAGCTATCACTACCTCTGTCCACTAGCTCACTGAGCCTAGGGTGGACCTCTTGGGGGTGGAGGTGGTAAAAGGTCAAAGCGCCGACAACCTCCAACTTCTCTCCTAGCTCCCCTACCACATCCACCGCCTCGCGGATCTGTCTACTCCACATGTTGCCTCTACCTCAGTGGTCCATCCATTGGTCCCGTGTCAGTAGTAAGGCGGGTCAAAAAATCTCGAGCGAGATGTCCCCTACCATCACATGAGTAGAGTAACCTCTCTCGAGGATAGATGGATGCGCCCAGAAAACCATGTACATCAGATCCCCTGTCATGGGATCTCCTCTAAAAACATCTCCCATGCCTGGGTCCCTGACGTCGGCTCCCTGATACCGAGGTCTCTGATCTAGCTCGCCCACTACTAACAACTAATGGTTGTCTATGCTCTACCAAGAAGATCTCAACCACAAAATCCCGCTCGAGCACCCCATCATAAGTATTAATGCTCATAGGGATGATTCTTGCTCAGATATCTCTACGCAAGCCCTGCTCAAAAGTCTGAGCTCTGAAGTAATGATCACTGACCATCTCCATCGAGTACCGCGAGAGGTCAGTAAACCTCAACGAATAGTCATACATCATCATGGTTCCTTGTTGGGGCTGAAGAATCTCTTGTATGAGTACTCCTCTTAGGGTAACCGATGAAAACTCCTCTCTGAAGAGACGCTCAAATTCCGACCATAAAAGTGTTGCCTCATCGTGAGTCTGGATAACCAAACTCCACAATCGTCCTGCCGAGCCCTATACAAGGCTCGCTGCCAGGATCACCATCTGGTATACTGGTGTCCTGACCCAATGGAAGACTCTGGTCGGTGCCTCAAGCCATTCCTCTGCCACCTTAGGGTCATGCTCGCATCGAAACCTGAGGGGTCTCCATATCTGAAACTCATGGAGGGTGCTCATCCTGCGCTCCTCCTCCACTGGTACAGCAGGAACTAAACACTGCTCCACAGGTGGCGGGATAACTGGCACACCACCTGATGGTAAAACCAGGGGATCCAGTCCCTGTATCGATGATTTATCAATGATGGGGTTATCCTCGTAATCGAGTTGCTGGATCCTAGCGGGTGCGCGTTGTAGAGGCATCATGTTAAAGAAACAAGATGTATCTCAGTCAGTGAGTATATCCGGAGACTTGACTCAAAAAGTACATGGAAACCACAACCCATTTCTATATGCTTCATGTACCATTACTTTTCCCCTGCAACTAGTGTTCTCATGTTCCGAGTCAAAAAGAAGGTTATTAGAGTTCAGGTGTATGGATATGTCGACCGCCCGCACCAACATTGGGGTCCCTGTCCTGAAAGCCGAACTCGAAACACTTAACACTGTTTCCCCAAACCGACTCACAGACTCTCGGTCCTAAGGTTGAACCGACCACCACTAATACCACTCTATCATGACCCATCCCAGTGGGGCCCGAGAAACAACTCCCCAAGCCCACCTCCAATAGGCCTGGGGATGGTGACTAGCACCGAGTAGGCATGCTACTAACATGGGAGGCATTACCTATAAACCTGTACACACACACACACATCTCCAAGCCCACAAAGATAAAAATTAAAAACTACTATAAGGAAAAATATGCATGCATACACTAAAACCCAACCAACAGAGTATGACAGGAAAGTAAAGTTCAAGAAAGTAAAACCCCAGGCCAAAATTACAATCCCACCAAAAATAATGTCTGTAACAAAGTCCAACCTATAAGGAAAGGTACTGGGACTGCAATCTGTAGCCGTCGGAACACACCTCGGCCCGCCTAATCTCATTAAGCGTCGTCCGGCCCTGGTCCACCTAGAATCCTATCAAAGGCTCGCTCGTCTGCACAATACACGACACGTGTGGGAAAATCCCATGCAGGGGTGAGTATAACAATACCCAGTAGGAAACCCCGTAACCACAAAGTAAATAAAACAAGAGAAAAGTACCATAAAGGAAGATACATTCATATCTACATAGTATATGTCTACTAAACATATAATAAGAATATCCAGATATACTCATACACGATCGACTATCGAGAAACCACCACTAAGATCCACCTCAAAGATTCCATTAAGAACGTAACAAGGGGAACACACTCCTAGGTCTAAGAAGAGAGAGAGATACGAAATATTCATTCTAGGATAACACACTCCACAATTAATTTGAGAACATGATGATTAGATGAGGATCACAACCATGTAATGGGGTGATTATGACAACTCAATCTGAGCTAATCCTCTAAGCAGAGGATCAGAGCCTGGGTAAAGTTGGTCACGTCGATACCAAGAACTCTACCTGGGGTTCTAGGGATGAATAGAGGATCCGGATATAAGTCTCATAGAGGGGATTCCAATAACTCTATTTAGGAGGTCCTGCTGAAGGGATCATACTCCTGTATGTAGGAAATGATACCAGAAACCTTAAGAAGAAAGACCATGGGTACGGACCCTAAGAAAATCTAATCCAAGTCATAGAAGACAAGTGGATCAATCCATTTAAGACAGGTAACAAGGCGTGTAGTATAGTTACACACTGTGTTCTTTGACCCCGGTTATTGCCCATGTAAATGGCCCGTGTCATTCATTCAAGCTGTGTAAAACCAAACTACACTGTGTGTAGAAAAAGTACACGCCGTGTTCCTTGACCCGGGGTACTGCCTGTGTAAACAGCTCATTTTATTCGTCTTGTCAGATTGAAAGTAACTACACGACGTGTAGAAGAATCACAGGGCGTGTCCGAGCACATGGGGATCGCTCCGTGTATGCTGGCCATGTGCCCGTACACGGCCTCTGTCTATGTCCGTGCCGCCTGCCCGTGTACCAGTACACGGGGTATCCCGTGTATCTGGTCGGGTTTGGCCGGGGAGGGGTATACATGCCGTGTCCTTGGCCCTGTACCCAACCCGTGCCCGTGTACTCTCGGATTGCACGCCATGTGGTCCGCCGACGAACACATGACGTGTAGCCCATACTAGATGGCGTGTAGTCGGGAAATTTCCAGAAGTGTCGTCTTCCTCCTCTCGCCTCGGCCGATTCTCCAAATCACGTTTCTCTGGTCCATTTTCCACGAAACTCAAGATCATGGGTCGCTTTGTCGTCGTGATTCTGAATTCGTGGGTTTCGGGCCTTCGATCGGTTCTAAAATCCGATTTAGGTCACCCGTGCAAAAATCGATCGAAGAACAATATCTTCCGATCCGCTTTGATCCGTCCGTCACCACCGCAGCCGCACCTCTGTAGGGTTGTACCGATGCCAGATCTTCAATTTGGGATCGTTACATCGCACAATGGGTGTGCAACGATCCATCGTTCATATCCCCACGAAGAATGCATAGAACGCAACGAAGAACGCGAGAATTTGGGGAAGAAGGACCCAACAAATCGAGAGGGACAAACCTCGATCGATGTTCATGTCGATCTTGGTCTGTAACCGTTCGGAGGTGAACGAAACCAAAATAATTTCATGAATCAAATCCCCATGATTCCCGAAAAATCCCATCTTGCAAGAACGATCGATCCGCTGGCTAATCTGTTTGTGGATTAGTCCGTGTTCGTCGTGGAAATAAAAAATGGGGGAGAAATCATCAAAAAAACGTCCTACCTAGATTCGCGGTGTTTGTTGGCGAAGATCTGGTCGCCGCGTCATCATTGCCGGCAAAGCTCATCAAAAACACCGTCGTCGTGTTGGGAGGTTTTATCCAGAGCTCTCTAGGGAGATTCAGGGTTATGAGAAAAGTAACCCTGACTCCCTTGTGAATTATCTATTTAAAATAATAAAAATATTTCACTACAACAAGGATTTAATAAAATATTTTAATAAAATATTTTATTACGGTTACGTCCAAAAACCATATTTCACCACTGACCCACACTGGACGATGTTAGGCCTCGCCTAAGGTAAAATCGTTGTTCTGAACGCAACGATGCCCACGGATTTTTGATCTGAGCACCCATTTGGGGGTTATTCCACTTTTTTAGGAAAACCGCACACGAACGTTATTTAATTATTAAATTAAATTCAAACATTTGTTCCGGGCTCACCGGGCCTCAGAACTGCACGGCGTCTCAGAGCCTGGTCTCAAAATAATTCCCTTTATTTTTAAGAATAAAGTACAAAAAATCTGAGAAATTTCATGGAATAATCTCCCTAATTTTCAAGGAACCATGCTACTACGTCAGGAATCCAATCGCCACCCACCCACCGATGCAGAGGCAGGGAAAATGCCAATGCGGAACCCTGTGTGGCTTGACCACTTCAGTGAAAATCTTCACAACCACAGCTACTGGGAGCTCGTGCCCCATCTCCCCTTCTGAATTCATTTAATGGAGGGTGATCAATGACCTCGTACACCGATACGAGGAGGAGGGAATTATCCCGACTCAGGATATGGCTGGTCAGGATATAGAGGGGTCTTCACCTCGTCACCATCCCCACCCCCAAGGGCCGCAAAGGGAGCCACTCCTCCCCACTCCAACATACAATCCTTTTGGGATCCTCTCCCGAGAATGACTCAACGACTCCCTCCCCTACACCGACGAGGTAGGGGATGTCTCAGCCAGCTCGGCCGGGATCCCATTTCAGGGAATCCCAAAGAGGGCTCCCATGAGGTCGTGCTAGCACCACCACCTGGTCCCATGAGTCGAGGAGCAAGTAAGCCATGCGCCTGCACTACTAGCCTCGGTCCAGCTGACCCGACACCATCGTCAGGCACATGCCAAAGAAGACGCTCTCCAAGGGGTGTCAATGTCGACAACTACTATGGATCGGGCCACGACCGGCGTGTATCATAAACCCCCTATGTATGCTGAGCATGGGTACTTACATTTCCATCCCGAATCAAGACCCCAACCACCCCATGGGAAGGCTGGGTCGACTTTCTCGGCCACCGACGCAGGTAGTGGTCGCCACCAGTACGGAGGTCCTCCTCGTTCCGCCACTATGGAGAAAACGAGCCCTCCCTACTTCCAAGCTCGAAAAGTAGGTCTGCCCAGTGCTAACTTTGATCCGAAAGAGGGTCCTCAAGGCAGAGACACTTGGTATAGAAGCCTCTCTCGTGCTCATTACATCGGGTATGGATCCATTCCTCCTTCCACAGACCATCGGTGTGTGGACGTCGCACACCTGGTCAATCTCCAGAATGGGGGTTCTCCCCATGTGCGTACAACAGCTGAAGAAGGTCATCCTCGCCTCAGCAATCAGAGGGGGTAATTCCTTCTTTGCTTCACCAGCGCCCAACATAGAGGTCATACCCATGTTCGGCTCGAACAGTATGAGGACCCTCCTTGCACTGATTTCCCCAGAGGAAACAAGCATGGGTGTCATACCCATGATCCTATCATCTCAAGCAGAGGTCCTACCTACCCCAGAAATATCTATGGAGGCCCTCCCCATGTACCCTTTCATATATTTCTTGGTTCCCCTCGCACCCCATCTAACGTAGGCGGGAGTCCTCCCTGCCCCAACACCAGTACAGTTGAAGGTCCTCCTCATGACGGGAATTTACCATGTCCTGAAGAGCCATCTTGGGGCAGGAGGGCAGTACATTGCCGCCATAAAAAGATAACTGAGAAGATTAAGACTGAGATAAAACCGTTTTTCTTCTCAGACTCTAAGGCCGAATACAAATCAGCGATTGAACCCTCCCCTAGGTCCTTCGTGTCAAGGGTCGGGGCTGGAACATGGCACATCAGACTCATACTTCAAGAATTTGAGTTCCATCGGATTCACGCCTCCCCCCGCAGGTATATCCAAGAAGACAAAATCATTTCAACTCCGTAGGTTATAGTCGTGCAATCACCACCATCTTCATGAGAAGCACTTTGTACCTCAACTAGAGATCACAGAGAGCTATTCTGGGGACTAATGGTGGATGAGCAAAAGCATGGTCCATCACCAGCAACCATAGTCCCTGAGCCATAAAATGCGTTCATTATCCCATGTTACCGCGATGTGGTGGCTAAGTCACTATACTCTTCAATGGATAGTAGTAGATACTGTGATTCGTTAGCTCGCTTGTCATATTCTCCACCGGCCAGCCTGTCATCTCAATGGTCGACTTCGATACCACTATTGGTTCCTCATCCACCTCTGATTGACGAGTTGGGAAAAGAAGGGCCAAACCCTGAATCTGAGCCTAAGATTTTATGGGATATCCTCACAGCGGACCACTTCCCTAAGAATTTTTGTCTAGTTGTAGCGCTATATTTTTGTGCACCAGAATCCCTCACCCTATAAGAAGTCGAGTGTTTCTGTCAAACCCTCTGGGTGATGCACTCTCATCTTCATCATTAGCGAGTGGATTACCCTAAGATCCAAGCACATTTGGAGAACATTGGTGAACAACGTCTTCTGCATGATCTGTCCGCACTACCCATGGCCAAGCGCCCTGAGTCACCCGATCACCATAGGGCCCTCCAACAAATATTCATCCGGAGATTTAAAATGCTCCGCAGAATAATCAAAGAGGCTTCTACCCATGTATTTATGTGTGGCTAGGGGCAGTATGATGCCCTCATCTTCAGTCCTATCCGGCGATTTCCCGACTCACCATGAGATATCAAGGATGTGTCCCTAGGTAAATTCACGGTCAACATGGACAGTCTATTAGAAGATGGGAATGAGCTGGAGCTCCTTGATGGGGACCTCTCCCCATAGGGCGTTCCACAACTATTGGATATGTTTGGAAGGGTTACTTTCCAACAAAGGAACCTGTTGGGTCTCCCTGCACCCACCAAAGCATTAGTTCTTAGCCGGAATCATGGTAAGGGTAAAGAGCATATCGAATCCGCCAAACCCTCTGACACGTCTGGCTCAGTGCAGAAGACAGAGGAAGACCCAGAAAAAGCCGTGTTGCATCAGCAAATTTCTAAATAGAAGAATATGGTCGACGAACTCCTGGATGAATGCGCAGTAGAGAAATGGCTAGACTATGGTGATCCTAGGCCAGGACAATAGGGGAAGTCATCACTTCCCCTCAGTGAACTGACCCCGGGTGACCCTAACCATCCTAATCATGCAGATAGGGTTGAGGTGGGAACTTACGGCAAGAGGGCACGATATGTCTCACCAAATCCTCTTGAACAGCGTGACAATCTGTAGGGCACACCACAGGTTCCCCCAACAGATCCACAGGTTGTTCCACCAATAGTTGGGCCTATTTATCGTGTTTAAGAACCTTCCAACGCACTGGTAGTCCGGTATCTCCATCAAGATAGGGACCACTGCTCAGATGATCTGATGGTGGCACTCATTACTCTCCTCGAGACATTAGAAACACGATAGGTGGGACTTCCACCTGATAGAAATCCATATCCAGTGTGGGTTGATGATATCCCAACACCCTTGCTTTTGGGAATCCGACTTTTTCCCCCTTCAATGGGACAAGGGACCCGCCATAGCACTTGTCTCACTTCATCTCAAGGTTAGGGCCCATGTTGGGAACCCCAGAAAAGTAAAAAACCACCAAACTTCGGTGTTTTCTTTTCGACATTGGAAGGGATCAGCATTCGAATGGTACAACCAGCTCCCCATCGGATCAGCAGCCAACTGGGAAGACCTCCATATACAATTCCTCTACCAATTCAGTTCCACCACTTAGTAGACGAGTATCATGGAACTCTTCAAGTGAAAATAGAGTCCTGATTAGTGTGTTTCATACTTTGTCTCCTAGTTTAAAGGGCCAACATACTCCCTCGACATGCCACTAACTCAAGTGAAACTACTGACGATGTGCGTAGGGAATGTCAAGATTGAACTAGTCCCCTCTCTGATCACCCAGAACTACCCCAGGGGATTCTAAGACTTCTCTGATAAGGCCCAGTGTGTAGAGTAATCCTTATAGTGGGCTAATCAGGCACATTCGTTGCCCACTGAAATCACCACAAGAAGGGCTTCCTGGGCTAAGCCCCCCGCATTGTCCCAAATAAAGGCACCCATGCAACTTGAATTGTTACCTATGGAGTCGGCTATGTATCCTCATAGAGTCCCTCTACCTCAAGCACAACCTCTAACCCATCAGCACCCACTAAAGAATCGGTAGGTTCCCCCGCGTAATGTGTTGTCCCCGCCTAGGAAAGATAACCAGGTGCCACCGCCTCAACAAGCTCCTCTATCTCCTCGTCAAGGTCAAACCCCAAGGTCCCCCTTTCCTAACTGGAGAAACCAGACCTACTTATTCAATGAGGCTTAGGTCCCCGGTAGTTTATGTTGTGCCTTAGAGCAGGGGATTGTACGTTTTCCTGAGTGTAGAAGGCCAGAAGAGGCAAACCTCACTGATCTTTCAAGCATCCCAGTAAGTCTTTCCACCCTTAAGGCCCTTTTCCTGTCATCAGACAAGTGTGAGGCCCTCACCGAGGATTTTAGCAGCCCCCATTAGATTGAGACGAAAGTGGCAGCAGTATAAGCCTTTCATGTAGAGGCAGTCGAGATTGATGAATGACACGCCATTATCTCATTATTTGGAGAAGATGATGTCTCTCCCATATAGGAGCACATTCTCCCACTGTATATCACCGTCCAGTTCAATGGGGTGGAGGTTCACCACTGTCTTATCGACATGGGATCTGGGATCAACCTAACCCCAACTCGGACACTGTGAAAAATGGGGTTATTTGAGGATGATCTGAGCCCCTATGACCTAATAATCCATGGTTCTGATAGGACAGAGTAGACCCTGGTCATCAAGATCCTCTTGAAGACCCAGTTCGGTGGCCTAGTTTCCAGCACTGATTTTATGCTTATTTCCCAAGACACCGCCTACAATGCGTTGATGGGAAGACCATGGCTCCACCTACATGCAGCGGTCCCTTCATCATATCACTAGTGCCTCAAGTACTACCTCAATGATCGATTAGGCATACTAAAAGGTGATTCATCTCCCTTTTCCTCTTATGAAGCATGCTATTTGGATTCTTACTATTACAAGATCAAGGACAAGTAGATTCAGACTAACAAGGTCGAGCTTGCCACGGCTGCGACAGACCTGTGGACTGATCTAGATGATGCCTACGTCTTTCCAATCCACCAATTGGAGGCTACAACCCCAGACAAGGGACAATTCTTCGTTGTTTCTAGGATTAGGGAGAACACATTCCCAGGTCTAAGAGACAATGGAAAATCACCTCTACAAATCAAGATCAGGTGATCTCAGAGCCTCCTACTACCATAAGGTATCTGGATGTCCACCCCATGGAAATGGAAATACATCATAGTTTCTTGTTTTGATAGGCTTGAATTAACCCGCTCAAGCAAAGGCCCCACTATTTCTTTGATATCATCATGCATGGACCCTTGGGCCAAAGACCAGATGGGATCAGATCGATAGCCTTCATCGCTATGGGTGGGGCATCTCAGGAGTTCCCCGATGTAGTGTCCACTACTGCTCAGGCTGGTACCAACCTCCCATCAGGATCTACCGATTCAGAAGAAACTCCTCCTACTGAGGATCTCTCCTCCATAAGTTTAGAAGAGGATATAGAGTATTATCCTCCCACCTTTGAAGAGGGTGTCACTTCCACGGTCGATGAATTGGTACAGATGAACCTCGATAGCAAGGCATGCCCGAAACCCACGTTGATCAGTTCCTCCATGCCCCTCGAGGAGAAAAAGCATTACGTAGACTTACTTAAACAACACCATGATGTATTATCCTAGATCTATGATGAGATACCAGGACAATATCCTTAGGTAGCCATCCATGGCGTCGGTCTCCCGACAAATCATCGCGGGTTCATGCAGCCTCCAAGGAAGATGCACCCTTCTCATGGTGCCATGGTCGAGGCAGATGTTGTTAAGCTTATCAGAGACAATTTCGTTATGGAGGTATGATAACCCAAATGTCTTTCCAACATTGTTCTAGTCAAGAAGAAGAATAGACAGATCAGAGTCTGCATCGACTTTCAGGATCTCAACCATCATTGTCTGAAGGATGATTTTCCCCTTTCTGTGACGGAACCCATGATCGACGCTACAGTTGGGTTCCAAGCCCTCTCCTTCATGGATGGGTACTCCAGGTATAACTAGATCTTCATGGAACTCAAGGATGAGGATTCCACAACATCCAAGGCACCATAAGTTACTTTCTATTACCAAGTCGTGCCTTTCAGTTTAAGGAATGCAGGTGCCACCAATTAGCGGGATATGCATCACATATTTAAGTCGATCCCCAGAATGTTGGTGGAATGATATGTGGAAGATCTGGTGGTCAAATCTCACCAATGTCAGGACCATCTCAAAAACCTTGATAAGGTGTTCAGCTCCCTCCATTCCTGCCATCTGAAATTTAATCCATTGAAGTATGCCTTCGGGGTAACCTCTAGAAAGTTTCCCAGCTTTGTTGTTAGATACAGGGGAATCGAGATCGACCCAGAAAATATCAAGGCCATCATCCAAATGTCACCTTCAAGCAAAATATGGGAGCTTCAAGGTTTCCAAGGCCACTTAGACTACAAATTCTTATTCATTGTGAATCTGGTCGGCAATTGAAATCCCTTTTCTCGGCTCATGAAGAAAGGCCTCTTCTATGAGTGGGATGAAGAGTTCCAAACTTCTTTTGGGGAAATCAAGCAGTATCTGCTCCATCCTCTAGTTTTAATTCTGCCTATTTTCAAAAAGTCATTGGTCCTTTACATGAACTCCCTAGAGCGATCTCTTGGTGCCCTGCTCTCCCAGAAGAACAACGAGGGGACAAACAACATCCTATACAACCTTAGCCGCATGCTCCTCGATACAGAGACTAAGTACCCCGTATCGAAAAGAGATTCCTTGCGCTGGTATTCATAGTATAGAAATTATGGCATTACCTCAAACACCATGAGTTATAGTTGGTGTCCTGAGTAAATATGTTGATGTACATCCTAAACCGCCCCATGCTGACAGGTCATTTAGAACGATGGGCAGGGATTCTCCAACAGTTCGACATTAGGTTCATTCCTTAGAAGTCTATCAAGGGAAAAGCATTGGAAGACTTAATCGCTGACCATCTAGCTTCTGATGACCAGTCCCTGGATCTCAATTTCCCCAATGAGGATTTCTTATCAGTAGACCAAGCCAAGTTGTGATGGCATATGCACTTTGATGGTGCTTCTCAGAGCCCCATCGGTGGGAGGCTCAAGGATCCCAGAGTATCAGGCTCTCATCACTGGCCTTGAGCTGGCCCTCGAGATTGGTGTTCCCCATTTTCATGTGAAAGAGGATTATGAACTAGTCATCAAGAAGATCAACGGTGACTATTTCATTAGAAATACAGAGCTCTTACCTTTGTTGGAGTGCACTCTACAGCTAATGGCCCAGTTCCCATATCGACTGAAAGTTACTCATGTCCCTAAATCTCAGAATGGTCAGGAAGACGCCCTACCCAGCCTAGCAGCATCAGTTGTAGAGAATGAATAGGATGATCTGATTATCCATGTGGAACACCAAAGAGTCATTGCTCCCGTCACCCCAGATGATAGTGACAGCCCACAGGTAAGCCATCTTACATCGGTGCCTCCATGTTTGGACCCCTAGGTCCCCCGGATGCAGTGGTTGAAGTGACACATGATTGGAGAACCTCCTTTTATGAGTATCTCAAAAATGGTAATCTCCGAGAATATAGGGCCGAGCGTGAGCAAATTCGATGATGCGTGTTGCATTTTACCCTTCAGGATAGCCCTGTTAGTGAGCATATCCTCTACAAGTGTGGGTTTGATGGGTTTCTCCTCTGTTTCATTCAAGGAGTCGAGATTTCCCATGTCATGTAGGATTTTCATGACGGTTCTTACAAGTCTCATCCAACTGGGACAAATCTATCTCACCAGATCCAGAGACAGGGGTACTTTTAGTCCTCAATGATCCATGACTACATCGAGTTCTCCAAGAGGTGCCATGCTTTCCAAATTCATGATAACCTCATGCATTGACTACCAGAGAAAATCTAGACCACCAAGTACTCCTCGCCATATGCGGTATGGGGATCGATGTCATTGGACCATATCCACCGACAACAACTCGCCAGTGCATGTTCATCCTGACTGCTAAATATTTATCTTCTAAGTGGGAAGAGGTAGTTCATCTCAAGGAAGTCAAGGCCCATTCCATCATCGACTTCATGAGCTCCAACATAATCTACCAATTTGGAGTCCCTCATGCCATCCTCACTGATAATGGAATGAACTTACTTGTAGCTGAGCTGAAGAAAATGTACACTAAGTACAACATCTGTTCTAACCAAACCTCCTGCTATCATGAGATAGCAAATGGACTGATTGAGGCGTTCAATGAGACCCTCTCGAAAATTTTACAGAAAATGGTTGGTGAGAACAAGAAAATTTTTCCAGAAAAGCTCCCTAATTCCCTCTGTGACTATCGGACGACGACTTGTAATTCCACCCAGGTGACCCCATATTCTATGGTGTATGGAACAGAGGTCATCCTACCCATCGAGATTTAGTTTCCCTCATTGCGCATATCTATCTACGACTAGAAAGCACCGAATAAAGTTGATGAAATCTGCCTGGCTGATCTAGAAGCAATCGATGAGAACAATCTTTATGCCCTGAAAAATATGGAAAGGCACATGAATAATATGGCTAGCACATTCAATAAGAAAGATCACCACTGATCCTTATTTCAAGGTGACATGGTATTGTCCCTCAAGACACCAATGATACCTGGCAGGTGTGGAGCCCAAATGGGAAGGACCTTACATTGTCCACAAGGTTTACCCCAATGGTGCATACTCTCAGGTGACCATAGATGGTAAGCGTATAACTCCTCCCACCAATGCCATGTTTCTCAAGAAATACTTTGCTGGAGAATGTGTGGTCCTATATGACCTTAAACTGTCTGGTCTAACACAATATTAAACTGTATTGTGGTCCCACACAACCTTAAACTGTATTTGGTTCTTGCATGACATTAAACTGTATGTCGCCATGCATGACATTAAACTGTGAATGGTCCAGCATGAACCTAAACTACATTATAGTCCAGAATGACCTTAAACTATATGGTCAGCATGACCATAAACTATATGGTCTAACATGACCATAAACTATATGTTCCAGCATGACCTTAAACTGTATGGTTCTACATGACCTTAAACTGTGAAATGTCCCACATGAAGTTAAACTATGTGTCATCACACAAGATATTATACAGCATCCCAAGAACTATGTCTGGCTTGATTCCCATCCTTATGGGATATGTAGGAATTCTCAAACGCCTCGTCCTAAGTCCAGCACCATGCAGTTTTCGTTTGGATACCCCTCCTGGGTGTAGTTCACTTGGAGGATCTCATGTGATGCAACCTATGTTTCTTTGGCCCCACTCATGGAAAGATTATGAAGGTTGCGCCATGTGCCCCTCCTCTTTCTTCTAGTCCTCCCACATCCTTACCGAAAGATGTTAAATTTCATGGACTTTTCAAAACTACGTACAGCTTGATTCCCATCAACATGGGATACGTAGGACCACCTAGAAATTTTGTCCATATCCCCAACCCCAAACTCTAGAATCTCCCATCAGGTCAGAACACATGGTGTTGTGTCATCTTCCTCCCTAATTCACGGAGATTTCATCATGACCTTTCCATACATCCCATCTCATGGAGAATATCACCTCGTTCACTGCCCTGATTGATGTTAAATATCATGGGCACATCTATGCTTCACTCACTCTTTTTCCTAGGACTCCATTATCCTTTATATATAAAAAGTCCCCCGACTGGAATGGGTACTCAGCCTAAGGGACCTCCTACCATTTCGGGCCAATATCCTTGAGGGTTTCGAACAAAAAACTAGTACAATTCCTACATTGTGAATACGGTCATCTATCAATGGTCATTTGTTGTTCCCATTTCAGGTCACATGATAAGGACACTCTGTTTTGAACATGGTCAACAACTATAATGGTTCGTTTTCACAACCCCATATGTCCCAAATATTGAGTGTAGTGGTTCATTCTGCCTCACTGTCTCTTCAAGCTTTGGTCTACCTCGGCAAGAGTGTAATTCCAGATGTTGGACCCTTATGATGAGGAGATCCTATTCCTACTCCTTGTTTCCCACACCGAGCATTTCTCACATGGTCTTAGGATCTATGATGAGGCAATACCCGCATGAGCGGTCATGTGGCTACGGTTGGCTAGGACGCCCGTCTCGAGTCCCTCAACCCTTTTGGTCCCTTGGCCCAAGTTCTCATTTAGGATTGTGAAGTGTGGTATGGAATCACATCCCTGTTCATGTCTGGGTATTTTTCCATGCCACATATATCCACATTAGACATTACTACTCCTCTTATCACCCTTTCCGCGAGCATAGGCCCCGACTTGCTTCACGGGCCCCATCATTTGGGTTAATGTCGTCTCCTATACCCAAAAGGACCCCCGAACAACATAGGTTCTAGGCCTAAGGGCACTCCTACCATTTCAGGATAATGTCTTCGAGGGTTTTGAACAATTAATTGATACAAGTCCCATGTTGCAAATATGGTCAACGGTTGACGTTCAGTTGGTTGCCCCCGACCTCTGGTCACACAAGGGTGGATAATATGCTGTGAACCTGGTCAACAGTGTCCTATATCATCGCTTCTGCTTTATGGTCTTCCACAGGCACGATGATTTTCCATCTCCACTCAGATGTCCCATGTTTATGACATTAGACTAGGCATCTACGGTCCGAGCTCTATGACCTTAAACTAAGATCACTATAATCCCCACTTCAAGAAATTAAACTATAATCTGGCCATGGAATTCTATATGTGGCCTGACCTAAGGTCCCTTGACCTTCATGGGACCAGGCCCAAGGTCTCACTTAGGATTGTATGGTGTGGTATGGGATTATGTCATCATTCACGTCAGGTTACTTTTTGGGCCGTACACATCCCTCATTGGGGTATCTTGCCCTTACTTTTCATCATTGTCCCAAGACAATAAAATGCACAACATCTTCTAGAACTATGTGTGGATTGATTAGCATCCTTATGGGATAAATAGGTCCACCTGAATGCCTAGTCTTCAGGTCCATCCCCCTCTCATAGAAATCTCCCTATCATTTTGGCCCCTTGAACTGTGTTCTTCCAGAAGAGGGGTATATGGTGTCATATGGGATTATGTCCCCATTCATGTTGGGTTTATAACAACCACGACACATACCTCTCTCTCCTGAGTGGCCTTCTCTCCCTTGCCCTATACTCATCTTTTTGAGTCAGCTACCTCTCAGTTGGGTCCCTCGAACCTCATCTGTGATTCGCCAATGTGCCCAATAGTACTCTGGTCCAGCACCAATACTGTCGAATCTTACCCGGACATGTTCTCACCCACCTATTAGGCTTCGTGTTCCCCTTTATTAGGAAATCCATCATCTTTCTCATTCAAAGGGACCCCTAAATGGCGTGGATTCTCAGCCCAAGGGCCCTCCAACCAATACGAGCCAACGTCTTCAAGGGTTTCAAACAAAAAATCGATATATGTCTCGCGTTACGAATATGGACAGTGGTCGACGCTCCTTTGTTGTTCCCATTTCAGGTAACATGATATGGATATTGTGATTCGAACATAGTCAACAATCATCCTCCATTGTCATACCAACCTCATTAATCCCAAAATTTCAGTCGCATGATTCACATTATTTTCCACCCCATCATGTTCAAGTGTAATCTTGACACTCCTGGTGTTATCCCTCAATGTGAATTTTCACGTTAGGTGGTCAAAGCCATGGTAAGTCATTCTTCAGGGCTTCGTACCGACTTCCCCTTTATGTGAATTCCATTTATTTTGAAGATCACTTCCGCCCGTGTTTCCTACAATGAGTTCGACTCATATGGACTTAGGGATTGGATCGAGGTATGTGCCTATTTGGAAGAGTTCCAATTCTCCATGGTCTGAGCTCTAAGACCATAAACTAAGATCTCTATATGGTTCCTCTCTTATGTTATTCCTTTTGGGATCTGAATCTTATAGGACCACGTGGTGCAGCGTGTGTGGGATTATTCCCTCATTCATGTCAGGTTTTCAATAGCCACACCACGTACGCCCCTCTCTAGGGGTTAGTCCCTCCTACTTCATGTCCCACATGACATTAAACTGTATATTGTCCTACACAAATTTAAAAGGCACCTTTAAGAACTACGTATGGCTTGATTCCCATCCTCATGGTTTACATAGGAACACTCATACATCTTGTCATTGGGTCCAACTCAACTGGGAGATAGCCTCTCCTGTCCCATATCCTCTAACCTTTTCTATCCCCTCAGCCCAAGGTTCCTCTTTTGGAATTGTGTGTGGTGTGATGTGGACCTCGTTCAAATTCACATCGGGTATGATTTATCTCACCATGCACATTCCCTATGGAACCTCATTTTTCCCTTATATGTCCAAGCCATAAGATGTTAAACTATGTCTCTTGGTCCCATCACATGACCCTAAACTATGATAATATCATCCTGGCCTCATGATGAAAAACAACACTACATCGTTGTGTCCTCACTCAAGGGAACAACATGTTTGGTATCACTCACACACCATACCATTTTTCAATGCCCGCACATAGCTTGATTCTTGTGGAAATGCCTGGAATTTTTATCCTAGGTCCATCACTTCCCAAAAAAACAACACTCATTCATCCTAAAGGACAATCAAGATCTATCAAATACCGCTTATTTTTGTGCAAAGGCCATACCCTCACAACTTTATTACCTATGGAACTGGTATATTACCATGCCATCCCTAGAACTATGTGTGGATTGATTCCCATCCTCATGGGGTACATAGGAGTGCCCGTGCACTTTTTCTCGGGCCCATCCTAACATTCATTTAAGGTCTCACGACCTAATACATCCCCAAGGAATACATGGTGATCTGGACTCCAGGCCCTTATTCACGTTGGGTTTCAAAATTTCCTCACCATGTGTCTCCCACATTCCCTACCATATCTGGTCTGAATTCTATGAACGTAAACTAAAATCACTCTGTGTCCTTACCACAAGATGTTAAACTACATGACATCTCCTAGAACTACATATGGATTTATTCTCATCCTTGTTGGATATGTAGGAATTCCTAGACACATTGTCTTCGGGTCCAGCCCCAGGAATCTAAAATCATGTCCTCTATTTCGGCCCCTTGGCCTGAACTCCTTTGGGAACATATGGTGTGGTGAGTGATTCATGGGTTCTCATTCACATGAGGTTTTTCAATTGTTATACCATGTTCCCCCATGTCTTTTCCCAAACTAGTACGATTTCTATGACCCTAAACTAATATCTCCCTATGGGAATTACGTGTTGGGTTCGGCTACTTCTCCACCCTGCGCCCAGTACATTATATAAATTCTCCCTTAATGGTCCACCCTAAGTCCTTAAGTTGTAATCATGCGACCCTAGGACCCTTGTCCTTGGGGAGGAACTCGACTCCCTCTATCTGATACGTCTTATAGTCATACTATGATGTGTTTTGAAAAATATCCCGAAGTGTGGAATTTTCACAAGGACATTCCCCTCGCTCCATGTCCAATATTCTTGATCCCATTATTTGGATCCTCATCCTCTTCCACATCCAAAGGGACCCCCTTCGCGGCCTAGTCTCATGCCACATTGTCTTACCTACCATCTTGGGCCAACGTCCCGGAAGGCCTTGGATGACATTTATGATAGGTCATGTGTTTCGAATATAGTCAATGGTTGACCATCATCTGTCTATCCCCATATGAAGCTAATGTGATATGGATGTTGTGTTTCGAACACGGTCAACATCCATCCCCTATCGTCACACCACCCTCGTTGTGGTCCAGATCTTGAGCATCATGATTCACATATTTCCACTACATTATGTTCAAATGGAATTCCAACATACTCGGCTTTACTCCTTCATGCATCTAGGTGCATTGTGTAGGCGGTTCAACATCATTGGGACGTCATTGCCCAAGCATTCCATCACCCCTAACATGTTTCTTCTTGTGATAGGAAATTCCCATAACTACTCCTTATTTCCCACATTGACCACGAATCACTTGGGATTAGTAGTTTTGGTAGGACGTGTACTGGCACAACCATGCCACACATGTCTTTCGTCGTCCCACATAATATCAAATTGTGCTCACTGATCTACGTGCAGCTTGATTCCCATCCTAATGGGGTATGTAGGAACGCCCGACCGCTTTGCTTTGGGCCCAGCCTAATTTTCACTTTTTTTCTCTTGACCTAAAGAACTTCCTCTGGGGAAATGTGGTGTGGTGTGGACTCCTTATGTCCTCATTCACGTCGGGTTTATAGCTACTGCACTGCATACTCCCTTCATGGGATCTTCCCTTTCTTCCACTGTCTTTACCGTACGACGTTAAAACATGTGTCTATCACCTTCAGAAGTATGTCTGACCACTGATCGAATAGATATGATCACCTAATGTGTTTCCATCGTGATGGCGTAATTTCAAGAGTGTTGGATTCTAGTCGAACAACCCACCACTCTACATTCCACACTTTGTGTTCCCTCTATTCGGACCCTCTTCCTCTTTCACGTCTAAAAGGACCCCCTAATAGTATGGATGATTAGCCTATGGCTCACCTACTATCCTGGGATAACATTCTGGAAGACTAATGGATGACATTAAGTGTCAGACCTTGTGTTTCAAACATGGTCAGCGGTTGGCCCTCATTTTTTATCCCCATTTCAGGATAATGCAATAAGGATACTTTGTTTCGAACATGGTCAACAATTATCCTCAATTTCCATGCCATCCCTACAATGTTCCAAATTTTAGGTATCATGATTCATGCATTACACTCCCTTATGTTCAGATTGATTCCCAACGCCTCTGGTGTTACCTTGCTCATGCGCTAGAGAACATTGGGAAAATGGAGATTCGAATATTCTGTGGCCTTCCTCTTCCAGTCAGGCCTCTTCCTTTTCTTCCTAGAAATCCAGTTTGGTTTTCCAAATCCCCAGATGTTCGAATCTTAGTTTTCACTCTTATATTTGGGTAAAGTAATAAGGTAGTCATCCCTTGTTTCTCACATCGGGACCGACCCACGTGAGCTTAGGGATTGTTCATTGGAAGATCCATGAATATAATAGGAATTCAATGAACCAACACAAATAACGGAATTAATTCATGCAGCTTGCATAAAATTATCAAAGCATGAAAGTATGTTCAATGGTTACATGAATTACAGCACCCGAGGATCGACCCCTCCCATGGATGGGTTGACCCTGTCAAAATAGTGTTACAGCTCCACCACCCTCTAACTTGAGGCATCCAGGATTTGTTGTCCCCTGTTAAGTTCTTGATCCTCCTTGGCAGCGATGGGGCACAATTCATCAACCACAATCCGGGCCTGCTCTACATCGGTCCGGATGATGGTCATTTCTGCAGAGTCTCACTTCAGGCTCCCTTCAACCTCTGCTAGCTGGACCTTTAATCGCAATATTAGCTCTGATTGCATGTTGAAGGAGGATGAGTTCTCATCCACCTGGACCCACAGCTATCGGACCCCATTTTCATCCTCCTAGAGCATCTTGATGTTCACTACTTTCCTCCGCTACTAGCCCACACCATGTCAACGGTCATACTATTGAATCTTCTCTACCATAAGATCTCTAATGAGCATGTGGGGATTCTGGGAATCCACTCCCTCAACACACAGTTCATGCAGCCACGAGGGAATTCTATCCATATCATCCAGCCATTTCACTCAGGGTGTCATCGATGAAGCTCTTGATAATCTTCCACGATCAACAATAAACTAGTTTTTCATTTTCTTCATCAGAGGCCATCTCAACCCAGTCGATGATGTTGGCAGGATAATACATGGGGAATGCCACAAAGAACTCATCATTAGGGTCTGTATTTGGTGTCTGATCAGGTATAGTGAGACCTGGGCTATCCGATTGATCCTTATTATCAGAACCCACCACAATAATCTTAGGCTCATCCCTGCTGATGGTCCGACCAGGGATCAGGAGCGCCACAACATGGTCAGCATGGATATCTGCCACCACGATCACCGGAAATCACCTAGAAAAGGCACCGCCAAAAGTCCCGACCAACCACTCCAAGGCAGCCAACACCAGTTGAAGAACTGTGCACACATAAAAGGGGAACGGATGTCAGTTGACATGTTCAATGGGTGACCATCGTGAATTTGGTAGAGGAGACTTACAGATATCGAATTCCTAGTCTCGTTTTTGGGTTGATGCCATCAGGACCCTGAGGTGTGGCCCCCCGTATATTGTCGAAAGGTCTGAAAGCTACAGAGGAGCCACCTCAAGTGTCTTGGCCTCGCTGGACACGGTAATCGATGCAGCCACAGGTGTTGATCCTAAAGGCCTTACATCTGCATCTGTTGAGGGGTGAGAATGGGTTCTATGTATGAGACCCTCCTTCATAGTTCAAGTATTAGTAAGGAGTCCAGAATGACCTGGAAGAAAACCCTGAGGAAGGGGCTTGGGATTTTACCTCAGGGGCCATTTCAAATTATTTAAGGAATGAGTCGTGATCACCAACTTCTCCCTCATCCAATGGGATCCCTCTACCCGCCTCTTCCCCCCAGGAGGAATAGTCCAATTCTTCTAGAAGAGGTAAGTTCTCTCTTAGTTCAGCGGTTGACAACTACAAAGGGACTGTTCGATCTAACAACACCCTCACCTGGTCTGTCATTGGATGTGGGGCACCACGAGAGCGCACAAAGTGCTCCAAATCTACCATGTATTTCTCCACCTCCACCTGGGACACCGCAAATACAAGCTTAATAGGGCCTATCCCCAGAAAATCCATCCCGAGATGGTTCAGGTGTTGCCACATCTTGGACCGGCTGAGTAATTTCCAGTTGACTTCCTAGATGTCATAGGCCTTTGAGAAGACAGCATTCTCCGGCATGTATATGTTGCACAAACTCTTCCCCAGAGCTTGATTAGATATTCTATGAAATTATCTTGGTGGAATCCCCTCCGGATAACTCTGTTCTTCTGGGGCCACTAGGTCCACTGTCGTTGCTCGATTCACTGCCACTACCTCCCCCCCAACTAGTGTGGGCCCGACCACCACGGTAACCCCACCACCACGGGATGTCTTTGCTGCTTTTTGACCCCAGCCTTGAGGTTGGTGAGACACACCATCACCGACCCGAACGATTGGCTGCTTCAGAATCTCCCTAGGTTATGCCACCTCCGAGCTTTTGGCATACTCCTTCACCAACTCAAAGATGATGGTGGGAGGAGGTAGCTTGTTCTACATCTACACGTCTTCCCATGTTAACATTAGCCACATATTCCTCATCACACATGTTTGTCCCTCGCAGCGCACCCCTAAATAGACCTATGGGGTTAGTTGTTGCATACACCGGAACTTCCTAGTGAATCGGTGCAGGGTGTACAGATCGTAGAGGGGCTCGTGATCCACTCTTGCCACCTGGACTCCACCTTGAAATGCTAGGAGATAGTACTACTGCTCTTTCGTTCCTCATCCATCATCAGTGAAAGCACCCGTTGGTAGATGAAATGGAAGAAAGTTGAACTCCTCCACATTCCACACCCTGTTCAGTACCGCTTGCATAGTCAGCTTGGCTGAAAAGATCCCCGCAACATTCAGAATGGATGGGAAGAAGTTCGACCTCATATGGGAGATGGAATTTGGGTATTCATAGACCCCCCTGATGTGCGCCTCTATCAACCCATAAAGGAGGTGTAATGGCCCACATATCCTCTGTGTCCTCTTCCCCTCACAGATATGCCACAACATCTTGTATAGCATAGCAAGAATCGGGATCCCGAGGTTGACCCGCCCTCCTGTCCCCAACATGGATGCCATGATAAATGTTCTTGGTCACACGCCCATGTTTGTATCCCCCACCGGTAGGATCCAACTACAGATGAGCACCGCGATGAATGCTCCCATCCTGACTACCGGTTGCTGGTTAGTGCTGACACTAAATCCCCAGGTCTTCCACTATATATACTCCAAGAGCCGCCAGTACCAGTGCTCCTTACACCATTGAATCTCCTTAAGATCTAATTCACATCCCACAAGTTGATACCAACCTCCCTATGGTGTAGGTGGAAGGTATTGGTCCTCGATGACCACCTGCTCAACAACTCTGGCATCAGCTTCTTCAGTTGATAGATGTGGAATTAGGAGGCTCAACCCGCCTCATACAGGACCACTCTCCTCATCACTTCCCCAAACTCTTCACATGAGGCACAAAAAAAGTAGGCACAGGCCCAGTCATCTGTGAAGTTGACTCCCTAGCGTAGGTCCCACTCATCGGACCACCCCTTCCCTAGGTTCCTCTGGGATGCCTTCAGGATCATCCGGTATAGAAGAGGGGATGTATCCGGCTACAATCCCTTCCCGTCAACATTTTTCAGATGATTGTACAAACAATCACAAATGATGGGTGTGATGTCCTCCCAGGCATGGCCGTCAATATCCCTAAACCACTGGTTCTAACACAGTGTGCTTTTGAACTAGTAAGATGGCTCCTCCCTACTATAATCAGGGATGAAGATGTCATCCCTCAGTCCAAATCCATAAAACGGCTGCCTCTTATACAGTGAATAGTTCTTTTGGCCTTCCGAAAGTAGCTCCACCAATGACTCATGGTTATATTGGCTCTGTATCAACTCCCCTAGAACCAAACTATTCTCCATATCCTCCCATCAGGAAACATCTGTGAAGACCCCCTTGGAAGCCTCTTAGTGAGCCATTCAGTTTTGAGTTTGGGTTTTCTTTGGGATTGGTTCATGAATCTCTTTCACGGAGAAAGTTCATAGATATCATTCATGAAGACTATTTGTGGAGCCCTCCCCAGCCTTCAAACACAAGTCACAAATCGCTCTGAAGAGAAGTGAAAGACTTTTTGTGCACTGTGAAGAAAAAGGCAAGATTTTTGGAGTGAAATCGCAGATTACACAGAGCTACGTGAATCAAGAGCGCTAAAATCCAAAAATGAAAAGAATATAAAGGGAAAAAAGATATTTCATATCCCCTATTTATAGATGAGTACCCTCGGAGCTTCGTAGTCTATCCAAACAGTGGCGAGTTTCACGGCGCACTCAGCCTTCCGGTTTCATCTCCACATCATGAGCCTCCCTAGTGAGTTAGCTTCGCAAAAGGCCGAGGGATTTTGGAAATTGACCCTTAGAAATTGACCAATTATTTCTCCTCTACTCCAAATCTGAGGGGGGAATTTATTGGAACCAAAATTTGGGAAGAAGAAGAACAGGTGGAAGGCCTTAGAGGATTTCTTGTGAAGATCGTTCGCGGAGTCCTCATGGCCCGACGGCTGGCGTATAGCTCCCCCTTCATGACCCGCCGTGGAGCAAGGATGTGGGTTGGTTCGCAAACCCCTTTGATGTTCATAGACCGCCATAGAACAAGGATGAAGGATGTTACGTGAACCCCTTTGACATCCGCGCACCGCCGCGGGCAAGGAGGCAGGATTCTCCACGAACCCACTTCACGTTCACGAAACGACGTAGAGTAAGGAGTTGGGATACTCCACAAACCCCTTTTGATGTTCACGACCCACCATGGAGAAAGATTTGTATTCGCACTGTGTGAGATCTACTTTGTGGTGCCTCTTACCTATAAATACAGGGATCCCCTCAAGCCCAAAGGATGGATCATCTGACCTTTTTCTTTATCATCTCCCAAATCGTGAAGCAATATCTGATCTGAGAACCATGGACTTTTCAAGGTACTTTTTTCATCATGAAGGGCCTCCCCATTTTCTTTAATTAAACCCCTATTTAGAAAGGGATGCCTTTAGTGGATCCCACGATCCTCTGAGAAGGAAGGGGATCCCCAAGGGGACTCGAGTCTTTACGGAGCACTTTTGCTTCGCGAAGCACACTCCATGCACATGTGACCCATATGCTAAGGTAGGTTCACTGTGCTTTGCGAGGAACATTTCTTCACAGGACCTTTCTTTGCGAGGCACCCTTGCTTTGCGAGGCATGGATCCTTGAATTCCTTTCCACTTAGTGAAGTACCTTCCATATACACCCATTCTCTATGCCTAGGCTAGGCCTCTTCATTTCCCGAAGCATACCCCATCGTGAAGCCCCTCCACTACATGGAGCACCAAAGCTTTGCAAGGCTTCTACACATTAACCCTTGTGCTTTGAAGCTCCTTTTCCCATGTGACCCACCAGGTTTGCACGAATTAATGTTATGGTCCCTTGGGCGGTACTTCACATTGTGCTTCTTTGCCTCATGCTTCTTCGCATAGGCACGCTAACGGTTATTTCTTATTCACATAGCCATGGTAACGGGGACCCCCCAATGGATCACTCCATAACACCCCCTCACTACAGCGTTGCTGATGCCTTCCCTTCCCTATGGGCTAGTGGGTATCAGTCATGTATGTCCTAGGGGTGTAGAGTAAACCCCATCGTCTGAGCCATAGGACGTTAAACTGCCAAGCACCACCGTCCTCAGCACATGACGTTAAACTGTGACCTCACCCCGACATATGTCCATGGGGTATGGGAAAAATATATTAGTGTAATCCCCTAGCCTTTATTGCAGGGGGAAGCATCCCTCCTCCTCCTATTGTCTTCATGTCCAATGACCTGAGAGGGAGGGATGGGAACCAAAACCCTCCTTTTTTCGGTGCCAAATCCCTCTCCCTTTAGACTTTATCACCACTTGGGCCTCCACCCTGGAGTAAGTCCCATACTTCATCTCTCCAGGGCCTCTCCATGCGTAAGCCCCTATTTCCTCCATGGGCCACTCCACACGTAATCCCCTATTTCCTTGTTGGGACGCTAACCACACGTAACCACTGTTCAACTTACCATGGACACCCCTTTCGTGACGTCATCGTCAGGTCTCTACTACCTATTGTTTCTCACACCGATCATGACTCATGTGGGCTTAGAGAAAGTATTGACCATGAAATCCTCTCCAGGTAGCCTAGAGTATATGCCCCATCCATCAATCTCAAACTACGTTGACTTTGATCATTTCCAAGGCAAGGTATGTAGGAAGCCTCCCTGAGGTTCAAGCCCTTAAACCATTGGTTCTGACCATCTTCATGTTCATTCGACAATCCCTCCATCTAAACTATGTGTACTTTGATCCTTACCAAGAAAAGGTATCTAGGAAGCCTCAATAACGTTCAAGACCACCAACCATTGGTTTCGACCATCTTCACGTCAGTTCACCAAACTCCAACATGAACTATGGGGAATTTGATCCTTTCCAAGGCAAGGTACGTAGGAACCCTCCCTAAGGTTCAAGCCCACCATCCTTTGGTTCTGACCCCCTTCACACCAGACCACCTTCATCCTGAATGACGTTAAACTGCATGCCTCAATTTTGTCTTGCACGATGTTAAACTTCATACACCACTCCAAACTACGTGAAATTTGATTCTTTCCAAGGAAAGGTACGTAGGAAGCCTCCCTAAGATTCAAGCCCAATAACCATTTCTTCCAACTATCTTCATGTTGGTTCTAACCATCCTGAACTATGGGGACTTTGATCCTTTCCAAGGCATGGTGTGTAGGAACCCTCTCTGAGGCTCAAACCCATTCGACAACAAGCCATTGTCAACCTCAACCGACGATAATCCATTGTGTTCCTCGATGGATGGTATGTCATTGTCAATCCCAACCAGTAGCAAGACGTTGTGTTTCCAATCCATTGGTAATCCATTGTAGTCCCATTTGTGGGGATACACATCTTTGGTCCACCCTCAGGCGTCAGACCAACCCAAGCTACTAATCATGTGTAGGCCCCATAAAACCATCGTGCCATTGTCCTCTGCGCACACCCTAATCCTATACCCCATCCTAAACTATGTGGACTTTGATTCCCTACCATGGGGATACATAGGAAGTCTCTTCGAGGTCCATTTCAAATTTCCCCGTCGCCCTTGAGTAAACCCCATCTCATTCTCCATCCACTTCACTTAATCACCCACCACCCATCCTAGTTGTTACCCGGGCTGCCGCATCTTGGTGAGATAATTCTAATTCACCTCTTCAATGCTCATAGCAGTAACTGGGTAACAAACCACATGTTATCCCCAATATCAATGTTCCATCTAGGGGTTCGACCTGTCTAATCCAATCTAGTAAGTGTTATGATCCGTCTTAGCTAGACGTTAAACTCATAGCATACCCTGAGTTAAACATAGGAAGATAAGGAAAACCTCAGAGACATGCCTATGGAATATAACCCCCTACATTCGACGTGGGATGCATTAGGATTCCATGCCCTCAATAAGCCTTATAATAAGGGGAGGAAACCCAGACATTCCAGTGTTCCAGTGTCCAGACACGCCAGTGATGTCCAACGTGACTGCTCCCCCAACCAAAGGTTGCTGCCCTAGCTGGACCCCTTGGAATGTCCTGACAGAAGCAGTGTAATTAACCGGTGCCCATAAAGACATGGAACTGGGAAGAGTTTCACGGACTACATCTTAATCTATAAGGGAGACCCGGAATATGTGATGAGTTCTGAGGATGAATCCATAGAAGTAAGAACCGACATCTCATCATCCTCTTTCGATCAAGGAGAAAACGTCCCCGAACAAGGAACAGATGTCGCCTGCCATTGGAAAGTGGGAATGTGGGGCAACATCCAGTGCTTCCACGTCATCACTGAATAGACGAATGCAAGTGCCCTGACGAAAGAATCAAAAATATGAATCATATTTCTCTCTAAAAAACCATTTACTACAAATAGGTTTTGAACCTCTTGGTAAATCCATAATGACACAAGTATTATTCTCCATAATGGAATCTATTTCATCATTAATTACTTCCTTCCAGAAATCAACATCTCTAGAAGTCGTACTATATTTATAATTCTTTGGGTCATGTTATATAGTCAATACCATAGGATACATATTTAGAAGATGATTATTTTGATCACCATCAATAAGAAAAATTATGGAATCTTGATAAATAAAATCTGGATGTAGATGCTTCTCCTTCCTAATTTTTGTACTCCAGTAAGGTTCAAATCAAGAATTATCATTATTCTCTATTATTATATTTGAAATAGATGGAATACATGAGATAGGGTTATGAGGAATAACTTCCACATATTCTTTATAAAACATATTTTCAAAAAATTATACATCCCTTAATTTGAAAATTATATTAGCTCTCGAATTCATAATTCTATATGATTTTCTATTTTATGTATATTCAGTAAAAAGATAATTATTTTCTCGAGAACCAATTTTAGTTATTTTAGGATTAGGAACTCTATAGTAAGATAAACACCCCCCCCCATACACACACACACACACACATTGAAATAAGAATGATTAAGTCTTCTACCTCTCCAATTTTCATAAGGAAATAACACAATTTTTCTGGAGAAAATCCTATTATGAATATGACATGCATCCAATAAAGATTCTCCACATAAATGTAATGGTAACATAGATTTATTAATTATGAAATTCGACATTTCTAAAAAAGTGTGATTTTTCCTTTCAACTGAGCCATTATACTGATGTTTGTAAGGAGTATTATTTTGATGAATTATACCATTTTCTTCACAGAACTCATTAAAATCATTCATAAAGTATTTTCACCACTATCTAAGCATAATAATTTAATCCTTTTATTTAATTAGTTTTCAACATTTTCTTTATACTTATTAAACATATTAAAGGCTTCATCATTTGTTCTAAGAAGATATATATATATATATATCTACTATAGTCATCAGTAAAAGAAATAAAATATCTTTTTCCTCTATGAGTTAATAAGCCATTTAATTCAAAAATATCAGAATTCACAAATTCTAATATATTATAATTTCATTCAACACTATGAAAAAGCTTATTAACTATTTTAGATTCTACACATGTTTCACATTTATTAAAATCATTTCCAACATTAATCAAGTTTAACTTCTTCATTACATTTAATGAATTAAATTAACATGTGTTAAACGATCATGAAAAAAATTAGTAGACTCACTTAAGTAAGTAGAAGATTCACTAAAATTATTAATTTATAGTTGATACATTCCATCATTTGATTACCCTTTCCCCACAAACATGCATCTATTTCAAAAGATAACCTTGTCATATTCAAATTAAACCAGAAATCCCTTCTTATATAGAAGATCGAAAGAAACTAAGTTCTTTGAAATTTCAAGAACATACAACACATTACGAAGAGTCAACTTCTTCCCAGAAGTAAAGTCTATCTATATGTTTCCTTGTCCAAAAACATTGATTCATGCATTTTTTCCAAGATGTACTTTCTTCATGATACTAAAATTTTTAAATGTTTTGAACATCGAACGATCCTTTCACACATGCATTGTTTCACCAGAATCATTCCACCATCCCATATTCATCGAAGTTATGCTGAATTTATATATCATTGTGACGAGATTCTCTTTGGTCATCATATTTTTAGTGGGTTTATCAAATTTCTTTTGATATATACATTCCCTTGAAAATGTCATGGTTTCCACAAACAAAGCATTCTCCTTTCTTCTTGGAAGGATTTTTATTCTTGTTGAATTTTTGACTTTTATTTTAGACATGTACGGAAGATTTCGGTTGTGTCATTCCCTCAATAATATTCAACTTTGTATCAAATTGTGAAGCCATACCCACGTCTCTCAACATAGATTCATCTTTAATTAGAAGAAGCATTTTCAATTGTTCCATGTAAATATATTCACTCTTTTTAATAAGTGATTTACAAAAATCTTTCCACATAGGTGGAAATTTAGCAATAATTGCACAAAATTGAAAATTTTATTGTATATTAATCTTATGATAAGGAATTTTATATACTAAAAATTAATGCTCACGAACTTTCACCATCTCTTTTTTTTATTAACCATGTTGTAGTTTAAAAAATTTTCTACAACAAATTTATTGGTACTTTCTTCCTGAGCTTTGTCTTTAAACTTGAGTGCATCTCATATCTCTCGAGCAGTCTTAATTTGGAAAATAGTCATAAAGAAGATTTGATAATGTATTTAGAATTTGTCCTCGACACAAAACTTGATAGTATTCACACTTATTCTTTATTACGGGGATGTTCTTGACTTGAGTCACATAAACGAGTGTGCCATTGGGATTTAATGTAGGCTCATCGGAAATGGGAGGAAGATTCTGTTCAAGAATGTAAGAAATATTTAACACCATAAGAAGAAAAATCATTTTTTCTTTCCATTGGGAGAAGTTTTTTCCATCGAAATTGTCAAGTTTGAACATTTCTTGATTAATCACTTTGGGGGATTCAGAATCCATCTTCTATATTTTTCCTTGTTCAAACCCTTTTGATTGTAGAAAAATATATAGGCAGAAGGGGAAGACATATTGAACCTTGATGTGTGAATTCAATTTACTATACAAAATGGTTTGATCCAACCCCCACAAAGATAGTGTAGGGCTCTCAGATGAAGTTTCCCTTGAGGATTTCACAAAGATTTGGGGAAAATCGAACACCAATTTTTGATTTCCCTTCCCTGCGCAGATGCGCGAAAAATATCTGGAGAATTTCATTGGACAGAAGAAGAATTAACCCATAATAGATCTCATCATCTTTTACTTATAAATCACTGTTTTGGTCAATGAAAACCTTGCTTAGACCAAAACTATACAACTCTTAGTGAGGGAAACACTAGTTCGATCTCACTATTTTGGTCAAAGAATGCCTTGGTTCGACTGAAACAATAAAATTCTTGGTGAGGGACTCACTAATTCAAATCTGAAAAACACTATTTATTTTAAAAAATATTTTGAATAAAAAATATAACACTCACCACACTCAAGGTTCCACATTTTATAACAAAAAATTTATCTAATGTTTTAATTAGCATTTTAACCATATTTCAATGATGGGGTTATTAATTTTCCATCATTAAAACATTGATAATTTATTTGTGGTCAAAACTGGGATAAATCACAATTTTTTTAACAAGCATGGGGTGTTGAAATTAGAGGTAAGGTGTGAGGTTATTGATAGTAAATAGTAAAATCAAATTGATATTAAATTAATTAAATTAATTATTTAACATAAATTTTACATAATGTTAAACACCCATTGCACATTAAAGTTATACCATGACTAGGGTAAAGCCCTCATTTCAGACCCAACGATGGCCTTGGATTTTTCATTTGATGCACTATCTGAGAGTTATTAAATTATATTAAAAAATATATTAAATAATTTTTAATAACTTTATCTCATGAGTGAGTAATCCAAATGTCTGATGCCTTCGAATGTTATACCCATACCAGGGTAAAAATTGTGTTTCATTGCTTGATAATATTCTCAGATTTCTCATAAAATGCACCATTTTTTAGTTATTCAATTATTTTGAATAAATTGTTAGTGATTAATATAATATATTAAATATTTTTATTATCTCTTCATTGAGTCTTTATGAGCCTCAAAATCTCACACAAACTCAGTGTTTTACTCTGAAAATATTCTATTGAATATTCCAAAGTGTTAACTGAGATTTTCCCCTTCTTAACATCCTTTAACACATTTTATGTTATTTTTCATTGATAAATCATTTTTTCACATATGAAATTTATAATTTATCAAAAATAGGGATTTTATTCTCATTTTAAAAATCGGGATATTACATGCGTGATCCCCATGTGTTCATGCTTCTTCTTTATTCCCCTTCGTAGGAAAGTAATAACTATTCTTTGGGTGTTTCTTCAACCCAAATTTATCAATGTTCATTGGGCGGTAGTAAACAACTATGGAAGTGAAAAAAAATAAACCAATTGAAATTTTTGAAAATAAAAATATACAACCTTGGGAATAATTGTAATGAATGACGTATGTTAGAATAAAGAGGTATTTATAGAAGGTATTATAACATTAGGAGTAGTAATGTGACAATTGAAATAGTAATGTCACTATCAGAATTATAACCTGACCGATGGAAAGTGTATCCTGGTCATTGGGAATAGTAATTTGTCCTCAAAAGAGTAAAATTTAATAAAAAAAATATTTAACATCATGAAATATAAATATTTTAATTCCATGAAATATATATAAGGACTAAAAAATCAATGAAATTATAAACACATTGTTTTAATACTCTATTTCAAGGTATTTCATAAAAATCAGACTTTTATTTTAATAATTAAAATTATATATGGTAGAAAATTATTTTGATAAAATCAATGTAAGTTTTGGATTCATCGCGTTAAAATTTTCTGAGAGTGGTTTTTTTGGAAATTTATTGAAATAAATCAATTTTTAAGAGAATAGTAAAAATACAGTTTTTACAAAACCAATCTACTTTAATTGCATGATTCAATATGTAATAATGACCGAATCAATTAAATAATTTTATGCTCATCCAAGATAATTTTTAATAAGTTAAATTATTCATGGAATTCATTTTTTCATCCCAAAAAGTAATTCCCAAATACTTAAATCTTAATGTGTCCCTTTAAATATATTTTATTTTTATTTTTCTACTTTCCTTTTGATTAAACTAATAAATTAAAATTATAAATGGTTAGGAGTCCTATAATATTGTTATTTTATTGAAATATATTTCATAATATCAAAACTATTACTATTTAAAGGTTTACCTTGGATAAAATAATTTATTTATTATTATAACTTGAAAATACCCATCTTTGTAACTATAACCCCCCCTCTCTCCCCAAGGAAGACCACTTCTACCTCACCTTCCAAAGCCAAAACTCTACCCAAATTCCCTCTCTTAATACTCTTGAAATTCTTATGGATGTTTTGGAGTTAGTCAACTCCAATCATTCAAGGATTTTTGATCCATGAAAGGAAGAAACACTGATAAGAGGATAAGTTTTCATTAATTGTTTTTCTCATTTTCCACTTCTCTTCCTATTTTTCTCCATTCCATTCAAACCCAAATCTTATATAATTAGTTGAGTAGTATGTTAGGATTTTATTAATGATTTTAATCTAATGTAATTATTATTTTTAATACATATTTATATTTCATTCTTCACTTTCCTCTTCTTTTGACATTGTGCAATCAATGATTAGTTAACAGCCCACAATGATATTGTCAACTCTCTAATTATCACAAGAAATATGGATGACTATAATGGAATATTTATAATATATTAATGATTAAATATATTTATTTCTATGATTATTAGGTTATTATTAACGATTTATAAATATCAATAAAGGAAGATCAGTAAATCGAAGCAAGATTAGATATTTTAAGGAAAATATGATATCAAAACATTTCACCTTTATCAAATATAATTTGTAAATTTAATATAATTATTATAATATGTCAAGAGTTAAAAATTAACATAATTTTCTTCTAGTACCATGTTTTAATAATCCTATTTTTATTATATTGGATGTGGTAAAAGAAAAAAATAAATCGGGATCTATGGTCTGGGGATTCTCAAACCCATCACTTTCTTTTAGGCTATCTCCTCTTTGAAGTATGGATGGTTGACGTGGTGAAATTTTTCATGTTTTAATAAAAATTAAAATATTCATCTCTTACTACACACTAAGATTGTGGAATGTAGGGTCAAACCCTTGAGAATGGGGTTAGCGATCAATTATGTTATTTTTAAGAAAACTCACATAGGAACAGAGATGAAAATTTTTTCAAATATTTTTTATTCAAGAAAAGAAACAATGGAGGAAGTAGATATGAAGTAGATGATACAAGAAATAAATTCAAAAAAGATGATGAGTGTTTAAAAAAATGATGATAAATTGAAAGGGGGATATCAAATGTCTGGTTTGAAATAATTACTTTCTTCACAGGAATATTATTTCATGTGCTCTATGAAAATGATTAATCCAATATCATTCAGCTGGATTATAGTCTATAATTGGATGATTCTGGTAGCTCTCTACTCTTAAGATTCATCCAAAAATGGAATTATTGAACAAAATGTCACCAGAATCATTCTCATCGAATGATCCAGGTCATTTGAAATTTAATTTCAAGAAGCGTGACAATTTTTATGAAGAAAATAAAATGTCGTGAAGAAGTAAAAGTTTAAGACTAGTAGTTCAATTCCTCGAGAAACAATTTTAACTGAAAAACATTTCTAGTTAAAAATACTAACATGTGTAATATGAAATAGATATAAATAAAAATGAATGTGCAAGATCAAAATTATTCTCCGTTGAGATGAACACTATCTCCCCCCACTTCATCTTCAACTTCATCTCTTCGATCAAGTCCTCCTTGTGCTCACAAAAAAAATTATTTTTATCTCCTATAGTAGTTTCTCAAAGTCCAATAGTTTCTCATGAATAATCATAGATGAAGTATTATTATCCTATATCCAGATATCTTTGTTTATGTTGCATGATAATACCATCATCACAAACAATGTCACCTTCTTTGGCATCAATAGCCTCAAAAACCTCCATGTAGCAGCCTAGGACTAGTCACTGTTACCTTCACATGATCCAAAATAAACTCTTATGACTGAATGAGACCAACAACACATGCCTTGATATGAAATTATGTAAAATGAACCTAGAATCACCCTCATCTTAATTCATTCTTCAAAAAATTCAGCAACAAATTCTAGAAGTTTTTCAAGATCTTATTTGAGCACGACACCTCCTTGTGTGGACTATGATTTTCACTTTGAGATACTAGGGAACCCATAAAATTAAATTTTCCTCATTATCTATTCTTCTCTTTGTTAGACACCCTAAGATAGCCTCAGTAAAAATGAACTAGGACAATTATTATCTTCCTCCTCTAGCTAAAATCAATGAATTTACAACGTCAATTGGCTTGGATGCATCTAGTTAGACAAAGTCAACAACAAACGTGGCATATCAGCAATTCACCCTTATCGAGATCAGTTCAGATTATTGCATTCAGAACAGTACATAGAGGACTATAGAATGTATCTAGATCTCAATAAAACAATTTATCAAGAAACTAGTCTTCACATATCATCAAATTCATGATCATAGAGTTAGAGAGAAAAGAGGTCCCCTCTATCTAAAGAATACCTAAAATCAAATGAACGCCAGCAGCAATGCATCACGGATCAAAGATCCTCCCAAAAAAATTTGATAATATATTTTTCATTATATTTCATATGTTCTTGATCAGGATCTTCATCGCCTTCAGCAGAGAAGCGGTTCACTTCATCATCAGGAAAAACCCCATTACACCAATCACTGCCTTCGAAGACCAATCAATTTCAAAACACTGCTTCGACATCAAATTTATTCTCCTTCATTAGGTTCATATAACTTTCCTCATCCTTTGTTCCATTTTTGTACTTCTACGGATCTCAATTTATTCTTCATTTGGTCATGGAAAATCTCAATTTTTCAACCTCAGTGAACTCAGACTGCATTGAGATCAAAATTGAACTCAAACTGGTAAAACAATATTAGTGTGAGCTTGAAATCAGGGAGTTATCCTTATATTTAGCACTATTCTCAGTCACAACTACTTTTGAGACTGGTCTCATCGAATCCACATTGATCTCACTTCATACCCTTCAATAGGTTCATTTATCACGATGCAAATTCTTTGGCCATCTTAGAATGGATTCAAATTTGGTTGTCAAATCTCAATAGATGGATGTTCATCGATCTTAATCAGTAATCAGATGAGATTTCCAATCTAGATTGGGGTCACAACTCAGTCTCAAACAAAGATCAGCATTTTTTTAATCTTATTCACATATCACCTTCTTTGATCTTCTATGTTCAGATGAAGCACAACATGACTGTCATCAGTCTTCGGTCGAGCTCTTATTATTAACAAGCATAATCGGTCCTCTTCATTCCATTTTCTTTCATAGGGTTTTTGCAAGTAGCTTTCGAAACAATTATAAATTAACCTTATTTCCCCCCTAGGTGGCTGGGTGGATAGGGGGTGCGGTATGGGCCGCAGGTTGTGGGATTAAGTCCCCAGACCGTGTTTTTTTATAAATTGAGTTGTAAATAGAACTTTTATTTCAATTATAAATTAACCATACAAAAAATTTTAAGGCATCAAAAACTATATATTAAAAATTCTAAAAAATAATCAATTATTTCATACGTAAATTATACGTTAGACAAAACAAAATTTTAAATCCACTAAATATAATTCTAAAAAATATAAAAATTCAAATTCCAAAATTAGAAAACTAGTTAAATATGAAATTTCAAATAAATTTAAACATAGGAAAAAAATATTTTAAATTAAATTCCAGTTCCATTAATTAAATAAAAGTATAAAATATAAAATCTAATTACGTAACATCATGTTTGAAATGGAAATAATTAGAATTAATATCCAAAAAAATTAGAAATAAAAAAATTGAAGGTAAGGAAAAATTAATATCTTATACCAAAAAACGCGAATTTAAACTGAACATTAATAAACTAACAATTTCAACTACAAATTTACAATTGTTTAAATTATTAAACAATTATATCACATTTTAAAAATTAAATGATTAAAATGTTAATAAAATATTTTGGAAGGAAATGTGAAATAAAATATGCATTAAATTTCTTATCCTCAAGAAATAATTTAATACAGATTAAGTCATAGAAAATGAGTCTCATGTTAAAAAAATAGTAATGCCACAATGAAATTATTTTCAAGAATATTTCTCCCCATGGATTGTTTCATGAATAAAATTTAATGCTCCCTCAAATAACAATTATTCAGTGAAAATTTGGTTACTGTTTTATAAAAATAAATGGTTTTTAATTTTTTTTATTGAATTAAACAAACATATTTATGCATTTAAATGGGTCTTTAAAACATATCTTTACCTCTTGGAGAACGAACACACATAATTATAAGACATAATAATTATACACTCTATTTGGATTAACAAATTTAACCATTATAAGGCACCATAAATAACTTATCCAACAACTTAAAGAATTAAATAATTAAATAATGAAATAATAAAAGAAAAAGAATCTCAACATGGATTAATATTTTCATTTCATAACTTGTTTAGATACATAGTTTATAGGTCTGATTCAGAGAAAAAAAATTTAAAACAATGATGGATGTATAGAATTGGTCCCAAAGATTGATCGGAAGTAACTTAATTTGGGGAAATAAGAATAAGAAGATTTATGCAATTTAATACACAGTGTAATTAAATTTAAACCTCTTTAATGTATAAAAATAAACATTCAACTTTGAGAAAAATTGTTTCCATTGAAAAATTCATAATTGATTCTAAAAAACACACAGTTTTTTAGAAACTTTAATGGGTTCTTGATGGGGTTTACATTAAAGATCTTTTTAACTCATTTGAGAAGACACCCTTAACCACACTTAAACTCCAACAATTTCACTATTGTTTATCCTCAAAGTGGAATTATACAATTAGGGTTTTTGGTCCAAAACATGTTTTCAATTTGGTATTACAGTGACATGTTGGCCACAATGAAACCAGAATACCATTTTCCACAAATATTAAAGTTGTTTTTCAAAATAAAATTTAAATGTACATGCTTAATCACAATAAACCAACACAGAGATAAACTAAGATCAAACCATTGTGTTTAATAGTTATTCTATATGTGATTTTTTTTTAAAATAAGGTTTCAATCATTTTCTTATTTTTTTTGAATGATTTAAAAAATTGTTAAGAATTACAAGCATAACACCAACAATTAAAACATATCATTAAAAATTCAAGATATTGGAGGAAATTCCCCACCCCCATCACACTAAAAATGATTTTTTTATATATACTTTATGGGGGATTATTTTTTAAAGGTTTATGTTAATTTTTTTAGGGATGCTGCCTTTAGGTTTCATGTGAAAGGCGGAAACAACACTACTACCTTTAGTGTTAAGTCAAAAAGCGACAACATGTTTTCATATTTCCTCTAATTTTTTTATATTTTACTATTTTTTCATTTAAAATTTTTTATTTTTATTTTTTTGTTATATATATATATAAATTCCGAAGAATTTATCTACTATTTAATATCCATCAGTACTATCATTATAGCAGTCTAGATTCTGACAAAAGCTCTCACTCAGGGCTCCCATGTATAATAGGGCTTGCCCTAGAAATCCTTCTGCATTTCTGATCTAGAATTACCGTTCTCCCTTTCCTATGTAGAACATTCTGCATTTCTGATGTGGGACTCAGAACTGTTTAAAGTACGTGACATTGAAATACTATAAAATATAAACTATAAGACCAATATAAATGAAACTTAAAATATAGATTAAATATATAATAAATAGTTTCAAATAAAAATAATTTCATAAAAATGTTGATGAAAAATAATGTATAAGATTTCAAAGGCACCTACTTAAAACTTAAAAATGTTTCAAGTATGTGAATTTGAAAGCCTATAAAATATAAACTATAATAAAAATATAAATGTAACTAAAGTATAAATTAAACATATAATAAATATTTGAAAAAAAAAATTAGTAACAAATATTGATGAAAAATTATTAATTACTAATTATAATTAAGAGTTATATTACTCAATAACTAATTATTATATAATTAATGATTATATTACTAATTAACTAATTAATTTTTAATTTTTAATTATATTAAAAAAAAATATATAATTATTATATAATTAATAATAATATTAATAATTAACTAATTATTTATTATATAATTAATAATTATGTTATGACCAAAAGGGGACTAGATACCCTAAGAGGGGGGTGAATCAGGGTATGGATATTCTATTTCAAAATTCTTCATGCCCCATAGGATCTTGACCTCAATATTATAAGGGTCACTTTGTTTTAACTTATATTGTTAACGTTTATCTTGTTCATTCCTTATTTATCTAATAATGATACTTTGGATGCAATGCAGGGAAGAAAGCAGACAGACACGGAGATTTTTACTTGGTTCACCCTACTGGGAAATGTCCAAGGAGCATACAACGACGAAGTGCCATTGTACCAATTTTACGAAGGCTTATTCCAATAATGAATACAATGTTCAGGCCAGATATTCTGTGCCCAGGCTTATAGCCTTGACAAGGTTTAGGGTATGCTCACTGCATTCCCAAGGTTTGTTTCCTTTGCCTTTTTCTCTAGCTCACTGTTGGTGGAAAGGGTTACCTTCTTCCTATTTATTCTCTCGCTTCTCTTGGAAGGTATCCACTCACATTTTATAGACTTGTAGTTCCCTTCAATATCTCTAATGAAATATGCATCTTTAATTGTTGATCGATGCTTTTTTGACGACCAACTTTCACCCGAAAATGAATCTCACTCTGCACTGAGTGTACCGGGCAATCCTCTAACTTTTGTGCCACCCTAGAATGACTAGAATTCTTCTCTATGTTTTACATGCTTCCCTAATGCATGGTGCGCTTCTATATACTTTGGCACACTTCTCCAATGCCTAGCGTGATTCTCTATGCTTTAGAGTGATTCTCCAAGCTTGGTGCGCAAGTTCCACCTAACCACTTGTGTGGCACTCCATTATCGAACTCAGAACGTGGGTGAATCACACCATTTAACTCCCAAACTAGTATTGGGGCATAACTATTAACTCGCGCACAACTTCTGAATAAAATTATACTTATGCGCCCACACCACCACATTCATTCCCAAACCACCTATGTGGATGGAGCTCTAATTTTATCTAAGTATTGAGCTTACTAAAAAATGAGTATGGGTATCCCTATATTTAAAGGAATTTCTACCGCCCTGACCACTGTGCGCAAGTCTCCTCCCAGTGTGCGAGTCCAACCGCCTGAGCCTCTATCTCCCTAGTCACCTTGCGCGCCCAAACCAAAACGCAGGTGACCGTCTTTCCTTTTTTATGTTTTGACGTTATAATATTGAAAAACATATGGCTTGAAAATTTCTAAGCCTCCATGGAACTGGCGCGCAATCCCCTTTTCCATAAACACTTTTCTCCATTTTTTGTTTTTGAGGCCCAAAAATTTGGCAAACATTGGAAAATGGCGCCACCTTGTATCTTCTCCTTTAGTATCACCTATAGATCATCCATTCCTTTTTCTAGGTTCTTATGTCGATCATGGATTGTCAATAACATCTCTTGAACTTGAAAACTCACCATGTAAACCCCCTTTTGTAACATATTGAACACTGTGGTATGCTTTTTCAACAAACACATCATAGAGGCCCACTTTGTTAACAAACACAACCAACCCAAAAATTATTCAATGATACCTTGAAATATTGTTTCCCAACAATCTTCCCATTTGGGTTTGTTGAAAACTCTTCTAAAAAATGATACATTGTAAAAGCTTCAGCCACCATTCACCTCTTGTTATTTCGATAGTGATCATAGATCCCGTCAACAAATACTCTATGCCCACATGAGCAATGATCGACATGAGAAACAAAAGTAAATGAAAATTTCATCAGTGAATATCTTTATTTCTAACTCCAATTATTGATACCAAAACAGATACCAATTACTGATTGCTGGAAACCTTCTAACACCATTTCAACGCCACCATTTTTCTTTTATCTTGATCCTCAGTAGGTGTGATATCTATTCTTTAATCTATCACTTCTAGCATCATTAAATTTAATACTCTCCTTCTTCACTTCTTGGGTTCCTTTGTTGTTCAATCTAAGCTTTGACCAATCACTTAAAACACCACATATTCTCATCATGGTGCTCCCCCTATCATCTTCTTCACATGTCTTGATAAACTTCCCCTATCTCGTTGCACCACATTTTAGCTTCTCCCCATGTCTTTGAAAAAGAAATTGTCTCCCTTATTTAGCCACATTTTCTCCCCCTTTAGGAGTCACTCTTTCTCCACCTTTATCAATGAACCCAAACGTCACTGCTTTGTGGTCTACAACAGAGTAGAGAGCACAAATTAGTATGGTAATGAAAACACACCATACCTCGGGGAGAGGGGGATCCCACGTCCACACTTTTTCAAGTTCGATGAGTCAATTGGACTCCCAGATCCATCCAATGCATCTCAAATACGTCCTCAGGTAAGTCCTTTGTCAGAATGTCAGCAACCTATAGCTCATTAAGCAAATACTCTAATTTTACATGTCATTGCTCCACCTTCTCTTTGATGAAATTGTATTTGATCTCAATGTGCTTGGTCCTAGAATGATGGATGGGGTTTTTGGTAAGATTTATAGCAATGGAGTAATCACACTAAATTCCTATCGAGACTGCACTGTCACGCCCATATCATCAAGTTCTTGCTTCATCCACAATAACTGCATACATGTTTGTGTGGCTTCAATATACTCATCTTCCGCGGTGCTCGACGAATTGAAATCTTGTCTCTTTCTCAACCAAGAAATACACAATCAACCAAGATAAAAAGCACCTCTTGTTGTTGATTTCCTGTTGTCTGCTGAACCTACCCAATCTGCATCTGTATATCCCAAATGCTCTGGCTAAGATTTTTCACCATAGATTAAGCTGAAATCAATTGTTTCCTTAATATATAGAAGTATTATTTTCACTGTAAGCATGTGATTTTTCTTGGGGTTACTTTGATATCTAGAAACTTGGCATGTAGCGAATACAATGTTAGGCCTTTTCATCGTCAAGTACAATAAACTTCCAATAATCTGTCTATATTATGTGATATTAACAGCCTTTCCATCATAATCTTCTGACAATTTCATCTAAGTGGAAACCAGAGTCTTTATCTCCTTGTAATTTTCCATTCCAAATCTCCTCAGAACCTCCTTGCTATGTTTGGATTGAGGGATAAATATGGCATTCCTTCCTTGTGTTACCTCCACCACATTGGAACTCAAGATTCTTCAAAAAAAATTATCTAGTCTTGAATACCATGCTTTTGGGGATTGCTTCGACCTATATAAATCCTTCTTCACCCGACACACTTTTTTCTCATCTTCATGAATGACAAAACCATCTTGCTGCTCAATATACACTTATTCTTCCACAACCCCATTAAAAATGCAGATTTGACATTAATCTGGAACACTTTGAACATTCCTTGCACTGTAATAGCCAAGAAAAATATTATTTTCTCCAGCCTTGCAACTAGTGAAAATGTATCATCCACATCAATACCCTCTATTTGAAAGCACCCTTTGCACACTATTCAAGATTTTTTCATATCATTGTTCCATCTTCATTCATCTTATTGTGAAAGACCCATTTAGTATTGATGACGTTCTTATATGCTAGTCTCAAAACAATATCTCCTATTTAATTCTTCTTATCTTGGCCAAGATCTTCATTCATATATTGAACCAAATTCTCATCATCAGTTCCTTCTTCAAAAAATTTACGCTTTACCTGTGATTTGTATCATGCTTGCTGTAGATTTCACATATTCTCCATCTAGAATTGCACCATCTGATTACCAATGAAACTGTGCCTATCAATTTTATCTTGAATATTTTTCATCTTTGGAGATATATACTTGACATCATTAGGCTCATTATTTTTATTTTCTTCAGAATCAGCATTTCACATTTTTCTCCGCCTGAGTCTCTTACCACTTCATTACATTCAACAAGCATCTTGCCACTATATATTTTCATTTAATTTAAATTTTTTCTCAGATTCTAGTTGAATTATTGATGATATTATCTCAAAGTTTCTTGGTATCCTGAAAATATTTAGCTAATACCACATTTTTAGAACAAAATATATAATCATGAAATGCATGATTGTTGCTTCTTCACTGCAATCTATCTTCTCTCGGTGATCAACTAACTCTTGAATTGGGTTGTCCAATTATTTATTTGATAGATCTTACATATGATTGTGATATTTAATTATCCCCCTATATTGTGAAACACTTACTACTATTAGGAAAACTGTCTAAACGTACAAACATTCTTCTCCTATTGCATCTTTTCCTCAGATGTGTCTGTAGGGTCAAGAAACATCTCCAACTCAATTACATCAATTTTATCTTCATTGGGTGAATTCACCACTAAGAAATGATCCATCAACAAAAACACTAAGCTTACTGAGTTGAAACTCGGTGTAGTAAACAAGAGATAATATTAATAACAAAATGACTTTTTTGTGCTTAGTTTCTCCCTTTACTTTTCAACTCTAGTTCCCGATTTGAATCAATTGAAACTCTGGATCATATCACCTTATCACTCTATATATTTTGATTCCACTTACCCTTGGATCGTATCTCCCCTTGAACCTAAAACACTAATAAATTAGTTAATATCATTTAAACATGTATGAAGAGGAGAATTTCTGGAATCCTCAAGTAGTGGATTGTGGTTGATCATGATGGGTCAACCCTTTGATTCTTTCTTGCAAATAATCACACTCTTTCCTTACCTGTTCCAACTACCTTGAAAACATTAATTGTTATAGTTATTTGACCAGGCATTCTTTTCACATATTCTGAGTCTTCTTTTGATATTTAGATTATGGATGCTTGGCATTTTTTATGATTTGGGAATTAATTCCATTAGTAGAGATTTCCTTATTTGATGCTCCTCAAATATGCCATTTTTAATGACTCATTCTTTGAGCTGGAATCCTTCCATTAGTCATCATCTCTTGATTCTTCTTCAATTGGATTGTTCTTTCTCTTGCCTTCACTTCTTGGTATGTGGCATGACATGTGAATTTTCTAGGAAACTCTTTAGTCAAATTTCTCTTATAAATTGTTTGAGTCATTCCACCTTTTCTTGTTGGGGTTGATTCTTCCACATAATTTTCATTATTTTTAAATACACTGGGAGAATCTCCTCCATTTTTATTCCATGATTGTCCACAGCCATTCCAGGGAAGTTTTTGTGAGTGTAAGAGAGGAGGTAATTGATACACCATTAATTGAGATCCTTGTGATTTCACTGAGACTATAAACCTATTTTTCAGATTACCATGTTATCTTTCAGTATTGGATTCTTCATTGTACACTTCCCATGATGGGGATATCCTTCTTGATTCTTTTTCATTTCCAGCATTCTTCTTGTTGCAATGTCTTGAAAAATGTCCAAAATCCAAAAATATGAAACATATTCCACTAAATACATACCTCATATCATCATTTCTCAGCTGATATGTTGATCTAACTTCAATTCTTATCCTGACATTCATCTCCTGAACTTCTGACACATACTCATGGTGTGTCCCATTCTCCCATAGTAATAAAATTTGATGAATTCTTTCCTCTGAGAAACTCTTCTTTCTGATTTCTCATGAAACTTATTCTTATTTTTAGATTTATTAAAACTTATATCTTCACAGTAAGAAATGTATTCCTGAGCCTCTAAACAAAATCTTGATGTATGACCATAAATCCCACAAAAATAGAACATGTGGACATTAATTCTTGTAAAATCCTTTCTAGGTCTATCTTCAGCACCTATATGGTTTTTATTATCTCTGGATCTTTTCACTACTCTATTCCTATCAGGCATAAGAGTGGGATCATCATATCCATTTCCATATTTTCCCAAAATGGATGGACTTTGGGGTGAATTTATCCTTTCATGATTCCCCTATGAATTAGCATATTTGGATTTAATTTCATCATCACCTACCGAAGGATAATAAAATAATAAGTGCAAGGTATCCTTCAACTTGGGCTTGTCTTTGGAATTAGATTTCTCCATTTTGTTCTGGACTGGTTCTTTTTCTTCCCCCAGTTGCTGAATCTTATTATAACTTGATTCAAGTTGAGCATCGATTTCTCTTCTAAGATTATTCTCACTACTCGTCTCATCTTCCAATTCCCATGTGAGATTATCTATCATGTCAGATTTCCCTTTTAGCATAGAATTCACCTGGGTAACAGAATAATTATAGCATGCATTATCTTATTGTAGTCCTTTATTCTTCTGAACTAGTTTAGATTGTAGTGTAGAAAAATCATCGTTCTTGGATTTTAGATTCTGAATTTTATCTGAGTTCGGATTCTTTCCCTTTTCATTAGTTTTTTATTTTTCTACCCTTGAAGATATCTTTTATGGTTCTTCATATTGGGAATCATTCATCTCCCTTAAGTCAATAGCTACATCAATAAGCCTTTGATTCAAACCTCTTAGCTTGTTGATCTTTATTTGTAGTTCTTGGATTTAGATATCTTTAGATTTAATTTCTTTAATAAATTTCTTTTCCAATTCCTTTTATTTGTTGAAAACTTCTACTTTTGGTCTTCCTGAAACTTCTTCATCATCATTAGTTTCAACATCACTTTGAATTTCAAGTACATTAATCATTCCTATATCATTATTGAGGTAATCTATATTTTACCTATCAGATTCATCCAATCCTTCCTTCTAATATTTTTTTGATTCCTTTAGTTGAATCACACTTTTTCCATAAACACTTCAACACTAACGAATACCATCTGACTTTTGACACTTCATTGATGTTTTTACCTTTTTATGGCACACCAAGATAAGAGCAGGATGAATATTTAACAACAAAAATCGACTAAACCAAGTCAGAGAAAACATATCTGATAAAATTAACTACCCTATGATACCAATTGATAGGACCAAAAGGGGCCTAGATACCCTGATGGGGGGTGAATCAGTGTATGGATATTGTATTTCAAAATACTTCCTACCCTATTGGAGATTGACCTAAATATTATAAGGGTCTCTTTGTTTTCACATATATTATTAACGTTTATCTTGTTCTTTATGATGTTATTAATATTATAATAACTTATTATATACTCCCTTTACTGATTTTATATGAAATGTGCACAATTTGTTTGATATATTAATGTTTAAATATTAGATATAATTTTAGAGCAGTATTTGAATTCTTCCATATTCAATACTATTTAATGTTTTAATAATAAATCTCATCCAACTTATCCAAATTGAATGATTCGTGTGTTTTATGGTTCCTTATTCAAATTAAAACTTTCCATTATAAGGTAACTTGGTCCAAATCGACCATTTGGAGGGTCATATGATCCACACAAGAATACCCAAAGAATCTGTGAAGAAACCGGACCAGCCATGATGATTGAGTTACTAGGCTAAATCCCGAAGCCAAAATTTTATTAAACTACACCATATGTTCTTTATTATCCAAAGGAATCATGGATAAAAATTTGATTGTCCGAATACAAAAAAAATGGGCCCAAATAATTCTTTGAAGTCCAGCCCACCATTCTGACTCGGAATTAAACTATTCATAACATTTATCATGATCTAGTCATCAAATCAAGCTCATATTTTCTGGTGTAAAATCTATGTTATTTTTGGACAAGTTTATAGAAGATATTATTTTTATTTGAGGTCATATTCTTATTCATAAACCCATTCACATTTCAGAATTCTAAAAAGTATGGATTGAAATGGACGGATTAAAATTGTTACACAAACCTTCATAACTGAGGATCCATAATCCCTGATTCCTCAAAATTATGACATTATTTGTAAAATATTATAATATAAAACTTTTAAGAAGAGGCTATCTTGAGATTCGGCTGTCTGAATGGACAAATTGGTGATGCAAATGGAGGTTCAGATTTGGAATGAAAACAGTCCACCTCATTGGGCTATAAATACAAACCCCTCTTCTCCTTGCATGTGGTAGGCATTTAAGAGAAAAGGAGGATAGGTTGGAATGGCCAAGGATCTTACCAAGGATTTCGAGGACCTACCATACTCAATGTTTTACTTTATAAACCATTCCCCCTTTCTTCTTTTCATTTACTTTTGTGTAGTTATTCATTTATAATCGTGTAAGTGTTTGTTTTTGTAATTATATTCCAATGAAAGTTTCTTCTTCAATGTATATTATTCTCATCCAACTTTTATTAAATAATATTAATGGTATTAAAATAGTTTAAATATAGTAGAATCTTCTTCCCTTTTTTCATTCTCATTCATTCTAAAGTCAGTATTTAATTCCCTTCACTGTTTGTGTGTATGTGTGTTCGGTGCACAAATCTTTTCTTATACCTTTCTTTTTATTCACTTATTAATTAATCATCATAAAATTATAACCATATTATTAACCACATAAATGGATGAGTAAATCTTTAATTGGTTTGATTCTTAATTTTGGTATATTATGTTATTTCGGGCCTTCGCTAAATGAATATTCTTTAAATTAATATTGTGTATGGTGAACTTAATATGTCATGGATTAATGACATGTTTTGTTTAGCATGTGAATTACATGGATTATGGGAACCAAAAATACACAACCATAAACATTTAATGGAAATGATTATAACCCTATGATATGTTGCGGATTGGATTAAATCTTTAACACTTGGGAATTATGATCAAATTCATCTTGTGAAGTGGGAATTAATTTAATGCAATATAAAGTAATGCTCAAGGATATCATAAGCTTAAATCCCCAATAATGAACTCACCCAAATATTTATAAATTTTTTAAATCAAACATAATCCATAAATTATTTCATAAGCTCTGTAAACAAACCCCCAATCAAAATACAATCAACTAAAAACAATCGACTATTAAAAAGTATCATCATCGAGGATTCGACCCGAGTGTTATTATACACATTAGTAGAGCATAGGAACCTTGAACGGTCGAAAGGAGATAATCATCCACACTTTCGATTGGTGTATTTTTTGGGGATGGTGCAATTAATTAGTCATTATGTTCGGTTTTCTGTAAAAAATCAAAAAAACTAAATTTAAAAAAATGACAAAAAACTCACAAAGAAAAAACAGCCTTCTAATAAAATCATAAATGAAAAAAAACCAAAAAAACCAATCTTCATCATTCTTACAAAATCTATCTGAATACCCCTTAGCCTCCCAAAAAATCCCTCATATTTGTTTTACCATAAAATTTGGTGAACACTTCGTCAACTTAGGTTGAACATTAGGGATAATCAAATAATTCCAGAACCAGTCCTCATCCAACCAGTTGAATTAGAAGTGGCCAATCCTAGGGAACAAACACTTAAAGAAAAATTTTTCCATGATACGAATTACCAAACCCTTTTTATTCAATATCCAAACATAGTGGCTGACTTCGAACTCATATTGGGTTTGATTCATCTTCTCACTCATTTCCACGGGCTAGCCGATGAGGATCCACATCTTCATCTTAAAGAGTTACAAGTGGTGTGCTCTACCGTGAATCCTCAAGGGGTTTATGAGGAACAAATAAAACATAGGGAATTACCTTTTTCCTTAGATTAATCCTCCAAATCATGGATTTACTACCTCCTTCCTGGTTCTATAACCACATGGAATGACATGAAGCGACTCTTCTTAGAGAAATCCTTTCCTGTTTCTCATACTACTTCTATCCAAAAGGAAATAAGTTGTATCCATCGATTCCCAAATGAATCACTCCATGAGTATTGGTAGAGGTTAGAAAATCATGTGTAAACCTGTCCACTTCACCAAATGTAACACCCCAAGCTTCTAGAGTACGCTTCTCTTTGAATAATGCAATAGCGGGTGTTGTACGCAACATCGAGTTCTAACACACCACAACCAATCAAACTAGCCGTTATGAATAGTAATACCCACTTTTTGAAATTTATAAATTTTATTTTTCAAAATGGACTTAATTTTTGGATTCATAATATTGAAATTAGCCTAGGGTGATTTTTTGTTATTTTTCTGAAAAACATCATTTTTTGATGAATAGTGAAACCACTAAGTGGTAGTTAAAAAACTGAATTTTTCATAAAACTTAATTTTACCACTTCTGTGAGTGAAGTTTAAAATATAAAAGAGACACGGATAATATCAAGAAATAAAATGTGGTTCATTGAGATAAAAATAATTTTTGGTGAATACTAACTTTTTACTTTTATTTACCACGGTTAAAAGTAAATAGGGTAATTAAGGGTAAAAATGATATTAATATTACCCTAACACATGTATTAATTCTATTGGATAATCTTAATTCGACCAAAAACAAACTTATGAATAAAATATTATCATTTAGGTTCACTTGGATTAGATTAGGACATTTATTATTATTTAATTTAAAGAAGAGTTAAAAGAGTTAAAATCAATGTTTATTTACTAACAAATTTTTAATATAGGGTTAAACATAAGATAAATTCGATTATAAATATTAATTAAAAATATAAAAATATTTACTACATAATTATATTTGATTTATATTTTTTAAACATTAAATAATTTAATTTATTTATGAAACAATGATGATTCATTAATTACCATAATAGTGTAAAATTAAAATAATTGATATTATAAATACACAAATAAATATAATTTGGGAATTTTTATGAATTAAACTAATTTTATAGGTTAATATGACATGTTATAGATGATTTAATTAACTTTGTTCTAAGTAATCATTCTGTTATGATTTTCACAAAAATCAATTTTCTAAATAGTGTCAAAATTGACATAAAAGAGTTTTTAAAACAAATATTATATTATTAATTGATATTCAATTATTAAAAATCTACGTTTCGGCCAAAAGACTTATATAATGATAGGTGTATCATTAATGGACCACTTGGGGGTATCTTGGAGGTATATAGTAAGTTTATTAACTATATAATATAAAAATACAAAGTGACATGGTAAGTGTCAAACTAATTAACTAAGAGTCAAAACTAAAAGATAAGGTTAATATAATGACACAAACCTGTCTAAATTCTATTGGTTGAGTGGTTTTCGACCCATCCCCACCTTAAAATTTAAATAATACACTTTGGATCCATTAGAAACCGAATATAAATTTATTATAAAATAATACTTCTAGCTTTTCCAAAGGTGCCCCTCACCCCTCTTATAAAAGGGCACTCCCCCTTCTCATTACTTCACACCTTCAAAGCCTTTTGGAAAGGCCACACTCTACCCAAATACTCTCTCAACTTCCCTAAATACAACCTAGAGGCCTTATTTTGATCATAAATCCAACCAAATGAGCCCTTTTGATCAAATCAAAAGGAAGAACCCGAAGAAGAGGTAATGTTTTGACCACCCTTTTTCAAATTCATTTCTTCTTCAACTTCTTCTTTCTTTGTTATTACCATTATAAAATAATGAATATAGTATCTACTATATACTGTAATATTATCATAAATATGGTACAACCATATCAGTATTCTATCCATCCATTGAATGACATGTCACCATATGTGTGTACGTACGACTTACCGTCTCCACGTCGTGGTGTAATTGTTATTCAATATATTATTATTTGGATGGGTATAATAATGATTTGTAATTCATGTAAATAATAAATATAACATGATTATGATTCTGTATATATGATATACCATCCAATTATATATTATTTTAATATCAAAAGAGTGATATTCTCTCTCGTGCGTACGTACGGACTGTCGTCTCCACGAACGCGATGAGATTCATTCTCCATCGTATCCATTCAATTATAATTCTCATTTGAAGATTAATAATAATGTTTAAGGACTAAATATGATTCTGGATATGAATAAGATAAAACCTATCCAAAACAAACATGGCTTACATAACAAATCTTATAAAAGAAAATGAGTAAGTTAACACCCGAAACGATGATAATTCTACAATATTATTAACAAAGCAATGTTAAAAGATCATATATGATATCATATTAATATATATGATTATTATATAATTTAATAACAATTGTTTCACCATTATACAAGAGGTTAACATACCCCAACCAAGGAAAAGTACAAGGTAAGGTTTTATTTCACAATCTCTTTATTATCCGAGGTTGTTTATACGTAATTATCTACTGGGACCTCTTTATCATCCACATCCATGTTTCTTAAAAATGTATTTAAAAAAAATCTTAATATTTTACAGAATATGGGTTAAATTAATTTATACCCTTGTTTTAATTTTATAATATTTTTATAAAGGAATATTTCTGTCATTTTCCAAACAAGGTGCTTTTTAACCTTTTCGACAAAATTAAGGTAAGAATGTTTTTTTAACATATACGGCGGGTGAGACTATTTTCCGCCATTATAAATTTTTTGAAGCTTTCCTTAAAAGCATATAAGAATATTTTCAAAGAAAATTTTTTATTTTATAAATATATGACTCTTAAATGATTTCAAAATAGAAAGAGATATTTCTCTAAAAATAGTTTTAATGTCATCTATGTCAACATCCTTTGATGGATTTTACGCTTATTTGAAGTTGATTTATTATGATACAAAACTTATATATTGTATGGAAGGTTTTGTGATATGTTTAACTGTGGATGTGTTATTTTTATACCATTCATGGTTTATGGATGAAGTATTTACATTTCGTATGCTAGTTTTATTACGAATGATTATGTTATGTTTAAACCTTTTCATATGGGAATGCATTGGACTTAATATGTGACGGGTGGAGCCCGCTATAGCTCCTTGATGCATCGGTAGGTCTCATGAAACAAACTAGTGTCTTGGCACAAGGCCTTGACAAAATATTATTTTTAGTCTTGGCACGAGGCCTTGGCTATGTGGTTATGATAGTCTAGCATTATGCATTCCATCATTATGAAAGTGGTTATTGATATTGCATGTGATTATTCGATTAGTAGAATATCCATGTGAATAAGTAAATGGCATTATTTCATTTTATTTTTTTCATACTATGTTGAAGTTCAAGTTTAAAAGGCCTTTTTTTAGTTATACATTTCCTTAAATGTTTATTCTTATTTATGAAAGTTTCTGCTATATTGTTATCCTTACTGGGCATTTGAGATCACCCCTTTTCTATGTTTTTTTTCCTATGATGTGAAGAATTAATTTATGAATGACCTTCAGGGATAGTATGAGGGGATAAGAGTGTGGACTATGGAGACTATATTGTTGTAGTTTTCATTTTGTGATGTAATGTAAAAATTTATGAATATATCTAGTGTTTCCAAGGCTACTAAACTAATCAGTCTTTCGAGATTTAATATTTCTTGTGATCATGCCAATGTTTTGTAATAATGCACCGACTCTGGGTAACTGGGGTCGGGGCGTTACATTTGATATCAGAGGAAGTTTAGTACAAACCTTGGAAGCTAGATTTAGATAAACTCTGATTATAACACATAGATTTAAGATAGACTTTGAGGATTAGTATAGAAGAACTTCCTAGAATTTTGGTATTGTAGAGATTTTGTGAGTTTTCCATGCAATACATCTCTACCTGGATACGAGTAGGTAGAGGCAGCTCTGGCATAGATGTGCCTAGGGGTAAAACCCGAAAACACCACTTTGAGCGAGACTCGAACAGGAACTGGTGCATGACAACGGGCCTTGCTGCACTCTTGGTTACGACACTCTCCGTGGATGTTCTTAGGATAACACTCGTTTTCTTTACAAATAATTATGAAGGGTTTATGAGTATATACTTCCTTAAAGAAAACATTTTTATGATTATGGATTATATCCATAAATAGTTCAATTTATGTTAAGTGTTTTATAAGTATGGAATTATGTATTTTGATTCATAAACTGATCTAGTTTATGCCATTGTTTAGAAATGGCGCCTAGTGGAAGAAATGGAAACCGTATCAATGCACGCACTCCATATAGGGATTTCCCTCCTGCTCAAGATAATTATAGTGGATTTGGTGATACAACTGGTGTCGATCAGCTAATCCCCATACTAGGACAACTCACTCAGGTTATGAATAATAACCTTACCCGTATGGAGCACCCTGATCCACAGCATGGAGGATCAATGTTAGATCGCTTAATGAGGAAAAAACCACCAACATTCAATGGGAATATAAATCCATTGGTAGGTTAGAAACGGATAAGTTCCCTAGAGAAAATATTTCAGGCTATGGGAAGTAGTGAAAGAGAAAAAGTTATCATGGCAGTTTACTGCCTCACTAGAGATGTTGATCAATGGTGTTCATTGATTCGAAACATGAAGGAAGATGATGAAGTATCAAATATGGAATGGAGGGAGTTCAAATATCTATTTTTAGGAAAATACTTTCCTCATGACCATCGAGCAGATATGGAAAGACAATTTCTGAGTCTGAGACAAAAGGAGGATAAGAATGTCGCAAAGTATAAGACTAACTTTACAAGGTTAGCAAGGTATGTTGGAGATTATATATGTAACCCAAGAAGTAAGATTGATGTTTCTTTGATGGGTTAAAACCATTTCTCTGTCGAGAATTAGTCTCACAATCCTTCTTGTCGTATGAAGACATTATCTCATGTGATATCAAGATAGAGAAAGAATTCTCGAAGTCTTATGACATTAAAACAAAGTAAGAGAAGAAGAGACCTGCTGATCAATATGAGAATGGAAATAAAGGGAAGAAGGGAAAAGTTGAATATCCATCCTGTAGTAAATGTGGGAAGAAACACCCTGGTACTTTCTTAAAAGGAACGAGGGTCTGTTAAAAGTGTGGTGAAAAAGGCCACCAAGCTCGTGATTGCAAGGGGAAGAAGGAAGCTACCGATGTTCAGTGCAACAATTGCAGGGAGATGGGGCATTATGAAAATGAATTTACTAAGTGTCAGGGGAACTTACCTCATAAAAGGCCAAGGGATCAAGGCCAACCTTATACTATCACTACTGCTGAGGTAGAAGGTCTGAAAGGCGTGGTGGTAGGTAATTTAATGGTTTCCTCAAGTTTAGAAAATGCATTATTTGATTTTGGATCATCGCATTGTTTCATATATTCTCAGTTTTCTAAGAAAATTAGATATTTCCAATTTGATTTAACAAGGGAGTTGTCAGTTAAAACTCCTAAGGGAAGTATCATTGCAACAAAGTTTTGTGAATTAGTCCAAATTAAAGCACATAAATGTTCATTATCCACTGATCTCATCGTCATACCTATGATTGAGTTTGATATAATCCCCGGTATGGACTGACTTTTGGACCATGATGCAAAGATTTATTGTAAGAATAAGGAGGTTGCGATTTTTGATGATGATAATAAGGAACACCTTATCTTTAGAGCAGAATCATCACCACCTAATTCTTATCTAGATCCATCCCCCAGTAGCTCAACTAAATTCAATTATTGGGGAGGAAGATAATGAAATGACTATGGGTGAGGAAAGGAATGTTCAAATAGAGGATGTACCTATTGTGAAAGAATATGTAGATGTGTTTCCGGACGATTTACCTAGACATCCTCCAGAACGAGAAGTTGATTTTTCCATTGATTTAATTCCTGGATCAAGGCATATATCAAAGACCCCTTATAGAATGGCCAATATAGAATTAGTTGAACTAAAGAAAAAACTAGAGGGATTGAGTAATAAGGGATTTATTCGCCCTAGTGTTTCTCCATGGGGATCCCCTATTCTTTTTGTTAAAAAGAAAGATTGATATATGAGGTTATGTATCGACTACAGGGAGATCAATGCTATAAAAATAAAGAACATGTATCCCCTACCTCACATTGATGATTTATTTGACCAACTGCATGGAGCTCAATACTTTTCAAATATTGAACTTCGATCTAGATACCATCAGTTGTGTGTGAAGAAGGAAGACATTCTGAAGATGGCATTTCGAACCAGGTACGGGCATTACGAGTTTACAGTAATGCCTTTTGGATTGACTAATGCACCTTCTGTATTCATGGATATGATGAATAGTGTTTTCAAGGAATATCTTGATGAATTTGTAGTGGTATTTATTGATGATATCTTAGTATACTCCAAAATCTATGAAGATCATAAAAATCACTTGTGCATTATCCTAAAGACTCTGAGAAGACATGAATTATATGGGAAGTTTAGAAAGTGTGAATTCTGGCTTCAGGATATTTTTTTTCTTGGCCATATTGTCTCTAAAGATGGAATCTCTGTTGATCCTTCTAAGACCAAGGAAATCCAAGAATGGCCTACACTGATGAGTATAACTGAGGTACATAGTTTTATTGGTTTAGCAGGTTATTATCGATGTTTCGTCCAGAATTTTGCCCGGTTGGCTAACCCATTAACAAAGCTCACACGTAAAGGGGTTAAATTTGTTTGGACAAAAGTGTGTGAAGAATGTTTCGAAGAACTGAAGAGAAGATTAGTCACTGCTCCTATATTGAATCTACCATCGGGGAATGATGGGTTCGTTATTTATAGTGATGCATCGAAGAAAGGACTTAGTTGTTTCCTTATGAATAATGATAGGGTTATTTCCTATGCATCACGACAGTTGAAAATTCAGGAAAAAAACTATCCTACTCATGATCTTGAGTTAGCAGCTGTGATCATTACTTTGAAGATATGGAGGCACTACCTCTATGGTGAAAAATGTGAGATTTATACTGATAACCAGAGTTTGAAGTATATTTTCTCACAAAAAGAAGTCACCATGAGGAAAAGGAGATGTCTTGAATTACTCAAGGATTATGATTTTACGATACACTACCACCTGAAAAATGTAAACAAGGTGGCAGATGCTTTGAGTAGAAAAGTCCATGGAGTTTTGAACAACATGATAATTGAAAGGGATCCAATTTTCATGGATCTAGTGAAGATGGACATGGGAATAACCAGGGAAGGTGAAACATCAATTCTTTTTCAAATGGTTGTCAAACCATCTTTACTAGAAAGGATTAAGAGTTCTCAGACCGATGATGAAGAATTTCAAAAGAAGATTAAAGCTGTGAATGATGGGAGATTGAGAGACTTTGTGTATGAAGAGAGAATTTTAAAATTTGGGAAGAGACTTTGTGTTTCCGATATACCTGATCTAAAAAGGGAATTGCTGGATGATGCTCATAGTTCCAATTTCTCTATACAACCTAGGAGCACCAAAATCTATAGAGACTTAAAGTAACATTTTTGGTGGGACAAAATGAAGAAAGAGATTTCTGATTTTGTTTCAATATGTATGGTTTGTCATCTAGTGAAAGCTGGAAGGCAATAGCCTGGTGGAGTATTGCAACCTCTTCCCATACCTGAGTGGAAATGGGATAATATCACGATGGACTTTGTCATGGGACTACCAAAGACTCCTAGAAGAACATTGCAATATGGGTTATTGTTGATCGTCTTACCAAGTCATCACATTTTCTTGCTATAAGAGAAGATCTACCACTAGAACGTCTAGAAATACTATATATTGATGAAGTTGTGGGAATTCATGGAGTACCCCTATCGATTGTTTCTGATCGTGATCCTCGTTTTACTTCAAGATTATAGAAAAGTCTTCAGAAAGACTTGGATACTGATCTTCATTGGAGCACTGCCTACCACCCTCAAATAGATGGACAATCAGAACGAACTATTCAAACCTTAGTAGACATGTTGAGATCCTGCTCACTTGACTTTCAGGGTATGTGGGATCAATATTTACCTTTGGTAGAATTTTCCTATAACAATAGCTTCCATTCGAGTATTCATATGGAACCATATGAAGCGTTATATGGAAAGAGATGTCGCACACCAACCTGTTGGGATGACATTGGTGAAAGAAAACTTGTAGGCCCAGAACAGGTGGAGGAAATGATGGAAAAGGTGAAGGTAATCCAAAACCATATCAAAGCATCCCAAAGTAGGCAGAAGAGCTATGCCGATAATCGAAGGAAGCATTTGGAATTTCAAGTCGGTGATCATGTTTTCCTGAAGGTATCTCCATGGAAGGGAGTCATACGTTTTGGTAAGAAAGTTAAATTGAGTCCCAGGTACATCAGACCTTTCGAAATTCTAGAACGAATTGGGGTTGTAGCTTACCGTTTGGCAATGCCGCCAAATCTCTCCAAAGTTCACAATGTTTTCCAGGTATCACTATTGAGGAAATACATGCCTAACCCAACGCATGTACTCACCTATGAGGAATTAGAACTGGAACCCGATCCGTCTTATTGTGAAGAGCCCATCAAGATTCTTGATACGAGAGAACAATTACTGAGAAACTGGACGACTCGTCTGGTAAAAGTCTTGTGGAGATACCATAAGATGGAAGAGGCAACGTGGGAACCCGAGGAACTTATGATGAAGAACCACCCAAGTCTTTTCATGTGGTAGTATTCTAGAAAATTCGTGGACAAAATTAATTGAAGGAGGGGAGAATGTAACACCCCAAGCTTCTACGGTACGCTTCTCTTTGAATAATACAATAGCGTGTGTTGTACGCAATATCGAGTTCTAACACACCACAACCAATCAAACTAGCCGTTATTAATAGTAATACCCACCATATGAAATTTATAAATTTTATTTTTCAAAATGGACTTCATTTTTGGATTCTGAATATCGAAATTATCCTAGGGTGAATTTTTGGTATTTTTCTAAAAAACTTCATTTTTTGATGAATAGTGAAACCACTAAGTGGTAGTTAAAAAACTGAATTTTTCATAAAACTTAATTATACCGCTTCTGTGAGTGGAATTTCGAAAATTCGAGAGACACGGTTAATATCAAGGACTAAAATGTGGTCCACTGAGATAAAAATAATTTTTGGTGAATAGTAACTTTTTACTTTTATTTACCACGGTTAAAAGTAAATAGGGTAATTAAGGGTAAAAATGATATTAATATTACCCTAACACATATCCTAATTATATTGGATAAGCTTAATTCGACCAAAAACAACTTTAGGAATAAAATATTATCATTTAGGTCCACTTGGATTAGATTAGGATATTTATTATTATTTAATTCAAAGAAGAGTTAAAAGAGTTAAAATCAAAGTTTATTTACTAAAACATTTTTAATATAGGGTTACACATAAGATAACTTAGATTATAAATATTCATTAGAAATATAAAATGATTTCCTACATAATGATATTTTATTTATAATTTTTAGACATGAAATAATTTAATTTATTTATGACACAATGATGATGCAGTAATTACCATAATAGTGAAAAATTAAAATAATTGATATTATAAATACCCAAATAAATATAATTTGAGACTTTTTATGAATTACACTAATTATCTAGGTTAATATGACATGTTAGGAATGATTTAATTAAGTTTGTTCTAAGTAATCAATCTGTTATGATTTTCACAAAAATCAATTTTCCAAATAGTGTCAAAATTGACATAAAAGAGTTTTTAAAACAAATATTATATTATTAATTGATATTAAATTCCTAAAAATCTAATTTTCGGCCACGAGACTTATATCATGATAGTTGTATCATTAATGGACCACTTGGGGGTCTCTTGGAGGTATATAGTAAGTTTATTAATTATATAATATAAAAATACAAAGTGACATGGTAAGTGTCAAACTAATTAACTAAGAGTTAAAACTAAAAGATAAGGTTAATATAATGACCCAAACCTGTCTAAATTCTATTTGTTGTGTGTTTTTAGACCAATCCCCACCTTAAACTTTAAATAATCCACTTTGGAGCCATTAGAAACCAAATATGAACTTATTATAAAATAATATTTCTAGCTTTTCCAAAGGTGCCCCTCACCCCTCTTATGAAAGGGCACTCCCCCTTATCATTAATTCACAGATTCAAAGTCATTTGGCTTGGCCAAAATCTTCCCAAATACTCTCTAAACTTGCCTCACTACAACCTAGAGGCCTTAGTTTGATCATAAATCCAACCTATGGAGCCCTTTTGATCAAATCAAAAGGAAGAACCCGAAGAAGAGGTAATGTTTTCACCACCCTTTTTCAAATTCATTTCTTCTTCAACTTCTTTTTTATTTGTTATTACCATTCCAAAATAATGAATCTATTATCTCCTATATACTGTAAAATTATTATAAATATGGTACAACCATATTCAGTATTCTATCCATCCTTTGAATGACATGTCACCATACGTACGTACGTACGACTTACCGTCTCCACGTCATGGTGTAATTGTTATTCAATATATTATTATTTTGATGGGTATAATAATGATTTTTAATTCATGTAAATAATAAATATAACATGATAATGATTATTTATATATGATATAACATCCAATTATATATTATTTTAATATCAATATAATGATATTGTCGCTCGTGCGTACGTACGGACTACCGTCTCCACGAATGCGATGAGATTCATTCTCCATCGTATCCATTCAAGTCTAATTCTCATTTGAAGATTAATACTAATTTTTAAGAACCTATTATAATTCTTGATATGAATAAGATACAACCTATCCATAACAAAATGGATTACATAACAAAACATATAAAATAAGATAAGTAAGTTAACACCCAAAACGACGATAATTCTAAAATATTATAAACAAAGCAATGTTAAAAGATCATATATGATATCATATTAATATATATGATTATTGTATAATTTAATAAAAATTATTTCACCATTATACAAGAGGTTAACCTACCCCAACCAAAGAAAAGTACAAGGTAAGGGTTTATTTCACAATCTCTTCACTATCCGAGGTTGTTTATACGTAATTATCTACTGTGACCTCTTTATCATCCACATCCATGTTTCTTAAAAATGTATTTCAAAACATTCTTACTATTTTACAGAATATGGGTTAAATTCATTTATACCCTTGTTTGAATTTTATAAGATGTTTATAAAGGAATCTTTCTGTCATTTTCCAAACAAGGTTCTTTTTAACCTTTTCGACAAAATTAAGGTAAGAATGTTTTTTAACTTATACGGCATGTGCGGCCATTTTCCACCGTTATAAAATCGTTGAAGCTTCCCTTACAAGCTTATAAGAAAATTTTCAAAGAAAATTTTTTATTTTATAAATATATGACTCTTAAATGATTTCAAAATAGAAAGATATATTTCTCTAAAAAGAGTTTTGATTTCATCTATGTCAACATCCTTTAATGGATTTTACGCTTATTTGAAGTTGATTTATTATGATACAAAATTTCTATATTGTATTGAAGGTTTTTTGATATGTTTAACTGTGGATGTGTTATTTTTATACCATTCATGGTTTATGGATGAAGTATTTACATTTCATATTCTTGTTTTATTATGAATGTTTATGTTATGTTTAAACCTTTTCATATGGGAATGCATTGGACTTAATATGTGACGGGGGGAGCCTGCTATATCTCCTCGATGCATCGGTAGGTCTCATGAGACAAACTAGTGTCTTATCACAAGGCCTTGAAGAAATCTTATTTTTAGTCTTGGCACGAGGCCTTGGCTATGTGGTTATGATAGTCTGGCATTATGCATACCATCATTATGAAAGTGGTTATTGATATTGTATGTGACTATTCGATTAGTAGAATATCCATGTGAATAAGTAAATGGCATTATTTCATTTTATTTTTTCCATACTATGTTGAAGTTCAAGTTTAAAAGGCTTTTGTTTTAGTTATACATTGCCTTAAATGTTTATTCTTATTTATGAAAGTTTCCACCATATTTTTATCCTTACTGGGAATTTGAGCTCACCCCTTTTCTATGTTTTATTTTTCCCAGGATGTGAAGAAGTAATTTATGAATGAACTTTAGGGATTGTATGAGGGGATAAGAGTGTGGACTATGGAGACTATATTGTTGTAGTTTTCATTTTATGATGTAATGTAAAACTTTATGAATATATCTAGTGATTCCAAGGCTACTAAACTAATTGGTCTTTCGAGATTTGATCTTTCTTGTGATCATGCTAATGTTATGTAATAATGCACCGACTCTGGGTAACTGGGGTCAGGGCATTACACCAAATCATTGAACAAATCTTGATCCAATACTTCTATGAGGGGTTATTGGCTATGAAGAGAGCCCTCATTGATGTCACAAGTGGTGGTTCTGTTATTGATAAAACTTTTGCAGCTGTAAGAGATCTCATAAGAAAAATGGCTGCAGACACACAGTAATTCCATACTCGAGAACATGCTCAAGTCAAACAAGCCCAGGATAGTCAGTTAATAGAGCCGAACAGGATGACAGAGTAGATGAGTGAACTTACAGGTCTTCTGCAACAACTAGTTTTGGAATCCAAAGCCCTAACCTCATCTTCTCCGCAATATATATTCCCTAGAACTATCAAAAACTATGGAATTTGTAGCTCCCCATCTCATCCAACTGAAACATATCCACAACATCAAAAGGTTCAATCTGATTCATCCAGACCCATGGAGCTCAATGCATCATATGCTCAGTAGAACCCCAGCCCTCAACAATTAGGTCAGTTTGTTAGAAACATCAACCAACACCATTCCGGGCCCTGATATTTTATATATAACCCTAACTTGAGATCTGGAAATCCCATTTCTCATCCACCTCAATACCCTAATCAAAACCCAAACCAATTCCAATATGGTCATGGTGGTGGTAACTTCCATCAACCTTATCATTTAGTTCCTCAACCTCAAAGGAACAATCCTTATCCTGGATTCCACTATCCTAGTGAGCCTTCTCAATTCCCAAACCAATACAATCACTTTCCCAAGAACCAAAATCAAGGAAATCCCAATCCGGTACAAGCCTCTTCTTCCATGTAACCATGAGAATGTGTAGTGGAATATCTTGCCTCCTTCACCCATTTCAGCCTCCAAAACATTTAAACCCAAATTGGTCAACTTGCATCCCACCTGTGCCAGCAACAATAATCAAATTCTTCCCAACTCCCAGCTCAACCATTACCCAACCCCAAGGGTAATATAAGTGCAATTGCACTTAGATTGGGAAAAAAAATTGTTATTCCAAATTTTGAGTCCTCCAACCCCCTTTGAATGTTGACATATAAAATGAAAAGAAAAATAAACTTAAAGAGGAATCTGAATCCATTCACTCACCTCCTTCCATTCCACTTAGGAATCCAATTCCTTTTCCTCAAGCTGTTTATAAACCAATGAAGTCCTTTGAACTCTATCGTTAAATGATTAACTTTTTTAGACGTGTTGAATTCAACACAACCCTCTTAGATTCCATAAAAAATTCCTAAGTATTCCAAGTCTCTTAAGGAATTGGGCACCCATAAGAGGTATCTTAGGTCCTTCAAAAATGTTTCCACCCAGTAGTCTATTCTAATAAAGTGAAAAGATCCAGGGACCTTTACGGTTACATGAAAAATTGGAAGTTACAACTTCAATGATGCACTCATAAACCTAGGAGCCTCAATTAATGCAATTCCCAAATCCATCTTCTCCAACCTTGGTCTTCGTCCCTTACATCTAACGGGTGTTTTCATTCAATTGCCCAATAAAAATACTTCTAGTCCTTAGGATAAAATTGAGGATGTCCTTGTTCATGTGAATGACCTTGTAACACCCAAAGAATTTACAAATAAATTTAATATAGAATGATTGAAATATTGAGTCTATATAAAACACCACTTCATTATAACCTCTCCATTAAATTTAATTTTTCCAGCTCTATGATTTGACTTTTCAAAATAGGATTTACACGGTTGTGTTCAGGATGATATTTAGAGTATGATTAAAATAACTTAATTTTTGGTGAATAGTAACCTACCCTTATTAATAGTAACCTAACCTTATGAATAGTAACTTACCCTTATGAATATTAATTTGAATTTTGAAAATCTGACATACATGGTTGGGTTCAGGATGATATTTAGAGTCTAATAGAATTAACTTAATTTTCGGTGAATAGTAACCTACCCTTATGAATTGTAACCTACCCTAGTGAACAGTAGCATACTATTATGAATTTTAATATGAATATTATGAATGGTATCCATACCCATGAATTTATAAATAAATTTAAGAACCTTTAAAATAAAGATGAATATTTTAAGTGTTTATATTTTTCGATTAAATAATGATTTTAAATAAATATTTAATTAATCATATTTTGAAAATTATTTTTGAAAAATGGACTTCATTTTTGGATTCTACACAAGGAAAAATGGTTAGGGTGAATTTTTGGGTTTTTTCTAAAATACTTGAATTTTTTATGAATAGTGAAATTCCATAATTTAAAAAATAAGCTAAATACACTAATTATAGAGTCATGTGTGATATTATACTGATGTAAGACCAATTTATTCGGATTAAAATTATAAAATCACTATTATTGGTCATGGAAGACTCGTTATTCCTTTTCTTGTGGGGAAATAATAAATTAATGTATTTTATATTGATAAATCCCCTCTCTCATCCACTATAAAACCCCCCCTTCACTCCCTCTTCTCTACCCTCCTCTAAAGCCTTGTGTCTTGCCAATATTCTACCCAAATCTCTCCCCAATATCCTCCCCCACATCCAAATTCTCCTAGCCTCTTCAAAATTCCAAAACCTCTCCACTTAAGAGGTTCTCAAAGGTGGAAATCTCAAGAGGTAAATTCCTCTTTCCAATTCCTTCATTTCTATTAAGTTCTTTTCTTTTTTGTTTCTTTCCTCGCTCCCTTCACCCAAATAGTATGATAAATCCAGTAACAAACATGTAATAGAATTTTTTATGCTAATGTGATATTTCATTATCTTCTCTCCTTTATCCTCCCTTCATTTGAAAGAAATGAATGCACCATTCGAGATGTGCTAATTTAGCACATTCAAGGGCATCGGTTTATCACTTTCTATTATAATATTTAATTCTGGAAATGAAACCATTTGTGTTATAGTTGAACCAGAATATTATATATTTAAAATATCCTATTTTTAGTTTTGTAATCCTTTTGTACAAAAGGTATTAAGTTATAAAGCAAAACATGTTCTTTGTAATCAAACCCACCGATTAACAAAAACGGTTGTCACTATGGTTTTATATAATAGTTCAACTTCAATCTAAGTAACCAAATTAAATTTAAAACCATATAATCTCCTGGATGTTCACTAATAGCATATAACTTCATTTCTGGACAACGACTTCCATCTTTCATGTTTATCTAAACTTGAATATAAGTGAACCAATCTTTTAAAATAAAGTAAACACACGAGCCCGAACAATGAAATTGAACCTTATAACTAATAAAAAAGGCCTTGAATGAACTAAAAAGGGTTATAATAAATAAATTTAATATATAAGAGGTTCTTGAATTTTGAAGTAACAATCCCAATTTTTTTATTCAGATATTTAATAACAACACTACAGAAAAACAGGCGTTTCGCGGTGGTTTTTTCACGGCGGTTTTAAAAACCGATGCGAAATAGCTTTCGGGCTGGTATTTCGTGGCTATTTTAAAAACCACCGTGAAAAACCCCCCGCGAAATGTGTAAAAAAAATTGTTAATTTTTTTATTTTTATTTTTATTTTTTCGAGGATTAGCTGCGGTTTGGGTAAAACCGACGCGAAATGAAAAGAAAAAAAACATGAGAAACCCCAAAATCACTAAAACGACCATAACATTTGATTCGGGCGTCCGTTGGAGCGCCATGACCAGTAAAATCGAAGCTTATGAAGAAATCTAGAAGCACGTATAATCAAAACCATTAGAAGGTCTAAGGTGAGGATGATGTGAGAGTTATATGAAAGTTGAAAAAAGTTCTACAACTTCAAATGACCATAACGTTCGCTTCGGGTGTTCGTTTGGGATCTACCACATATCAAATCGAAGCCAACAAAGAGAACTACGCACCAATTCAATAAAAGAAAGCTTCTGTTGTGTTTTTCAACCCCAAAAACCCCTCCAAAACCTCATTTCCGTCACTGGTGTCCCGTCGAACTTTTCTTCAAATGGACCTAACTTTCGATCCGCGTGTCAGTTCGGACTCCTCCAACTGTCAGATCATAGGTCGTTCCATCAGCTTCAGTTTGACTGGTCGTGACGCCCACATGGAGTCTTGGATCATAAGTTATGACCTTTTTAGTGGGTATCGGGTTTGTTATGTTTTTTAATGCCTCGTTTCTAGCACCCGTTCCCCATCAGCTTTTTTTTAAACAGTCATAACTTCCGATCCATCGGTCCATTCGGTCTCTTTCACCTATCAGCTCGAAGATCGTTTTAGGATCTTTGATTTGACTGGTCGTGGATCTGGAACGGACTCTCGAATCATAAGTTATCTCTGTTAATGTGAGTCCAATGTTTTTGTTACTTTATGACCATTTTGACGGGTTTTAACGGTTGCTCCATTTATTACTATTTATTTGGGTTTCCATGACTTGTTATCTTTATCAATTGTTTTTTGTGGGTTATTATGATGATTATGTTGAATTCTTAAGGGGATTTTTAGAGTTTTCATGAGTTTTCATGCGTTCTCATTCTTTCTAATGCCTCATTCTTCGTGCTTCTTCATCCGTTTTCACGCATTTTCATGATTTTTCATCCCTTATCACGTCTTTTCATACTTTTTCATGTGTTTTATTTATTATTTATTATTTATAATATACTTTTAATTTATTTGTTATCTATTATTTGTTACTGGTTATTTATTATTTATTATTTATATTTATTTATTATGTATTATTTATTATTTATATTTATTTATTATTTATTATTTATTATTTATTATTTATTATTTATTATTTATTATTAATAATAATAAAATATTATTATTATTAATATATGTTATTGGTTATTTATTATTTATATTTATTTATTATTTATTATTTATTATTTATTATTTATTATTTATTATTTATTATTTATTATTGATTATTGATTATTTATTATTTATTATTTATATTTATTATTTGTTTATTATTACTTATTTTTTATTATTATTATTTATTGTCTGTTATTATTAAATATTTATTATTATTTATTATTTATTATTTATTATTTATTTATTTTTATTATTTATTCTTTATTATTACTTATTATTTATTATTTATTATTTATTATTTATTATTTATTAATTATTAATTATTATTTATTATTTATTATTTATTATTTATTATTAATAACAAAATATTATTATTAATAATAATATTTGTTACTGGTGATTTATTATTTATTATTTATTATTTATATTTATTTATTATTTATTATTTATTATTTATTATTTATTATTTATTATTTATATTTATAATTATTTATTATTTATTATTTATTATTTATTATTTATTATTTATTATTTATTATTTATTATTTATTATTTATTATTTATTATTTATTATTTATTATTTTTTATTATTATTTATTGTTTATTATTTATTATTATTTATTATTATTTATTATTTATTTTTATTCTTTATTCTTTATTATTATTATTTATTTATTATTATTTATTTATTATTTCTTATTTCTTATTTCTTATTTCTTATTTTTTATTTCTTATTTCTTATTTTTTATTTCTTATTTCTTATTTCTTATTTCTTATTTCTTATTTCTTATTTATTATTTATTATTTCTTATTTATTATTTCTTATTTCTTATTTCTTATTTCTTATTTCTTATTTCTTATTTCTTATTTCTTATTTCTTATTTCTTATTTCTTATTTCTTATTTATTATTTATTATTTATATTTAATATTTATATTTAATATTTATATTTAATATTTATATTTATTATTTGTTTATTATTATGTATTATTTGTTTATTATTATTTATTGTTTATTATTTATTATTATTTTTTATTTATTATTTATTATTTATTTTTATTTATTTTTATTATTTATTATTTATTATTATTTATTATTTATTATTATTTATTATTTATTAATTATTATTATTTATTTCTTATTTCTTATTTCTTATTTCTTATTTCTTATTTCTTATTTCTTATTTCTTATTTCTTATTTCTTATTTATAATTTATAATTTATTATTTATTATTTATTATTTATTATTTATTATTTATTATTTATTATTTATTATTTATTATTTATTATTTATTATTTATTATTTATTATTTATTATTTATTATTTATTATTTATTATTTATTATTTATTATTTATTATTCATATTTATTATTTGTTTATTATTATTTATTATTTGTTTATTATTATTTATTGTTTATTATTTATTATTATTATTTATTCTTTAATATTATTTATTATTTTTTATTTTTTATTTTTTATTTTTTATTTTTTATTTTTTATTTTTTATTTTTTATGCTTTATTTTTTATTTATTATTTATTAATAATAATATTTTATTTATTATGTGTTATTTATTATTTAATATTTTTTATAAAATATTTTTTTTATTTCGTATTTATTATTTATTATTATTTATTATTAATTATTATTATTTATTTTTCTTATTTATTATTATTTATTATTTATTATTTATTATTTATTATTTATTATTTATTATTTATTATTTATTATTTTTTAATGTGTATTATTTCTAATTTATTATTTATTATTATTTATTTATTATTTTTTATTTTTTATTTTTTATTTTTTATTTTTTATTTTTTATTTTTTATTTTTTATTTATTATTTATTATTTATTATAATTTATTATTATTTGTTATTATTTGTTTATTATTACTTATTATTACTTATTCATATTATTATTTATTATATCTATTAGTTATGTATTATTTGTTTTTTCAATTAATATATATAAGTATATTAAATTCTGTTTATTAACCACATGGCGAGTTTGCTGGAGTGGTAAATTCTTTCGAAAATATGCAAGAGGTTAGGGGTTCAAATCTCACCAAATGCAGTATTTCTTTATATTGCACGTGCAGGTGCAGGTGCAGGTGCAGGTGCACGTGCACGTGCATGTGCGGGTGCATGTGCAAGGGCAGGTGCATGTGCATGTGCACGTGCATGTGCATGCATGGATAAATAAAGTAATACGAAATAAATAAAATAAATACAAAATAAATAAAATAAATATGAAATAAATAAATAAAATAAATACGAAATAAAATAAATAAGAAATAAATAAAATAAATAAATATATAAAAATACAAAAATACAAAATAAAAAAATAAATAAATAAATAAATAAATAAATTCGAAATCAATAAATAAAATAAATTAATAAATTAATAAATAATTAAATTATTAAATAAATAAGTAAATAAATAAATAATAAAAAATAATTAAAAAAATAAGAAAAACAACAAATAAAAAAATAAAAAATAATTAATTAAATAAAAAAACTGCCGCTAAATCATTTAGGGGCAGTCTAAACCGCCGCTAAAAAATCGTCGCGAAACGTTCTGCGACGGTTTTGAAAACCACCGCGAATAGTTTCCCAACGCACGATTTCGTGGCGATTTTTCAAAACCGCCGCCAATCGATTTAGCGGTGGTTTAAACTTCCGCGAAACTTAAATCCAAACCTCCGCTAAATGCCTTTTTTTCCGTAGTGCAAGTGGAGAACACAAACAGATTTAAGGTAAGGGATTGCTTAACTCAATTTTAATTCTTTGAGTTAAACATCTATTTCATTAGTTACATTGTTCCAAGAATATGTGTGAATGTCATTTTATTGTTTTATAATATATAACCACTTATATTTGGTGGATTTTTATTTGTCACACATAAATATTTCATTGAATTATCCTCACACTGATGATACAATCTTTGTAAGGGATATCTTAACTCAATTTCCATTTATTGAGTTACACATCTATGTCATGGGTTTTTTCTTTCCCAGAATATGTGTGAATGACCTATGATTGTTTTATTATGTATATACAATTTTATTTTTAGTGGTTATTCTTGTCACACATAATTATTTCATTGATTTTCCCTCAATCTAATGATATGTTCTTTATAATGGATTGCTAACTCAATATTCATTCTTTGAGTTAAACATATATTTCATTAGTTACATTGTTCCAAGAATATATGTGAATAACCTATGATTGTTTTATACTATATATCCACCTATATTTTGTGGATTTTTATTTGTCACACATAAATATTTTATTGATTTATCATCACTCTAATGACATAATCTTTTTAAGGGATTCTCTCTCTCACTTTTGTTCAAGAATTTCACCAATGTTGTTCCCTTTTATTTTTAATTCCTAATTATGGGCTATGTTTTCACACCTCCACCATATTTCCATTATGACATATAAATGATGGGATACCCCTTTACCTCTCATTAATCCCTCGCAATAACACTTGTTACCATGCCGAAATATTCTTTAGGGGTTTTCTCATCTCACTTTCAATTCTGTGGGATTTCCATTGTTCAACTCTTATTTCTTATATGTGATATAGGTGTAACTCTATTTGATATATATATTATCATTATTCTATTTATATTCATGGTATTCTATGATTCATTTGGTGGTTATTAACTTTAAGTTATGACTCAATAGATTATGACGTAGTAACGAGCTTTGTCTCAATTTTCACTTCGTTGAGACTTGTTTAGTATTGTGAACATACTCTTTCTTATGTGGTGTACCTACTACCCATTTGAGATCAATTTTCAATTGAAATTTTATTCCATTTAAATATCCATATTCACATACCTTGTATATGATTATTGTCTAAGTCGTATACCACATTACATACAGTATTTATTTTGAATGTTATTTTGACTATGGAAATATTGATTAATCTATATCCTCTATTCTATAAGGATAATGTAAAGTCATGTTGATCTTGTGTTGAATCTATGTATAAAGAATTATTTGTATGTAGAGGCGGGTGGGGAACACTACATCCCCTTTATATCATCGTTAGGTCTCATGAGACAAATCAGTTGGCGACAAACCCTTCGAGTTTGTTTCCAAAAATCAGGCAGGTTTCTACCCATAGAACTAAACTATTTTTACGGTATTATGGTATCATGTGCCAGATACATGACGTGCAATTAACAAGAATTTTCTTTATTCATTATCAGTTATTACTATCCATGAGGTTTTCACTATGAAAAAATCCATGGATGCAGTTCCACTCTCAGTTTATTAATGGTGTGAGTTTTTCATTTATTCACCATGCCATATTTTTATTTCAAATTGTTACAATTCAATTACTATTGATTCATGATTCCTCTATTTGTAACCCTTACTGAGCATTTGAGATCATCTCTTTCCTTGTTTACTTTCAACAGGTGATGAAGAGGAGATCAATTATTGAGTTCTTGTGGATTCAGTTTTTAGTTTTTGTTATGTATTATATTTCGTAACCTTTTCTAGTGTAATTTGAGTTACATTTATGTATCTAGTTTCTTCAACACTACTAAAATGATCGTTCCTTTGGGATTTTCATTCCTTCTAACCATGCCAATATAACAAGTAATATACCAGCTCTAGTTTAGAGGGGTCAGGGTGTTATAGTTGTTATCAAAGGATGTTTAGTAGCAAACTAGGAAACTAGATTAGGGAACGTAGATTAGGGAACAAATATCTAAGGTAGTATTTCAGGATAAACATACAAGAACGTCCTAATATTTTTGTAAGGAATAGATTATGTGAATATTTCTAGAAAATACATCCCTATCTGGATACGAGTAGGTAAAGGTGGCTCTACCACAGATGTACCTAGGAGTGAAAGCTCTAACAAGGAGTTTCAGGCTTGACCAAGGGTATCCTAGTACACAACAACAAGCAATGCTGCACTCTCGGTTACAACACTCCCAGGGGATATTCTTATGATAATTCATGTTTTCTTTACAGGCCATTATGAAGTATTGAAATGTAAATTATTCCTCAACGAAACCATTTTTCTGATTTTGGGATTAGCCATGCATAGGATCTCAATTTATGCTAAGTATTTTGTTTAGTTAAGATTATACATTATGATTCATACCCTAATATAGTATGTTCCATTATTTAAAAATGGATTCTAATGGAATAATGGGAATCAATACTCATAGTCAACTTTTGGGATTATGAGTTTTCATTAAACAAATGGTTAGTATCTATGTCTATTATTTAATTTAAATCCTTTTTTATAACTTTTTATATCAAGTAAAGTTAGCTACAAATGGAAAGAGGAGGACCTCAAACAACATTTCTATCCCTTCCTGATAACTTTCTTGCAATAATTATTTCTAAGTCATGTCCTCACAATTCTGAAATATTTTCTAACATACAACTCACTTTCAAGAAATTTTTTTAGATATCAAACACCTCCACTATACCTTGATACCATCGTGGATCATGGGTTGTATTTAATCAAATCTTATTTTCTCAATATTCTCATATTTTCATAAATGGTAAATATTATCAAGTCATTTTCAAATATTTTACCTTATCACGAGATTTTGAAGCATATTATGATTTTCAAAAAGGTTCTGAAGAAGGAGACTCTTGCGCAACCTATTTATATTTGATTTTAAAATATAGTCTTTCAGAACATACTTATGAAATTTTAAAAGGACCATTGAATGAATGTTTCAACTCAAAATCAGTCTGAATTTTTTATAAAAATCATGTTTTATCTGATGTTTTGAAATTATATGTCATACATGATTATTTTCCGAAACTATTTTTCTGTGAACACCCATATGACCCATGTTGAACAAGGTGTATCTTGATGAAGGAAGAAAATGATTTTGAAGGATCTCTAAATCATTTTTTCAATGCATGGACCTTCTATTTACATGAGCAAGATGATGATGAAACCATATGGACACCATGATCAAGGTACCGTCACTTTTTTAATAAGTAAATAAAATTTTGAGAATGCAATTTCCCAAAGGTGGGGATAATGTAACACCCCAATAATTTACAAAAAATAAATTTAATATAGAATGCTTGAAACATTGAGTCTCTATAAAACACCACTTCGTTATAACGTAGGCATTAAACATAAATTTTCCAGCTCTGTGATTTGAATTTTGAAAATCTAACACACGGTTGTGTTCGGGTTGATATTTAGAGTATGATACAATTAACATAATTTTTGGTGAATAGTAACCTAGCCTTATGAATAGTAACTTACCCTTATGAACAGTAATTTAAATTTTGAAAATCTGACATACATGGTTGTGTTCATGATGATATTTAGAGTCTAATAGAATTAACTTAATTTCCGGGGAATAGTAACCTACCCAAGTGAATAGTAACCAGCCCTTGTGAATTGTAACATACTCTTATGAATAGTAATATGACTCTTATGAATGGTATCCATACCCATGAATGTATAAATAAATTTAGGAACATTTAAAATAAAGATGAATATTTTAAGTGCTTATATTTTTCGATTAAATAATGATTTTAATTAAATAATTAATTAATCATATTTAGAAAATTATTTTTGAAAAATGGAATTCTTTTTTGGATTCTAGACCTCAAAAAAAGGTTAGGGTGAAATTTTGGTATTTTTCTGATATACTTGATTTTTTTATGAATAGTGAAATACCATAATTTACAAAATAAGCTAAATACACTAATTATAGAGTCATATGTGATGTTCTGCTAATGTAAGCCCAATTGATTCAGATTCACCTGATACAATTACTATAATTGGTCATGGAAGACTCTCTATTCCATGTCTTGTGGGGAAATAATAAACTAATGAATTTTATATTGAAAAATCCCCTCTCTCCTCCACTATAAAAACCCCCTTTCACTCCCTCTTCCCATAATTCCTCTAAATCCTTGTTCTTTGCCAATATTCTGCCCAAATATCTACCTAATATCCTCCACTACGTCTAAAATCTCCTAGACTCTCAAAAATAACAAAACCTCTCCTCTTAAGAGGTTCTCAAAGGAAGATGTCTCAAGAGGTAAATTCCTCTTTCCAATTCCTTCATTTCTTTTAAGTTCTTTTCTTTTTCTGTTCCTTTCCTTACCTCCCTTCACCCAAATAGTGTGATAACTCCAGTAACATAAATATACTAGAATGTTTTTATTCTAATGGGATATTTCATTATCTTCTCTTCTTTCCCCACCCATTATTTGAATGAAATGAGAGCACCGTTTGAGATGTGAAAATTTAGCACATTCAAGGACAACAGTTTATCAATTTCTATTATAATCTTTAATTATGGTAATGAAACCATTTGAATTATAGTTGAACCATAATATTATATATTTAATTTATCCTATTTTTAGTTCTATAATCCTTTTGTACAAATGGTATTAAGTTATAAAGAAAAACATGATCTTTGTAAGAAAACCCACCGATTAACAAAAACGGTTGTCACTATGGTTTTATATAATAGTTCAACTTCAATCTAAGTGAACAAATTAAATTTAAAACCATGTAATATCCTTGATGTTCACTAATATCATATAAATTTATTTCTGTACATCCACTTCCATCTTTCATGTTTATCTGGACTTGAATATATGTGAACCGGTCTTTTAAAACCAAGTAAACAAATGATCCCAAAAAATGAAATTGAACATAATAACTAATCAAAAAATCCTTGAATGAACTAAAAATGGTTATAATAAGTCAATTACATATATAATAGTTTATGGAATTAAGAATTAATAAGCCTAATTTTTTTATTCAGGTCTTTAATAACAAGTGGAGAACATCAACAGATTTAAGGTAAGGGATTGTTTAAATCAATTTTCAATCATTGAGTTAAACATCTATTTCATTGGTTACATTGTTCAGATAATGTGTGTGAATTTCATTTGATTGTTTTATAATGTATATTCTTTTATATTTTGTGGAATATCTTTTTTCAAACATAAATATTTCATTGATGTATCATCACTTTAATGATACAATCTTTGTAAGGGATATATTAACTCAATTTCCATTTATTGAGTTACACATCTATGTCATGGGTTTTTTCTTTCCTAGAATATGTTTGAATGAACTATTATTGTTTTATTCTGTATATAAAATTTAATTTTGAGGGATTATTTTTCTCACACATAATTATTTCATTGATTTTCCCTCAATCAAATGATACTTTCTTTGTAAGGGATTTCTTAACTCAATTTTCATTCTTTGAGTTAAACATCTATTTCATTGGTTACATTATTCTAGTAATATTGGTGAATGACAAATTATTGTTTTATATTATATATCCAATTATATTTTTTGGATTTTTATTTTTCACACATAAACATTTTATTGATTTATCGTCATTCTAATGACACAATCTTTGTAAGGGATTCCCTCTCTCACTTTTGTTCAAGAATTTTCCCTATGGTGTGCCCTTTTATTTTTAATTCCTAATGATGGGGTATGTTTTTTCACCTCCACCATAGTTCCCTTGTGACATATAAATTATGGGATACCCCTTTACCTCTCATTAATCCCTCACAATAACACTCGTTACCATGCCAAAATATTCATAAGGGGTTTTCTCATCTCACTTTTAATTTTGTGAGACTTCTATTGTTCGCCTCTTATTTATTATATGTAGAATAGGTGTACTATAATTTGATATATATATTATCATGATTCTATTTATATGCATGGTATTATGTGATTCATTTGATGGTTATTAACTTTTGGTTACAACTCAATTGATTACTACGTGGTTATGAGCTTTGTCTTAATTTTCACTTCATTGTGACTTGCATAGTATTGTGCACCTACTCTTTCTAATGTGGTGTACCTAATACCCATTTGAGATCAATTTTCAATTGAAATGATATTCCATTTAAATATCAATATTCTCATACCATGGATGTGATTATTTTCTAAGTTGTATACCACTTTACATAAGGTATTTATTTTGAATGTTGTTTTGACTATGGAAATATTGATGAATCAATATCCTCTATTCTATATAGATAATGTAAAGTCATGTTTATATTGTTTTTAATATATGTATAAAGAATTAATTAGATTAAGTGGTGTGTGGGGCCCACTACAGCCCCTCGATGCATCAGTAGGTCTCATGAGACAAATCAGTTGGAAACAAATCCTTCGAGTTTGTTTCCAAAAAGTAGACGGGTTTCTACCCATAGAACTAAACCGTTTTTACTGTATTATGGTATCATGTGCCAGATACATGAAATCCAATTAATAATCATTCTATTTATTCATTATTGGTTATTACTATCTATGATGTTTTCACTGTGAAAAAAATCTATGGATGCAGTTTCATTATGAATTTATTAATGGCGTGAGTTTTTCATTTATTCACCACGCCATATTGATTATGTCAAATTGATACAATTAAATTATTATTGATTCATGATTCTTCTATTTGTAACCCTTACTGAGAATTTGAGCTCACCCCTTTCATTTTTTTCTTTCAACAGGTGATGAATAGGAGATCATTTATTTGGTTCTTATTGATGCAGTTTTTAGTTTCTGTTATGTATTGTATTTCGTAACCGTTTCCAATGTAATTTGAGTTACATCTATGTATCTCGTTTCTTCAATAATACTAAACTGATCATTCCTTCTGGATTTTAATTCCTTCTAACTGTGCCAATATAACAAGTAATGCAACAAATCCAATTTAGAGGGGTTGTGGTGTTACAGATCTTATCTTCCCTACTGATTTATATGTCCTTGACATGGAAGGTGAGAAAAACTATTCCGGATCTCCCCCAATTCTTGGAAGACCATTCCTAATGACAGTAATAACCAAGATTGATTTCCATTTAGTCATCTTATCCATGCAATTTGGTGACCAACTGGTAAAGTTAAACATTTTCTAATCCATACGATACCCATCTGAGGATCACTCAACATTCTCAATCCATGCTTCTCAGAACACTTTTGAGAGTCAATTGAACACAAATCCATCATTTTCATCATGTTATTGTGATAATAGATCTTGTGAAATATGCACAATGATTAAAATAGTTGTAAATAGTTAATTTTATGTGGACCTCTCATTCATAGACTCTATAAATCTAGAGGATCTTGAAAACTCTCTTGAATCCCACAAAAAATCTGATTTCTACTGCTCCACCTCAGAAAATATTAAGAAAAATGAATCTAAAGAAATAGAAATCCCTTCCTCCATTCCTGAGTTGTCTAACCCACAAATTAGAGATGATACTAATCTAAAAAATCTTTCTAAACACCTAAAATATGCATTCCTTTTCCATGATCACTCTTATCCAGTCATTATCTCTTCTTCACTTACTGAAATCGAGGAGTCCAAACATGTTTAGGTGTTAGAGGAAAACCAAGGGCCTTAGGTTGGACCCTAGAAGACATACTAGGAATCAAACTTTCCCTTTTCATGAATCACATCCATCTTGAGGAACCATCCATACCAATTAGACAACTGTAAAGAAGACTCAATCCACTCATACTTCAGAAAGTTAGGGAATAGATCACCAAGCTTCTTCAAGTTGGTATTATATACCCAATTTCTGATAGTGAATTGGTTAGTCCAATTAAAGTTGTTCCTAAGAAGGGTGGGACAAATATTGTCAAAAATGAACACGAGGAGGTAGTCACAACTCGAGTGAAGAACAAATGGCATGTGTGCATCGACTATAGTAAATTAAATGTTATAACAAGAAAAGATCACTAAACTCTTCCATTCCTTGATCAAATGCTAGAATGATTAACCAAAAAGTCACACTATTGCTTTAATGATGGATACACCAGCTAATTGAAAATCCCAATCACACCTCAGGAATAAGAAAAGACTACTTTCACATGCCCCTGTGGAAATATGCATATAGGAGAATTCATTTTTTCCGTTGCAATGCTCCTACAACATTGCAGAGGATTATTATGAGTATCTTTTCTGAATTCATTGAACACTGCATGGAAGCCTTCATGAATGAATTTACCATTTATGGTGAGTCATTTGAATCATGCTTGAATTGAATTTCTATATTCCTTTAAAAGTGTTTCAAGTGTAACCTTGGGTTAATTTTTTAAAAATGTCACTTCATGGTTGAAATTTGTATTATTCTAGGGAACATAGTTTCAAAAGAGGCTATTGAAGTTTATTATTCGAAAATTGAAATGATCCAATCACTACCTGAACCCACTTCTATTAGAGACATCCATTCATTACTCAGACATGATAGTTTCTATCGGTGATTAATCCATAAACTCATTAGGATTTCCCTCTCACTCACTCGGTTTCTCCAAAATGATGTCACATTCAATTTTGATGAGGTTTGCAAGAGATCCTTCATTGAACTCAAAATTTCTCTTACATCTTCCCTAATAATCCAACCCCCAGATTAGTCCTTACCCTTTGAGTTGATGTGTGACACATCTGATAGAGCCGTTGGGGCTAATCTTGGTCAAAGAAGAGAAACAATTCCTCATGTCATCTATTATGCCTTAGAAACATTGAATGAAACTCAATATAACTATATTATCACTGAAAAGGAACTTCTAGTAGTGTTTTTTATCTTAGATAAATTCTGACCCTATCTCTTAGGTTCCAATATCATCATCTTCACAGACTATTCTTCTCTAAAGTTATTACTTAAGAAAATACATTCCAAACTGAGGCTAATAAGATGGATTATAATTCTATAAGAGTTTTTCCTTAAAATAAAAGATATGTCAATAAAAGGAAACCATGTGGATGATCACTTGTGTAGAATTTATAATTATTATCATTCAGAAATCATTGATCCTGAATTCCCCACTGTACACCTTTAATCTCTCACTCCAAAAATAATATGGTATTCCATAATTGTAAATTACTTGGTTTCTGGTGTTTTTCCTAAAAATTTATCAAACGAACAAAAAATAGAGTTGAAAAGTGATTCCAAATACTATTTTTCGGATGAAAATAAACTTTGGAAAACTGGGGCAGACATGGTAATTAGGAGATTTGTTGATGAAAATGAACATTCTTCTATCTTGGAATTTTGTCACTCAATGTCCGGTGGTGGCCACTTTGGACCACAAAGGACCTCCCGAAAGGTCCTAGACTCTGGATTCTTTTGGCCTTAACTCTTTAAGGACTCACATGAGTTCTTTCAATCATGTCCCACTTGCCAAATGTTTGGCACAATTTCTAATAGAAATTAAATTACCCAAAATCCTTTAATCTTCTATGAGATATTTTATGTTTGGGGCATTGATTTCATGGTAAAATTATCCCCTTAAAATAGATTCTCATACATTCTTATTGAGGATGATTATGTTTCTAGGTGGGTCAAGGCCAAACCCACTATAAAGGATGATTCAAATATTGTTAGTGAGTTTCTAAAGACACACATCTTCCACCGATTTTGTACACCACATTCCTTGATAAAAGACATAGGAACCCATTTATATAATTGAACCATGGAATCTCTTTTGAAAAAGAATGGGGTTGTATATATAACTCCAACTGCATTTAACACCCAAACAAATGGAATGGCTGAGCTTTATAATAGATAATTCAAAAGAGTGCTTAAGGGAATTATTTAGCCCATGAGAAAAGAATGGCCTGAAAGACTTGGTAAATCACATTGGTCTTATTGAACTTCCTATAAAACACCCATTAGGATGTCCACTTTTAGGATAGTTTTTGGTAAAGTGTGTCACTTACCAGTTGAAATCCAACATAAGTCATTTTGGGCTGTGAAAACTTGTAATTTTGATTGTGAAAAATCAAGTGAAGAAATATTGTTGCAGTTGACTGAATTGGGGGAGATTCGACTTGATTCCTATGAGTAATCCATGATAAAAACATCCTAAGAAAGGTATTCCATGAAGTTGAAAAGGTATTTCTCTTCAAATATCAATTTTTACTTCCCCCAAGTAAGCTTAATTATAATTGGGAAGGTCCTTTTATTTTTTCTCATGTTTACCCATTTGGTGCAGTGCAAGTCCAAGACCCATCTTCCAAAAGGACATTCACAGTTAATGGCCATCATTTAAAGCATCACCATGATAGGACACACATCCTAGGAACCACCTCCACTTACATCAGATCCACAACTTCCACCGACCCACCACCAGATGGGGATGAAAACCCACCCAATCCAAACCATGGGGCACCTCTTTCCCTTTAACTCTCTATATCTATTCCTCTCTCCCCCTCTTTCTTCTTCTTACCCTCTCATTCATTTTTTTACCACATTCCTCATCATAATTTTTATTTACTCTTTTGTGTGGTTGTTTCTTTATAAAAAAACAAAAAAACAAAAAAAAAATCAATAATAAAAACCAATTAAAAATATGGAAAATAAAGAGTCAAGATTACTCCCCTTTAACTTTTAAAATTTTTTCTAAAAATTTTGGGGAGTCAAAAGACATAGTTTCATCTCAAAAATCTTGTGTTTTCATCACATATTTGGATAAAAAATATTGTATCAAAACCAAGAAATTTTTAATGATCAATTTTTTTTGGAAAATGATTTTCCTCAACCATGAGGAACAACATTATCTTTCCTGAAAAGGACACCTATAGACATATTTTCAATAATTTTGTCTGTTTACCATCAGTTGTGAGTCTTGAGTTTGTGGGCCTTCGAGCTGAATTTCCAGCTTTGGTCTGCATTAAAATGATAGAGGAATTTTCTGATCCTCATGAGAATCAAAATAGCCAAATAGACTCACGTTACCCTTACATTAATCCTACTATTGAAAGCCCTTATAAGCCTATAAAAACCTTTTCTTTAATAGCCACATTACAAGATCAATACCTTATCCCACCAAATATCTTCATGTATTTTCAGTTGTTTATTTATTGAAATTTAAGTGAGGGGTAATGGATTTCATTTTGAGTTATCTTTTATTGATTTTAAACATGTTATCATATGCTTGAGGGCAAGAATCCATTTAAATGTGGGGAGAGGTTTTAATTCAGTGTGTTTTGGGAATATATATATTCTTATGACATATTGTTCACATTTTATTGACAAGCATTCAAAAAAATAAAAATAAAAATAAAAATAAAATAAAACAGAATGGGTTGTGTCTTGGGTGGGTCAAAAACCACTCTTCCTTAAGATTTTTTATTGTTATAACTATTAAAATTAATGTCGTGAAAGATCAATAATGGGTTGGGATATGAGTGTGAGATCTTTTTCAATTTCAAATTTTGAAAAAAAATGAAAAAAACAATTTAATTATATATTTTTATGTCATTGGGAGACGTTTTTTGTTTTGTAAATATTCCATATTATAATTCCATTTAAATATTATTCCAATTTTGTATCTTTATTCACAAAATTTTTCCCCTGTAAATATGTGTTTCCATTTCTGTTCATGTTTTCTTTCAAAATTATAGTGCATTTCTTTTTCCATGTTGGTGTTTTACCCCTCTTTCCACTCTTTTGAATATTGAATTCCTACCATCCCATATCCACAGATAAACCCCTTCAAAATACCTCTTGATTCTTGTGATGTTTAGGATAGGGAATGGAATATGAGATCTCTTTCAAAATCTAAGATTTTCACTTTTGTTTTGGGAATGTGTGAACCTCCATTAATGAATTTTGTCATCTAAAGAGGTGTGAGTTTTATGTATCCACATTTTCCATTTCTAAATTTGAGCATGAAAGATGAATTGTTTTTTGGAACATTGTTTCTGTAATAGTTTTTGGTGGAATTCAATATGGAAGAGTGAAATGATCTAATCCTCTCCTGATTGGGGAAACAAAATTTTAATATTTGTTGGTGAGAGAGAATGATTATGTAATGCTTTTTTATATTTTTGCGCTTGTGGACATGTATAAACATAAGTGTGGGGGAGTTGATGATATTAATATTTTCATAACTTATTATATACTTATTTTACTAATTTTATATGAAATGTGCATAATTTGTGTGAAATATTAATTTTTAAATGTAAAATATAATTTTAGACCACTATTTGAATTCATCTAGATTCAAGTATGTTTAATGTTTTAATAATAACTATCATCCTACTTATACAAATTGAATTATTCTTATTTGTAGGGTTAATAATGCAAATAAAAACATTGAATTATAAGGGACCTTTGGCCAAATCCTCTATTTTGAGGTTCATATGATCCACACAAGAAGACCCAAAGAATATGTGACAAAACTAGACCATCCATAATGATTGAGTTACTGGGCTAAATACCAAATCCCAAATTTTATGAAACTCAACCATATGTTTTTCATTGTCAAAATGAATCTTGGATAAAAATTTTACTGTCCAAATACTACAAAAAATGGCCCAACTTATACTTTGAAGTCCACCCCACCATTATGGCCAGGAATTAAGATCTGGACACTATTCATGACAATGCTCAAGATATATTCATCAGATAAAGCTGGTATTTTACAGTGTGAATGATAAGATATGTTCGGCTAACTATGTACAATAAATGATTTTTATTTTAGAGCATATTCCTATCTATAAAACCATTCATATTTCATCTTTCTAAAAAATATGTATTGAAAATGACAGATTAGAATTATTTACACAAACCGCCATAATTTTGGTTACATAATTCCAAATGCCTATAAAGTTTTAGAGTAGTCTGCCAACATTATTATCTATAACTTTTACTAAGAGGATATCTCGATATTAGGCTATATGGATGGCCAAGTTGGCGATGAAATTGGAGGGGATGATTTGGAAAGCAAATAGTCCACCTCCTTGGGTAATAAATAAAACTCCCTCTTCTCCGTGAATGTGGTTGGCATTCAGAGTAAAGGAAGACAGGTGGACACAACCAAGGATATTCCAAAGTCTTTTGAGGATCTTCCATACCCATGTTTTTACATTAGAAACCATTCCCCCTTTCTTCCTTTCATTTACTTTTGTGTTGTTCTTCATTTATAATTGTGTAAGTGTTTGTTTTTGAAATTCTATTTTAATGAAAGTTTCTTACTCTTAATATATTGTTCTCATACACCTTCTGCTAAATAATATTAATAGTCTTAAAAAAAATTATTTACTTTTGAATCCCCTTCCCTTTTTTTATTTTTCATTCAATCTAAAGTCAGTATTTAATTCCCTTCACTATTTATTTGTGTGTGTTCGGCGTACAAATCTTTTCTTATCCCTTTATTTTTATTCACATATTAGTTCACCATCATAAAAATATATCCAGATTATTAACCACCCAAATGGATGAGTAAATCCTTCATTGGGGTGATTCATAATTTGGGGATATTAAGTGTTTGAGGGCCTTCACTAAAAGAATATTCTTTAAATTAATATTTTGTATGGTGAACTTAATATGTCATGGGTTAATGATATATTTTGTTTAGAATGTGGATTCCATGGATTATTGGAACCCAAAATACACTACTATAAACATGTAATGCAAATTATTAGAACCCTATGTTAAGATACAGGTTGGATTAAATCATTAACACTTAGGAATTCTGGTCAAAGTCATCTTTTGAAGTGGGTATTAATTTAATGAAATATAAAGCAAAGCTCAAGGATATCATAAGCTTTAATCCCTAATAATGATCTCACCCCAATATTTATAAATTTGTTAAATAAAAAATCATCCATAAATTAAGCCATAAGATCTACAAAAAAACACCCCAATCAAAATACAATCAACTAAAAACAATCGACTATTAAAAAGTATCATCAACGAGGATTCGACCCGAGTGTTTCTATTCACATTAGCAGAGCATAGGAACCTTGAATGGTCTATAGAAAACTATCGTCCACACTTTCACATTCCTTATTTATCTGATAATGATTATTTGGGTGTAATGCAGGGAAGCAAGCAGGCAGAAATGGAGATTTTTACTTGGTTCACCCTCACTGGGCTACATCCAAGAAGCATACAACGACGATGTGTTATTGTACCAATTTCACTAAGGCTTGTTCCAATAAAGAATAAAATGTTCGGGCTAGATATTCTATGTCTAGGATCACTACCTTTACCTAGTTTAGGGTCTTCTCACGGCATTCCCAAGTTTCACTCCCTTTGCCTCTTTCTCTGGATCACTGCTGGTGTAAAAGGTCACCTTCTTCCTCTTCCTTCAATCACTGCTCTTGGAAGGGATACACTGGTAGTTTATGGACATGTAGGTCCCTTCATTATCTCTAATGAAATATGAATCTTTAATTGATGATAAATGCTCTGTTGATGTCCAACTTTCACCCACAGATGAATCTCACTTTGCACCGGGTATACCGGGAAATCCTTCAACTTTCACGCAACCCTAGAATGACTGGTGGTCTTCTCTAGGCTTGACGTGATTCTCTAATTCCTGACACGCTTATCTATGCTTTTTTGGGCTTCTCCAATGCCTTACGCACTTCTCTATGCTTTGGCACGCTTCTCCAAGACTAGATCGGAAGTGTCACATAACCACTTGCGCGACCCTCCCTTCACCAACTCAAAACATGGGTGACTCACACCATTTTATGCCCAAAAAAATATTGGCACACAACTATCAACTAGCATGCAACTTCTGAATAAATTTATATTTGTGTGCCCACACCACCACTTGCGCGCCCAAACCACCTGCATGACTGGAGCTCTAATTTTCTCTAAGAATTGAGATTACTACAAAATAAAGAGGGGTAACCCTCTATTTATAGCCATTTCAACCACACTAATCACTACACGCAAGTCTCCTCTCTACGCGCAAGTCCAGCCGCCAGAGCCTCTATCGCCCTAGTCACCTTGCACGCCCAAACCAAAACATGGGTGCCCCTTTTTCCTTTTCCATGTTCTGATGTTCTGATCTTGAAAAACAAATGGTACGCAACTTCCCAAGCCTCCAAGAAACTGGTGTGCTAGTCCCTTTACCAGAAACCCTTCTATCCATTTGTCGATTTTGAGGTCCAAAAATTTGGCAAACACTGGAAAAAGGTGCCACCATGTATTTCCTCGTTTTGTACCGCCTCCAGATCAACCATTCCTTTGTCAAGGTTCTTCTGTCGATCATGGATTGTCAAAAACATCTCTTGAACTCGACAACTCACCATATAAACCCCATTATTCCAACGAATTAAATATCGTGGTCTACTTTGTCAACAAACACATCATGGAGGCCCACTCTATCAACAAACACTACGAACCTAAAAATGATTCAATGATACCTTGAGAGATTTTTGTCCAACAATTTATATTACTAATTAACTAATTAATTATTATAAATAATAATTATATTAATAATGAACTAATTAATTATTATATAATTAATTAATAATAATAATTATTGAATAATTATAATTAATAATTATAATTAATAATTATATTAGTAATTATATTATTAATTAAATATTTTATAATTAATAAATATATTACTAATTAATTATTATATAATAAATAATTATTAATTATTAATTATTAATTAAAATTAATAATTTTATTAATAATTATAATTAAAAATTATATTACTAATTAACAAATTAATTATTATATAATTAAGTATTAATAATTAATAATGAATAATTAAATTACTGATTAACTAATTAATAATTATATAATTAATAATTATATTACTAATTAATTATTATATAATTAATAATAATTTTACTAATTAAAAAATTAATTATATAATTAATAATTAATATTTATATTACTAATTAACAAATTAATTATTAAATAATTAATAATCGTATTACAAATTAACTAATTAATTTTCAACTTTTTATTATATGTTTAATCCATTTTTTGTGTTTCAATTATATTCGTCTTATTATTTATATTTTATTGTTTTTCAAAGCCAAATATTTGAAACATTTTTAAGTTTCAAATAGGTGTTTTTGAATACTTATAAATTATTCTTCACCAACAATTTTTATGAAATTATTTTTATTTTCAACTATTTTTCATATGTTTAATCCATGTTTTAATTTTTATTTGTATTCATTTTATATTTTATATTTTATAGTCTTTCAAAGTCGCATGTGTGAAATATTTTTAAGTTTCATGTTGGTGGATTCGAAAGATTATAAATTATTTTTCATCATTATTTGGTACGAAATTTATTTTATTTCGGACTTATTCTTATATTTTTAATTCATGTTTTATGTTTCATTTATATTGGTCTAATAGTCTATATTTTATAGGCTTTTAAAGTCACATACTTGAAACATTTTTAAGTTTCAAGTAGGTGCCTTTGAAAGCTTATAAATTATTTTTCATAAATATTTTTTTAATTTCTTTTTATTTGGAACTATTTATTATATGATTAATCCATGATTTATGTTCATTTTTATTGGTCTTATAGTTTATATTTTACAGTATTTCAAAGACACATACTTGAAACAGTTTTATGTATCACATCGTAAATACAGAATGTTCTGTGCAGGAAATGGAGAACCAGAATCCGACATCAGAAATGTAGAAGGATTTTTAGGGAAAGCTCTCTTATAAAAGGGAGCCTTGGGTGAGAGATTCTGTTAGAATCCAGATTGGTGTAATGGAAATACTGCTGAATATCATATAGCAGATAAATTCTGCATATATTTTTTGTTTTATTTACATATATATAACAAATAAAAATAAAAATAAAAAAAATAAAAAAAATATATATACAAAAATAGTAAAAAAAATTCTTCTAGAGGAAATGCGGCAATGGGGTTTCCACCTTTCTCCCGAGACCTAAAGGGGAAGCTACACTACCGCCTTTAGCACAAATTATTTTAATAAAATTACCCTAAACATTTTTTTAAAAAAAATCCCCAGAAAACATATATTAAAATAAAACTTTGTCCTCCCACATGCTCTCCTAGTCTAGGATCCTCCCATAGGCATTAACGACGTGAAGGTCGATCCCATTGTCAGTGGTGAGGTTGTATCTACACATCAGGGTGCCCCAGCCAATGCCTTTGATGTGGCCACCCATGCCAACCGTCGGGCAGACCCCAACCAGGAACATGAGGGTGTGACTACAGGTGTCGATGCAATAGTAAAGCTCACCTTTGGTGGCACCCGTATGAACCCATGCAGTCTGGGCCATCACGTCGACATCGATAGATTTGAGGAGGAAGAGGTCAATAACCAGGAAAAACACATGGGAGACGGAGGAGTGCCCCTCGTAGTCATGCCCAGACCTACAGGTTTTATCACCGGGTGTAGACGACAGTGCGATGGATGTGGGATTCTTGGGTTAGTGTCACGATGGTGAGTGGATGGGGAGTGGTGAGCTGTAGAAATCACAAGTCGGAGACATGGAACAACAAGGATGTAGTGTAGGATGAATTGGTGGGGGTGTATATGAGTGTGGAGGTGGAGGTGGAGCTCCCATGGAGGGAGTGGTAGTCGTGAATGCCAGTAGTGGAAGATGGAAATGGCGGGATAGAGATGATTATGGCAAGGGGGAGAAGTAAAAAATGAGAAAGAAATCGCAAGTTTTATTATATGTTTTCTGATTTTTTTTTAAACGTGTAGGATTATTTTTTTTAAATAGGCATGAAAGGAGGCCGCCTCGCTACCGCCTTCTAGTTCATTCGAAAGGCAGCAACTCTTCTATTGCCTTCCCCCTTCCCCCTCCCTGACTGCCTTTTCCCCGAATTGATGACATGGAAAATGTAATGGGTGGGGTTCCAACTTTCGCCTAAACAAAATGGGAAATGTGGCATCATGGATTTCTCCTTTTACCTAATGTAATGGCTAAAGGTGGCACCCATGATGCCGACTTTTCTCTAACTCCCTATAAATGGGCATCCCCTTCTCCTCACTTCCAATTCCACTCCTCTATCTACATTATAGATATTATCTCTTTAAAAAAAAGTCATTTTCATGTGTGGTGGATCCGGTGGTCTAAAATAAGTCCTGATTTTTCTCAAAGCATTATTTAGAAGTATTTTTTTATTTAATTTAATGTTATTTTTTTTTATAATTGAATTATTTTTTGTTAGTTCTAAATATTTCATTTATTAATTAGTTTACATAGTTCTAAATATTTTATTTATTAAGTAGTTTATTTAGTTGTATATAGTTAAAAATACTAGTTTTCATTGGTATTGATTAAGTATAGAATAACTAATTAATAACTTAGGTTTAGACATTCTAAAAGTTTTGTAGCATAATGTTTATGTTGTTTTTTAAGCAATAAAATCTTTGTCTGGATACAAAAAAGTCGATGTGACTCTATCATAGGTGTACCTAGGAGTAAGAACTCCGAAAAGGTGTCCCAAGTCTAACTTGGGGTAACTTGGTACACGAAAATAGGTCTTGATGCATCCTGGTTTGACACTCCTAGGGGATATGCTTTAAATGATTCATATTTTCTTTATTAACTACTAAAATATCTAAGAGAATCATACATAAAATTAGAATATGTATCAATGATAAAATAAAAATTATGATCATATAAAATGAAATGGATAAGGAAAAATACATTAAATAATGAATAATTTATTAATGATTAACTACTGATTAAAGAATGATTCCATAATTAAAAAATTGTACTAAGAAATATTAGTATAGTAGTTTATAAATAATAGTTATTATTAGTAATGATTATGTATAGATTAATTAATCAATAACATAGGATTAAAAAATGAATAAATGTAATGATTATTTAATAATAATTAACTAATGAATATCATATGATTAATGGTTGAATAAGGAACGATTATAGAGTGATTAAATAATGATTAACTAAATAATAACTTAGTAATGATTTACTACTGATTAAATAATGATTAACTAGTTAAAAACTGAACTAAGAAACATTAGTATCATAGTTTAGTATATAATAATATGTTCTAAAATTTTAGTATCATAAATATTATATAATTTAGTGATAATATTTATTATTATTCATGAGTAATTATAGATTAATTAATGAATAACTTAATATTAAAAGATGAATACATATAATTATTAGTTAATAATACTTATATTTGATAAAATGATAATTATGATCATATAAAGTTAAGTGGAGAAAAACAAACATATTAAATAACACATGAATGATTTACAGTATACAAGAAATACCTTGATATTTTTCAATTCAACATGGCTTGGATGAGATGAGCCTGACTTTAGATTTGAGGTAAAATATAGCTTATTTTTATTTGGTATCTTGATAACATCTTCTAAAGGTATGTAATTAACCTATTAAGTACATATCTTTAGAAGATGTTATGAAGCTACCTAATACAAATCAGTTGGATTTTACCTCACTTTTGTTGTCAGGCTCATCTCATCCAAACTATATTCAATTGAAAATGTTGGTATTTCTTGAATGTTTTAAAACATTCATGTGTTATTTAATGTGTTTTTTCTTCTCCATTTTACTTTATGTGATCATAATTGTCATTTTATCAATGATAAATATTATTATTTATTCTTTTATCTCCTTTTTACCTCAGTTTCCAAAACCTTCTGTGACTTATGTTCTAATAAACATTAGTATCATATTTTAGGGTATAAAAATACAATATAAAATTTTAGTATAATAAATATTATATGTGTTACACCTCAAGCTTCCATGGTACGTTTCCCTTTGAATAATGTGATAGCGTATGTTGTACGCAACATCGAGTTCTAACACACACCACAACCAATCAAACTAGCCGTTATGAATATTAATACCCACTTTTTAAAATTTTATAAATTTTATCTTTCAAAATGGACTTCATTTTTGGATTTGGAATATCAAAATTAGCTAAAGGTGAATTTATGGTATTTTTCTGAAAACTTTCAATTTTTGATGAATAGTGAAAAACACTGAGTTATAGATTTAAACCGAATTTTTATAATTATTTATTTTATTTAAATTTAATTAAAGTAAAAATATATACACAATACCTATATAAATTAAATATAATTCATTGGAGTTAGTTTAGAATAATTTTAGATATATAAAAATTTTATTGAACTTTTCACCGTCTTTTACCAACCTCCTAGGAGAATTTGGAAATTCACATAAAACATAATTTTACTACTTCTGTGAGTGGAATTTAGAAAATCCGAGAGACACAGCTAATATCAAGGAGTAAAATGCGGTTCAATGAGACAAAAATAATTTTTGGTGAATAGTAACTTTTTACTTTCATTTACCACGGTTAAAAGTAAATAGGGTAATTAAGGGTAAAAATGATATCAATATTACCCTAACACATGTCCTAATTCTATTGGAAAAGTGTATCTCGACCAAAAGCAACCTTAGGAATAAAATATTATCATTTAGGTCCACTTGGAATAGATTAGGACATTTATTATTATTTAATTCCAAGAAGAGTTAAAAGAGATAAAATCTATGTTTAATAACTAAAAAAATTTTAATATAGGGTTATACATAAGATAAATTATATTATAAACATTAATTAGAAATCTAAAAATATTTCCTACATAATGGTATTTTATTTATAATTTTTAGACATTAAATAATTTAATTTATTTATGACACAATGGTGATGTAGTAATTACCTAATTAATGAAATATTAAAATAATTGATATTATAAATATCAAAATAAATGTAATTTGAGACTTTTTATGAATTAAACTAATTTTATATATTAATATTACATATTAGGATTGGTTATATAAATTTATTTCTAAGTAATAATGCTGTTAAGAAATTATCAAAAACAAAATACCCAATAGTGTTAAAATTGACATAAAAGAGTTTTTAAAACAAATATTATATTATTAATTGATATTCTATTCCTAAAAATCTAAGGCATGACCAAAGGAATTATATAATGATATTTGTATCATTAATGGACCACTTGGGGGTCTCTTGGAGGTATATAGTAAGTTTATTAACTATATAATATAAAAATACAAAGAGACATGGTAAATGTCAAACTATTAACTAAGAGTTAAATATAAATGATAGGGTTAATATAGTGACCCAAACCTATCTAAAATATATTGTTTGAAAGGATTTAGACCCATCCCCACCTTAACCTTTAAATAATCTACTTTGGAGAAATTAGAAACCGAATATGAATTTATTATAAAATAATATTTTAAGTCTTTCCTAAGGTGCCCCTCACCCCTCTTATAAAAGGGCACTCCCCCTTCTCTCAAATTCATACCTTCAAAGCCTTTTAGTTCGGCCAAACCCTGCCCAAATATTCTCTCAACTTCCCTCAATCCATCCTTGAGGCCCTCATTTGGTCATAAAGCCAACTTAAGGAGCCCTTTTGATCAAATCAAAAGGAAGAACCTGAAGAAGAGGTAATGATTTCACCACCCACTTTCAAGTTCCTTTCTTCTTCCACATATTATTTCTTTGTTATTTTCATTATAAAATAATAACTCCAGTATCTTCTATATACTGTGATGTTATTATCAATATGGTACAACCATATTCAGTATTTTATCCATCTTTTGAATGACATGTCACCATACGTGCGTACGTATGGCCTACCGTCTCCACGTCGTGGTGTAATTGTTATTCAATATATTATTATTTGGATCGGTATAATAATGATGTGTAATTACTTTAAATAATAATTATAACATGATAATGAATCTGTATATATGATATATCATCCAATTATATATGATTTTAATATCAAAAGAATGATATTATCGCTCGTGCGTACGTACGGACTACCATCTCCAAGAACGCGATAAGATTCATTCCCCATCGTATCCATACTAGTCTAATTATCATTTTATGATTAAAAATAATGTTTAATTACTTAATATAATTCTATATATGAATAAGATACAACCTATCCATAACAAACACGACTTATTTAACAAAACATATAAAAGAAAACGAGTAAGTTAACACCCGATACGACGATATTACTAAGCTATTATTAACAAAGCAATGTTAAAAGATCATATATGATATCATATTAATGTATATGATTCTTTTATAATTAAATAAAAATTATTTCAACAATATACAGGAGGCTAACCTACCCTCATCCATGGAAAAATTACAAAGTAAGGGGTTTCTCATCTCACTTTTAATTCTGTGAGATTTCCATTGTTCACCACTTATTTATTGGATGTGGTGTGTGTACTTCACATGTTTGTATTAATTGTGTAATATAATTTAATTCATGTATATTTACATCATCATTGTATGATCCATCTTTCATGGTTGTATGTTTTTTAAGTTACCAAATCAATAAGGGAATTTGAAATTTCAATTTCCACTCATTCAGCTTTACGCATACTTCATTGATTATTTTACTCCAAGATTATGTGTGGAATCACTATTCATTTGCTTATGTAATAATTTATACTCCCCTTTCTGTGGATATACTTTTTATACACATAATAAATCCATTGATAAATTCTCAAGTCATTGATATGAACTTGATAAGAGTAATTTTAACTAAATCTCCATTTATTGAGTTAAACATCTAATTCATTGGTGTTGTTTTTACAAGAATATGTGTGAATGTACTTTGATTTTTTTACCCTCAATAGCCAACTATATTGAGTGTATTTATATTTTTCTCACATAATTATGTCGTTGATTTATCCTTAACCTAATTATATGACCTTTATGAGAGATTTCATCTCAATTTATATTCCATTGAGACTCCTTTGTTGTTATACACCAAATCACTTTTATATGGTGTATATAATGTACTTTGACATAGAATATCATGAATCCCTTTATTCTCATGATATTAAAAAAATTATTACCTAAATTATTTGTATTGAAGTGTCTCTCTTTTGGTTATGAACTCTAACTAAAATATCATTTTAATATTTTTTAGAGATTTATTATTCTAAACCTTTTTCATTAATGTACATGTTTTAAAAATGGTTTTAAGGATTTATTTATATGGACATTAAGGTTTTCAAATAAAAATTCCTTTTAAAAGTTTCAAAGTGGTGTGGGACACTTTGATTCAAAAATCTAGTTTAAATGGATTCTTGACAAATAGTGTGACTTTTAAATGTTTTCAATAAAAAGGGGGATATTTCTCTCAATATTTTTATGATTATTTTAATCTATGTCAATATCCATCATTATTCTCAATTGAGGTTAATCTGATACAATAAAATCTTCCATATTGTATCGAATGAGTTATGTTTAACTATGGATGTTCTATTTTTATACCATTCATGGTTTGTGGTTAAAGTATTGACATTTCGTATGCTATTTTTAATACGAATGTTTATGTTATGTTTAAACCTGTTCATCTGAGGAATAATTTGAAGTTAGTAAGTGACGGGTGGAGCCCGCTATAGCTCCTCGATGCATCGGTAGGTCTCATGAGACAAACTAGTGACTTGGAATGTGGCCTTGAAAAAATCTTATTTTTAGTCTTGGCATGAGGCCTTGGCTACGTGGTTATGATAGTCTAGAATTATTCATTCCATCATTATTAAAGTTGTTAGTGATATTGCATGTTGTTATTCGACTATTAGAATATCCATGTGAATAAGAAAATGCCCTTATTTCATTTTATATTTGTCCTATTATGATGAATTTCAAGTTTTAAAGGCTTTTGTTTTAGATATACATTGCATTAAATGTTTATGCTTATCTATGTAAGATTCCGCTATATTGTTATCCTTACTGAGCATCTGATCTCACCCCTTTCAATGTTTTATTTTTCCCAGGATGTGAAGAAGTAATTTATGAATGACCTGCCAGGATAGTATAAGGGGATATGAAGACAAGATTTTTTTGTAGTTTTTTTACATTATGATTTAATGTAAGACTTATGAATATATCTAGTGTTTACAATACTACTAAACTAATAAGTCTTTTGAGACTTGATATTTTGTTATCATGCCAATGTTATGTAATAATGCACTGACTCTGGGTAACTGGGGTCGGGGCGTTATAGTTGGTATCCAAGGAAGTTTAGTACAAACCATGGAATCTAGATTTAGATAAATTCTGATTAGATCACAAAGACCTAAGAAAGACTTTGAGGATTAGTATAGAATAGCATCATAGAATTTTGGTATTGTATAGATTTTGTGAGTTTTCCAAGAAATACATCCCTCTTTGGATACGAGCAGGTAGAGGTGGCTTTGGTACAGATGTACCTAAAGGTAAAACCCAAAAACACCGCTTTGAGCTAGACTCGAACGGGAACTGGTGCACGACAACGGGCCTTGCTCCACTCTTGGTTACGACACTCCTGAGGGATATGCTTAGGATAATTTACATTTTCTTTAAAACCTGATTTAATGTATTATGAGAGTAAATGACCTCGCTTAATCCTAATGTGTTTCAAATTGAGAATATGGTGACATTATATTCTCTAAATGATTTTATGACTACTGTTACTCACATAATGCTTTCTGGTTTTAGTCAATGTCTGGATTCCAAGGAAGTCATAGTGACTTTGAGAATGATGTACAGGGTGGGAACGGTGGTGGAAATGAGCAACAAAATGGAATATTGATAGGCCTGAAAGATATCGTCTTCATTCCAAATCAATTTTCCAAAAATATGATCAACAATATATATATTAACCAATTCCCGGACTCAACAAAGAAGAGAAATATGATGAATGATAAGAGCTCCAGCAGTGGAGACCATGGAGAAAATAATCCTCAATTTCCATCATGCAGGAAATGTGGAAGGATACACCCAGGAAAGTGTCTCAATGGAACAAATAAATTCTTTACATGTGGGAAGGAAGTACATAAAGTGAAGAATTGCCGAGGAAAAATGAAGAGTACTACGGAAGAAAATAAAAATGGTCCCAAGATTCCAATTACGGTCATTTGTCATAAATGTAAGGGACCTTGGCATCACCTAAGTCAATGTCCTATTCTATAGGATATCCTCTTGGTCAAGGAAGAACCTATGTGGAAATAAATGGATGGAAAAATATTTAAAGGTATTAGTGATCCCTGTTGTTGAGATTACTTTGGGTTAATTTTCTCTTATATGTTTAACCCTTCAATTTATCATGTGAGAATGATATTTTTGGAAGACTTGTACTTTCTATTGTGGATATAGTTATAAATAACCATTTGGTTTTATATGATCACTGGGTTTGAGGAAATTACAAGTTATTATATTGTGTGATGAAAATTCAAGGTATGAGATAACATTTTTGGTTAAATTATGTTACGGCTATTTTGAGGAATTTATCTAATTTTGGTAATATTATAAAATATAGTTTTTGAAAAAGGACAACACGAAGACCGTGTGACAATCCGTCACGTTAGACAAAGCTGTGGGAATAGAACCCACAACCAAAGTGGGTTAGGGATTTATCGCCTACCACTGGACTACGTGAAGTCCCTGGTTAGTGTGACTAATTATTTTTAGCTAAATGATTTTATTGATCAATAATAAGTTGATTTAAGATCTTATGTCTTATCAAGTGAATACCCTTAGTATAGGAAAATGATTTGGTGATTAAGTGATAAATTTTATTTTGGAATAAGTTCTCTTTGTTGGGAACACTATATGCCCAAGGAAAATAAAATAATATGGGATTTCACTTGAGGAGTAATGGTGGATTTTATCTATGTTTTTATTGTGGATTTATAGTAATTTTAGTTATTTATGGAAATGATTATCCTATAATAGAGAATATGTGATTAGTTTAATTACTTTTAAGTATGTGACTTTAAGTGTAGTTGATGTCATTTGGAGATAAAATTTAATGTGGAAGACTACATGACCAAATTATTCTAAATTTTGGGTTTCAATATTAGTTTGGATTATATTGAAGCATTTTAAAGACAATTGTTTATTGAATGGTATTTATTTAACTTTGGGGTATTGTTGGTTTAATTTCAGAAATTAAGATTAGTGTTTCTTTCTCTAATGGAATATCCTTTTGGGGGATCATAAAATCTTATACTAACCATTTTGGTTTTGATTAATATCTAAAGAAAAGGTAAATATATAGTTTATCCTTTGTGGATCATGTGATTCTATAAGAAGTTGATTCAATCTCTTCCAGTGTGACCAAGTCTTCTTAATATTCATCGTTTAAAAATGAGTTAGTAGTAGGAATTTATTAAATAATGAAACTTTACATAAAAATTATGTATATCTCTTTATGTTCTTACTAAATCTTAGAAATGAATTCCTCATCTTTATGTAATGTAACATAAAAAAAATGTTGTCCGTTTACTTTTCCTACTGGGAAACTAATGACCATTTGTTCCATCAAAATTTTGTGGTTTTCTTGTTGTTAACTTTCTCCTGGTCATGTTCGATATCCCTCTCCATCAGAGCATGACACTTAGTTTATCATCCATATCCATGTTTTTCTATATGGAATCCTAGTATAGGTTATCTCGGGTGACCTTTTTACTTCTCTTTCTTTCTTCTAAAGTGATAGTTTTATTGACTCTTTTTACGATGTGGGACTTTCCATTATATTCCCAAGCCCAATTTTAAAAATTGCAAGGACACAATTTATTGAAGGAGGGGAGAATGTAACACCTCAAGCTTCCACGGTACGTTTCCCTTTGAATAATGCAATAGCGTATGTTGCATGCAACTTCGAGTTCTAACACACACCACAACCAATCAAACTATCAGTTATAAATAGTAATACCCAAATTTTGAAATTTTATAAATTTTATCTTTCAAAATGGACTTCATTTTTGGATTCAGAATATCGAAATTATCTTAAGGTGAATTTTTGGTATTTTTATAAAAACTTTCAATTTTTGATGAATAGTGAAAAACACTGAGTTATAGATTAAAACCAAATTTTTATAATTATTTATTTTATTTAAATTTAATTAAGGTAAAAATAGATACACAATACCTATATAAGTTAAATTTAATTCATTGGAGTTAGTTTAGAATAATTTTAGATATATAGAAATTTTATTGAACTTTTCACCGTCTTTTACCCATCTCCTAGGAGAATTTGGAAATTCACATAAAACTTAATTTTACTGCTTCTGTGAGAGGAATTTTGAAAATCCGAGAGACAGGGTTAATATTAAGGAGTAAAATGTGGTTAAATGAGATGAAAATAATTTTTGTTGAATAGTAACATTTTACTTTTATTTACCACGGTTAAAAGTAAATAGGGTAATTAATGGTAAAAATGATATTAATATTACCCTAACACATGTCCTAATTCGATTGGACAAGTGTATCTCGACCAAAAACAACCTTAGGAATAAAATATTATCATTTAGGTCCACTTGGAATAGATTAGGACATTTATTATTATTTAATTCAAAGAAGAGTTAAAAGAGATAAAATTAATGTTTAATAACTAAAACATTTTTAATATAGGGTAATACATAAGATAAATTCGATTATAAACATTAATAAGAAATATAAAACTATTTCCTACATAATGGTATTTTATTTATAATTTTTAGACATTAAATAATTTAATTTATTAATGAGACAATGGTGATGCAGTAATTACCTAATTAATGAAATATTAAAATAATTGATTTTATAAATATCAAAATAAATGTAATTTGAGACTTTTAATGAATTAAACTAATTTTATAGGTTAATATGTCATATTATGATTGGTTATATAAATTTATTTCGAAGTGATAATGTTGTTATGAAATTATTAAAAACAAAATACCCAATAGTGTTAAAATTGACATAAAAGAGTTTTTAAAACAAATATTATATTATTAATTGATATTATATTCCTAAAAATCTAAGGTTCGGACAAAGGACTTATATAATTATATGTGTATCATTATTTGGCCACTTGGGGGTCTCTTGGAGGTATATAGTAAGTTTATTAACTATATAATATAAAAATACAAAGAGACATGGTAAATGTCAAACTATTTAACTAAGAGTTAAATATAAATTATAAGGTTAATATAGTGACCCAAACCTGTCTAAAATCGTTTGGATGAAAGGAATTAGACCAATCCCCACCTTAAACTTTAAATAATCCATTTTTGAGCCACTATAAACCGAATATGAATTTATTATAAAATAATATTTTAAGTTTTTTCTAAGGTGCCCCTCGCCCCTCTTATAAAAGGGAACTCCCCCTTCTCTCAAATTCATACCTTAAAAGCCTTTTGGTTCAGCCAAACCCTGCCAAATATCCTCTAAATATCCCTCAATTCATCCTAGAGGCCCTACTTTGGTCAAAAATCCAACTTAAGGATCCCTTTTGATCTAATCAAAAGGAAGAACCCGAAGAAGAGGTAATGATTTCACCACCCTCTTTCAAATTTATTTCTTCTTCCACTTCTTCTTTTTTGTTATTTCCATTCTAAAATAATAACTCCAGTATCTTCTATATACTGTGATGTTATTATAAATATGGTACAACCATATTCATAATTTTATCCATCCTTTGAATGACATGTCACCATACATGCGTACGTACGACCTATCGTCTCCACGTCGTGGTGTAATTGTTATTCAATATATTATTATTTGGATGGGTATAATAATGATGTGTAATTAATGTAAATAATAATTATAACATGATAATTATTATTTATATATGATATACCATCCAATTATATATTATTTTAATATCAAAAGAATGATATTATCGCTCGTGCGTATGTACGGACTACCGTCTCCACGAACGAGATGAGATTCATTCCCCATCGTATCCATACAAGTATAATTCTCATTTTATGATTAAAAATAATGTTTAAGGACTTAATATAATTCTGTATATGAATAAGATACAAACTATCCATAAAAAACATGACTTATGTAACAAAACATATAAAAGAAAACAAGTAAGTTAACACCCAAAACGACGATAATACTAAGATATTATTAACAAAGAAATGATTAAAGATCATATATGATATCATATTAATGTATGTGATTCTTTCATAATTCAATAACAATTATTTCAACATTATACAGGAGGCTAACCTACTGTCGACCAAGGAAAAAGTACAAAGTAAGGGGTTTCTTATCTCACTTTTTATTCAGTGAGATTTCCATTGTTCCTGACTTATTTATTGCATGTGGTGTGTGTACTTCCCTTGTTTGTATTCATTGTGAAATATACTTTAATTAATTTATATTTACATAATCATTTTATGATCCTTATTTCATGGGTGTATGTTTCGTAAGTTACCAAATCAATAATGGAATTTGAAATTTCAATTTCCACTCATTCGGCTTTACACATACTTCATTGATTATTTTACTCCAAGATAATGTGTGGAATCACTATTCATTTTCTTATGTCATAATTTATACTCCCCTTTCTGTGGATATACTTTTTATACACATAATAATTCCGTTGATAAATTCTCAAGTCATCGATATGAACTTGATAAGAGTAATTTTAACTCAATCTCCATTTATTGAGTTAAACATCTAATTCATTGGTGTTGTTTTTACAAGAATATGTGTGAATGTCCTTTGATTGTTTTACCATGAATATCCAATCATATTGATTGTATTTATATTTTTGACACATAATTATGTCGTTGATTTTTCCTTAACCTAAGGATACGGCCTTATGAGAGATTTCATCTCAATTTACATTCCATTGAGACTCCTTTGTTGTTATACACCAAATCACTTTTATATAGTGTATATAATGTAATTGGACATAGTATATCATTAATCCATTTATTCTCATTATATTACAAAGTTTTTATTACCTCAATTATTTTTATTCAAGTTTCTCTCTTTTGGTTAGGAACTCTAACTAAAATATCATTTCAAAATGTTTTAAAGATTTATTATTCTAAATCTTTCTCATTAATGTCCATGTTTGAAAAATGGTTTTAAGGATTTATTTATATTTAAGTCAAAGTTTTCAAATAAAAATTCCGTTTAAAAGTTTCAAAGTGGTGTGGGAAACTTTGATTCAAAAATCTAGTTTAAATGGATTCTTGACAAATAGTGTGACTTTTAAATGTTTTCAAGAAAAAGGGGGATATTTCTCTCAATAGTTTTATGATTATTTTAATCTATGTCAATATCCATCATTATTCTAGATTGAGGTTAATATGATACAATAAAATCTTCTATATTGTATCGAATGAGTTATGTTTGACTATGGATGTGCTATTTTTATACCATTCATGGTTTGTGGTTAAAGTATTGACATTTCGTATGCTAGTTTTAATACGAATGTTTATGTTATGTTTAAACCTGTTCATATAAGGAATGCATTGGACTTAGTAAGTGATGGGTGGAGCCCTCTATAGTTCCTCTATGAATCGGTAGGTCTCATGATACAAACTAGTGTCTTGGCATGAGGCCTTGACAAAATCTTATTTGTAGTCTTGGCACGAGGCCTTGGCTATGTGGTTATGATAGTCCAGAATTATGCATTCCATCATTATGAAAGTGTTTAGTGATATTCCATGTGGTTATTTGACTAGTAGAATATCCATGTGAATAATAAAAATGGACTTATTTCATTTTATCTTTGTCATATTATACTGAAGTTCAAGTTTAAAAGGCTTTTGTTTTAGCTGTACATTGCCTTAAATGTTTATGCTTATCTATGTAAGTTTCTGCTATATTGTTATCCTTACTGAGCATCTGAGCTCACCCCTTTCAATGTTTTATTTTTCCTAGGATTTGAAGAAATAATTTATGAATGACCTATAGGGATAGTATGAGGGGATATGAATACAAGATGTTGTTGTAGTTTTTTTTAACTTTATGATGTAATGTAAGACTTATGAATATATCTAGTGTTTCCAATAGTACTAAACTAATCGGTCTTTCGAGACTTGATCTTTTGTGATCATGCCAATGTTATATAATAATGCACTGACTCAGTGTAACTGGGTTTGGGGCGTTACAATGTGGTCAGCCATCATTGTCAGTATTAGTTACACTATCATAATATTGATCAAAACACCTTTTTATGTAGAGAGTCATTTTTTCATGTGTGTACTACTACGGGGAGTTTATTCAAACTGAGAAATTATCTTATTATAGTACACAACCAAAAAAAGTGGTTAGTACAATTTATTGTGTAACACTAAGTGACTTTCAAGATAGAGTTCATGGTTCTCTAAATATGGGACCCGATCAAGAGATCAAGTCTATGAGCTATAGACATCTGCAATTCCTAGCAACATAGTGACATCTGGATTGTGCATTGGTTGTTGATGCACAATGGGTCCAATCAATAAATTTATTTTCTCAGCATTCAGATGGTACCATGATGGAGTTATATGTTGATGTTTCTATTCTACAACATCAACGTCTAGTTGTACAAAGACATAGACTTACTAGAGTGATTGAAGATGGTCTATCCCATGAAATTGAACCTATTCCAAATAATGCAGAAGAGGAAAACCTAGATGATATCCTGGATATACATGAAATTCCGACTTCCAATGAGGATTTTCTTAATGATGTAATATATGGTGACAATGGAACTGATGAGGAGGGAGCAGCAGAAGTTGGGGAGGAATTTTCTAGAAATGTATTAGTTGTACAATTGCCTCAAACCACAATAAATCATCCACCACTATTTTCATCTTGGTCAAAAACAATGACATGTGTGCCTAAATTCGACAACAATGTTCTTACACCTGCAACTGAGTTTCCTGGAGTTGTACCAGATATGTTTAGTGATATAGACAAACCTTATATGTTGGATGGAATTTTCTAAGAAAAGATTCATTAAAAACCACTCTAAAGAGATTTCACATTGATAGACACTGTAGATATATAGTTTATGAATAATACTATAATAAATATCTCATACGGTGTGAGAATTATGGGGATGATTATAGATTCCTCTTTAGGGAGATTATGTACATTCCATTTAGAGGTTAGAGAATCTTGAGGATTGAAGCAACTCCTAATTTCATTCTGCTAAGCATGAAACAATATTATACCTCATTATATGATAAATTTATATCATCTATTATCATTGAGATGATTAGGACATGTTGAGATGTTACTATATCCATTGTTCAAGAGAGATACAAAAAACATTCAGTTATAATATTTCTTATAATAAGGCATGGCTGGAGAAACAGAAGGCAATTATGAAGTTCTATAATGATTAGAATGACTCATATCAGGTTTTTACGAGATTTCTATCCATATTGAGGAACAATAACTAAGTTGTCTTCAATCTTGATACAAAAAAACATCTATCTCAAGATAACCGACTTTATCCATCTTGTGTTCAATTTCATCATTTGTTCTGTGCATTCCTCCCTTGTATCTCCACATTTCATTTCAGCAAACAGTTCAGTCGGTTTGATGGAATGCTTCTATATGGTAAATAGAAGGGTGTATTGTTTAGTGCACCAACCAAATATGAAAATCATTCACCTATTTCTCTGTACTTTTCCATTATGAAGAAGGAAAACTATAAATCATGGATTTGGTTTTTGGCATGTATCAGTAACCATTTCACCCAAATTCAGGGTGTCTATTTGATATCTGATCAGAATAGGGAAATAAATGGGAAAATTAATGCAGAACCTAATACATGGATACCCCCAAATGCACATCATTGGTACTACATTAGACACATTTCTAGTAATGTTAGGAAAAAATTCTGTAACAAACCTATCAAGAAGGAAATCATGAGGATATGTATGAAAATTATTTATTATTTGTTACTATTTCAACATAAATATCAAATCAATTTATGTGAAATATGATCACTTTTGTGTAGCATATGATCCAGATCAACGATGGTTTGATGAAAAATTTGAACAAATCAGCAAGGCTAATCAATAATTGTATGATTATATGATACGGATTCCAAAAGAAAATAGACATTAGTATATGAAAGGGGAAGATATATGGATACATGACCACAAACATTTTGGAGTGAATCAATGGTGTCTTCATGGGTATTTTCAAGTTACATATAACATCCCTAGTTCAAGAGAAATTATATCATTGTGTGAATTAATTCTTTGATGGATAAAAACTAACCTCAGATGAAATTCATCATGGGATAAGGTATGGAAGGAACTTTTAAAGAGAGTTTGAAAATAACATTGAAGAAGCTTCTGGTTATCATGTAATCCTTTTCTATAGATAATACTCTATATTTGATGTTCAAGAGCGTTCAGCTCTCATCACAAATAGAATCGGTGAAAAATGGTGTTATTACTAGAAGCAAGGAAATTCTTATGTGGAAACTTCCAGGACTTTTTATTTCCATGAGGACATGCCATTACAACATGTGAAACTATGAACATATCATGGGAAGAATATATTGATCCATTATATTGGATGGAAACCATTCCTAATAGTTATGCTGCACCATGGACACCTATTATGGATTTTTGATATTTCCCAAATTTCAAAGTCCAGTTGATAGTGATACTTTGCATCAACTGGTTGCCAAAACAAGGGAGACCAAATTCGAGCAAGATGCGGAATGATATGGATTGGCCTCAATAATAAGGGAAAAGTTTCAGATGCACCGTATGTCATCAAGAAGGTCATAAATAGAAATGATGAACAAACATTACTGGATCAAGTTCACAATTTCAGCAACAATGATGTATTTTCTCTTATTTGATCTTCAAATATAGTTAATTTTATGTTGTTATTATAAGATTTTTCACTTCATAGAATTTTCTAACTTTTCTAAATACTTTTACTATAAAATAACAGTAAACCTTTCATATTGTCATTAAAAGGAATATAAAAAGTGAATTTTAGGTGACATTAATGAATAATCAATTTGTCCATGGCTAAACCATAAATCATATACGTGAGAAGATAACAATGAAACATACCATCATGTGGAAAATCATACATAAACTACAAAGCACGTCATTTTATAATAAAAATGTATACAAAAAAGACCAAATGTTTATATATATAAATAAATAAAACAATATCTTACACAACACCCATTTCTAGGTAAAAACATATCTTAAAAACACTTTAGTAATATTATTTGAAAAACAAGAAAACATGCTCTTTTTTTGCTAAGAAATAACTTCATAAAACAATGTGAATAAACATGGCATGTATTAAATCCTATAAGTCATAACATTCTGCTAACCATAATGTTATATTTACATTTTACACTTACAAATCATTTCATTTGTTTATATACAGATATAGGGTACCATAATACTCATTGAAAAACATAGACTTGTTTCCTAGGTCATGTTAGATGATGGTGAGGTTTGACTAATCAGGGTGCGTCAAATGCACTGTTTTCATCACACAGAGCCTCTACATTCCATTAGACCTTACTTGCGTCATGCTAGCTTCTACGAAATTGCCGTATCAGATTTTACATTTTTTAACCATCACATTCTTGCTACCCTCGTGGATGGGTGGAGACCAAAGACACACACATTCCACATGCCTGAGATAGATATGAACATCACCCTCAAGTATGTGGAAGTGCTTCTCAATCTTCCTATCTAAGGGGAAGTTGTTATTGGACTCACCCATGCATCTTGTCCTGACCTTGCTTAGCAATTGTTAGTTGTCAACATTTTTCCTGAACAAAGGGCTATAAATGGCTGGTCGATATATCTTCCATTTTTGGAGTAGAATATTACACATTTACCCAATAACACAGACAACCAGACTATCCTATTTCATACACTTTCATATATATTATGGATAACTGGAGGGACCATGTGTGCTGATCACTCAGGGGTGCACATGCACATGATATACCTAGCCTTGTTGGAGGACTTTGATCGGGTTAGGACATACAAGTGGGGAGTATCCTATTTGGAATACACATACAGATAATTATTCACGGTATCCCATAGAGACCATATAGATATCGAGGGATGCGTAATCCTTCTTCAGATGTGGGCATGGGAGTGAATCCCCTCATTCTTCCTTCATCTTGTTGGTTTGTCGCTCCCTATAGAAATGTTGCATGATGCACCATGAGGACGCTGGTATGATCACTCATATCTATTGGATTATGATTCTAGTAGCAGTTATTGAATATAATTTCTCATTATTGATCACTTTCTATGTTGTATTTTATAGGTGGAGACAGAGACACAATTTCTTTATAGTTCCAATACACCATTTGGGTGGGTACGGCCTCATGTTAGACAGTCTCTTACCTGACCAGGTATGTATATACAATATATCACTATAAAAAAATAGCATAATTTTTGGTTTTTAATAAAGATATTCTTTGACAAAGGTCATATGTAATTTCAGATTAAATGGATTCCATTTCGGGATATACTAGACCAGTTTCTAGTATACCACACTGCTAGACTTCATGATGTTGTGGATGTAGTGCCTCTCATTCACATCCATATTATTAAGTGGCAGAAGCCTGATAGAGTCATGTACTAGTTTTTCTATGATCATCCAATTCCATTTACATCAATACAGATAAAGGATCTTCATGGATTGAAGCTGGTAGGGAGGCGGGATAAGGACTGGCGCTGAGTTCATGTTGACTATCTCGACCTCTCGGGTAGACGTGTAGAGAATCGTATCCAGGGTGTACCTACGATGTGATTCTATATTTCAGAGAAGTTGAAGTATGATCCATGGTATAGACTAAAGTATATATTGTATCTTACCTGACATCAAAAAGATCTTCATAATATGGTAAGTAAATAAATTTCCATTAGTTTTTTATTGGACTATTTTCTAATTCATTTTGAATCTCTTTATATCGTACTCAGTCAGAGAATTTTATTTTCATGAGTGACATAGAGAAGGATAGGGTCCATATAAAAGAATTAGTTCATGTTATGGAATTGTATTTGAGATCATCTTATCATGAGATTCATGAGGGAATATTCAAGAGTCGACCCTATATATAATAGGTTCATGCCCTAGAGGAACATCCTGAAGCAGCTATTGTTGCTGAGGAGCCACGACGACGACGACGTATACAGCGACCCAAATTTTTCTTACATTACTATTACATTATTTGAATGATAAATGACATAATATTATTACACATAGAGGATCCAACTATTTTAGTGTCATGGGAAAACTAGGACGGTTCATAACAATTCAAACATCGAGCATAAACATTTATTCAATTTCTTCTTCTCTAGCTTCTTACTGGCACTTGACCTCTACTTAGTACATGTAGTCACCTGAGGATATACATCAAAAGGGGTGAGCTTGAATCCCAGTAAGGGTACAGTGAGAACAATATAGCATGGGGTGAGCATATTCATAACATATGCAAAGAATCATGAACATGAGAGGAAGCATAAATAAAAGTCTTGAAATGTGACAAAGCATAAAAATGAAACATCATGTCTTAGTGGTTAACTACCACATATAAATAAGAAAAAATATAGCATCTTGTTCACAATATTTCACATTTACTCATGAGCTTCATCACTTTACCCAATTCATTGCATCATTGTATAGTTCCAGGCACACCCGTCACAATAAAACATTCATATTGCACTATATAATTTTGGGTGCGCCCGTCACATCATTAAATTATCATTATCATGAATGCCACATAGAACATATATCAATAATGAAAATAACTAACCCATGGAAATAAATGGGTTTCATCTCATAAGAACACATTCATAAACTTTGGGTTCCCAAAACAAAGAGGGAATACCATACTTGATACAAGAACCATCAACCTTGAATGAGAAGTAAAAGGTGAGTCCTTAAAATAATAGTTCTTTTGGAAAACATTTTGTTTGACATAAAAAATAGTGGTAAAAATTTATATCCTAGAAAAATAAATAAAATTATGAAAAAATGATTTTTAAGGAGTAACCATATAAAAAATGGATTGAAAGAGGGAGAATTCGAAGGATGAAATTGGGTTCGCGTATCTCCCCTTACCTTGTATCTGAACGCTTCCTTCTCTTTAATGTCCTGTATAATGACATTATATTAATTAATTATAAATTAAATAAAATTTATACATTAAAAGGGTTAATTTTGGTTTCATTATGTTATTTTATGGGCCTTTTTATGAGTTATAGGGTTTAAAAACATTGTTCTGGAATGTTGGTTTTTACGGTTTTCTTGAATGGTTCACTTGTATTCATAAATTGATGTTTGGGTTGAACATTGGTAAACATAAAAAACTGATATTACATGCTATTAATGATATTTCAGTAGTTTGAATGATCTTATAATTAATTACATGGTATACCATGGGGATGAATCATTAGATAAAAATTAAATGATGATTGTTTTGGTTAATTTGGGAGGGTTTTCAACCAAAATGAACTTGTTTTGTTTACTCATTTAGTAATATTTATACAAGTTAGTTCCAGAACATAAATTATGAAATAATACATAAAAAATATTCAGGTTTAACCATAAAAATGGTTTCATGTCCAGATCTGAAGGTATAAATGGAAGAAGAAAACATGTCGTTCTTGAAGTTGATAAATTAACTACTCACGAACAACATTCTCTTTAATAAAATAAAAAAGAAGAGGATAAAGGGGGTTGGATGATATAATATCCCATTAGTATCATAAAATTATAGTATATGTATGATAATAGATTTACTATATCATTTTGACAAACATAGGTGTGGAGAGAATAAGAAAAGAACTTGAAATTGAAAGGGAATAAAAGGAGAAGAGGGAGAGAAATTACCTCTTGAACCCTCCTCATGAGATCCTTTTTAAAGGGCCTAATCTTGGTCTTTTGATGAGACCAGAAGCTCTTGGACATGGGGGAGGGTCTAGGTAATATTATTGGGAAGATTTTACACAAATATTTAAGCATGAGAGGTGTGAGGAAATGAGGTTGTGAAGGGTGGTATTTATAGTGGAGGGGAGAGGGGTTTCCTTAATATAAAATTCATTAGTTTATTATATCCCCATAATAAAAGGAATAGTGAGTCTTCCATGACCAAGAATAGTAATTTTATAATGTAATCTCGAAAAAAGTGGGCTTACATCAATAGAACATCACACATGACTCTATAATTATCTTATTTAACTTATTTTGTTTTGTAAATTATGGTATTTCACTATTCATCAAAAATTCAAGTATTTCAGAAAAATCCCAAAATTTCACCCCAACCATTTTTCGACATGTAGAATCCAAAAATGATGTCAATTTTTCAAATATAAATTTCTAAATATAATTAATTTAATATTTAATTAAAATCATAATTTATTGTTAAAAACCCAGTTTTAAAACAATCACTTACTTATTCTAAAATATAGGTACATCATACTTTCTCTTGAGTGTTATTTTTTATACTATCATAGATAATGTTACTATTCATTTGGGTATATCAGTATTCATAAGGGTATGTTACTATTCATAAGGGTAGGTTACTATTTACCAAAAATTAAATTTTTTCTGTTAAACTCCAAAAATCATCGTTAACACTACCATGTATGTCGGATTTTCGAAATTCCAAACGCAGAAGTGAAAAAATTATGTTCAAAGGTCACTTAGAACTTTGTAGTTTATTATGTTGTTTTTTCATGTGATTTTATGACATAATTATAAGAAGTGGATTTCAATTGAAAAACTTTGGGTCGTTACATTCTTCCCCCTTATGAAATTTCGCCCCCAAATTTTCACTCTACACAAACAGGTGAGGATAATTCTCCTTCATCGCCTCCTTTGGTTCCCAAGTAGCTTCTTCAAACTTAGGATTCCTCCACAACACTTTTACAAGGTGGGTTGTCTTGTTGTATAGAACCTTATCTCTCTGGTCCATAATCTCTATTGTATTCTCCTCATAAGAGAGATCATCTTCCAACTATACCATCTATGAGTTTAGTACATGTGAGGGATCAGGTATGTACTTCCTCAGGAGTGATACGTCAAAAACATCATGAACCTAAGCCATTTTTGGTAGAAGTGCAAGTTGATAGGCTACGAATCCTATGCGTTCAAGGATCTCAAAGGGGCTAATGTACCTTGGGATTAGCTTCCCTTTCTTTCCAAATTGCATGACTCTTTTCCATGGTGATATTTGAAGGAAGACTTTATCACCAACGTCGAACTCCAAGTTCCTTTGATGGTTGTCAGCATAGCTCTTTTACCAACTCTGATTAGCTTTGATGTGTTTCTAGATGACTTGAACCTTCTCTATCATCTTTTTCACAAGATCGGGTCCAAGTAGCTTTCTTTATCCAACTTCATCCCAATAGGTTGGAGTTCTACATCGCTTTCCATATAGAGGTTCATATGGAGCCATATGAATACACAAGTGGAAGCTATTGTTGTATGAGAACTCAACCAGTGGGAGATACTGATCCCATCCACCATTGAATTCTAGAGACCAGGATCTTAGCACATCTTCTAGCATATGAATAGTCCTTTCATATTGGTCATATGTTTAGGGGTGGTAGGTCGTGCTGAAATTTAATTTAGCACTCAAAGAATGTTGAAGGATCCTCCATAATTTAGATGTGAACCTTGGATCACGGTCAGAGACATTCGAGAGTGGAACTCCATACAGTCTCACCACTTCTTTCACATATATCTTTTCAAGTTGTTCAAGTGAGAGATCTTCCTGAATAGCGATAAAATGGGTAGTCTTGGTGAGTTGATCAACCACAACCCATATCACATTATTTCCCTTCGACATCTTTGGGAGACCCCTGACAAATTCCATAGTAACATTTTCCCATTTCCACATGGGTATAGGCAATGGTTGCATCATCCCTTTGGAAATTTGTCACTCTGCTTTGACTTGTTTACATACCAAGAACCTTGATATATATTCTAAAATATACTTATTCATGTAATACCACTTGAAGTGTTCTCATAGATCACGATACATCTTGGTACTCCCTAGATGGATAGAGAAAGTTGAGCAATGTGAATTTTCCAATAGCTCCTTCTTTATCTCAGGTGATGAAGGCACACAAAGTTGCATTCCAAACCGAATCACACCATCATTTTGATATGGAACTCTGGAAGTTTCCCTTCCTTTACTGCATTCAACCTCTTTTGAATATCCACATCATCCCTTTACTCTTCCTTAATATTCTCTTAGATGGATGGTAGCGCAATCATTTGGGAAAGGTAGGATGTATCCCCAACCCTTATTATTTCTAAATCCATTCTTTTCATATCCATGAAGATAGGTCTTTCTCAATCCATAACATGGATAGAGTAGCAAGTTCTTTTCTTCTTAGAGCATCATCTACCTTGTTCACCTTTCCAGGATGATAGTGAATAGAGAAATCATAATCCTTGATTAGATCTAACCATCTCCTTTGATGCATGTTGATCTCCTTTTGTGTGAATATATACTTTAGGCACTTTTGGTCGGTGTATATGTCACACTTCTCACTATAAAGGTAGTGCCACCATATTTTCAAGGAAAAAATCACTGCTGCCAGCTCTAGATCATGTGTCGGGTAGTTCTGCTCATGGATCATCAACTATCATGAGGCGTTGGATATCACATTGTTATTTTGCATGAGTACGCAACCCAAGACTTTCATTAAAGCATCACTATATATCACAAAACATTCTAACATTTTTGGTAGTGTGAGTAAAGGTGCAGTGATACACCTTCTCTTTAGCTCCATGAAGCTTCCCTCACATTCTTCCATCCAGACATACTTTATCCCTTTCCTTGTTAACTTAGTCAGCGAGCTTGAAAATTGTGAGAAGTTTCTCACAAAACGTCAGTAGTACCCAACTAATCCAAGAAAACTATGGATTTTTGTGACACTAGAGGGTCTGAGCCATTCCTCAATCGCCTTTTTTTTTAAGGATCCATAGAAATTCTGTCACTTGTGATTACATTTCCCATGAACGTGACTTTATTCATCCAAAATTCACACTTGATGAACTTGGCGTACAACTTCTCCTTTCTCAATGTTGCTAATACAAGTCTTAGATGTTATTCATGTTCCCCCTTGCTCTTGGAGTAGATGATAATATCATCAATAAAAACTACCAAAAAAATTTCAAGGTAATGTCTAAAGACTCTATTCATCAAATACATGAAGGTTTTTGGGTCATTTGTAAGTCCTAAGGGCATAACCAGAAACTCATAGTGCCCATACCTAGTACGGAAGGAAGTCTTCTAAATATCTTCATTTTTCACCTTTAGCTGATGATATCTAGAAAGAAGATCCACCTTTGAGAAGTATTGAGCTCCTATTAACAAATTAAACAAGTATTCAATCCTTGGAAGAGGATACATGTCCTTTATGGTGATATTTTTGAGTTCTTGATAGTATATACATAGCCTCATTGTTCTATCCTTCTTCATCACAAAGAGCACTGGCGCACCCCAAGGTGATGCACTAGGGCGTTTGAAACATTTGTCTAGATTATCTTGCAGTTGCTTCTTTAACTCTTTTAGTTCGATAGGAGTCATCCTATAGGGACACTTTGAGATTGGATTAGTTTTAGGTATGAGTTCTATTGAGAACTCTACATCACGATCCAGACGAATTCCGAGTAACTCTTCGGGAAATACATCATTGTATTCCCTCACGATGGTCATTTCCTCAAGGTTGTAAGTTTCCTTGAACACAACCATTTGGGTGAGGTATTATTCTTCATAGGTAATCAACACCCACACAGATGAAGGATTTTTCAAAGTAGATTCATGATCTTCCTTTCATTTTTAGAGGATCATGGGATGGTTCAAAATATGAAAAGATATTTCCTTTTCGCGACAGTTGATATGTGCTCTATATAACGAGAGCCAATCCATTCACATTATAGAGTTGAATTATACCAAGGGAAGTATTAAGAGATTCACTAGAAGAATCATTCCATATATGCCAACAGAAGAAGAGTCAAACACTTGGGTTGAAATGATTGAACCACTTGGTGTGTTTACATTTATCTCTACTTCAAGGTTTTGGGGATTTTATTATATAGTTCTAGAAAACTTACAAGATATAAAGGAATGTATAGAACCATAATCAAATAAGACTTTTTCCATTCTTGAGTGAATAGAAAGTGTACCTTGTACGACTTAATTATCTTTCTCCACTTCTGCAGTAGTGATGGAATAAGACTTCCCTTGTTCCTTTGGCTTTGGTGGCTTCTGACACTGATTACCCTCGAGAACTTGAGATTTAGTGCACTGGATTGCATAGTGCCCTATCTCTCTACAGTTGTAGCATTTAACCATGGTTGGTTCTCTCCTTTCTTCTGCCACATTATCCTTCCTTTTCATGTATTTTGGACACTCTTGAGCATAATTTCCTTATTTCCCACACTTGAAGCATTTCCCTATCCCTTTGAGTCAGTTCCCATGGTACAACATTCCACATTTTTGGCATGTGGGTCATTGAGTTTTCTTCCCACATTTATCATTAAATCCACTTGATAGAAACTCCATATTTAGTTTCTTATCACCATATCTCTGGGACCATTATCCAAACTCCATATCCACTTTGAGATCAAACCAAAAAAATTCTTCATAACTCCCAATGTCTCTAATTGCAAGAGACTTTATAAGTTGTGGTTTTAATCCACTAAAGAATATATCAATTTTTCTATCATTGTTGACAAAAACCCCCAAATAATACCTTGAAAGCCTTGTGAAATTATCTTCATAGGTTGTCAGATATTATCTTTCTTTTTTCTTGAGATGTATAAATTCTCTCTCTATCTTTGTGCAAACAGTTCATGGGAAATACTTATTAAGAAAAATGATCTTAAATTCTTCCCATTCCTTCTCTTCAATTTCCTCCCTTGGCTTGGTATTCTTAACCAAAGCCCACCATTGGTCTGCCTCTCCATCTAGACAATAAACAGGTAGATTCACCTTATCCATCCCAGAATAGTGAAGCAAAGAAAAGATCTTCTCCAAGGAGTTGACCCACTGTACCACAACTATTGGATTGAAAGATCCACTAAACGTCGGTGGTCGTTGCCGCATAAAACATTCGATAGCCAGTTGCTCCATCTTTGCTGAAGGAAGAAATTCCCCATTATTATGGTTATTGTTCATAACCTAATATAATTGGGTAAACATCACCATGAAGTTTTGAACTCCACCTCCCAAATCATTGGGGATGTCATTCGGGCAATCATTGCATTGGCCCTCGCACGAGTTGTTGGCCTAGTTTCTCTTGGTTCACACCATTTTCTAAAATAGAAAAGGATAGAAGAAAACATAATTCTACAAGTCATGAATAACTTATTCATTTAAAAAATTTATACTAAAATAATAACATATGGGATCCCTATGTAAATATTCATGTGTGCCTATTTTTACTTAGTCTCACGCAAGAGGTTTTCTCTAGGGTTCACTAATCCTAATTCCCAAATTAGCTAAAGCTTTCCTATGATACCAACTATAGAAACCTAGCCTTTTCTGAAATTACTATTACATCATTTTAATGATATATAACATAATATTATTATCCATAGAGGATCCAATGGTTTAGTTTCTTTGGAAAACTAGGACCATACATAACAATTACAACATCGAGCATAAACATTTATTCAATTTCTTCTTCTCTAGCTTCTTACTGTAACTTGACCTCTCCTTAATACATGTAGTCATATGAGGATATACATCAAAAGGGGTGAGATATATTCCCAGTAAGGGGACATATAAGAACAATATATCATGGGTTGGGAATATTCATAACATAGGAAAATCATCGAGAACATGAGAGGAAGCATAAATAAAAGACTTGAAATGTGTCAATGCATAAAAATGAAACATCCTATCTTAGTGGTTAACTACCACACATACTTGTGAACAAAGCTAGAATCTTATTCACATAATTTTACATTTACTCATGAGATTCATCACTTTACCCAATGCATTGGAGCACGGTATAATTTCAGGCGCACTCGTCACATTGAAACATTCATATTGTGCTATATAATTCCGGGCACACCCATCACATTATAACATTTTCATTATCATGCATGAAACATGTAACATATATAAATAATTTACATAACTAACCCATGGAAATAATTGGTTTTCATCTCATAATAAAACATTCATAAACTTTGGGTTCCCAAAACAAATAGGGAATAACATACTAGATACAAGAACCATCTACATTGAATGAGAAGTAAAAGGTGAGTTCTTAAAAGAAGAGTTCTTTTGGAATTTTTTTTTTTTTTTGAAATAAACAATAGTGGTAAACATATATATCTAAGAAAAAGAAGTAAAATGATTACAAAATGATTTTTAAGGAGTAACCATATCAAAAATGGAGTGAAAGAGGGAGAACCCAAAGGATGAAATTGGGTTTGAGAATCTCCCCTTACCTTGTATCCAAACACATCATTCTCTTTAATGTCATGTATAATGACATTATATTCATTAATTAGAAATTAAAGAACCTTTTATACATGAGAAGGATTAATTTTGGTTTAATTATGTTATTTAATGGTCCATTTGATGAGTTATAGGTTTTAAAAACATTGTTCGGGAATGTTTGTTTTTACGGTTTTCTTGAACGGTTCACTTGTATTCGTAAATTGATGTTCGGGTAGAACATGGGTAAACATCCATAATTGATATTAAATTTTATTAATGATATTACAAGAGTTTGAATGATCTTATAATTAATTACATTGTATACCATGTGGATGAATCATTAGATAAAAATTAAATGATGATTTTTTGGGTTAATTTGGGCGGTTTTTCGACCATAATGAACTTGTTTGGTTTACTAATTTAGTAATATGTAAATAAATTAGTTCCATAAATCTAATTAGGAAATAATACATATATCATATTCTGTTTCAACCATAAAATTGTTTCATGACCAGATAATAAGGTAGAAATGGAAGAATAAAACATGTCCTTCTGGAATGTGATAAATTAACACCTCACGAACAACATTCTCTTTAATAAAATAAAGAGAAGAGGAGAAAGGGGTTGGATGATATAATATCACATTAGTATCATAAAATTACATTATATTTATGATACTCGAGTTAACATACCATTTGGACAAATATAGGTGGGGAGATAATGAGAAAAGAACTTGAAATTGAAAGGGAATTAAAGGAGGAGAGGGAGAGAAATTCCCTCTTGAATCTTCCTCTTGAGATCCTCCTTAAGAGGCCATATCATGGTCTTTTGATGAGACCATAAGCACTTTGACGTGTAGGAGGGTCTAGGGAAGATTCTTGGGTAGAGTTTAGGCAAGGATTGAAGCTTGAGAGGTGTGAGGAAATGAGGGTGTGAAAGGTGGTATTTATAGTGGAGGGGAGAGGGGTTTCCTCAATATAAAATTCATTAGTTTATTATTTCCCCATAAGACAAGGAATATTGAGTGTTCCATCACCAAGAATAGTAATTTTATAATTTAATCCTGAACCAAGTGGTCTTACATTAGCAGAACATCACACATGACTCTATAATTTGGTTATTTAGCTTATTTGTTTGTAAATTACGGTATTTCACTATTCATCAAAAATTCATGTATTTCAGAAAAATCCCAAAATTTCAACCCAACCATTTTTCAACGTGTAGAATCCAAAAATGATGTATATTTTTAAAAAATCTCTAAATATGATTAATTTAATATTTAAATAAATTCATAATTTATTATTAAAAAATCATTTTTAAAACATTCATTTACTTATTCTAAAATATAGGTACATCGTACTTTCACTTGAATATTGTTTTTTATACTATCACAGGTAAGGTTACTATTCATTAGGGTATATCACTATTCATAAGGGTATGTTACTATTCATATGGGTGGGTTACTATTCACCAAAAATTATGTTTTTTCTACTAGACTTCAAAAATCATCTTGAACACAACCACTCGAATTTTTGAAATTCCAAACACAAAAGTGATAAACTTATGTTTAAAGGTAACTTAGCACTTAGTAGTTCATTATTTTTTGTTTTCAGGTGATTTTATGACATTATTATACGAAGGGAATTTCCATTGAAAAACTTTGGGTCGTTACAAAGTAGATTGTGTCATCCTGCACGTGAGCCCTCACTTATTCCATAGGATGAGGTTGACCCTCTAGCAGTCTGTCCTTAGCCGATTGTGGATGTGAATCAGGATGGATGGGATCTATCTTTCTTGATAGGATATCCCTACTTCTCTCCAGTTTGGGTTCTATATCCATTGTAGGCTTGGTTCCCTGCTACGATGATGGCAGGTCATTCTACTACCCTGGTGGGAGAAGGATCGAGATCATAGTACGACATGCAGTTGACACCTCCTACCACTGACACATAGGTGGAGCATGTGACGGTCGATGTTCTAGTGCCCAGGGATTGTCCCTATCTATGTCATCAAACTCCACCCCAGCATGGAGATCAGAAATCTCGATATGGGTATACCCTTCACAGACCACCATGTGGGATAGAATCTCCTCCCCATAGTCATTGATTGTAATTATTTATGTATATATTTTATATCTTTTGAAATGAAGATATTTTTATTACTATCATCCATTTTTACATGTTTAGATAGTTATTCAATTTTCATTAATATTTTTGTCACAAGTTATATTTTATAAGCTTTCAAAATATGTAAAATCATACATAAATTTTATATCACAACAGTTTATAATAAAATTTTACATATAGAAGAAAAAAAATTTATATATTTATAAATATAAAAAACCATATATTACAAAACACCCCTTTATAGGTCAAAACATATCTTAAAAACACTTTAGTAATATTCTTTGAAAATAATGAAGACATTCTCTATCTCTTTTATGTTGATTATACTACTATTAGTGTAACGCCCCGACCCCAGTTACCCAGAGTCAGTGCATTATTACATAACATTGGCATGATAAAAAGAAATATCAAATCTCTAAAGACCGATTAGTTTAGTAGCCTTGGAATAACTAGATACATTCATAAATTTTACATTACATCATAAAATGAAAACTACAACAATATAGTCTCCATAGTCCACACTCTTATTCCCTCATATTATCCCTGCAGGTCATTCATAAATTACTTCTTCACATCTTGGGAAAAATAAAACATAGAAAAGGGGTGAGCTCAAATGCCCAGTAAGGATAACAATATAGAGGAAACTTTCATAAATAAGAATAAACATTTAAGGAAATGTATAACTAAAACAAAAGCCTTTTAAACTAGAACATCAACATAGTTATGGAAAAAATAAAATGAAATAATTCCATTTACTTATTCACATGGATATTCTACTAATCGAATAATCACAAGCAATATAAATAACCACTTTCATAATGATGGAATGCATAATGCAAGACTATCATAACCACATAGCCAGGGCCTCATGCCAAGACTACAAATAATATTTTGGCAAGGCCTTGTGCCAAGACACTAGTTTGTCTCATGAGACCTACCGATGCATCGAGGAGCTATAACGGGCTCCACCCATCACATATTAAGTCCAATGCAATACTCATATGAACAAGTTTAAACATAACATAAACATTCGTATTAAAACTAGCATATGAAATGTCAATACTTTCTCCATAAACCATGAATGGTATAAAAATAACACATCCACAGTCAAACATATCACAAAACCTTGAATACAATATAGATGTTTTTTATCATAATAAATCAACTTCAAATAAGCATAAAATCCATCAAAGGATGTTGACATAGATGAAATCAAAATTCTTTTTAGAGAAATATCACTTTCTATTTTGAAATCATTTAAGAGTCATATATTTATAAAATAAAACACTTTCTTTGAAAATATTCTTATAATCTTGTAAGGAAAGCTTCAACGATTTTATAACGGTGAAAAATATATGCACCCTCCGTATAAGTTAAAAAAACATTCTTACCTTAATTTTGTCGAAAGGTTAAAAAGCACCTTGTTTGGAAAACGACAGAAAGATTCCTTTATAAACTTCTTATAAAATTCAAACAAGGGTATAAATGAATTTAACCCATATTCTGTAAAATAGTAAGAATGTTTTGAAATACATTTTTAAGAAACATGGATGTGGATGATAAAGAGGTCCCAGTAGATAATTACGTATAAACAACCTCGGATAATGAAGAGATTGTGAAATAAACCCTTACCTTGTACTTTTCCTTGGTTGAGGGTAGGTTAACCTCCTGTATAATGGTGAAATAATTGTTATTAAATTATAAAATAATCATATACATTAATATGATATCATATATGATCTTTTAACATTGATTTGTTAATAATATCTTAGTATTATCGTTGTTTTGGGTGTTAACTTACTCGTTTTCTTTTATATGTTTTGTTACGTAATCCATGTTTGTCATGGATAGGTTGTATCTTATTCATATCCTAAATTATATCAAGTCCTTAAACATTATTTTTAAATAATATAATGATAATTATACATGAATCGATACGATGGAGAATGAATCTCATCGCGTTCGTGGAGACGGTAGTCTGTACGTACGCACGAGCGACAATATCATTCTTTTGATAATTAAAAAATATATAATTGGATGGTATATCATATATACAGAATAATTATCATGTTATTTTTATTATTTACATGAATTATACATCATTATTATACACATCCAAATAATAATTTATTGAATAACAATTACACCATGACGTGGAAACGGTAAGCCGTACGTACGCACGTATGGTGACATGTCATTCAAAGGATGGACAGAATATTGAATATGGTTGTACCATATTTATAATAATATTATAGTATATAGTAGATACTGGATTAATTATTTTAGAATTGGAATAACAAATAAATAAGAAGTGGAAGAAGAAAGGAACTTGAAAAGGGGTGGTGAAAACATTACCTCTTCTACGAGTTCTTCCTTTTGATTTGATCAAAAGGGCATCTTAGGATGGCTTTCTGACTAAAGGAAGGCCTCTAGGATGTATTGAGGGAAGTTTAGAGAGTATTTGGTCAGGGTTTGGCCGAACAAAAAGGCTTTGATGGTGTGAATTAATGACAAGGGGGAGTTCCCTTTTATAAGAGGGGTGAGGGGCACCTTTGGAAAAGATAGAAATATTATTTTATAATAAATTCATATTCGGTTTCTGATGACTCAAAAGTGGATTATTTAAAGTTTAAGGTGGGTATGGGTCGAAAACCACTCAACCAATAGAATTTAGACAAGTTTGGGCCATTATATTAACCTTATCTTTTAGTTTTAACTCTTAGTTAATTAGTTTGACACTTACCATGTCACTTTGTATTTTTATATTATATAGTTAATAAACTTACTATATACCTCCAAGAGACCCCCATTTGGTCCATTAATGATACAACTATATTGATATAAGTCTCTTGGATGAACCTTATATTTTTAGTAATTTAATATCAATTAATAATATAATATTTGTTTTAAAAACTCTTTTATGTCAATTTTGACACTATTTGGAAAATTGATTTTTGTAAAAATTATAACAGAATGATTACTTCTAAAAAATTTAATTAAATCATTCCTAAAATGTCATACTAATCTTGAAAATTAGTTTAATGCATAAAAAGAATCAAATTATATTTATTTGGTTATTTATAATATCAATTATTTTAATTTTTCACTATTATGGTAATTACTGCATCATCATTGTGTCATAAATAAATTAAATTATTTAATGTCTAAAAATTATAAATAAAATATCATTATTTAGTAAATCATTTTAGCGTTCCAATTAAAATTTATAATCGAATTTATCTTATGTGTAACCCTATATTGAAAATGTTTTAGTAAATAAACATTGATTTTAACTCTTTTAACTCTTCTTTGAATTAAATAATAATAAATGTCCCAATCTAATCCAAGTGGACCTAAATGATAATATTTCATTCCTATGGTTGTTTGTGGTCGAGCTACACTTGTCTAATAGAATTAGGACATGTGTTAGGGTAATATAAATATCATTTTTACATTTAATTACCCTATTTACTTTTAACCGTGGTAAATAAAAGTAAAAAGTTACTATTCACAAAAAAATTATTTTCATCTCATTGAACAAAATTTTACTCCTTGATATTAACCGTGTCTCTTGGATTTTTTAAATTCCACTCACAGAAGCAGTAAAATTAAGTTTTATAAAAAATTCAGTTTTTTTAACTACCATTTAGTGGTTTCACTATTCATCAAAAAATGAAGTTTTTTAGAAAAATACCAAAACTTCACCCTAGGCTAATTTAGATATTCCAAATCCAAAAATGAATTCCATTTTGAAAAATAAAATTTATAAATTTCAAAAGGTGGGTATTACTATTCATAACGGCTAGTTTGATTGGTTGTGGTGTGTTAGAACTTGATGTTACGTACAACACACGCTATTACATTATTCAAAGAGAAGCGTACCATAGAATCTTGGGGTGTTACATTATCCCCTCCTTCAAATAATTTCATCCTCAAAAATTTCTAGAATACTACCGCATGAAAAGACTCGGGTGGTTCTTCATCATAAGTTCCTCGGGTTCCCACGTTGCCTCTTCCATCTTGTGGTTTCTCCAAAAGACTCTTACCAGACGAGTCGTCCGGTTTCTCAATACTTGTTCTCTCGTATCAAGAATCATGACACGCTCTTCATAGTAAGACAGATCGGGTTCCAGTTCTAATTCCTCATAGGTGAGTACATGCGTTGGGTCAGGCATGTATTTCCTCAATAGAGATACGTGGAACACATCGTGAACTTTGGAGAGACTTGGCGGCATTGCCAATCGGTAAGCTACATTCCCAATTCGTTCTAGAATTTCAAAAGGTCCGATGTACCTGGGACTCAATTTACCTTTATTACCAAAATGTATGACTCCCTTCCAGGGATATACCTTCAGGAAAACATGATCACTGACTTGAAATTCCAAATCCTTCCTTCGATTATCAGCATATCTCTTCTTCCTACTTTGAGCTGCTTTGATATGGTTTTGGATTACCTTCACCTTTTACATTGTTTCCTCCACCAGTTCTGGGCCTAAAAGTTTTCTTTCACCAACGTCATCCCAACAGGTTGGTGTGCGACATCTCTTTCCATATAACGCTTCATATGGTGCCATCTAAATACTCGAATGGAAGCTATTATTATAGGAAAATTCTACCAGAGGTAAATATTGATCCCACATACCCTGAAAGTCAAGTGAGCAGGATCTCAACATGTCTTCTAAGTCTTGAATAGTTCGTTCTGATTGTCTATCTGTTTGAGGGTGGTAGGCAGTGCTCAAAAAAAGTTCAGTATCCAAGGCTTTCTAAAGACTTCTCCAGAATCTTGAAGTAAAATAGGGATCACGATCAGAAACAATCTATTGGGGTACTCCTTGAAGTCTCACAACTTCATCAATATATAGTCTTGCTAGACGATCCAGTGGTAGATCTTCTCTTATATCAAGAAAATGTGCTGACTTGGTAAGACGATCAACAATAACCTATATTGCATCGTTCCTTCTAGGAGTCTTTGGTAGTCCCATGACAAATTCCATCGTTATATTTTCATATTTCCACTCAGGTATGAGAATAGGTTGCAATACTCCACCAGGCTGTTGCCTTCTAGCTTTCACTTATTGGAAAACCATACATCTTGACACAAAATCAGCAATCTCCCTCTTCATGTTGTCCCACAAAAAATTTTACTTCAAATCTCTATACATTTTGGTGCTCCTAGGGTGTATAGAGAAATTGGAGCTATGAGAATCATCCAGAAATTCCCTTTTTAGATCAGGTATATCGGGAATGCAAAGTCTCTTCCCAAATTTCAAAATTCCATCTTCATACATAAAGTCTCTCAATCTACCATCATTCAAAACTTTAATCTTCTTTTGAAATTCTTCATCATCGGTCTAAGAACTCTTAATCCTTTCTAGTAAAGATGGTTTGGAAACCATTTGAAAAACCATTGATGTTTCACCTTCCCTGGTTATTCCCATGTCCATCTTCACTAGATCCATTAAAATTGGATCCCTTTCAATTCTCATATTGTTCAAAACTCCATGATCTTTTTGTCTCAAAGCATCTTCCACCTTGTTTTCTTTCCCCGGGTGGTAGTGTATCGTACAATCATAATCCTTGAGTAATTCAAGACATCTCCTTTTCCTCATGTTGAGTTATTTTTGTGAGAAAATATACTTCAAACTCTTGTGATCAGTATAAATCTCACATTTTTCACCATAGAGGTAGTGCCTCCATATCTTCAAAGAAAATATCATAGCTAATAACTAAAGATCATGAGTAGGATAGTTTTGTTCATCAATTTTCAACTGTCGTGATGCATAGGAAATAACCCTATCATTCTGCATAAGGACACAACCAAGTCCTTTATTCGATGTATCACTATAAATAACGAACCCATCATTCCCCAATGGTAGAGACAATATAGGAGCATTGGATAATATTTTATTCAGTTCTTCGAAACATTCTTTACACTCTTTTGTCCAAACAAATTTAACCCCTTTACATGTGAGCTTTGTTAATGGGTTAGCCAACCGGGCAAAATTCTGGACGAAACGTCGATAATAACCTGCTAAACTAATAAAACTACATACCTCAGTTATACTCGTCAGTGCAGGAAATTCTTGGATTGCCTTGGTCTTAGAAGGATCAATATAGATTCCATCTTTAAAGACAATATGGCCAAGAAAAGAAATCTCCTGAAGCTAGAATTCACACTTGCTAAACTTCCCATATAATTCATGTCTTCTCAGAGTCTTCAGGATAATGCGCAAGTGATTTTCATGATCTTCGTAGCTTTTGGAGTATACCAAGATATCATTAATAAATACCACAACAAATTCATAGAGATATTCCTTGAAAACTTTGTTCATTAGATCCATAGAAATAGAGGGTGAATTAGTCAATCCAAAAGGCATTAATGTAAACTCGTAATGCCCGTACCTTGTTCAAAATGATGTCTTCGGAATGTCTTCCTTCTTCACACATAACTGATGGTATCCAGATCGAAGGTCAATCTTTGAAAAGTATTAATCTCCATGCAGTTGGTAAAATAAATCATCAAAGCGGGGTAGGGGATACTTGTTCTTTATTGTTATAGCATTGATCTCCCTGTAGTCGATACATAACCTCATAGATCCATCTTTATTTTTAACAAAAAGAATAGGGGATCCCCATGGAGAAACACTAGGGTGAATAAATACCTTATTACTCAATTCCTCTAGCTGTTTCTTTAGTTCAACTAATTCCACAGTGGCCATTCTATAAGGGGTCTTCGATATAGACCATGATCCAGGAATTGAATCAATGGAAAATTCAACTTCTCATTCTGGAGGATGTCCAGGTAAATCTTTCGGAAACACATCTACATATTCTTTCACAACAGGTACATCCTCTATTTGAACATTCCTTTCCTCATCCATAGTCATTTAATTCTCTTCCTCTACAATAATTTAATTTAGTTGAGCTACTGGGGGTGGATCTATATAAGAATTAGGTGGAGAAAATTCTGCTCTAAAGATAAGGTGTTCCTTATCATCATCATCAAGAATTGTAGCCTCTTTCTTCTTACAATAAATCTTCGCATCATGGTCCAAAAGCCAATACATAACGAGGATTATATAAAATTCAATCATATGCATGACGATGAGATCAGAAGATAAAGAACATTTATGTGCCTTAATGGGGACTGATTCACAAAACTTTGTTGCAATGATACTTCCCTTAGGAGTTTTAACTGACAACTCCCTTGTTAAATCAAATTGGAAATATCTAATTTTCTTAGCAAACTGGGAAGATATGAAACAATGTGATGATCCAGAATCAAATAATGCATTTCTTAAAATTGAGGAAACCATTAAATTATCTTCCACCAGGCCTTTCGGAGCTTTTACCTCAGCAGTAGTGATAACATAAGCTTGGCCTTGATCCCTTGTCTTTTTCTGAGGTAAGTTCCCCTGATTCTCAGGACATTCATTTGCATAATGTCCCATCTCCTTTCAATTGTAGCATTGGACATTGGTAGCTTCCTTCTTCCCCTTAAAATCACGAGCTTGGTGGCCTTTTTCACCACACTTGTAAAAGACTCCCGTTCCTTTTAAGCAAGTACCAGGGTATTTCTTCCCACATTTACTACAGGATGGATATTCAACTTTTCCTTTCGTCCCTTTATTTCCATTCCTAGATTGATCAGCAGATCTCTTCTTCTCTTTCTTTTCTTTAAAGTCATATGACGTAAAGAATTCCTTTTCTGTCTTGATAGCACATGAGACAATATCTTTGTACGACGAGAAGGATTGTGAGACTAATGCTCGATGGAGAAATGGTTTTAAACCATCAAAGAAATGATCAATCTTACTTCTTGGGTTATGTATATAATCTCCAGAATACCTTTCTAACCTTGTAAAGTTAGCCTCATACTTTGCGACATTCGCATCCTCGTTTTGTCTCAAACTCAGAAATTGCCTTTCCATATCTACTCGATGGTCACGAGGAAAGTATTTTTCTAAAAACAAATCTATGAACTCCCTCCATTCCATATTTGATACTTCATCATCTTCCTTTGTGTTTTGAATCAATGACCACCATTGATCAGCATCTCAAGTGAGGTGGTAAACTTTCATGATAACGTTTTCCCTTTCACTACTTCCCAAAGCCTAAAATATTTTATCTAGGGAACTTATCCATTGCTCAGCTACTAGTGGATTTTTACTCCAATTTAATGTTGGTGGTTGTTGCCTCATGAAGCGATCTAACATTGATCCTCCACGCTGCGGATCAGGGTGCTCCATACAGGTAAGGTTATTATTCATAACCTAAGTGAGTTTTCCCAGTATGGTGATTAGCTGATCAGCACCAGTTGTATCACCAGCTCTACTATAATTATCTTGAGTAGGAGGGAAATCCGTACATGTAGTGCGTGCATTGATACGGTTTCCATTTCTTCCACTAGGCACCATTTCTAAACAATGCCATAAACTAGATCAATTTATGAATCAAAATACATAATTTCATACTAATAAAACACTTAACATAAATTGAACTATTTATGGATATAATCCATAATCATAAAAATGTTTTCTTTGAGGAAGTATATACTCATAAACCCTTTCATAATGATTTGTAAAGAAAATGATAGTTATCCTAAGCATATCCCCTGAGAGTGTCGAAACCAAGAGTGCAGCAAGGCCCGTTGTCGTGCACCAGTTCCCGTTCGAGTCTAGCTCAAAGCGGTGTTTTCGGGTTTTACACCTAGGTACATTTGTGCCAGAGCCGCCTCTACCTGCTCATATCCAGACAGGGTTGTATTGCTCGGAAAACTCACAAAATCTCTACAATACCAAAATTCTAGGAAGTTCTTCTATACTAACCCTCAAAGTCCATATTAGGTCTATGTGCTCTAATCAAAGTTTATCTAAATCTAGCTTCCAAGGTTTGTACTAAACTTCCTCCAATACCAACTGTAACACCCCAACCCCAGTTACCCAGAGTCGGTGCATTATGACATAACATTGGCATGATCACAAGAAAGATCAAATCTCGAAAGACCGATTAGTTTAGTATCCTTGGAATAACTAGATACATTTATAAAGTTTACATTACATCATAAAATGAAAACTACAATAATATAGTCTCCATAGTCCACACTCTTATCCCCTCATACTATCCCTGCAGGTCATTCATAAATTACTTCTTCACATCCTGGGAAAAATAAAACATAGAAAACGGGTGAGATCAAATTCCTAGTAAGGATAACAATATAGCAGAAACTTTTATAAATAAGAATAAACATTTTAGACAATGTATAACTAAAATAGAAGCCTTTTAAACTTGAACTTCAACATAGTATAGAAAAAATAAAATGAAATAATTCCATTTACTTATTCACATGGATATTCTACTAATCGAATAATCACATGCAATATCAATAACCACTTTCATAATGATGGAATGCATAATGGAAGACTATCATAACCACATAGCCAAGGCCTCGTGCCAAGACTACAAATAAGATTTTTCCAAGGCCTTGTGCCAAGACATTAGTTTGTCTCATGAGACCTACCGATTCATCGAGCAGCTATAGCGGCTCCACTCGTCACATATTAAGTCTAATGCATTCCTCATAAGAACAGGTTTAAATATAACATAAACATTCGTATTAAAACTAGCATAAAAATGTCAATACTTTCTCCATAAACCAAGAATGGTTTAAAAATAACACATCCACAGTCAAACATATCACAAAACCTTCAATACAATATAGATGTTTTGTATCATAATAAATCAACTTCAAATATGCGTAAAATCCATCAAAGGATGTTGACATAGATGAAATCAAAACTCTTTTTAGAGAAATATCTCTTTCTATTTTGAAATCATCTAAGAGTCGTATATTTATAAAATAAAATATTTTCTTTGAAAATATTCTTATAAGATTGTAAGGGAAGATTCAATGATTTTATAACGGTAGAAAATAGACGCACCCGCCGTATAAGTTGAAAAAAACATTCTTACCTTAATTTTTTCGAAAAGGTTAAAAAGTACCTTGTTTGGAAAATGACTGAAAGATTCCTTTATAAAATTATTATAAAAGTAAAACAAGGGTATACATGACTTTAACCCATATTCTTTAAAATATTAAGAATGTTTTGAAATAAAGTTTTAAGAAACATGGATGTGGATGATAAAGAGGTCCCAGTAGATAATTACGTATAAACAACCTCGGATAATGAAGAGATTGTTAAATAAACCCTTACCTTGTACTTTTACTGGGTTGAGGGTAGGTTAAACTCCGGTATAATGGTGAAATAATTGTTATTAAATTATAAAATAATCATATACATTAATATGATATCATATATGATCTTTTAACATTTATTTGTTAATAATATATTAGTATTATCGTTGTTTTGGGTGTTAACTTACTAGTTTTCTTTTAAATTTTTTGTTATGTAAGACATGTTTTTCATGGATAGGTTACATCTTATTCATATCCAGAATGATATCAAGTCCTTAAACATTACTTTTAAATCATCAAATGATAATTATACTTGAATGGATACGATGGAGAATGAATCTCATCGCGTTCGTGGAGACGGTAGTCCGTACGTACGCACGAGCAACAATATCATTCTTTTGATATTTAAAAAATATATAATTGGATGGTATATCATATATATAGAATCATTATCATTTTATATTTATTATTTAAATGAATTACACATCATTATTATACCCATCCAAATAATGATTTATTGAATAACAATTACACCACGACGTGGAGACGGTAAGTCTTACGTATGCACGTATGGTGACATGTCATTCAAAGGATGGATAGAATACTGAATATGGTTGTACCATATTTATAATAATATTACAGTATATCGTAGATACTGGATTCATTATTTTATAATGGTAATAACAAAGAAAGAAGAAGTGGAAGAAGAAAGGAACGTGAAAAGGGGTGGTGAAAACATTACCTCTTCTTCGGGTTCTTCCTTTTGATTTGATCAAAATGGATCCTTAGGATGGATTTCTGACTAAAGGAAGGACTATAGGATGTATTGAGGGAAGTTTAGAGAGTATTTAGTCAGGTTTTGTCCGAAACAAAAGGCTTTTATGATGTGAATTAATGAGAAGGGGGAGTTCCCTTTTATAAGAGGGGTGAGGGGAACCTTTGGAAAAGCTAGAAATATTATTTTATAATAAATTAATATTCGGTTTATAATGGCTCCAAAGTAGATTATTTAAAGGTTAAGGTGGGTATGGGTCTAAAACAGCTCAACCAATAGAATTTAGACAGGTTTGGGTCATTATATTAACCTTATCTTTTAGTTTTAACTCTTAGTTAATTAGTTTGACACTTACCATGTCACTTTCTATTTTTATATTATATAGTTAATAAAATTACTATATACCTCCAAAATACCCCCAAGAAGTCCATTAATGATACACCAATATTGATATAAGTCTCTTGGATGAACCTTAGATTTTTATGTATTGAATATCAATTAATAATATAATATTTGTTTTAAAAACTCTATTTTGTCAATTTTGACACTATTTGGAAAATTTATTTTTGTGAAACTCATAACAGAATGATTACTTCAAAACAAGTTAATTAAATCATTCCTAAAATATAATATTTACTTATAAAATTAGTTTAATTCATAAAAAGTCTCAAATTACATTTATTTGGGTATTTATAATATCAATTATTTTAATTTTTCACTATTATGGTAAGTACTCCATCATCATTGTGTCATAAATAAATTAAATTATTTAATGTATAAAAATTATAAATAAAATATAATTATGTAGGAAATATTTTTAGATTTCTAATGAATATTTATAATCGAATTTATCTTATGTGTAACCCTATATTAAAAATGTTTTAGGAAATAAACTTTGATTTTAACTCTTTTAACTCTTCTTTGAATTAAATTATAATAAATGTCCTAATCTAATCCAAGTGGACCTAAATGATAATATTTTATTCCTAAGGTTATTTTTGGTCGAGATAAACTTGTCCAATAGAATTATGACATGTGTTAGGGTAATATTAATATAATGTTTACCCTTAATTACCCTATTTATTTTTAACCGTGGTAAATAAAAATAAAAAGTTATTATTCACCAAAAATTATTTTCATCTCATTGAACCACATTTTACTCCTTTATATTAACTGTGTCTCTCAGATTTTTTAAATTCCACTCACAGAAGTGGTAAAATTAATTTTTATGAAAAATTCGGTTTTTTTAACTACCACTTAGTGGTTTCACTATTCATCAAAAAATGATGTTTTTCAGAAAAGTACAAAAAATTCACCCTAGGCTAATTTCGATATTCCGAATCCAAAAATGAAGTCCATTTTGAAAAATAAAATTTATAAATTTCAAAAAGTGGGTATTACTATTCATAACGGCTAGTTTGATTGGTTGTGGTGTGTTAGAACTCGATGTTGCGTACAACACACGCTATTGCTTTATTCAAAGAGAAGCGTACCATAGAGGCTTGGGGTGTTACAATGAGAATTAGTCATCCCATGGATGGATACTGCTTAGATTATTTCAAGAAACATAGGTTCATGTCCACAAGAGATTTAGGATGTGTGTTAATTTGACACATGGTTTGACTGTTATGACCTAATGTGTCCGTTATTAGCTTAAAATTGGAAGTCAAAAAATGTCACTCACTAAAAACAAAGAAAACATGCTCAAATTTTATTGATAATTTAGGTAACAAATTTATAAGTGCTTTGTGACATGTAGGAATAGGTATCACATCAAACTGATACATGGCAAGATCGGTATAAGTTAAAGTGTGTGTTTCCAGTTTAAAATGACATTTTAATAAAAAAAAGTGATGTACTCAAAACTAATAAAAAACCTTCTAATTGTTTTGATACTTTATAAAAATGATCCATTAGTCATTTGAGATGTGTAGGAATCAGTTGTCCCACAATCTGATGCATGGTATGACCGGTATGACACTAAGTACATCTTTTTATTTAAAAATAACATCATTTTTAATAAAAAGGAAAACCTACCTACAAAAAACCAATCAAACAAGTTCATATTGTTTTGATACTGTAGAACAATGATCCATAAGTCATTTGAGATGTACAAGAATTGGTCGTACCTCAATCTGATGCACGATGTGACAGGTATGACTCCAAGTGCATATGTTTTTTAAAAATGGCATCAATTTTAATAAAAATGAAAATTGACCGACTCAAAACTGAAAAAATGCATTCAGATTATTTTGATACTTTAGGGAAATGATCCATATTTATATCAACATGAAAATAAACTAGAACCCATACATAGTTCTTAAAAATGTCTCGAATTTGAGTGCCATAAAAACTATTTCTTAAAAACATAACATTTTCACATTCAATTATTATTGACATAATTATAAACAGCATAAAACAAACACATTATATATATATATATCATAATATATAAATATTTATATTTAAAAATATAATAACATTTTTAATTAAATTGTTATTTTAGTGGAAATGTGATAGGCCCCCTGCCGCCTTTCAACTTAACTGAAAGGAGGCTGTGGGCTTGCGGCCTTTCAAACATATTTAATAAAAATTAACCTACATGCATTTAAAAAAATATAAAAAAACATAAAAAACTCATGAAATTGCGGACCTATGGACATCCATCCCTGAGGAATTGATGGCGAGGCATGGGAGGGAGGGACGCAGATCCCCCATTTATATAGTTGCATATCTGATTGGGAAATAGCATTTACCACCTCTTGTTTTACATTTTACCAGATGCCATGGGAAGTTTATGTGTTTGGAGGGTTTTTTGACTTGAGAGGAAATTTTATATATACATATATACTTGAAACTGAGTCATTATATGAATATATCCAGTTTAAGTGTTTGTATTTTAAGCACTTGATCATAAAGAAAAAGAAACTAAACTGATTTTTTTATTTACCTTCATACCAACAAAATTTTAATATATATACAACTTTATTTGATTATCAAGGTAAAATCATGGAGTAAAATTTTTGATGTTTAGTATGACTGATGATATTTGTTGCAAGATTTTATGTGTAAAAGGAATATTTTCTATGATGATATATCATATTTAGTTCATAAAATATGTTATCAACATAAAAAAAAATTGTCCATAATTCTTATATTTTGTGGTTGGCATAAAATGGAAAATCATATGATGGTCATATGAATTATTCATTGAACATTTTTATTTAAATTATGTGATTATTTGTATAAAAATGGTATGTGATCATTCATGAACATTTTATTGTGGTGGATTGAGATGGTGTTACCCAAGACATTTATTGTAAATCCAATCAAATATATATTGTTATAGTTAATACAAATTTTTTGGGAATCAAGATTTTGGAATCATGCATGTGTTTATTGTTTAGGTGTTTCTTACCTTCAAGTTTTATATTTTAAAACTTACAAATAGATTAATGTATACTCTATCTATGCAGTTTTTCATAAAAAAAAACAGTACCGAAAAAATAGGTTTTCGCAGCGCCACCCTTTAACAGCACTAAAAAAGTACTGATAAAGGGGGTACCTTTATCAGCACTTTTTTATAGTGCAGATAAAGGTACCACCTTTATCATCACTTTTTTTAGCACTGTTAAAGGGAATCCCTTTATCAGTGCCTTTTATAGTAACACTAATAAAGAGGGGTCTTTATCAATGCCTTTTTTACTAGTACAAATAAATAATATATATCAAAAAAATCATCAAAAATAATATATTAATATATATATATATATACATTTATATTGATATAAATATTATATATGTTTTTAAAATATGTTTTAGATAAGTATAAATAAACATTTAAACTTAATATATAAGATATTTAATGAAAATGGATTATAAAATATTTTAAAAAATATTATTAATTAATAATTTTTTAATTATTATCGATTAATAATCATTTAATAATAATTTGAAGACACAAAAAATCAAAATAATAAAAAAAGATCTAAAATAATTTGAAAATGTAACTCAAACATCAATCGACCATAACTTTTGATCCGAGTATCTGTTTGAGTTATACCACACATCAAATCGAGTACTTCGACGAGATTTAAAACCATGGTGACAAAAGAAATCCTCTATCACATTTTTCGAGGCCAAAAAAGGCCCAAAAGACCTCCAAAACTGAGTTTTTAGTCGGGGTACCTCAATTTTTTAACATTCGATGGATCTTCAGCCCCGTTTAAGTGGGTCTTTTCCCCTTTTTTAGTGGGGAATAAATTTTTTCTTAGGTATTACATTCATATTGACATTATGTCTTTGAAATATAATCATTTTTCACAATTTAATGTTATTTATAATCAAATATATAACAATATATACATGTTTTTTATATATTCACGCATAAAAATGTAACTTTATAAATAAATAATTAAACATATTTATATATAAAATATATTTCTCAACATATATGGCATATCAAAATACAAACTAATATCCATTTTATTTAAAATAAAAATATATTAATATTTATATACATATATAATGTGTGTGTGTGTATTAACAAAATGATATATATTATCTATATATTATAACATGTAAATATACATATTAATAAACAATATATATAAATATATATAAATATGTATAATTATATTTACATATACGCATATATATAATATATATACACGTGTAGGTATGTTGTATATATGTATTTATTTATTTATTTATGTATACACACAATGAAGATATTTTTTAAATGTATTTAAAACTAATATTATAAAAATATATTAATATACGAATAAATATACAGATAAAAATTATATCTATATATATACAAATATATATTAATATACGAATAAATAAATAAATAAATATATATTACTATAACTAATTATATATATATATTAATATAGGAATAAATATATCTAAGTATATATATATATATATATAACATTTAATGGAGTAAAAAACAAGATGAATGAGTGGTAAAGGTGTAGGCACGCAAGGGAGAGGTCTCAGGTTTGAATCCAAGAAGATGCATGGGTGTGTGGGCAGGTGCAGGGGGGTCTAACGATGTTAAAGGGTAGGGTTTGTGCGCTTAGCACTGTTAAAGGGGTGGTGGGCGCATAATGGGGTGGGGATTCCTAGTTTAAGCACTGTTAAAAGGGGGACACTTCGATTTATTGAAATTGTTTTAATTTTTTTTAATTTTTTTTACTTTTATCAGTGCTTTTAAAAATGCGTTGATAAAATGGGTCTTTTATCAACGCTAAAAAAACTATGATAAAAGGGGCCTTTATTAGTTCTTTTTTAACACTGATAAAAGGTACCCCTTTTAATAGTACCTTGATTATTAGTGTTTTTTTAGTGATGATAAAGGATTTTTTTAGCGTTGATAAAACCATGTTTTGTAGTAGTGAAATTTATAATATAATGTAAATTTGATAAAAACCAGCAACAGTGCATTTTGGATTATAGTTGTAATTTTTTTATATAAAAATACACTAAAACTTGTCAGTTTTGGATATTATGAAACATAAAATTAACTCTATAATGATAGTTTTTTATTAGTAAGTAAAACATAATCTGAAACCCACACATGATCCCACCATACAATTCATCCTAAATAACAATAAAAAAGAATCAAACTCTATATTATAATACTCTTTTTATAGGTTCAAATTCTATACCATTCAAATGTTACAAATCTTGTGGTTCAAAGCCATCAAACTGAAGGAATATAGACTTTGGTAATATAAAGCTATTAATATAACTATATTTATATTATAATATTGGATTCCACTGCTAGTCTTTCCCTAGAATCTAGATCTTACTTACATTATTGACCATATTCTATGATGTCATTAGGTGAAGAAATAAAAATATTTAATCACTTAATTGACATAGTACTTATGAATATGTGATCCCATTAATATGGATAGTATATTAGTTAATTGGATTTTTATAGGTTTACAGTATTAAATCCCAAATCCTGATTAATATTTGAATAACATTACTATATTAAATTCTAAATCCTGATTATATTTGAATATAGTTGGGATGATAGTATTAAAGTATCCTAATCCAGTTAAATCAATTATTATTAATTTATTAACTAAATGTTTTTAAACAATGGTAAAATTATATTATTTATTTATTTATTTTGTGTTTAATTCATGTTATATTTTTAAATGGGTATCTAATGAAGAACATGTAACACTACTATGGATATCATGCATGATATTAAGCGCTACCCTTTATCAACATTTAAACAATGCACTGATAAAGGACATTCATTTATCATCATTAGTTAAAATCACTGATTAACACACCTTTCTCATCGCTTTTTTAACACTGATAAATATCACTATTATCAGCATTTTTTATCACCGATAAAAAGGTATTTATTAAAATTGGGTTTTCAAGATAAAATCATGTTTGAAGTTTCCATGAGAAATTCATCCTTTTATTATTATGAAAGTTATATTTTATATTGGGTCTTGTGTTGCAAGACTTTTTGTTGGATTGTAATGATGTTGAGCCTCCATTTGTGCATAGCATTGGGCTACCGTTGGCTAGCTACATCTGGGCCTGTTGGGCCTCATGTTCGATAGACCATGTGCAAGTGTGTCCTTTTGGTGGGGTGTTTTGTGGTTGGATCCCCATGATCCCTTTTCTTTTCTCCTATCCATTCATCTCCATGATTAGACAACTTTGGATTGAGCCTTTTGTGTTATCTCGATGACCTGCATCCTATGTCTGGATTCCAGTTGCCAAAAATTGAATGTCCCAGCTATTTTTCTCACCTACTTCACTAGCTTCATTTTTGAACCACCCAACTTCCCTCATTCATCCATGTGTTCCCCTCATCGGCCATTGTAGACACTAACTTCATGCCTTGCCTTTATTATTCTTTCTCCATCGCTTTATTTCATCATTTATTTCCTTTTCATCTCTTGTGACTTTTGATCACAGTTATGTATTCCATGGAAGAGAAAGCTCGAGAGGGAGGAGCTTTAGTGCTCCTTGTCTGTGGCCACGCACTCCTTGTTCTATTGACCCCCTCCAGTGGAGTGTTCATAATGCACATATAATGTTCAACTCTGACATCCTCAAGAAGTCCAAACCATGGTCTCATTTTTTATTTTCTTTAACTACCACTTCTTGGGTTATTGGTGTAAGGCCGAGTTTGTAATGTTGTCTTTGTCTATTGTGTCAGTTCTATATTTTATCTTCTTTCCTTTACCAGTTGGTTTTGGGGTTTCCTACATGATTTCAGGTATTTCAAGAGAGTTTGTTACTATCTTTGGGCTTGGATTCACCGATGTCTCGTTCAGTGACAAGGTCCCTATGATCTGATAGCTCATGTGGTTTGCGTGTGTTGTCTCTCGAAATTTATCTTATATGTTTTATGTTTTTAATTTCATTTCATTTTCATAATAATAAATCTTGGGGTGGTTCTCTTTCTATGTAGTAGGATCAAACTGGTCCAAATCACATAAATCTATTGTGTTCTTTACTTTTTCTCATTTCTTTTATTGTATTTTCACTTAAACCTACTTTCTTTTCTTTCTTATTTACTTATAATTTTCAAATTTTTTAATTCTAAATATTAGTTTATATTTACACATTAAGTCTAGTCTGGGATTTCATTCTGGACACCCTCACCCCCACATAATAATTGGTATCAGATCCTTTATTTTGAGTTAGCGATGACTTATGTTAAGCTAGAAGTTGAGAATTTCAATGGAGAAAATGATTTTAACCTATATAGATTTAAGATGAGGATGCCACTTTCCCACAATGTATTCAAAAATGATCTCTTAGGTCCTAATAATATTTTAGTTATTCTTTTTATTTACAGAAAATCATCTACCACCTATATTGATATTTACCACAATATTCTTAATAAATTCCACTTTATGTTGTTCCTAATATAAGGTTATTAGGTCTTATATGAAGTCGTTCATGAGACTAAAACTAAGTCTATATTGTTTAAAATGAAAATATGTATATGTATAAGTCTCATCTCGATCATTTATAAAATAAAAAGTGACTTTATACATTTAAGATGAACTCTAGTTCCTCTTTTTGTATTCATCTTGATTATTTTAATAAATTGTTGCTTGAATTAGATGATATGGATGATAAAATAATTGATGAAGATCATGCCATTGACTTATTGACTTCCCTTGACGATTCTTTAAATTATTTTAAGGATTTTGTGATGTATAGTAGAGAATAGATCACCCTAAGAGAGGATTTTTTAAGGGAAAGAGATTTAATTATAGGATCAAAGATAAAAAAGTTCAAGTGATGACAACCAAAATGAAAAATCATCCTACCAAACATGCAACTCCCCAGAAAGGCCATGGGTTTCTAATGGGTGATCAAACCTATTTCCCTCTATTTTGGTGAAATATAAGAAACAATAAATGAAATTTTTTTTAAGGAATAAGATCTTCATGACCAAAAAACCAAATGGTTGAAGACCACTTTCCGTTTAAAAGATAGCATTAAAAATGGTGAGGTAATAATTACAAGATGATAGAGTTTAATCCTATTTCAATAAATGGTTTTAATATGACAATTATAGCTTTGGATTCTTCCACTAGTGGATTCATGGTAGTAGAAAAGGAATTTTATCCTGGTGCAACAATAGAGCAGAGAGAATCCCAAACAATCACACCCACACTGGTTGTGCATCCATTAGAAAGAGATGTGTCCACATTAATATTTAAAAATATTGTTAGAGAAGAGTTCCAAAAACCTGAACCAAGTCATGTGGTTGGGATTTCATGTTGCATATGGTTGTTTTTCCATATGTCCAGCCATGAAGCATCCTGATAAATCCATAAAAATATTCATCTTTCCAACTTATTAAAATTGAATTCATTTTGTCTAACCCAGATCACCCAAGACACTTTGCATAAATAATTCACCATCTTTGTTTGGATTGAGGAATCCCAATTTATCAGTAATTCTACTAAACCATGATTCATATCCAAAATATTGTCAATGTTCATATTCCAAGAATTTTATACATCCCTGGACCCAGGGAAATTGATAATAGCATGTGGGGATGATTCAGATGCATCCATTTAATGAGGGTAGATCGATCCATCAGTTTTTTGGTGAAACATGAGGAACACCTTTGATGGGAGAATTCTGATGCAAGACTACCATAAAAAACAAACCTTGGGTGTAATAGATAGGTTTAGAGGAATTCCACATCTCACCATCCTCCATGACCATCATTTCATGTTCCAATTTCTAACCATATTTAACTGACTAAGTGTTGGAACCTCCATTACTCCAGTAAAGTCAATATAATCCCAAATCCCTTATGCAAGGGATACTGAGGATGATAACCATGTCTTTCTCGATGAACTAGGACACTACCTTTGCAGTGCACCAACCATTACATGCCTCATTAAATTGGGAATGAGCCATTATATCTTCCAAGCTAGGGATCGTAGGGGAGGTCACATTAAATCCTCCACTCTCAACCAACCATGGGTCCTTCCAACCCTAATAGAGACCCCATCCTCAAATCCCTAATAAACCCCCCTATTCAACAATTCCCATGAACCCTGCATGATTATCCATAAAATTATAGGGTGGGTTCCTAAGGATGCTTGATTAATGCCCAAGTGGGGGAAATATTTTTCGCAAATAATCCTAACAAATAGAGAATCAAAATGTTTCATGAACAATTAACCATTGTTTTCAAGAAGTGAATCATTAAATTTACTTATATCTTGGAATCCCATTATGCCTCAAGCTTTAGGGAGGCTGATCTTGACCCAGGCTATCCAATGGATTTTATTTCTTCCATTATTAATTCCCCACTATAAATTATCAAGGAGAAAGTTGATTTGGTCAAAAATAATGTTACGGGGTTTAAATGGGGATATAATGAAACTCCGGATTGACTAGAACATAGATTTGATAAGAGTTTCCTTGCATTCATTATGAATACTTTTAATAGTCCAACCTTGAATATTTTTTGTCACTTTATATAGGATACCTTAAAAACCTCTTTTTTTAGTTTCCAAAAATAGTGGGGTGCCCCAAATATTTATGATGTTTATCAACCATTAATATTCCCAAAGAATTGTTTAAGTCATCCCCCCAGATCGAAGGGACACCCAAACTGAAATATATTTTAGATTACAGAGATTAATTGAATACCCAAATGTTATCTCGTATATGCAGATAAAATGACCAATAAAAACACATTATTCAAAAGTATACCTTAAAAAAAGAAAACTATCATTAGAAAAAAGGAGGTGAGAAATTGGGGTATCCAGATAGAAAATCTATATTCCATTAATAATATTATCATTATATACCGATGAAATAATATTAGAGAAATCATAAACCACCATAATAAATAAGAAAAGAGAGAGAGGATCCCTATGAAGAAGACCCATAGTGGGGTAAAAGCTCTGATTGAGGCCACTATTGATTTTAATCATGAAAGAAACAGAAGTGGAACATTTCATAATAAACTCAATAAATTTAGAAAAAAATTCTATTTGCTTATAAAAACTTTATAAAGGACCATTCCACTCTATCATAGGGTTTTTTCACATATATTTTCCATGAAATAACACATATTTTAGCTATAGAGAATGTTTTCATGGAATGAAAAATTTCATGAGAAATAATGGAATTATAAAAAATAAACCTCTTGGGAAAAAAGAAATTGGATTCTCATATATAATGGTATTTAACCAAACTCAAAAACAATTAACAAATATATTTATGAATATTTTATAGGAAACATTACATAAATTGATGGTTCTGATGTTCGAGACCAAATAGGGTATTCTAATCTTTGAAATATGGGTAATAAAAGTTTTATTGATGGAACACAAATTATCTTTACCCATCCAATGATGTTTAATAAGACACAAAATATCATGCCCCACAATATACCAGTATTTTTTGAAAATCAGGGAATGAAAACAATTAGGGACCGATACATTGGTAGAGTGGATTTTTTTGAGAGCCATCAGAATTACATTATCAATAATGTCATGGGTAAGCTGGTGATTCATATAATTTGTTATCATTGTATTAATGTATGAATAAATATTAGAGAAAACGATAGACTCCACTACTATATACAACTCCTATAAAAAATAATAAAAATTATTTTGGATACCATTTTATTTACAAACAGATGTACTATTTGTGGTGGTGAGGCAGGAGATGAAATTATTTCATTGTCTCACAGAGGATTTCTCATGGATGTAATGAGTATTAGAGTCACCTTCTTTGACATGTATTTAATGAGAATGAAAGTACCAAAATCTATCCTTTATCCTAATATTTGTATCCATATTAGCTTCAAGAATCAAAATTCTAGATATAACCACATCTAAATATGGAAAAGAGTACAACACATTCAAACCCCTTTTGATTTAATCACATTTAACATCGGGTAGGTGAAACTTATTATTACATCATCATTTTAGATTAGAGGCTACAAGATGAATTTTATTTTATTTATCTGGGCTCCCATCATCCAAGATAATAAAATAACCTCTTCATAATCCCTTTCCTTGGTCCAAAAAAATTTGAACCTAAAGTCTTTCTTAGGCCAGGGTCTTTACCAGCTAGGGGAGGTGTTGATGAGAATAGGGTAGTGATTTGTTGTGGTGGGGATGATATGAGAAACTTGGAACAAATTGAAGAGATTATTCCATTCATTCTATCCAATAAATCTATCTAGACATTCTGGAATATGGGTACTCTTAAACTTCCCATGAAACCATGTGCAGGGGTTGCCTGAGTATCCTAGGATGAATAAACCCACAATATGTATGTCCTGCAAGAAATCCATCATTGATTCATATGGATTTATGGAACCCCTTATCTTCTCATTTTGGAACATAATCTCACTGAAATCTACACTAATAAATATAGGTCTAGATAAGCACTCTTGTAAGGACATGAGAATCTTCCAAGAATTCCATTTTCCTCTAAGAGAGAGCTATCCATGAAAACTAATGAAATCCTAGATGGGGACATATAACTGATGGATATAGGATGAAATATAATTCAAGGATAAGTATTAAACCCTGAAATCCACCTCCTCCTTCCAAAGTATACAAAGGGCACTCAAGTAAACTTTTCGAGCAATAGGAAGACATCCAAAAACCCTACATTATTTGAAACTCTGATTTTTTAGATTTTTTGTCCTAGGACCTACTGTTTTTTACTTTGATTACATGAATATTGGAGAATTTGAATATTAATAAAATATCGTACAACATATCATTCATTATTATTCATTAAATTAATGTTGTAATTTCCTAGAGTTTATATTGTATTGATAAGGTCGTAGGAGTTCCCTACTATGATGAGAACCTTGAAATTCCATGATTATATTCTTAAATATAGTTTTACACTTGGATAACATATATGATAGGGTACATAGTTTGTATAAAAATAGGTGGTAGTACTCTTAAGTGGGTGATTATTCTTCTCATGAAGTCTTCAATTGGTAATGTCCAAGATGGGAGATTATGAGAACAGACCCTCCAGTAGGAATTCTGTATGTTTTGGTATCATCAGATATTCCAATCTGTGAGAATGTATAATTTTCCATCGACTTTAAGACTATTATTAATGTGTGTTAAGACTCACGCACTTAGATGTATTTTTTAAACCATGATGATGAGAGTTCAAAGAGAAGTTGGATATGGTGGGTGCATCATGAGTGACATTTTATTAAGGAATAAGTGAAGGAAGTGTTTGTAAATTCCATATTTATGTAAGTTTATATCTTATCACTTTTATTTGAATACAACTTCACATTAAATTCCATTATTATGGTGTAGTGACATGTTTATTTTATATATTCATTGAATGAAATATTGAGAACATTGGTAGATGACATAGATGTGCACCCTACTTGATGAGATATTGAGATAAATGGATTATATTATACAGTGAGCATTCATATATGGTTGTCATTGTTTGGACACTGTGTTGTTTATCATGGGTTTCTTGACCCATTAGAAGACAATAATCTTGGACTTTAGGTGATCCCACCTAATGAAAATGAGAAATAATCCTAGAGGGTCACACAATAAGTTCTACCGTTCATCTCAATTAAATTCAATTTGAATTTAATTAATAGAATAGATATTATTATCAAGACTGAGAAATAATTTTAATCAAGTTTTATTGACCGTATAAATTAAATAAATATTTATTCACCAGATTTTGAATAAAATATATTTACTTGTTTTATTGAATATTTAATAAATATTTATTTGTTAGTTTGTGGATAGAATATTTAATTATGAATAAAGTATTTATTCATGTATTCAATAAATTTTGAGGATTTCAAATGGAGAAAGACCGTATCTAATGAAAAATATTAATTTACAAGCTAGTTAAACATTATTTTTTATTGAATAAGTTAGCATATACTCCATAAAATAATAATAATAATAATACTATTATTTGGTCATGGGGTTAAATAAACATTATTATTTTATTTATGGGATGACATTCAATTAAATAATATATTAACCTAAACCCTTGCTCTATAAATAGATGTTTATGTCTATTGTGTAAGGTTAAATGAAAATTGAGAATAGAGAAATATTGCACAAAATAGACCTCTCTCTTTCTCTCTCTATTGAACATCTCATGTCTTCCTCACAAGAATGAGAATAAATATTTCAAGCTTGAAGGATCTTAGAGTGATCAAGAAGAACAATGCAAGATGATTTATTCATTTTTCTTGTACCCATAAATAAATTGGCGTTTCTTGGAGTCAAAAGTAGCTTGTGTGGATCAATGGTGGAGGGATTCTACACTTGGATAATCCTAATGAAATGAAGGTAATATCAAAAGGGTCTACATATGATCAACATCATATTTGAAGAAAGGTCTTTGATGAGGTAATTTATTATTTAAATCTAAATAAAATAATTGTAAATTTAACATGTAAGATACTCTATTGGGGTTTTAATAATCTCTAAATGAAAATATATTTTAAATTAACACTCACCAAAGGAACTTTCAATTCACCCAAAACTAACACAATAATGTCCTTTCTTTACAACTAGGTTTTGGATAGGAAACCCATATCAATGAAACATTTAGTACATTGGTGATGGAGCATCCAAACATTCCATGGGTCTTCAAACCCTAAATAGTTCCAACTATGGATTTTCATTGAGATGTGTGGGGAAAGTTCATTTTAGCCTCCTCTTTTGAGTATTCAAGGGGAAATCCTTCACCACTTTCCACTTTTTTAATATCATTCCTTACCCTATAGATCTTCCATACATATTTTTGAGATACTAGTCTCGACGATGAATCTGTTAGTACCATTTTATCCTCTCCCTTTTATCATATATTTCTATATATTTTTAGGATTGGGAATTTAAAATTCATTAGGAACATATCCTATTAAGGGGGATTCATGGAAGGTTCAAGCTTCAGGGGGTGTTCTGATCTGCTGGGTCATAGAAGATCCATTTTGGACTGAAGTGGGGGGGGTTAATATTTCTATCAAAGAATGGGGTATTTTTTTAGGGGGATATCCATTTTTATAGTAAATATTTCTTAGGGTTCATGGGCATTCTCAGTTTCAGAAAAAAAAATCATATATCTTTCCACTCCACACCCTTTGATCTCACTTGATCACAATGGTCTGTATGAAATATTAGTGGTCCCAAAAGAATGAATTTATTTTTATTAGGGTTATATTGCACACATATGGCCTTATTGAATTCACATTTTAATTATACAGTTTTAACATGTCCCTGTTAATGTGGGGACAAGATCCATTTTAACAAAAATAAAATGTTAACAACTTGATTCACCCCTACCCTCTAAGGATGTCCTGGGGTATAATATAATGTATGGAGATATTGGATGTTACCTTTAATAATGTAAAATAGACACCTGAATCATTGGATGTGTTTGAAGGGAATACAATTAAACAATAAAGGATCCAATCATCCTTAGAACTCACATTTCGGAATATTTTAACAGGTTTATGGGACCCAAATTCTTGATGAATTTTTTTGGTAATATATTGAAAAATGGGGGTAACATTTTCAATACATGGAATATTAGTATCCTTTTCCTATAGGTTTTTTTCTCTAACATATAAATGGGTCCTACTTAATTTTCAATATAATTATGTGTTAGTTCATAATATTTTACAATGGATACAAGTGAGGGGGTGAATTGTTGTTTAAAAATTAAACTAACATAAAAACCCAAAACCTATTTTGTTAAAAAGATCAAACTCATCAATCATCATATGATCATAGTATATGTATCGGATCCAAAATTTATCTGATAAATTAGAGTTATTAATCGGGCTCACAAATAGTATGATAAAATAGATATTTGAAATATTTATTAAAACAAACTTTCCAATATAAATTTCACAAAAGAATATAAAACTTATTGAAAAAAGTAATATGACATATTATAATAATGTAATAATGGATTAAAATCATTATAATAGAATATTACACACTTTAACCTAAAGAGTTAAGGAATTAATAAATCCTAACTTAAGATATCCATAGTTTTCAACCTAACTATAAAGGTGCATCTTTTCAGACTAGTAAAGACCTCGATATGATGATTGGAATAAATCTATCTTCTAAAACACTGATGGACCTTGATATAATTATCAGTGTCAGCTCTATCTTCCAAAACCATTGAATCCCTTAATTATCCTGATCAGTATCACCTATCTTCATATCATTGGAATCCATCGATCTAAAGATTGATCAAAAAAATAAAATAGAAAAGAAAAATATCTCTATGGATTTTACAATTCCTCAATCAGAATCCTTAGAAAAAGATCTCTAAAATCTTAAAAAATTATAAAAACAAGATGACCAGGAAGAGAAATCTTTATACATGTTGAGTTGAAAAAGAATCCGCTCCCAGATCCCTGAATGCACTCCAATTTATAAGCATCCTTCCAATGGTCATATTTTCCATGAATTAGTTGGCTTTAATGTCCTTAGATATTATTCACATGACAGCTTAGAAAAAAATTTTCCATGTGATGTTGTTTTGATAGAACCATTACAATGTTGTAACAAATTCTTTCTGATAGAAACAATTCCAATAGTCTGACTACAAATCTTTTTCAGCCCAATGGACTTTATTATTTTTCAGTATGATGAACTAAACTATGGTCAGTCCAATGGATCTAAACTATGGTTATTCTGATGGATATGACTTTGATCAGTCCAATGGAAAAAACATCAGTCAAACCAATGGATAAGAGACTAGTCAGTCTGATGAATCAGACATAAAAAATATATAATGTTTATATTCATTTATATAAGAACTATTTCTATGTTCGGTAGAAAAATATTTTTTCTATAAAAAATATTCTAAAATACTTGGGACATATAAATTTAGTAAAATAAGGTTTTAAAAAAGTGTTTGTGGTTTTCAAAACTAAGGAAAGGAAAAGTAGATAGTATAAACTTACGACTCAAAATTATCTCCCTTTTTGGAAATAATAAAGCAAAATAATTATAATTAAAAACTATTAACATTGAAAAACATACAACCCTTTGTACATTTATGAAATTCAAAGAAATTATTTATTAAAAAAATCTTCCCTTTTCTATCTTAACTCCCATGCATTAATAAATTGTTTTTTTCAAAAATCTTCATCTAATAATAAATATTTTTTACTTTGGATTCTCCCCCATAAAAAATTTTCTCCCTTAGATAATTTCACCCTTCTAAATAACTTCTCCTCATTAAAAAATTTATCCCCCTTTTTGATTTGAAAAAATAAATATGGAAAGTAACATATTTTCCTGAAATATTAGAATATATAATATGAAACACTTATGTTGGAATAAATATTCATCCAAAATAAAAGGAAGAACATTCATCCAATTAAATTGTAAAAATCTCAAACAAAATATATTTGGGGAATAAATTATTAAAATAGTATATAATTCAAAAAGTTTTGTTTATAAATACATCAATATTTCATAGAAAGAATTTTCATTCCTTCTTGTAAAACTTCTTAAAAAATGGATTTAATATTCCTCAAATCATATTGATTCATCTCAGATTCTACTACTATAGATTCAAAATTGGCTATATTCTCCTCCATTACATGGAACTTTTGATTCTCTACCTTCAAACTAATAACCTCCTATTCATGAAAACTGGTCTTTTTGTTATCTTCCTTTAGTCTCTGAAACTCTTATTCAAAATATAAGATTATGATATAATCTTATTTCATATTATGAATTACATCTTTCATTTTGGAAATTTCTTGATTCCTAGAATCTGATAAATCCTAGAACTATTCAACAAACTTCAAACTATCATAAACATCAGATGATAACTTTTCAAAAGAATTATCTACATCAAAATATACTTTTTTAATTTCCACAAACTAATCATCATGATATTTCATGTCTCCGTATAATTTTCTCAGCCAATTTACCATATTATTAAAACTTATTTTACATGCCTTTGATTTGACTTTGAAACACTTTATGCTAGCCTCATTATGGACAATTGATTCATTTAATTATTTTAAAGACTCTGATTTCTCATTCAGACTATTCTGAATCTACTTGCACTAGGATTCAATGTTTGGTACATTTGGACTTGAATCTGTAATCTATTTTAAGGTTTGAAAAATATAATTAATCCTTTTCTGATATTCAGAAACTGATCATTATGATTAATCTGATGAAACTTCTAAAGCATGTTGGCGATATGGTCCAACATTTGTCTTTTCTTTTCTTTCAACATTTTCTTCCTCTGAATCATTCACTAAATCAACCACTTTATTGGTATCTACATTTTCTAATATTTTTATATGAGAACTTTTAACATATTTTTCCTCATGTGATGATGATATTTCATCCAAAAAACATCTAAAACTAGATTCTTGATATAGTGATTCAATAAGTAAGTAGAAGATAAAAATGAATATAATAAGATTTATTCTTATTTCCCTACTTCTTCTCCTTCTCCTCTATATTATTATTCTTTTATTTCTTTCTCTATCTATGTTGAAATTATTAAAACACCTTTTTTATACTTTTGAACATATTTTTTAACTCTTTTTTCACTGAATTATTAACTGATTTTGGAACCGATTTCTGAACTAAATTTTTCAACTGGGTCTTAAACATTGAATTCTTTACCCTTTCCCTTGTCTACAAAATCGAGAATAACTGATGTTTCAAAAAACTCTAAATTGGAATTTGTTAGTTTTTTAAATCCTGGAATAGGTTGAACTACTAATAATGGTGAAATTGAAAATGGTTTACTTGTTTATTCTTATTCTACTCCTTTAAGAATGTTTTCCATCATTATTACTTCAACTTTTATTTTCTTCTTCTTCTTCTTATTCTCTGTTTCTTTCATTACGTCTAATATTTTTATATTTAAATCTAAAACCTTATATCTATAAAATACAAGATATAGTTCCCTTTTATTTTTCTAAACCTTAAAATCCATCAATTTCTTAACGTCCTTGTAACACCCTGCCCCTACCTCATTGTCTTGAGGAGGTAGTGAGGGTTACATGGCCTTAAGCAACATCCCCAAGGCTCCAAAGGCTGGAAATAAATGTCGAAGGGTTTCAATTACTAGTGGGGGATGATTTACCATTTAATAAATAAGACCATAAACCAATCATTAACTATATGATGCATGAAAAAATGAAAGACCAATAAACAACTTCATTCATGTTTAACCACATCATAGTAAACAGTGGAAAGATAACTACAAGACTTCAAGACGACAACCCAACTCCATGCTCCACAAGCTCCAAGCTCCAACATCACAAACCAGCCCAAGAGTCATGAAGTAGTGCTATAAACATGTGAAACTTTACCTTTGCCAATATCCCGTTATATGACATCTGTGAAATCATCATCGTTCCAAAGAAGGGTTTGAGTAATGAAACTCAGCAGATTTTCCCCGATGACTTCCCAACCCATGCCTCTAGGATAAAACTTGTTAGTACATTTATATAAAACAATTTATATAAAAGAATTCCAAAATTGTTCACAATATAGCAAGTTCCATGTCAAATATATTTTCCAACAAAAACTATTTTCCAACAAAAACAACCAAGAAAAGTTTCCCAATCAAATTCACATTTCCATTTTGGCAGTTTCACTCCATTTCATAAATCCACACAACCAACCATTTCACAACCCGTGAAAATCTACTATGCATGCATCGTTATGATAGTTCCATACTCATGAGAGGTCCCTCGTCGATCTACCAAGTCATCACAAGGTAATTATTCCCCATGTTCCATTACACTGTTGGAACTGATCACAAGGTCATATTTCAACCAAGCCTCGTAAATGCAATATGAACACACACACCAAGTATGCCCAAAAACCACACCATTTCAACCATGCCAAAACCATTTCAATAAAACACCCTTTTATTGAAAACCTTTTTCCCACAAACCATTTTCCAAATCCAACAAGGCCATATTTAAAAATCACCATTTTAAAATCAAGAAACCAAACACTTTGCACAAACAATTCTTTCAATTTCCACAATTCCATCAAAACCCATAAATCATCACTAAAGATATTTATAACATTCTTAGAACCACAATTTCACAATTTAAAACCATGAAATTTAAATTAATTTGAACTAAGACTTCAAGTTCTAAGAAAGAGGAATCGAGAGTGAAGCCACCTACTTCAACAAAAAGGTGAAACCAAGAAACAGATGAAGAATGCTCAAGGACACCCGGTCAAAACTCTGAAAACCCGCCTTAGATCTATTCTCCTAACACAACCAAGATCAAATCTCATTATATTTGGCATCCACACACTTCGATCTACCCATAACGGGCATAGATCTAAGAAACTGAGAGAAGATGAGAAGTAGATCTAAGTATATCTAATAAAACGATCAAGAACGATCACATACCTTAAGAATCCGGCTTCGATTTTCCAAGAGAAGCCTTCATATTGCCTCCAGAACGCTTGGGAGAATTATTCCAACCTTCAAGGGAGAGTAATACTGAGTTAGGTCCGCTTAGGAGCTTTAAACAAGGCAATTAAAGTAAAAACGAGTTAGATCCATAGTTTTAGGATCTAACTTTAAGTGACTACACAGTTAGTCCACATGGTTTGACAAACCGTGCACTAACCGTGCGTTAGCTTCTGCCTCAGCTAGTCTTCATGCAGAGCCTCATCGCACGATTTCCCTTAACCATGCACCGACCGTGTGAAAGCCACTTCCTCCCTAGTCAGACACGCACAGTTTGGCCGCACGGTTTGACAAACTGTGTGCTGCCCGTGCGCCTTCCCCTTTGCTTCAAACTTCACTCCAGGATCTCCCGAGTATCCCAAACGTCACCCTTAACTTTTTAAAACCAAGAAAAGCATTAAGTAAGGGTTACATACCAGAAATTGGGGGTACTATATTCTCCCCACCATTTTCCTTTTCGTCCTTGGAAAGTAGAAAACCAATGCTTGTCTGAAAGATTTCTGGCCACTGCTCTCTCATTTCTTTCTCACGTACCCAAGTCTCTTCCTAAATCGGACCATGTTTCCACAAAACACACACTAGACCAATGATTTTTCCATGAAAGACTTTATCCTGCCTATCCACAATACGCACCGGGATATATACCAATGAAGCATCCGGCTCTAGGTCAATGTGATCCCATCTAATCACATGGTCAGGATCTGGTTGATACTTATTTAACTGAGATACATGGAACACATTGTGCACCGAACTGAACTATGGTGGTAATGCCAACCAATATGCCACCTCTCCAACCAGTTACAGTATCTCAAAAGGGCCTATATATCGAGGAAATAATTTTCCATGTTTCCCAAAACAACGATGTCCAAGTCTTGGGGAGATCCTCAAGAAGACATGATCAATCACAACAAACTCCAAAGGTATGAGACGGTGATCTGAATAATATTTCTGACAACTTTGAGCCGTCTCCATCCTCTTTCTAATCAAATAAATCTTCTCCATTGATTCTTGGACAAGGCTTGGCCCAACTAGTGAAGTTTCACCAGTTTCCACCTAGCATAGTGGAGAACGACAAGGACGCCCATACAATGCTTCAAACAGAGCCATGTGTATTGAGGCCTGATAACTATTATTGTAAGAGTAATCCACTAAGGGTATATGATCCTCCCATGAGCCACCAAAATCCATTACACAAGCCCGCAACATGTCTTCCAATGTTTGTATCATCCACTCAGATTTCCCATCCGTCTGAGGATGATACGATGTGCTCATAGTCAACTGAGTCCTAAGGGCTTGTTGTAAGGATTTCCAGAAACTAGATGTGAACCTCAGATCTCTATCTGAGACAATAGACACTGGTACACCATGTCACTTTACCACTTCTCGTATATAGATTTTTTAATGATCTTCCACCGTATGGGTTTCACGAATTGGGATGAAATGGGCCGACTTGGTTAGACGATCCACTATCACCCAAATGGCATCGTGTTTCCGGACTGTTCTTAGAAGTCCTGTAACAAAATCCATTGTTATTTGCTCCCATTTCCTCACTAGGATAGGTAAAGACTGTAACATACCATCTTATCTCTGATGCTCTGCTTTAACCTGCTGACAAGTTAAGCATCACGAGACTAATTCGGCCACCTTCCTTTTCATGCCGCTCCACCAATAATGTGCCTGTAGTGCCTTATACATCTTCTGTGTACCCGGATGTACATCCCATCTTGAATGGTGGTAAACATGAAGGAGTTTTTCCTGAAAAAACATGGGTACAACCATTCGATTTCTAAAGCACAAGACTGAACTCCCATCCATCTTCCATCCCTCAATGGTCTCCCCACCATTGAGTTTTGAACTCAATGCAATACAGTCTACATCAGATTCCTGTGCCTCTTTTAATATCTCTACCAAATTAAGAACAAGAGCAACTGGAAAGAAAACCGCAACATCACCTCGGTCTTCATATTCCACATCCATGTCGGCTAACACCAACATAAACTACCATTCATCTGAAGCTTCCTTTTCCAACTGAGCATACAACCTCCTGCTTAATGCATCTGCCACTGAATTGCCCTTACCTGGTGTATACATCAAGTCAAAGACAAACATTTGAAGGTACTCCATCCATCTCCTCTGCCTCATATTCAAATATCACTGTGAGAAAATGTGTTTCAATCTTTTATGATCCATAAACACAGTGAACTTCTCACCAAAGAGATAATGATGCCGAGTCTTCAAGGCATGGACAACTGCAGCTAACTCCAAATCGTGTGTTGGGTAATTCTTCTCATGAACCCTCAACTGCCTTGAACCATAAGAAAAAACATGGTCTCCTTGCATGAGAACACAACCCAACCCTGTTCCCAAAGCATCACAATACACCACATACCATTTTCCTGATTTAGGCAAGATCAAGATGGGTGCTGATGTAAGGTGAAGTTTCAACTCTTGAAAAGATCTCTGACATTCCTCAGACTATTGAAATGCACTGATTTTCATTGTCAATGCTGTCATAGGAAAATCTAGTCGTGAGAAGTCACTGACAAAGCGTCGGTAATAACCAGCTAGACCAATAAAACTTCGTATTTCAAAGATATTATTCAACGGTTTCCAGGAAAGAACAGCTTCTATCTTTTCTAGATCCATTGAAACACATTTCTCAGAAACAACATGGCCCAGAAAACATACCTCTTGTATCCAAAAATTGCACTTTGATAATTTGGAGTATAACTGATAGTCCCTCAAGATTTCCAACACTATCTCCAAGTGTTTCTCATGCTCAGTCCTTGTTCTTAAATAAATCAATATGTCATCCAAAAACACCACAACAAAAGAATCCAGATATGGATGAAATATCAGATTCATCAAATCCATGAAGACCACTGGTGCATTCGTAAGACCAAAAGGCATGACTACATATTCGTAGTGGACATATCTCATTATGAAGGTTGTCTTCAGAATATCCTCCTTCCAAACTCGCAATTGGTGATATCCTGACTGTAATTCAATTTTGGAGATCCACTGAGCTCCCCTAAATTGATCAAACAGGTCATCAATGCGTGGAAGTGGATATCTATTCTTTATCGTAACTTGGTTAAGTTTACGATAATCCACACATAGCCTCAAAGTTCCATCTGATTTCTTTACAAACAAAACTGGTGCTTCCCATGGAGACACGCTTGGCCGAATAAAACCATTGCTTTTCAGCTCCTCTAACCACAATTTCAATTCCTTTAACTCCGTTGGTGCCATCCTATTAGATGGAAGTGAGATAGGACTGATCCCCGGAAGGATATCAGTCATAAACTCCACTACTCTTACAGATGGTAACCCTGAGAAGTTTTCAGGAAATACATCAGGAAATTGATTCACCATAGCTGGAAAACTATTTTCCTCACTCTCTTCCAATGATGCCAAAGTCAAAGCAGCCAATTGGTAAGAGATTGTTCCCACAATTGGTGCCAACAAGCTCTTTTCACCTTTCTTTACCATCCTCGCTCCTCAGAAGAGATGGTCGATTTCGTCCTCTGCCGTGAAACAAACCGTTATCCCATAACAGTTGATGTGAGCCTTAAACATTGTCAACCAATCCATACCTAGGATTATATCATAGAAATCCATCTCTAATATGGAGAAGTCCCATTTCAGCTCAACTCCATCAACTGTTATAGCACATGCTCTGCACACAAAGTCTTGACATTCTCTTTCACGAATAGGAGTTTGCAGTTTTAACACAGAAGGCATCATTTCAAGTTTTAAGTTCAGCAAATCAGCAATCTGAGAAGCAAGAAAAGAATGGGATGTGCCAATATCAAACAACACTTTCATGATGGTAGAATTCAAAATAATCATACCTCTCACCGTAGACGGTCCAGACTGGTCATCCACAATAACCTGTTCCGCTCCTTACAATTGCTTTGTTGCTGCACTTTTCTCCTTATTGCCTTGTTGGGATTGCCCTGCCTGCGATGTCATGGTATTCCTGGAATCACCATAACTAGCTATGTTCTGCTGGTGAGACTGATTTTTCTGTCCTCACCCTATCGAAGCATAAGATGGTTGCAACGCCTGGGAAGTGTCACACCCACCCGACCTCGGAACACTGCGACAATATCGCTGAAGATGCCCCATCTTGTTGCAATTGTGACATGATTTCGATGGTGCTGTGCATTCTCATTTCATGTTGTCAATCGCGCCACATTGAAAACACCAATATTTCATCATGGGTCATGGAGGAAGATTCACCAATCCAGCTGTATGATTCTGATTTTCAATCCCACCTTGGAAGTAGGTGTCCCTCTTCTGCTTATTCCCAGCATTAGAGTTCGCACCCGTTCTCGTGGGTATCATCATACTTCCTCCTCCCATAACTCTTGAGATGTCTCTTTCTGCTAATGTTGCTCTGATTAACATCTTCGTATAATCCGTAATACAAAGCACAGATATCTTTGATCGAATCTCCTGTCGTAATCCTGATTCAAAGATGCATGCCTTCAGCGACGCAGTTGCAGAAACTTCCAGTGCGAAGCATGCTAAATTCATGAATTTAGCTGCATACTCGTGATAGATATATTTTCCTACTTCAGGCTAAAAAGGTCAGTTGTCCTCGGGATCTTGAACGTGTTAGGATAGAATTGTTTATTAAACAATTCCTCAAATTCCTCCCAGCCCAGGACTTGATCCACCTTAGCATGCACCACTAGCTCCCACCATTGTCATGCAAGATCCTCCAACATATATGTCGCCAACATCACTTTCAGTTCTGCTGGTGTGCCGATGAAATCAAAGATACGATTTATCCTACTTAGCCACACCTCCACCCATTTTGGTTCAGAATCACCCCAAAGGATGGGTGGATTCTGCTTCTGGAACTAGACAGAATGGTCTACATGTCTTGACTCATCCCTCCTATTCCTCGTGTCTACCACCGGAAACTCTTGAACGATACTCTGAACCAGCTCTTGGTTCACACGTGGTTTAGGTGAAACCACATTCTCCGCAGCTTCTTCCATTTGGTTTCTACAATGATTAATGGGTGTTATTTTCTATTCAAACAACGCACACCATTAGTCTCACTTCATAGCAACTAAAGGCTTAGCATTTCAATTTCTATCACATCAACTATCACATCATTGTTTTCCATCCATCAAGATTTTCCACGTGTTTAACCATTTTTGAAAACATGACACATACTTGTTGAAAATCCACCCATTATCAAAATATACAAAATATCCACTTTTCAAAATCTTTCATTTGAAAATCAATTTCTGCATTTTTCAAAAATTTGCACCTTGCCCAAAATCCTTACTCATTCATCACAATGAGATATGCAATCCTAGTGGAAAGTCATTCCTCTACAATGCATGTCATGCTCATCTCATTGGTTAAACCCATGACATTGAGATTTCCAAAATTCTGGAAGTGTATCCAAAACACTTATGTACCCATCACCCTGGTAACTTGAAGTTCAGCATAAATGGGTTAGCTACGTATTTTTATGCTATACATTTCAAGTTCCGACAATCCTACTACTGTCTAAGATGACCACCCCAGGAATAGACAAGAAGGAATTTCAAATCCAAGACGAAGAACATCGATGACTACTTGTTAGGCAAGGACCAAAAAAGCTGATACCATTTGTAACACCGTGCCCCTACCTCATTATCTTGAGGACGTGGTGAGGATTACTTGGCCTTAAGCAACATCCCCAAGGCACCAAAGGCTGGCAATAAATGATAAAGGGTTTCAAGTACTAGTGGGGTACGATTTACCCTTTATGAAATAATCCCATAAACCAACCATTCACTATATGATGCATGAACAAATGAAAGACCAATAAACAACTTCATTCATTTTTAACCACATCAGAGTAAACAACAGAAAGACAACTACAAGACTTCATGGCGACAACCCAACTCCATTCTCCACAAGCTCCAATCTCCAACATCAGGAACCAGCCCAAGATTCATGAGGTAGTTCTATAAACATGTGACACTTTACCTTTGCCAACATCCTGGTATATGACATATACAAAATCACCATCGTGCCAAAGCAGGGGGTGAGTAATGAAACTCATTAGGTTTTCCTCGATGACTTCCCAACCCATGCCTCTAGGATAAAACATGTTATCACATTTATATGAAACAATTTATATAAAACAATTCCAAAACAGGTCACAATATAGCAAGTTCCATGTCAAAGCCATTTTCCAACAAAAACCATTTTCTAACAAAAACAACCAAGAAATGTTTCCCAATCAAATTCGCATTTCCATTTTGGAACTTTCACTCCATTTCACAAATCCACACAACCAACCATTTTACAACCTGTGAAAATCCACTATGCATGCATCGTTATGATAGTTCCATACTCATGAGTAGTCTCTCGTCGATCTACCAAGTCATCACAAAGTAATTATTCCCCATGTTCCATTACACTTTTGGCACCGAGCACAAGTTCATATTTCAACCAAGCCTTGTAAATTCAATATGGACACACAAACCAAGTATGCCCAAAAACCACACCATTTCAACCATGCCAAAACCATTTCAATAAAACACCCATTTATTGAAAAGATTTTTCCCACAAACCATTTTCCAAATCCAACAAGGCCATATTTAAAAATCACCATTTTAAAATCAAGAAACCAAACACTTTGCACAAACCATTCATTCAATTTTGACAATTCCATCAAAACCCATAAATCATCGCTAAAGAGATTTATAACATTATTTGCACCACAATTTCACAATTTAAAACCATGAAATTTAAATCAATTTGAACTAATCCTTCAAGTTCTAAGAAAGATGAATCAATATTGAAGCCACTTACCTCAACAAAAAGGCAAAACCAAGCAACGGACGAAGAACGCTTAAGAACACCCGGTCAAAACTCTGAAAACCCACCATAGATCTCTCCTCCTAACACAAACAAGATCAAATATCATCATATTTGGAATCCACACACTTAGATATACCCATAACGGGAATATATCTAAGAAATTGAGAGAATATGAGAAGTATATCTAAGTAGATCTAAGAAAACGATCAAGAATGATCACAAACCTTAAGAATTCAGCTTTGATTCGCCAAGAGAAGCCTTCGGATCGCCTCTAGAATTCTTGGGAGAAGTATTCCAACCTTCAAGGGAGATTAATCCCAAGTTAGGGCCGCTTAGGATCTTTAAAAAATGCAACTAAAAGAAAAACGAGTTACATCTAAAATTTTAGGATCTAACTTTAAGTGACCGCACGGTTTGACAAACAGTGCGCCAACCATGCATTACCTTCTGCCTCATCCAGCCTTCATGCACTGCCTCATAGCACGGTTTCCCTTAACCGTGCGGTGACCGTGCAGAAGCCACTTCTTCCCCAGTCAGACACGCACGGTTTGGCCGCACGGTTTGACAAACCGTGCACCGCCCGTGCGCCTTCCCCTTTGCTTCAAACTTCACTCCAGGATCACCCGAGTCTCCCAAAAGTCACCCTTAACTTTTTAAAACCAAGAAAATAATTAAGTAAGGGTTACATACCAGAAACTGAGGGTACAACAGTCCTCATTAGATATAGTGTTCTGTTTCTTTTGAATCTTAGGATGAGAGGATTCTGCATTCCTTTTCTCTTGAAATGAATATTTTCATTTAACAACTTCTATATAAAATGTATCCTTTTCCAATTTGTCCAATTTTTTCATCTTTGGATTGAAGACTGGTTTCATTATCATCATGGTTTCAAATCTAATAAGTGAAACATTTTCTCATACTGCATAAGATTTATTCTTCATCTGAAAAACATTTATATAATTTACCATAATTTTTTTATAAATCAAGGCAACATAATAATTATGGATTTAATTGAAGTTTTCTTAATATATTAAATTGAAATAAACAAAAACTTAACCAAGTTAATATGCCCAATGTTGATAAGGAAGTCTAAAATAATGATATCAATAACTTTAAGTGTATCTGTTTCTCCTTTTATTTCTATCAAATACCCTTACTTCCACATAGTTAGTACTCTAGTATCCGGATTCAAGTGAAAAACCTTTCTAACTATCTCATAATATGAGAATAATGAATGTTTGGATTTTGAATTATCAAAACTTTGAAGCTTCTCTAGAATCTTATGAGATGGAAGGTAAGTCTCACATTTCAAAGGGAATTCAACTAAATCCACAACTTGTTGAATCGTTATATTTCAACTTTCACCAAACAAGTTGAGAACAATAACATCCAAATCATCTTGAACACTAAATTATACGATAGAATAGATTTAATAACTCTTTTAAAAAGAGAATCATAATTTTTATACCATGTTTTATCAATCAACCTTTCCTTTACTACTTCCAACATTGAAAAATCTTATACTAATGTTGTTGTTTTAAAATTGATACTGAGAATTGAACTGTAGAAGTGATTTAGACTAATGCCAAATTTCGATACTGAGTAATAAATAGAGAGTCAAGGGTCGAGAGAAAGTCCTAAAACTGATGTGGGATAGAGTGACCCACTCCTTTATATATAGGCTCAGGAGGCGACCCTTCACATTCAAGAAATCTAACGGCTCAAATTGAAAACTTTATTCTAATATGATGGTTGAGTTTATGCACAGAATGATTTAATAAATATTATGAACTTTTAATTTTTTAAAAATATATATATTAATCGGACTAAAATATCTTCCAATTACATAAAATATAATATTTGTAACAAATTAAAGGTTTTTAAAAATTAAAGAATATGAAAAACAACATTGAAAAATAAAATTAATAGATAATTACAAAAAAATATTAATAATACCTCTCAAATTAATAATTATATTTTGGTATGGATTTTTTATTGAGTAACATTTTCTTCTTGGTTTTTGTAAAAGAAAATTAATTTAATAAACTTTATAACCAAAATATTGTATGAAATGTTTTTATAAAAAATTGATTCTGAAAATTTTAGTAAATATTTTTGATTCTATAAATAATTTAATATAATTTTTTATTCTAAAATACTAAAATATATAGAAAAATAGTTTTTATAAAACTAAAAACTTTAGGAAAAAAATTAGAAATCAAAATTTTTTATAAAACTACAACATATATACCCCCCCCCCCCAAGTAGGAGTTCATTAATGTAATAATATTAGTAAACATGTAGTAGATATGAATGGTCATCTAATATTGATCATTCCTATATTCTATTCAATATATTAAAATCTATCATAACTAAGGGGTTTATTAAAAATATATGCAAGTTGTTCTTGTGTTCCGTTGAATTGTAAAATGATATCTTCTTTTTGTCTGTGATAGTGAAGGAAATGGTGTCTTACTTCTATGTTCATACCTCATTAGTGATTTTATATATTTTTACTTAATGAAACAAAACTTATGTTATCACACAAAATTTTTTTTTTACTAAAACTCATGCCAAAGTCAGTGAGTGTGTGTTGAATCCACAACACTTGAGCACAACAACTTCTAGCTGCCACATATTCAACTTCAATAGTGGAAAGTGATACTGAGTATTGTTTCTTAAAATACCAAGACACTCAATATTCTACTAAGGAAATAATTGTTTTTAAGTACTTTTCCTTTATATTCTCCATGCACCAAAGTTAGCATACGAAAAAATTTATAATTCAAAATCATTTCCAGAAGAGTAAAACAATACTAAATCCATAGTTCCCTTAAGGCATTGAAAATTTTGTTTTACATCTTTAATATGTGACTCTTTTAGATTTAATTGATATCTATCACATAAGCATAAATAAAAAATTAAATCATGATGACTAACTATCAAGTATAGTAAACTTCCAATCATTTATCTAATGAAATTTTGACCAATTGGTTTCCCAGGTTCATCAATATCTAAATTATTTGAGGCTTCGATAAGAGTACTAATAATTTTAGTGTTTTCTTATTCAATTTTATTAATAAGGTGTTATATATACCTATTTTGAGGTATAAAAGTTCCTTCTGGTTTTTGAGAAATTTGAAAAACTAGAAAGTAAGTAAGTTCTCCCATCTATCTCATTTAAAACTTAGACTTCATAAGACCTGAAAAGTAATCTATTAAAGATTTTTTAGTTAAAACAAATATAATTTCATCGATATAAATCTGAATAGTGATGATTTTTTAGAAACTTATTTTATAAAAAGTGATGGATATAAATCTCCCTTAACAAATTTGATTTGAAAAAGAAATCTACTTGATCTATCAAACTAGGATCTAGAGCCTTGTTTATATTCTTAAAGTGCCTTGGTAAGATTAAAAACATGTTCTTGATGTTCTTAATTTTTAAAAATAGGGGGGTTTTCAACAAAAACCTCCTCCAATACATATCTGTTAAGGAATTCACACTTCACATCCATTTGAAATAGTTTGAAATTTAAGAATGTTTCACATGATTAAAGTATACAAATATCTTCAAGTATATCTATTGGTTCATAAATTTACTTATAATCATTGACCACTTGTTGATTATAACCTTTAGTAACAAGTATAGCATTATTTTTAACTACTATTCCATTTTCATCACATTTTTTTCTGAAAAACTCATTTTACTCCAATTACATAAGTATCCTTAGGTTGTTCAACCAAAGTACAAACTTAATTCCTCTCAAATTCATTGAGTTTATATTACATGCATTTTATCCAATATTCATCACCTAAAGTCTCATTAGGAATCTTAGGTTCAAATTATGATAAAAATGAAAAAAAATCAATTTTATTTCATAAAGAACTTATAGTTATATTTAGTTTATCTACATCACCAAGGATATTACCACTAGGATGATTCCTAAGAAACAACTAATTTCTTATAATTTCAACAACATGTTGAAAATGTTTTTAAGGTATAACATCAGAAATATATTCTTCAGTTGTTCTATCATTAGAAGAACTTCCCAACATAGGTTGAAAATTTGTTTTAGAAGTAACATATGAATATGTAGGATGAAGTTTTCTGAAAACAAAAGGATCAATTTCATTAAATTTAACATGTACTGTTTCATCAATAATACTTTTGTATTTATTAAAAACTTTATATACATTACTAGTTGTAGAATAAGCTAAAAATATTTCTTAACTGAATTTTGGAGAAAATTTATATAAGTTATATTTAGTATTCAGAATGAATACTTTTCACCCAAAATCATTGAAATAAGAATGTTTTGGTTTCCTTCTTATACACAACTAATAAAGAGTTTAATTAATAAAATATCTTATTAAAGCTATATTTATAGTATAATAGGAAATACTAACTACTTGAACCCAAAAATGTTTAGAAAATGAGTATTTACTCACCATGGTTCTATTAATCTCTTGAATAATTCAATTTCAACTTTCAACTACACCATTTTGTTGTAGAGTTATAGGTGTCGAAAAGTTATGTATTATAAATATTTTCTGTAAAAAGTTTGAAAATCATAATTTACAAATTATCCACCATGATCACTATGAATAGTTATCAAGGAGAGGGTTTTCTCATTTTTAGCTATGGATACCAGAGTTTTAAAACAACAAAAGGCTTCAGACTTATATTCTAGAAAATATACCCTAGTATATCTTGGGTAATCATCAGCAAAAACATATACATAGTATTTTCCATCGATACTCCCAGTTTGTGTAGAACTAAACTAGTCCATGTGAACTAACTATAAATCATTAGAAGTTGGTACTTCACTAATATACTTAAAACATGACTTATATTTCTTTTCAAATTGATAAGGATCACATACTTTTTAAGTATTAGACCTACGTTCTGGTAGATCCATAACAATTCATTTCTCATACAACTTAGTGAAATTTATAACATTATAGTTTCCTAATTTTCTATTCCATAACCAAGATTGGTCTTCCATTTTACAAAGGTAAGGTAGATCTTGGATCCAAATGCCTTCTAAGTCTACTGTGTAAACATTCTCATAATGATTAGCAGAAAGAATAAATTAATCTTTAGAACTATTAGAAATATATTTATCATTCCCAATTTTCACAAGATAACCCTCATCACACAATTTACTTATAATAATAAGGTTGTTTTAAAGTCTTAAAACCAATTAAAATTTTGAAATTAATTATTTTCTAAGAAGAATAGTGTTACCTATTCCAAAAATTTCTCCTTCAGCATTATCTCTAAAAATTATTTTACCACCTTTAATCACTACAATATTCTTAAAGAAGTATTTTTTTTGAATAACATGTTTTGAGAAACCAATATACATGTACCATGTATTTTTTTGATGGTACATTCCTTATTTTCTTGAAAATAAAAAATATTGGAACATTGGAACCCAAACCTTCTTAGGTCCGATATTATCAGAAAGTAAGACATTACGAATCCACATTTTTTAAACTTTAGTATGTTTAGAAAATTTAAATTCTTTTGAAAAATAATCTTTATGAAATCATAGAGAAAGAAATTCATTTAAAGAACGGATATTCTTCCAGTTCCCACCACCTTGAAAATTAGTGCAAATTTGATCACTATTAGAAACAAAGTAGTTATTATTAAAAAAAGTTTTTTATTTGTATTACTCATTCCGGATAAATTTCTATGATGTATAATTTGATTAAAATTTTATCAAAGTTTTTCTTAACAGTGATAAACTTTGAAAAATTAGTTTACAAACTAGAAACATTAGAATTAATTTTACAACTAAATTTTTATCCTCCTTAAAATTTGTATTCGAACTAAGTTTTACAATATCATTTTTTAAACTAGTTTTATTGAATTTAGAAATTTCAAGATATTTTGAAAGATAAAAATTTTCAAAATTAGATTTATCTAAATCTTTAGAAATATCTGATATCTCATTAGTTAAAGTAAAAATTATTGAATTTTATTTTATAAGTTTTTCTTGTTAAATTTCATGTTTTTTAGTAATATTAATAATTTAATTTTCAAATAATTTAAATAATCCAAAAACTTCTTCAAAAAATTGTAAAGAATTATTTTTATTTGATTATGTAAATTCATCATCGATAGATATAGAATTATTTCTACCATTACTATCAGGATAATTAACATTTGAGGTAAAATTTGTAAGAGATTCACCAGTTACCTTAGCCAGGTAGTACTTGTTGACTATTAGAATTTCTGTATAAAGTAAGATATTATTTTGACATAAACTTTCATTATCTAATGAATTCTTAGAGGAACTATATCTTCCACCAGAACTTCAAGTATATGAATATTTCAAACTCTTTTTTGTTTTTGTTCTTGTAATAATTCTCTATATTCCAATAAAAATTTATTTCCTTCTTATCATTTCTCTTCAACTTTGGAAAATCTAGTGGGATATGTCTAACCTTCTTACAATCATAACTTATCACTGATTACACATAGTTTTTTAGGGGTGTGATTAAATTTAGATTCAGGTTATAACCAAATCCAAAATTGAAAACTATATAGGTTTTCATTTGTCATTTTAATAACCAAATCCAATAACTATTTTCATTATTTTTCGGTTTCGATTATTAATTTTCCTCAATCATTTGGTCGTTTTTAAATTTAAAATAATATATTAATAAAAAAAGTAAAAAATATAAATTTTGTTATTATTATTAAAATTAATAACCAAAACTCACAAAAAATTGGATATTGAGCAAATAAAGTCAATAAACATTCAGTTTTTTTAATTCGGTTTGGGTTATTAAAATTAGTACTCAGTTTTAGGATAAAAATTATATTAACCATCCACTTACCCACTGGTATGATTTTTTGTTATATTATAAAATATATATATAAAATAATTAGTAAAAATTGATTTGGGCATATTGGGGTACCACTGATATTCACCCTTTGTTTATTAAAATTCATTGCAGATCGTCTAAAAAAGATACAGGGAACATTTATTTGGACTGTTTTTTACTATTCTTCTTAATTGCTCTGGTTTGGAATTCTCTTCTCATTCCAGAAGAAGTTCCCTAGATCCACCCACTTCTTCACCTTCTCCATCCTATGGAAGTTTTTATGGAATTACTTCTCTCCCAAAACATTGGCCTGGTAGTAGGTGGTGCGGCCAGAAAGATTGTTGGTCCTGATGCCCAAATTTTGATAGCTCATGTATTCCACCCTCGGAAAACTTGAAACATATGGCCCCATAAATGTGTAAATCATTCTGATCCACTCCATGTGTCTCTTGTATGCTTCATTCCTGTCTTCTCCCAACACCACCATGTTTTGGAACTGGTACATGTTCCCAGCTCTGTGCGGGTATGGCATCATCGTTGCGGGAATCTCGCTCATCCTCCCACCATAAAGAGTAAGGTACACCATGGGTGCGCCGAACTCCAGTTGTTAGAACATATTCCACATACTGGAAAATGCGTATTCTGGGAGGGGGTGGTGACGTAGTCATATTTCCCCTTGTTAAATGCCTGGAGGAGGTGGGTCCAATTTAGTAAATCCCTAAAAGTGTTCATATTCCCATACTATGAGAAATAAATCATGGTTTCAAACTAGCTCATCTCCATGAACGCCTCCTCCTTCAATCCCATATCTTGGAACCTTTGCCTCGTCAATGTAAGTAGGTCATGAATCCATCCGAGGAAGAGAGACCTGAACATCGAATAAATCAACAGCGCGGAGCCAGTAGTAGAATTCATGGTTACTGTGGCGATCCGGATGAACAGTTCCTATAGAATTCTGTCTGCTACGTACTAGTAGCGATGCATGACCCTGGTCATGCCTTCTATTAAAAAATATGTAGGCATAAGGAGAAGATAAAATGAACCTTGATGCGTGAATTGGATTCATTTTCCAAAAGGGTTTGATCCACCCCCACATTGATAGTGTAGAGTCTTAGTGGAAGTATCCCTTGAGGATTTCACAAAGGTTTTGGGATTATCGAATACCAATTTTCGATACCCCCACTACAATGATGTTGGGAGAAGTTTTGAGAAAATCTTGGATTGAAAAAATGTGTTTTTTAACTCATAAGAGATCTCATCTTCGCTTATTTATAAATCAAAATTTTGGTCAAATAACAACTCGGTTCGACCGAAACAAGACAACTCTTGGTGAGGGACACATCGGTTTGATCTCACCTTTTGGGCCAAATAACACATTGGATCAGTCGAAATGTTACAGCTCTTGGCGAGGGACACACCAATTCAAATTTTCAAAAAAACTCTATATATTTTAATAAGTATTTTGAATAAAATATATAACAATCCCCCACTTTTATTCATAAATATTAATTCTCCAGACCACAAGTGAATCATTATACATAATAAAGGTATCTTTTGATTTAAACCTTTACTTGGTATCATTATCTCAATGTTTTATCAGATTTATAATTTGTCTAAACATTAAACTTATTAAAATTTATGATAAACTGGAGATATCATACATTCAATTAAACTTTCATCCAATATCTCATTTTTTAGCACTTTTATGGCCTTGTTCTTATATCCTTTTCATGAACTCTCAAGGTAGTAAACCCATTAACTCCTGTAAGAATTGATGCCACTTCTAAGTTCAGATATGAAAAATATTACAATTGGATTCTGTTATTAGAGAACATAACTCATTGAGTCTTAATATTTTGTTAAGAGTGTATAACTCAACCTCTAGTCATAATGGATGATGTTGACACCAAAAAATTTGGGGCTATTATTTTCAATATCAACAATCATCTTCCTAAAATTGTTTTACCCATTAAACGCTTTGATTGGGATCTACCTAGAGGAAGTGTTGGGTTTCCATTACTGAAATGATTCATTCTATGGGATTTAACCTGTAACGCCCCGACCCCAGCTACCCAGAGTTGGTGCATTACTTCGTAACATTGGCATGATCACAAAAGATCAAGTCTCGAAAGACCGATTAGTTTAGTAGCCTTGGAAACACTAGATACATTCGTAAACGTTACATTACATCATAAAGTGAAAAAATAAAATAACAAAGTCTCCATAGTCCACAATCATATCCTCTTCTCACAATCCCTACAGGTCATTCATAAAATACTTCTTCACATTCTGGAAAATATTAAAACATTGAAAGGGGTGAGCTCAGATGCTCAATAAGGATAACAATATTGCGGAAGCTTTCATAAATAAACATTAACATTTAAGGCAATGTATAACTAAAACAAAAGCCTTTTAAACTTGAACACCAACATAATATGGCAAAAGTAAAATGAGATAATTCCATTCACTTATTCACATGGATATTCTACTGGTCGAATAATCACATGCAATATCAATAACCACTTTCATAATGAGGTAATGTATAATGCCGGACATTCTGAAACATTTTGTCAAGGCCTCGGCCAAGACGTCTAAAATGATTAAGGCCTCGGCCAAAACCATAAATCAAATTGGGAAAGGGCCTCGGCCAATTCCACGTCTAGTTGTCTCATGAGACATACCGATGCATCGAGGAGCTATAGCGGGCTCCACCCGTCACTTATTAAGTCCAATACATTCCTCATATGAATAGGTTTAAACACATCATAAACCATAACATAATCATATCACATAAAACATGCATAAATGAAACATAACATTTCCACATTTCAATCACAAGATATCAATACAACACATTGATATAATAAAAACGCTTTCAAAAGCATTTTCAATAACAAAATAAAATAAAGTTAAAAGTTTGTATTTATTTTTCATTTAAAAAATGATGGCTTGTAGAGGAAGCCGAAACTCAAATAATGGTCACGGCGGCGGAGAAGTCATTGTCGCCGCATCAGTACGGAAAGAAAAACATTCCATTCTGTCATTTAGAAAAATGATTCGTATAAAAAAATTCCTTTTGAATAAACGTAAAAGTCAAAGGGGTTTATACACCGTATAAAAGAAATTTGTGTATAAAACCAAATATGCCTCAATGAAAGGGATTGAGACGAAGTCCTTAAAAAGATCATTTTTTTTAAATAAAGTACATCTATAATGTGTATTCACTATAAGTACACATAAATAATGTAAAAATACAAGATAGGACATAATAATATCATAAAATAATTTGAAAGTAGGAGATTAACCCAAAGAATGGAAGTTGGGTTAAGAAATTCCCTTACCTCGTGTCCGACTTGACTCAACCGTTCTTTAACCTCATGAATAATAAACTAGAGTTAATATATACCTTATTAAGAACCATTTTCAATTATATCACTTTTTACAATGATATGAACATTATGTAATTATTTAAGTTAATAACGGTCGTTTTGTCGATCTTTGTTACTTGAGTCAACAATAAACTTCTTATAATTACAAGTTGTTTATGTGGTAGAATATCCATTATATCCAGAATTATATTCATGATTTAGATTTCATATATATCTTATATATCCAGTATATACATTCATTTATAATATTACGTAACATTTAGAGGTAAGAAATGAAATGCACCGTTCATGGAGACGGTAAGCTGTACGTACGCATGAACGCTACTTTCATTTCAATTTCATATTTAATGGAATGAAATCATAATGATATAAATTTATAATATAATTACAGTATAATATAGTGTATAATACCATTTACTCCATCCTTTATACATCCCACATATGGCATTAACGATTCAAATCACTTTGAGGGGGCGGTAGTCCGCACTTCCTAAAATGAAATTATCGCGTTTTACCCATAATGGAAATCATAAAGTATGCCATAAATGAGAAATACAGAAGCATAAGTAAAACATAAACATATTATATATCATATATAAAAATAGTGACATCTTAATGGCCACCTTTGAAGGTGTTATATGAGTGTTGAACAATCATCGTTTCGTGAGGCAGAAATTCGCCATCCACAGAAACCGTATGTTCTTTAACCATTAGATGTAGGTGTGTGTAATTTTAGCTCGAATACTTCTTATAAAAACATCCTAGTATATTGAGGATACTGGTGTTGTTACAAAACAAATGAATAAAAAGAGTTTAGTGGGTTGGCGAAGAAAAATAAAACAAAACAACATTAGAGAAGACATTACCTCAAAATCGGGTAACTCTTTTTGATTTGAGCCAAAGGCTTCCTTGGGAAGAGTTCTGCCCAAATTGAGGCTTCTAGGAGTAATAGGGGGATTTTGGGAGACTATTTGGGCAGAGGTTGGCCAAGCAAAATTGTTTTAAAGTGTAAATGAGGTGGGAGAGGTGGGGGCCTTTTATAAGTGGAGAGGAGGGGCACTTTTGGAAAGATTGAAATGTTACATTATTTCACAATGCTTTTCGGATTCTAAAGGTCCCACACTTATATAATTATAGGCTAAGGTGATAATGTTTCTAAATCTCCTCATCCAATTGTATTTGGACAAGTGTAAGCCTTGGATTTTGCATTATCTTCCCATTTTATTTAAATCGTTTAAATAATGAGGTCATCGCTGCATCATAATGATGTCATAAATAATTTAATTTATTTAATGTCTAAAAATTATAAAAAAAATACTATGATGTAGGAAATATTTTTATCTTTCTAATTAATATTTATAGTCAAAATTTGGACTTGTGTAACCCCACTTAAAAACTGTTTTAGTAAAATAACTCATGTTTGTGTCAATTTAATTTTAACATTAAATAAATATATATTAATGTCATTTTCCAACTAAAGTGGCTCCATGGGGTCCCCAAGTTGACCCATGGGTTTTCTGGGTCGGCCATGACTCATCCAATAGGAGTAGGACAAGTGTCAAGCTCATATCATATTATTAAAACATTATTTTTACCTTAAACTACACTAATTACCTCTAATCGCGATTAAGAACTTAAAAGTTACTATTCACCAAAAAATTATTTTAATCTCATTGAACCACATTTTACTTCTTAATGACAACCATGTATGTCGGATTTTTAAAAATCAAATCACAGAAGTGGTAATATTTCATTTAAATGAAAAATCAGTTATTTAACTACCACTTAGTGGTTTCACTATTCATCAAAAATTGAAGTTTTTCAGAACAATGCCAAAATTTCACCCTAAGCTATAATTGATATTCCGAATTCAAAAATGATGTCTATTTTACAAAATTCCAAACATATAAGTTGCATTAATTAATTTTATAATTAATTCCCGCTGTTACAACAAATAGCGTGTTTTTAAGAAACAATTTATATCAAAAGATTGGCAATTGTTTATGTCCAATTTCAATGTTAAATTAATTCTAATGACCACCATTGGATAAAATGGTAAAAATATATTCTAATTATACTTTAAAACCACTAAATAGTATAATTTATCACTATAAATTATTTTTATTAAAAAAGTTGTTTTTAAGTATTTTTCACTATTCATAAAAAATTAGAAGTTCTCAGAAAAATACCAAAAATTCAACATAGGCTAATTTCGATATTCCGAATCCAAAAATGAAGTCCATTTTGAAATATAAAATTTATATAATTTTAAAAAGTGGTAATTACTATTCATAACGACTACTTTGATTAGTCGCGTTGTTTTAGAACTCGAAGTTGCGTACAATGCAAGCTATTGCATTATTAAATGAGAAGCGTATCATGGAAGCTCGGGGTGTTACATTCTCCCCTCATTCAATAAATTGCGTCCTCGCAATTTGAAATTTTTCTTGGAAAATAAAAGGTTGAAAATAGAAAATACCTTTGAGGAAAACCCACATCGGAAATAAGGTTAATAAATATATAACATTAAAAGAAAGAAGGATAAGTACAAAGGTCACCCGATATAGCCCATTCTAGGATTATATGAAAATATGGATATGGAGGAGAAACAAACCATCAAGGTCTGATGGAGAGTTATATAAAACGGGATTAGGAGAAAGTTTAACCACAAGAAAATCACAAACTTGTGATTGGTTAAACGGTCATTGAATCCCCAGTTGGAAAAGTTAACCGACAACATTTTTGTTTTAAGTTACCTTTTATAATGTTGAGGAATTTATTTAGGAGATTTACTAAGAACGTAAGGGAATATACATACTTGTTATGTATACTTTCATTCGTTAATAAATTTTTACCACAAACCCAACTTTTACTCCAAATGGTAATGGAACTTAAAAATATTCTATTTATCCTAATTGTATAAGGTTCCAAATGTTAACACATACCATTTAGATTAGTAAAACTATTTTGTAATAACCAGGGACTTCCTGTAGGCTAGTGGTAGGAAAAAAAGGCTTGTCGCACTATGGTTGTGGGTTTGATTCCTGCAGCTTTGTCTGACGCATCAGGTTATGCCCCACCCTGCAGGTTGTCCTTTTCCTAAAACTATAGTATCATAATATTCCAAAAATAATCTTCATAAATTTTTTAACCTTAAACAGTACTATCCAAAGATCAACTTAATCCACTCCAACCATTATAGTTATCCAAAATACCACCATCCATACTTTCTCTAAAAGGTCTCTAAATTCCAAAATCAATTTATCAGATTCCCCAAACAAGGTAAAGTTTCTCTTATTGTCACATACTAAAAATATAATTACCTTCATCATATTAAAACCTTACTGAAATCAACAAGTACTGCTGTACAATCCTTATATATATATCACATTATTCTAAAAACCAGAATATAATCCATGAGTCCAAAAGCACAAATACATTAGTTATTCTGCTTCAACTGTAGTAACAACATAAGATTGTCCTTGATCCCTTGGCCTTTTCTGAGGTAAGTTTCCCTGACGCTTAGGACATTCATTTGCATAATGCCCCATTTCTCTACAATTGTAGCATTCAACATTGATAGCCTCTTTCTTTCCCTTGCAATCACGCGCTTGGTGACCTTTTTCTCCACATTTATAACAAACCCTCATTCCTTTTAGGCAAGTACCAGGGTGATTCTTCCCACAATTATCACATAATGGAAAATCCTTCTTTTCCGTTTTTCCCATTATCCGTCTCTTGTTCCACCGTTCTCTTCTTTTCTTGTTTTGCTTTAAAGTCATGAGACTTAGAGAATTCCTTTTCCATCTTGATTGCACACGAGACAATATCTTCGTATGTTGAGAAAGATTGTGATACTAAAGCTCGACGGAGAAATGGTTTTAACCCATCAAAGAAACGATCAATCTTACTTCTCAGGTTACGTATATAATCTGAAGCATACCTCGCTAACCTTGTAAAGTTGGCCTCATACTTTGCGACATTCTCATCCTCCTTTTGTCTCTGACTCAGAAATTGCCTTTCCATATCTGCTCGATGGTCATGTGGAAAGTATTTTTCTAAGAAAATATCTTTGAACTCTCTCCATTCCATACTTGATACTTCTTCATCTTCCTTTGTATTTTGAATCAATGAACACCATTGATCAGCATCTCCAGTGAGGCGGTAAACTGCCATGATAACCTTTTCCCTTTCACTACTCCCCAAGGCGTGGAATATTTTCTCTAAGGAGTTTATCCATTGCTCAGCTACTAATGGATTTGTACCCCCGTTAAATGTTGGTGGTTGTTGCCTCATGAAGAGGTCTAACATTGATCCACCACATTGTGGATCAGGGTGATCCATACGATTAAGGTTATCATTCATAACTTGAGTGAGTTGTCCCAGTATGGTAATAAGTTGATCAGCACCAGTTGTATCTCCAGATCCACAATAATTATCTTGAGTAGGAGGGAAATCCCTACACAGAGTGCGTGCATTGATACGGTTTCCATTCCTTCCACTAGGTGCCATCTCTAAACAACGGCATAAACTAGATTAGTTTATGAATAAAAATACATAATTCCATACTTGTAAAACACTTTACATAAATTGAACTATTTATGGATATAATCCATAATCATAAAAAGGTTTTATTTGAGGAAGTATATACTCATAACCTTTCATAGTGGTTTGTAAAGAAAATGGGAATTATCCTAAGCATATCCCCCGGGAGTGTCATAACCAAGAGTGCAGCAAGACCCGTTGTCGTGCACCAGTTCCCGTTCGAGTCTAGCTCAAAGAGGTGTTTTCGGGTTTTACCCCTAGGTATATCTGTGCCAGAGCCGCCTCTACTTGCTCGTATCCAGACAGGGACGTATTGCTCGGAAAACTCACAACATCTCTACAATACCAAAATTCTAGGAAGTTCTTCTATACTAATCCTCAAAGTCTATCTTTGGGATATGTGCTCTAATCAGATTTTATCTAAATCTATCTTCCAAGGTTAGTACTAAACTGCCTATGATACCAACTGTAATGCCCCGACCCCAGCTACCCAGAGTCGGTGCATTACTTCGTAACATTGGCATGATCACAAAAGATCAAGTCTCGAAAGACCGATTAGTTTAGTAGCCTTGGAAACACTAGATACATTCGTAAACGTTACATTACATCATAAAGTGAAAAAATACAATAACAAAGTATCCATAGTCCACAATCATATCCTCTTCTCACAATCCCTGCAGGTCATTCAAAAAATACTTCTTCACATCCTGGAAAATATTAAAATATTGAAAGGGGTGAGCTCAGATGCTCAATAAGGATAACAATATTGCGGAAGCTTTCATAAATAAAAATTAACATTTAAGGCAATGTATAACTAAAACAAAAGCCTTTTAAACTTGAACACCAACATAATATGGCAAAAGTAAAATGAGATAATTCCATTCACTTATTCACATGGATATTCTACTGGTCGAATAATCACATGCAATATCAATAACCACTTTCATAATGAGGGAATGTATAATGCCGGACATTCTGAAACATTTTGTCAAGGCCTCGGCCAAGACGTCTAAAATGATTAAGGCCTCAGCCAAAACCATAAATCAAATTGGGAAAGGGCCTCGGCCAATTCCACGTCTAGTTGTCTCATGAGACCTACCGATGCATCGAGGAGCTATAGCGGGCTCCACCCGTCACTTATTAAGTCCAATACATTCCTCATATGAATAGGTTTAAACACATCATAAACCATAACATAATCATATCACATAAAACATGCATAAATGAAACATAACATTTCCACATTTCAATCACAAGATATCAATACAACACATTGATATAATAAAAACGCTTTCAAAACCATTTTCAATAACAAAATAAAAGAAAGTTAAAAGTTTTTATTTATTTTTCATTTAAAAAAATGATGGCTTGTAGAGGAAGCAGAAACTCAAATAATGGTCACGGCGGCGGAGAATTCATTGTCGGTGCATAAGTACGGAAATAAAAACATTCCCTTTTGTCGTTTAGCAAAATGCTTCATATAAAAAAAATTCCTTTTGAATAAACGTAAAAGTCAAAGGGGTTTATACACCGTATAAAAGAAATTTGTGTATAAAACCAAATATGCCTCAATGAAAGGGATTGAGACGAAGTCCTTAAAAAGATCATTTTTTTAAATAAAGTACATCTATAATGTGTATTCACTATAAGTACACATAAATAATGTAAAAATACAAGATAGGACATAATAATATCATGACATAATTTGAAAGTAGGAGATTAACCCAAAGAATGGAAGTTGGGTTAAGAAATTCCCTTACCTCGTGTCCGACTTGACTCAACCGTTCTTTAACCTCCTGAATAATAAACTAGAGTTAATATATACCTTATTAAGAACCATTTTCAATTATATCACTTTTTACAATGATATGAACATTATGTAATTATTTAAGTTAATAACGGTCGTTTTGTCGATCTTTGTTACTTGAGTCAACAATAAACTTCTTATAATTACAAGTTGTTTATGTGGTAGAATATCCATTATCTTTAGAATTATATTCATGATTTAGATGTCATATATATCTTATATATCCAATATATACATTCATTTATAATATTACGTAACATTTAGAGGTAAGAAATGAAATGCACCGTTCATGGAGACGGTAAGCCGTACGTACGCATGAACGCTACTTTCATTTCAATTTCATATTTAATGGAATGAAATCATAATGATATAAATTTATAATATAATTACAGTATAATATAGTGTATAATACCATTTACTCCATCCTTTATACATCCCACATATGGCATTAACGATTCAAATCACTTTGAGGGGGCGGTAGTCCGCACTTCCTAAAATGAAATTATCGCGTTTTACCCATAATGGAAATCATAAAGTATGCCATAAATGAGAAATACAGAAGCATAAGTAAAACATAAACATATTATATATCATATATAAAAATAGTTACATCTTAATGGCCACCTTTGAAGGTGTTATATGAGTGTTGAACAATCATCGTTTCGTGAGGCAGAAATTCGCCATCCACAGAAACCGTATGTTCTTTAACCATTAGATGTAGGTGTGTGTAAGTATAGCTCGAATACTTCTTATAACAACATACTAGTATATTGAGGATACTGGTGTTGTTACAAAAAAAATTAATAAAAAGAGTTTAGGGGGTTGGAGAAGAAAAATAAAACAAAACAACATTAGAGAAGTCATTACCTCAAAATCGGGTAACTCTTTTTGATTTGAGCCAAAGGCTTCCTTGGGAAGAGTTATGCCCAAAGTGAGGCTTCTAAGAGTAATAGGGGGAAGTTGGGAGAGTATTTGGGCAGAGTTTGGCCGAGCCAAATGGCTTGAAAGTGTAAATGAGGTGGGAGAGGCGGGGGCCTTTTATAAGTGGAGAGGAGGGGCACTTTTGGAAAGATTGAAATGTTACATTATTTCACAATGCTTTTCGGATTCTAAAGGTCCCACACTTATATAATTATAGGCTAAGGTGATAAGGTTTCTAAAGCTCCTCATCCAATTGGCTTTGGACAAGTGTAAGCCTTGGATTTTGCATTATCTTCCCATTTTATTTAAATCGTTTAAATAATGAGGTCATCACTGCATCATAATGATCTCATAAATAATTTAATTTATTTAATGTCTAAAAATTATAAAACAAATACTATGATGTAGGAAATCTTTTTAGCTTTCTAATGAATATTTATAGTCAAAATTTTGACTTGTGTAACCCCACTTAAAAACTGTTTTAGTAAAATAACGCATGTTTGTGTCAATTTAATTTTAACATTAAATAAATATATATTAATGTCATTTTCCAACTAAAGTGGCTCCATGGGGTCCCCAAGTTGACCCATGGGTTGTCTTGGTCGGCCATGACTCATCCAATAGGAGTAGGACAAGTGTCAAGCTCATATCATATTATTAAAACATTATTTTTACCTTAAACTACACTAATTACCTCTAATCGCGATTAAGAACTTAAAAGTTACTATTCACCAAAAAATTATTTTAATCTCATTGAACCACATTTTACTTCTTAATGACAACCATGTATGTCGGATTTTTGAAAATCAAATCACAGAAGTGGTAATATTTCATTTAAACGAAAAATCAGTTATTTAACTACCACTTAGTGGTTTCACTATTCATCAAAAATTGAAGTTTTTCAGAACAATGCCTAAATTTCACCCTAAGCTATAATTGATATTCCGAATTCAAAAATGATGTCTATTTTACAAAATTCCAAACATATAAGTTGCATTAATTAATTTTATAATTAATTCCCGCTGTTACAACAAATAGCGTGTTTTTAAGAAACAATTTATATCAAAAGATTGGCAATTCTTTATGTTCAATTTCAATGTTAAATTAATTCTAATGACCACCATTGGATAAAATGGTAAAAATATATTCTAATTATACTTTAAAACCACTAAATAGTATAATTTATCACTATAAATTATTTTGATTAAAAAAGTTGTTTTTAAGTATTTTTCACTATTCATAAAAAATTAGAAGTTCTCAGAAAAATACCAAAAATTCAACATAGGCTAATTTCGATATTCCGAATCCAAAAATGAAGTCCATTTTGAAATATAAAATTTATATAATTTTAAAAAGTTGTTATTACTATTCATAACGGCTACTTTGATTAGTCGCGGTGTTTTAGAACTCGAAGTTGCGTACAATGCAAGCTATTGCATTATTGAATGAGAAGCGTATCATGGAAGCTCGGGGTGTTACATAACCCCTTCTCTTTATTAGTTGCATGAATAATCTCTCTCATCGGAGATTTTGTAAATGGATCCGCACGGTTTTTTCACAATCTCACGTAGACAATTGTTATTGTACCATCTTGTAACAATTGTCTCACATAATTATGTCTCAAACATATATTTCTAGAAATTCCATTGTGATTGAAACTATATTACCTTGATAATGTTGCTTCACTATAACAACTGATATAGATTTGAGGCATCAAACTAGGAAAAAATCCAATATCCAATAATAGATTATTCCATTCAGCTTCCTTTCCACATGCTGCTAAGGTGATAAACTCTGACTCCATGTTCGAATGTGAAATACATGTTTGTTTCTTTCTTGGACAAGAAACAACACAACCTCCAAGAGTAAACAACCGTCTAAAATTGGATTGGCTATCACCAATACTGGTAATCCAACTTGCATAGGTGTATCCTTCTAATACAGTCAGATAATCATTATAGTATAAAGTTAAATATTTTTTCTTTCTTAAGTATCCAAAGATTCTCATTATACATCTCCAATGATCCACACTAGGATTACTAGTATATATAATCATTTTACATATCTCAAAAGAAATATCGGGTCTAGTTCAATGCATCACATACAATAAAGAACCAATTACAATAGAATACTCAAGATATGCTACTACTCTATCAGTATTTATAAAAAGTTTAACACTAGAATCAAAAGGAGTATTGGAATCCTTGAATCCAAGATGATCAAATTTATTTAACATTTTTTCTATGTAATGAGACAGACTTAAAGAATAACCCCCACTATGTTTTCGAACTTTAATACCTAGAATAGTATCAACTATTCTAAGATTTGTCATTTTAAACATAGAAGTTAAGTAATTCTTTGTCTCAATTACACCAATCATGTTGGTTCTAAAAATTAACCTGTCATGCACAGATAGACACACAATAACTCCATATTATTTTGTAAACATTGAATAAACACATTTATTCGCATTGTTTGAGTAAACCCTTTAAAAAAATAATAGAATATAATTCCTCATGCCACTACTTCAGAGCTTGTTTAAGACCATAAAGATATTTAACTAGTTTACATACTTAGTTTTCATTACCTAGTAAAACAAACCCTTCTGGTTATTCCATGTAAATCTATTTATTTAATTCTCCATCAGAATTTGAAGCGGGCTCCTTGTGAATGGGAGGAAGATTCATTTCTAGAATGTAATAAATCATCAACACTATAAGAAGAAACTTAATCTAGTCTTTCCACAGGGTGAAGTTAATTCCATTGAAACGTTCAAGTTTGACCATGTCTTGGTTCATGGATTTGAGGAATTCAGAATCCATATTCTAGGTTCTTCCTTCAGTATCAAACCTTTTTTATTGTTAAAAAATGCGTAGGTAGAAGGAGAAGATATAATGGAACTTGATTCGTGAATTGGATTCACTATATAAAAGGGTTTGATCCACCTCCACATTAATGGTGTAAGGTTCTCAGTGGAAGTATCCCTCTAGTATTTCACCAATGTTTGGAGAATATCAGACACCAGTTTCTGATAGCCCCACTGCACCGATGTTGGGAGATGTCTAGAGAAAATATTGGATTGATAAAATGTTTTTTTAACCTATAAATGATCTCATGATCACTTATTTATAAATACTCATATCGGTCAAATAACACATTGGTTTGATCGAAACGAGACAACACTTGGTGAGGTACACACCGGTTCGATCTCACCATTTTTGTCAAAAAAACATTGGTTCAACCGAAATGATGCAACCCTTGGTGAGGAAGACACTCGTTCAAATTTGAAAAAACACTCTATATATTTTAATAAATATTTTGAATAAAATATATAACACCTTCCTCACTAGTTGAATTCACCATAAACATGGTGACGATGGAAGGAACATGAATTAGGATTATTTTCTACACAAGGATGATTCTCAAGCTCCCACCGCTTCCTCCCAAGATGACCTAGAATAGCTCCTACCCCATACTCACCCGGTCCAGGATCTGACCATCAGTGACTACAATGCGAGTATCGATCGCGTTGTCAGTGGAGAGGCTGTAAATACGCATCAGGGTGCCCCAACCACCACCGCTGATGTGCCCGCCCATTCCAATAGTGGGAAGACCCCCACCGGGAAGCTAAGGGTGCGGCTACAGGTGTTGATACTGTAGTAAAGCTTGTTGTTGGTTTCACCAGTCTAAAACCATGCAGTTCGGGCCTTCATGTCAACTTTGATAGATCGGTGCTGGAAGAGGATGATAACCACAAATGGGACATGGGTGACGGAGGAAATCCCCTCATAGTCGTGTTCGCCACTCCGAACCCAAACTTCCAGACTATGGCGCCAGGCGCAAACGATGGCGTGTTGGACGTGGGATTCTTCGATCGTCATCATGATGGCGAGTTGGTGGGGGTGGTGGGCTACATGAACCGCCAATCAAAGATGGTCAAGTACAATATAGAGGTGTAGGAATAATTGGAGGGGGTTTATATGAGTGTGGAGACAGATTTAGAGCTCCCATGGAGGGAGAGGTAGTGGAGAAAGTTATCGTGAATGCCGGCAGTGGAAGATGAAAATGACGGGGCGGAGATGAGGATAATGAGGGGGAGAAGTAAAAATGAGATCCAAATTGCAGAACTGTGGACATCCATCGCTGAGGAGTTTATGGTGAGGCATGGGAGGTAGGGATGCAGCTCTTCTATTTATATACCTCCACATATGACTGTGGATTATAATCTTTGGTTATATAATGGTATAATACTTTGTTTGTTGGGTCAACTTATGAACCTTTCAAATGACATAAATCGGGTGGTCAAAGGTGTTGATATTATATATATATAGACACACATATATATTGTATATTGATCGACCGCACATCAAAATTTCGATCAAAATTCATATCGGTCATAAGATCATTTTTTATCAACCGCATTGGAAAAGTGTGTCCTACCACAAGGTATGATTTACCATGAGGATAGACCTATTGTAAGAAGCAACCTTCCATTCCTTAAGAGATAATTTTTTATGATGCTGTATTTTCCAAATTTCTTATACATTTTGATTTAATTCCCATTTTTTTTAATTGTTTCTATCGATTTAATCATTTTTTAATTACTTGTTAATTTTTCAATGCCAAAGAATTTTATTTCAAATAATTTAGTGTGGAATTAAGTGATCATCACATGGGTTGAATGTTGACGATGGTTTATTGAAAGTAAACAAAATTTGAATTAAAATTGTTTGTGGTTTGAAAAGTATCTCTTACTTGATTTATGGGAATATTCCAAGGGACTTTAATGATATTTATAATTGATTATTAGTGGAGTATTAATTGTTCTAACATGTTCAGCTACAAAGACTGTTAATTATAAAGATTATCTAAGTAAAAAATGTGGGAATATTGAGGTGGTTTCCCCACACATTCAAGAGAGATTTTTACGAGAGTTTTATCCTTTTAATAGTGAGGGAGTATGTACCCACTTTTACCCATCGTGAGATCCTAATATTTACCAATGGTTTTTTACCACTTCTATTTTGGTGGGGTTTCCTCATGAAATCAGGTGTCATTTATTTCCACAATTTTCACTTTATTTTATCTCGTTATTATAACTGAACTAGTTGGCCAATCATTTTTAGTCCCAAAAAGTTGTAACAAAGGAAGGTTTTATACAAGTTTTGTTCACCTTTTAGGGTATTAATAATTCTCATAAATTTGAGTATGATTTTTGGTTGCAACTTTGGTCGATCTGTTACATCATAAAATATTTATTGAAATTAGTAAATACATTGATGTGAAATATTTGAGGTTTTGGAATGACGACAAGTCCGGATAGAGGTGAAATTTGAGAATGATAAATTCCACGAGAATAATTCTCTGTTGTTGAAAATGAATATGCAGACAGTACTGCGGAAGGATAAATCCTACTGACAATTGGCGAAAGACTGGCGGGTGTGACGGAGGAGAAATGGAATGACATAAATGGGAATGTTATTTCCAACATCCATTAGTATTTGGTAGATGGGCTCCTATCAAGTATTTTATAGAAAAATATGGAAAAGGAAATATAGGATACTCCAACAAAGCTATACAAGGTCAAGTCAATACACAACAGAATTTTCTTGAAGATAAAATTGTACACTATTCAAATGGAGGAGTCATCATTGGTGACCGACCCCAAAAACACCCTCAATACCCTATTTTCTCAGCTCACAACATTGGGTTATAAAAGTGTGGACATTGAACATTTGAAAATTCAACTTCAGATTGGTAGATTCGCATGACCAACTCATCATCAACCTCATAAAAAATATCATGATAGATATGTTGCTCTTCAATGATGTTGTAGCTGCAATTCTTGATGAAGAAATTCAGAACAAGAATATGGAGGGCATATAGACAACTTCACACCAAGCAAATTCCCTGTTAATGGATAGAGGAAGAATGATGTAGCGTGGTTCCTATGTGATCCAAAATCATGGCAGGTCCAAATCAAGGAGTAAGAATAATAATTTCATGTGTTACAATTGTGGTAAGATGGGGAACATCAATAAGGATTGTTGTAATAAGATGATTATTGAAAATACCTATCAAGTAAATGTGGAGAATACTTCTAGAAATAGAGATATACTAGTCAATGGATGGAAGTGACTGCTGTATGCATGAAATATCTCAACGATTCTTGGATAATCGACTCAGGAGTAACATGGAACATCACATCTTGAAGGAAATGGTTTTATCAGTATGAGACAATCCTATAAGGAATTGTGTACATGGGCAACGATCATACCATTAAGATTGTTGGAGTCAGTACCATCACACTAAAGATGCATGATGGTATTGTTCGAATGATCCAAGTGGTATTCCATTTGAAGGGCATGAAGAAGAATATATTGTCTTTCCAAAAAAATTATGTCATCGGATGCAAGACTCACACCGAAAATGGAGTGATGATAATTGTGAAGGGTTCAATTGTGGTAATGAAGGCTGAGAAGATCTCTAAGAACCTATACATGATTATGGGTGAAATGTAGAAGGATACAGATATAGTTGTCACATAAACTACCTCAATAGAATTTTTGATGATGTTACGACATCAGAATCATGGTCATATCTCAGAACGAGGCCTAAATATTCTTATGGATCAAAAGTTGTTTCTTTGGCTTACAAAGGTATCCTTTCACTAATAGAATAATTTCCTTTAGTTACCACCAAAATCAGTAGCTAAAGGCCTTTATGGTCAGCCTTTTGACCGCTTTTGGCGGTCACATTTGGTCCATCGGTAAAGGCCAATAGTGATCCCCTAAGGTGACCCCTAAAAGACCCCCATGAAAACACCGATTTTCATGTTTTGTTTTTTGTTTTAGACACTAGGTGACATGGAGGAACGATGGGGAGGGAGACCAAACCTTCTTAGTCATCCACGGAAGATACAAAACGAAGGAAGGGAGGGTCGGGCATGAAGTTTAGGGGTTTATGGGGGGTGGTCGAATGTCGGGGGCTATTGGGTTTGACAACAGGTGTTGTAAGGGAGACATGAGGTGATGGGGGTGAAAATGGGGCTAACCGAGGGTGGTAGGGAAGCGGAAAGATCTATTGGGGGAATAGGGTGGGAATTTTTAGTGGTGACTTGGGGAAGACAATTGTGGAGGAGGGAAAAATCCCACCAATTCATTTTTATTATTAGAGACTACCATTGGCGGTCACTAATACTACCAATAGCGACTGCCAACAGCGGTCGCATGTTTCCCAGACCACAAAAACATATTTTCCTAGTACTATTTACATTTTTTGATCATTATGTTTTTAGAAAAAAACACATGTTAAAGTTCGAAACACCAACAACGACATGCCAAGAGATATTAGAGTTGATCCATTATGATGTTTTTCAAGAACCGATTATATGATTGGGAGGAGCAAGGTACTTTTTATCCTTTATTAATGATTATTCCAAGAGATGTTAGGTGTACCCATTCATGAGGAAAGAGGACTTTTTTTATGTATTCAAAACATTCAAAGCACAGAATGTGCATTAATGTGGAAATAAGATCAAGTGTTTGAGGATTGAAAATGCTATAGAATATACAAGTGATAAGTTTGATAATTTTTGTCAAAAGGAAGGCCTCAAGATATATTTCATAGTGGCACACACTCCTTAGAAAAATGTAGTGGAAAAGAAGATGAAAGGAACCATGTTGGATAGAACATGGGTGATGTTGAAGACTGCAAGAATTGCCGAAACATTTGGGAAAAAAGTAGTGAATACCGCCTATTTTATCATCAATTGATCTCCTTTAATAGAGATTGATATGAAGATATTGATGGATATTTAGATTGGTACACTATCTGACTGTTCTCAATTACATAATTTTAGAATTCCTATATATGCATTTTTTAATGACTAGTAAAGATCAAAGGTTGATTCAAGATCTAGAAAATTTATCTTCTTGGAGTATGATGATGGTGTGAAGGGGTATCATTTGTGGGACCCCACTGACCCAACTTTTCATCATCAAAAGATTTAATTTTTTCAGAATACTAGGTGAAAATGAAAATCTATGGACATGTGTAGAAAGAGAATATTGAAACTATAATAGTTGAGGTGGAGGAAAATCCAATGAAGAACCAATTTCCTCTAAGGTGTTACCTGAGCATTATGATCAAGTACCAGTTGAGTCTTGACCCCCACGATCAAATAGAGAGAAAAGAGAACCAGTATGGAACTTATATTATTTTACTAAGAGAAATATTGCGTACTATTTATTGATAGGGGACGGAGATCCGTCTCCTTTTCTGAAGGTGACCTGAAGTCCAGATGTATCCTTGTGAATAGTTACAATGTAGGAGGAACTTGAAGTCGTTCACAAGAACAAGACCTATGATCTCGTCCCATTACCTCATTCAAGTAAGGTTATCAGAGACAAATGGGTTTTTATGATCAAGTAGGATAGAAAGGGCCTTGTGAAAATACATCACACAAGACTAATGATCAAAGGATATTCATAGAAGGAAGGTTTTGATTTCAATGAATTATTTTCTCCTATTGTTAGATTGAATTATATTCAGATATTTCTAGTGATGTTTGGTATATATAGTTTACATCTATAGAATCAGGATGTAAAGACTAATTTTCTCCATGGTGATCTCAGTGAAGAGATCTATACGATATAACCAAACAATTTTGAAGAAGTAAAAAAGAACTTGGTTACAAGGTTAAAAAAATCTATGTAAGTTATCAAACAGGCTATGAGGTTGTAAAGACCCATAAAATTCAAGGAAATTTTTTTCTTATTTTTTTTGGAATTTTACAAGAATGCAGTTTCTAACGGCATGTGATTCCGAGGCCCGGTGTGCCCGGAATCATTTTCCGAAGTTTTGCTCGGGTACGTTCAGTGAACGAACGAGCGGGTTTTTCTAACTTTTGAACCAGTGCTTGGAATCGAATTTCGAGGGCACCGATGTAATCGCAGCGCCAGTATTTTCTTAGAAACGAATCTTCCAGAGTTGCGTTTTCTCTGGTGTGGTTTTTAATTTTTGGGGTTAAGTGAAGAAAATAAAATAAAGTGGTGCGACAACTTTATTTTATTTCACTTAAAGCCACTTAAAGCCACTTAAAGCTACTTAAGCTAAGTTGAAGCGGATAGGTTGGAACCAAAAATATCCTACCCTCTTGGTAGGATATTTGTGAGGTGGGTCCCGCACGAGACCCACCATTTCTTTTCCCCTAAGTAACGCACCCGCGAAAACTCCTCCTTAATGAAAGTCAACTGGTGCGTTTTCTAAACTCTTAATGCCCCTATTAAATGGACAGTTAAGTTGTTACCATTAATTCACCGAATTAATGGTTCGTTTCTTAACTTGTTTTTCAAATTGTTGGCATGTAATAAAATAAGACCAACACACATTTTTCATGGGTGCGGTTTGTTGAGAGGATTTGACAGAATCTCTAAACTCTTCATCCTCCTTCGCGAAGAACATGAAGAACGCGAAGAATGCGAAGAATGTTGAACCCTTGGAGATCGACGATGTGACGTCGTGTACCGCGACGCCGATGATTCTCCTTCCGCGATGTTCTTCCGCGACGATCCTTCCCCACGACAATCTCCGATCATCAACCGATTGAGGTAGGGGATTATGGATCTTTTAAATTTCCTTTGTGGATTTTATCCTTAACATGAATTTAATTCGTGAAATTAAATCTGTGTGTTTTATTTAACCCTCAGATATCGACGAAGCGACGCCATATACTATGAAGACACGACGCCCTTCCGTGACACGACGATCCTCTTCTTCCGTGATGGTCAGTTCCACGAAGAACTCTTGTTCGACGACTACGACGAGGTAGGGGTTTTATTTGAGAATAATATTTATTCCCATGGTTTTTTCCTTCTAAAACAAAGAACCTGGATCAACTCATCATCAAGTTGATCTGCGTTTGTTTTTATATGCGGGACGGTAATTTTTATTTACGGGAGTTTTTTTGGGAACTAGGTTCAATTTTAATTTATTAAAATTGTGCCTTGTTATGTTTTCATGTGTGGATTATTTTTCCCAATGGTTATCACCTAACGCGGAGGGTGCGGGCCAAACAAACATGGCCTGACAACCCTCCGCAGTTTTTCGTTGATGCGTGGATTAACGGCGTTTACGAAATGGGATCGGAATGGTGATTAGAGGCCTTTGTAGCAAAGTTCGGATCCCGGGAGAGCCATAGGCACAAACCGCCGGCAAAACGAACCACCGGAGCGCATCCGGTAGTCCACGGAAGTTCCCGTCGGCGCGCCACGCCGGCGCCGGTGGCCGGAGGCGGCGGCCGGTAGAGGCAGGCCACCAGAAAGCCGCGGCGGAGAGCACAGGTCCCGCGGCCGCGCGGGGCCACGGGGAAGGGATGCGGCCTTGTGCCGCGTCCGGTGACACAGAGCGGCCCCCGCACGGGGGGCCGCGGCTCCTTTTGCGCGGCCGCTCGGCCAGCGCCGAGCCGCCCAGACCGGCCAGCCGGGTCGCGCCCAGGCCGGGCCGGGCCGGGTCGCGCCCAGCTGGGTCGGACCCGGACCCGAGTCAGGTCAACCCGGTTCGGGCCGACCCAGGGGGGGCTGGGCCGGGGCGGTCTGGGCCCAGACCCCCCGTTTCCGGACCTTTTCGGTCTTTTGCCCATATCTTGTGCTACGGGCCTCCGATCGACGCACTGTCAGCGGCGATGCGATCCTTGGATCGATACGGTCGTTTCGGTATATCGCACTAAAGGTTTCAGAGTACTTTGGGTTTGGCTGGGTTGGTTCGTACACGAAACCAACCAGGCCCTCGGAGCGGAAACGCTCAAAACTTAAGCTCCGGACGTCCGATTGATGTGTCGTCGACTTTGATGGATTCCTTTAAGTGGGAAGGATCTTTTGTCTTACTCCGCCCAAGGTTTGGATGTAGGTGGATTACGGTCGGGTTGGTTTTGACTTAAAAACCGACTGGGCCCCTAGGACGAAAACGCCAATAACTCTTAGACCGGGCGTCCGTTTGACGCGCCATCTGTGGTGTTGAGTTCCTGTTGATGATATAGAACTTTTGGATACATCAACTCTGGACTATGTGTCAGTTGATGTATCAGCCTCTCGGCTCGTGGAGCGGACCCTCCCGAACGAGCTTTCTGTGTGCGGGAACCCTAGAGTTGGCTGCGACTGCGACGATGACGACTGTGAAGAGATCCTCAGTGGATTCGACGACGATTACAGCACTCAGCGATCCTACGTGGATCAGTGCTACAGATCCTGTGTGGGTCCGATCCTTTGTGGGTTAGCGCTCAGCGGTCCTGTGTGGGCCAGTGCCTACAAATCCTGTGTGGGTCCGATCCTGTGTGGGTATTTGCGGGGGTTAGTTACCTATCGATCCTGTGTGGGTCAGATCCTTTGTGGGTCATTGCAGGGGTTAGTTACCTATCGATCATGTGTGGGTCAGATCCTTTGTGGGTCATTGCGGGGGTTAGTACCTATCGATCCTTTGTGGGTCTGACGGATTAGATGAATCAGTGGCAATATCTGATCATCTCTATCGTCTTACGAAGAAGTATTCCTGTGTGAGCTGAATCCTGTTTTCCTTCCTATGTGGATTGTGTTGTGCTATCTTGTGTGGATTTATGTTTTTCTTTCCTATGTGGACTGGGTTGTACTTGATCTCGGATGTTGGAGCGTACTGGAATTGATCACTTAGGTATATGTATGGGCATATACCTAACCAGTGTCGGATGTTACTTCGTGATTGTATCTTTCCTTTGTGGTTTATCCTTGTGGATTCTGGGAGACCTTCGAGGGTCTCGGGGTCCCTACTGAGTAGCTTATACTCACCCCTGCACGGGCTATGCCCGCACTACGTTCTGTTGGTTGCAGATTACGGACATCGCTGATCGGGGTGGAGGCTTGTGGAGCAGGATGGTACCTGGAGGTGGACCACTGGGCGAGACATACTCGGAGCGGACGACTGGACCCGAGGAGCTGTGGAGGCTATCTGTACTCACCCTTAAGGTGGGACTTCCAGTGGACGACTCGACGCTGTGGATTTACTTTCAGTTGTTGTTTTCCCTTTCGATTTGTACTTTACTTTCAGTTTGGGTTTGTATTCTAGCCCACTTACTTTTCTATACTTACTATTGTACTCAGTTTTTTACTTAGTGTTTACTTCTATTTGCTTTCTTTGTGGTGTTTTTGGTTTACTTTACAAAGGCAATTTCTTCCCTTTTTACCGGTATTTACGCATTGGTGCTAGTCTCCAGCCCCTGGCCTATGGAAGGCGGGCTTGGGGTAGTCACGGCATGGGCCCGGAGGACAGTTCGTGACAAATTGGTATCAGAGGAGTTCGGTTCTACCGCAGAACTCAGGACTCTGATCTTTTTCTATGTGAAGCAATAGTTTTTAGCGTATTGGGTGTGGTTATCAGTCCAGGGAGTCCAGTGTTGGTGTGGCAGCCGACGTATCCGTACACCAGGACCCTGACTTCTGATTTCCGACTTAATGCATGAAAACATTGATTGCATGTGTATTTCAAGTTTTCTTTGTGATTACTTTGTGTCAGCTCACCAGGTACACTATTCTGACCGTGGTGCACCTGTTTCATTTTCAGGATGGCCCCATGACAGCAGCTAGCTAGGGTTCCGAGAGTTGAGCGTGATGACAGCCCACCGAGCGACGATGCCTCGGTGTAGGGCCCTTTGACAGTTGAGGCACCGACAGTACCTCTACCCGCCGAGCCACCGATGCTTCCATCCCCAACCGCTGACGATGCACATCGCCTTAGTTCACTGCATGAGTTCCAGCGTCAGCGACCGCCCAGGTTCCACGGGGAGACGGACCCCCAGGAAGCCGAGGACTGGCTAGAGGCAGTGGTGTGAGTTTTCCGGTTAGTGAGGACACCAACAGACCTCATGGTGATCCTCACAGCGAGCCTACTGCACGTGGCAGTGGGCCGATGGTGGAGCTTGATGCTCCAAGTGCACGATGAGGCATCACTTCTCTGGATGGACTTTGAGAGCCTCTTCTGCTCGGAGTTCGTCCCAGCCACCCTCCGTGCGGTGCGCATCCAGGAGCTTCTTCAGCTGCGGCAGGGCAGCCTGGTGGTCGCACAGTACTCGGCGAGATTTACCGATCTCTCGCACTACTCGACATACATGGTACGAGACCAATTCTTCTGGGCCCGAACCTTTGAGAAGGGTTTGAGACATGAGATCAGGGCATCACTGATCTCCCTCAGCATTCTGACTCAGGCAGGAGTACTAGGGCGAGCCCTTTTGATCGAGAGCTTTCTTGCTGAGTCTACACCAGCGGCGAGACCTACCACGGGGCGGCACGTAGCAGAGTCTTCTGAGGCAGGCAGTCGACGGATGAATCATGGGTCCAGGAAGAACAGACCCTCAGGTAGACGACCTCAGTACATGAGCTCATCAGTGCGGGGCACTCAGCGCGGATCCAGTCTTTCGAGAGGCAGGCAGTGCTACAAATGCGGCGGGCAGGGCCACATGGCTCGTGACTGCCCGACCCACCGTGCCGAGGAGCAGCAGATGGTTGAGGGGCCACCCAGGAAGAGGCAGAGGGTCGACCGTTGCGGTCCGCAGGGAGCAGGCGGAAGAGGCAAAGGATCTGGCTGAGTGGCAGGTGGTGGGCGACGCTTTGAGGCTCTACCACCACCACCACCAGGAGGTCCATCCTGACCACCGGGAGCTGGCGGGCAGAGACAGGCACAGCTCCAGGCAGCGGAGGCCTATGACCACAGTGCTCTCGAGATGATTCGAGGTACTATCTGTGTCTATTCCACCCTTGATTTGGTTCTTATAGACACAGGAGCGAGTCACTCTTTCATACCCGCTGCCCTTGTTCGGAGCTCGGAGATTCCGACAGAGCTGTTGGCTCGATACTTACAGCTAGAGACTCCTATGGGAGCAGACTCGACGATTACGCACTAGTGTCGGCAGTGTGAGATTACTCTAGGAGGTGAGAGCTTCGGCTGGGATCTTCTTGTAGCGGCGTCGAGGCCTTACGACGTCATCTTGGGCATGGATTGGTTATCTACAGTCCATGAACAGATTGACTGTATTAGGCGCAAGGTGCGATGTGTAAGCACCGAAGGGAGCAGGTTCACCTTCACCGACGAGAAGGGAGCCTTCGCAACACAGGATGGACTCTCGCAGAGGAGAGGACAGCCCATCACTCATCAGTTGGCTAGCCTCATCCTAGGAGTAGTTGACGTGTGGAGTCCTAGTTTTCCTTTAGTGGTGGATCAGTATGCGGACGTCTTTCCCAACGACATTCTAGGGCTACCTCCTCGCAGAGAGGTAGACTTTTATATTTATTTGTACCCCGAGACAGCCCCGATATCCACTCCAGCATATCAGATGGCTCCCGCCGAGCTTCGAGAGCTACAGGTACAGTTGGAGGACTTGCAGGGCAAGGGTTTCATCCGACCCAGTGTTTCACCCTGAGATTCCCCGATATTGTTCGCCAAGAAGGCGGACGAGAGGTTATGAATTTGTGTCGACTATCGTCGCCTAAACCAGGTGACAGTGAGGAACAGGTATCCGCTACCGAGGATTGATGACCTCTTCGATCAGCTCAAGGGAGCACGGTGGTTCTCAAAGATAGACCTCAGGTCAGGCTATCATCAGATCAGATTTTGGGACGAGGACATGCAGAAGACGACCTTAAAATGTCGGTATGGCCACTATGAGTTCTTGGTTATGCCCTTCGGCATAACCAATGCTCCAGCGGTGTTCATGGGCCTCATGAACAGGATCTTTCAGCCATACCTCGGTCGATTTGTCGTGGTCTTCATCGACAACATTTTGATTTACTCGACGACTGAGGAGGAGCACGCCTACCACTTGCGAGTTGTACTGGACACACTCCGAGAGCACCATCTTTATGGAAATCTCTCGAAGTGTCAGTTATGGATACGTGAGGTCCACTTCTTGGGACACGTCATCTCTGAGGCAGGAGTTTTGGTGGATCCTGCGAAGATCGTGGCACTTCTAGCTTGGGATCCACCCAATAGCGTGACAGAGGTGCGGAGTTTCTTGGTACTAGTTGGATACTATCGGAGATTTTTTCCAGACTTCTCCAGAGTTTCGGCACCACTCTCAGCTCTTACGAAGAATGGAAAACCCTTTGTGTGGTCAGACAGATGTCAGCAAAGCTTCTAGGAGCTGAGACAGAGATTGACCAGCGCCCCTATCTTGAGGTTGCCTGAGGAGGGAGTAGGGTACGTAGTTTACTGTGATTCATCAGGGACCGGACTCGGATATGTCCTAATGCAGGAGCGGTCAGTGATCGCCTATGGATCACGTTATTTGAGGCCGCATGAGCAGAACTATGCTACCCATGACATGGATTTAGTAGCAGTGGTCTTCACTCTGAAGACATGGCGACACTATCTGATGGGCGAGCGCTTTACAGTCTTTTCTGATCATCAGAGTCTCAGGTACATCTTTTCTCAGAAGTACATGAACCTGAGACAGTGGCGATGGATCGAGTTCCTCCATGACTATGACTTTGAGATAGTCTATACTCCTGGGAAGGGGAATGTGGTAGCCGATGCTCTCAGCAGGAGGACAGGCATTCAGCTACTCGAGGAGGCGATAGAGCAGCTAGCCGCTTTGCAGATATACTTTGTGGATAGAGATAGAGCAGCTTTCCTTCAGTCACTCATAGTCTCTCCTCCACTACTATAGTGGTTCAGTGAGGCATAGCGTGGGGATGCTGACTGTGAGACGCGATGTGCACAGATATCCTCAGGACAGGAACCTAATGGTTTCTCCTTTGTGGATAAGCACAAAGTCCTTTTTAGAGGACGTACCTTGGTACGAGTTGCATTACGGGAGGAGGTGCTGAGAGAGTTTCACACTTCTCCCTTGGCGGTACATCCCGGATTGGAAAAGATGTACCAGGACCTCAGATGACAGCACTGGTGGCCGGGCATGAAGAAGGTTGTGGAGGAGTTCGTTTCTCGATGCCTCACCTGCCAGCAGGTGAAGGCAGAGCACTAGGTACCAGCAGGCTTGGTACAGTCCTTGGAGGTCCAGGAGTGGAAGTGGGACGGGATATCTATGGACTTTGTGACTGGACTTCCACGCACATCCAGAGGTCACAACTCCATTTGGGTGGTTGTTGACCGACTCACAAAGTCGGCTCACTTCCTACCCATTAGAGAGCAGGGCTCAGTGGAGATCTTGGGACGTCTCTACGTTCAAGAGATTGTAGGACTTCACGGTGTACCATTGTCTATCATCTCTGATCAAGATGCTCGCTTTACTTCCCGGATTTAGAAGGGGTTGCAGGAGGTGTTCAGGACACATCTACGTTTGAGCACCGCCTTTCACCCTCAGACAGATGGTCAGATGGAGAGGACCATTCAGACTCTCGAGGACATGCTCCGCGCATGTGTCCTCGACTTTGGTCATAGCTGGGAGGACCACCTACCCTTGGTGGAGTTTGAGTACAACAACATCTACCACTCCACCATTGGGATGGCACCGTACGAGGCGTTGTACAGCCGACCTTTCATATCTCCTTTGTCTTGGACAGACCCTGGGGAGTCAGCACTCGTGGGACTAGAAATAGTCCGAGCCATGACAGAGAAGGTCCAGGTCATCCAGGAGAGGATGAGGACAGCTTAGAGCCGGCAGAAGTCTTATGCTGACAGGAGGCGGAGGCTACTAGAGTTTGAGGATGGCGACCATGTCTTCTTGCGTGTCTCACCTCGACGTGGTTTACAGAGATTTGGACGAGGCGGCAAGTTGTCTTCACGCTTCATCGGACCATTCTAGGTCCTCATCAGGATTGGCGAGGTGGCTTATCACCTGGCTCTACCACCTCAGTTGCACCGGGTGCATGACGTCTTTCATGTATCTCAGTTGAGGAGATACGTGCATGACCCGACGCATATCATTGACCATGGGGAGCTTGACGTTGATGATGGGGAAACTTTCAGAGAGGTACCAGTGGAGATCGAGGATCGACAGGAGCGGGTCCTGCGTGGACGGTCAGTTCCTCTAGTGCGCATCATATGGCAGCACGAGAACCTCCAGGAGAGCACTTGGGAGTGGGAGGCTCAGATGCGTTCTCAGTACCCACATTTGTTTCCCTAGTTTATGATGTATCTTTACGGGGACGTAAATCCCTGATCTGGGAGTGATGTAAAGACTCGTAAAATTCAAGGAAATTTTTTTCTTAATTTTCTTTGGAATTTTACAAGAATGTAGTTTCTGACGGCACGTGATTCTGAGGCCCGGTGTGCCCGGAATCATTTTTCGAAGTTTGGCTCGGGTACGTTCAGTGAACGAACGAACGGGTTTTTATAACTTTTGAACTAGTGCTCGGAATCGAATTCTGAGGACACTGATGGAATCACAGCGCCGGTATTTTCTTAGAAACACATCTTCCGGAGTTTCCTTTGGTCGGGTGTGGTTTTTAATTTTTGGGGTTAAGTGATGAAAAAAAAATAAAGTGGTGCGACAACTTTATTTTATTACACTTAAATCCACTTAAAGCCACATAAATCTACTTAATCTAAGTTGAAGCGGATAGGGTGAAACCCAAAATATCCTACCCTCTTGGTAGGATACTTGTGAGGTGGGGCCCGTACGAGCTCCACCGTTTCTTTTCCCCTAAGTAACGCACCTGCGAAAACTCCTCCTTAATGAATGTCAACTGGTGCATTTTCTAAACTCTTAACGCCCCTATTAAATGGACAGTTAAGTCATTACCATTAATTCACCGAATTAATGGTTCGTTTCTTAACTTGTTTTTCAAATTTTTGGCATGTAATAAAATAAGACAAACACATGTTTTTCTTGGGTGCGGTTTGTTGAGAGGATTTGATAGAATCTCTAAGCTCTTTATCCTCCTTCGCGAAGAATGCAAAAGACGCGAAGAACGCGAAGAATGAGAAGAAATCCGAACCCTCGGAGATCGACGATGTGATGTCGTGTACCGCGATGCCGATGATTCTCCTTCCGCGACATTCTTCCGCGACGATCCTTCCCCATGAAAATCTCTGATCATCAACCGATTGAGGTAGGGGATTAGGGATCTTTTAAATTTCCTTTGTGGATTTTATCCTTAACATGGATTTAATTCGTGAAATTAAATATGTGTGTTTTATTTAACCCTCGGAGATCGACGACGCGATGTCGTATACCGCGACGACGCTACGCCCTTCCGCGACGCGACGATCCTCTTCTTCCGCGACGGTCAATTCCGCGAAGAACTCTCGTTCGACGACTATGATGAGGTATGTGTTTTATTTGAGAATAATATTTATTCCCATGGTTGTTTCCTTCTAAAACAAAGAACCCAGATCAACTCATCATCAAGTTGATCCGCGTTTGTTTTTATATGCGGGATGAGAATTTTTATTTACGGGAGTTTTTTTTGGGAACTAGGTTCAATTTTAATTTATTAAAATTGTGCCTTGTTATATTTTCATGTGTTGATTATTTTTCCCAATTTTTATCACCTAACGCGGAGGGTGCGGGCCAAACAAACATGGCCCGACAACCCTCCTCAGTTTTTCGTTGATGCGTGGATTAACGGCGTTTACGAAATGGGATCACAATGGCGATTGGAGGCCTTCGCAGCAAAGTTCGGATCCCAGAAGAGCCGTAGGTGAAAACCGCAGGCAAAACGGACAACCTGAGCGAGTCTAGTGGTCCGCAGAAGTTCCTACCTGCGCGCCACGATGGCGCCGGCAGCCGGAGGCGGTGCCCGGCGTGCCGCTGGGAAGACCCGCCGTGGCCGCGCGGGAACGCGGGGAAGGGACGCGGCCTTGCGCCGCGTCCGGTGACACGGAGCGGCCCCCGCGCGGGGGGCCGCGACTCCTTTGGCGTGGCCGCTCGGCCATCGCCGAGCCGCCCAGACTGGCCAACCGGGTCACGCCCAGAACGGGCCGGGCCGGGTCACGCCCAGCCGGGTCGGACCCAGACCCGGGTCGGTCCGGGCCCAGACCCCCCGTTTCCGGACCTTTTCGGTCTTTTGCCTGTATCTTGAGGTACGGGCCTCCGATTGATGCGCCGTCAGCGAAGATGCGATCCTTGGATCGAGGCGGTCGTTTTGATATATCGCACTCAAGGTTTCGGATTACCTTGGGTTTGTCCGAGTTGGTTCGTACACGAAACCAACCGGGCCCTCGGAGCAGAAACGCTCATAACTTAAGCTTCGGACGTCCGATTGACGTGGCGTCGACTTTGATGGATTCCTCTAAGTGAGACGGATCTTTTGGCTTACTCCACTCGAGGTTTGGACGCATGTGGAGTACGTTCTGGTTGGTTTTGACTTAAAGCTGACCGGGCCCCTGGGACGAAAAAGCCAATAACTCTCAGACCAGGCGTCCGTTTGACGCGCCATCTGTGGCGTTGAGTTACTGTTGACGATACGGAACTTTTGGATACATCAACTCTGGACTATGTGTCAGTTGATGTATCAGCCTCTCATCTCATGGAGCAGACCCTCCCGAACGAGCTTGCTGTGTGCGGGAACCCTAGAGCTGGCTGCGACTGCGACGACGACGACTGTGCAGAGATCCTCAGTGGATTCGACGACGACTACAGCACTCAGCGATCCTATGTGGATCAGTGTTACAGATCCAGTGTGGGTCCAATCCTATGTGGGTCAGCGCTCAGCGGTCCTGTGTGGGCCAGCGCCTATAGATCCTGTGTGGGTCTGATCCTGTGTGGGTCTTTGGGGGGGTTAGTTACCTATCGATCCTGTGTGGGTCTGATCCTTTGTGGGACATTGTGGGGGTTAGTTACCTATCAATCCTGTGTGGGTCAGATCCTTTGTGGGTCATTGCGGGGGTTAGTTACCTATCGATCCTGTGTGGGTCAGATCCTTTGTGGGTCATTGTGGGGGTTAGTACCTATCGATCCTTTGTGGTTCTGACGGCTTAGATGAATTAGTGGAAATATCTGATCATCTCTATTGTCTTATGAAGAATTATTCCTGTATGAGCTGAATCTTGTTTTCTTTCCTATGTGGATTGTGTTGTGCTATCCTGTTTGGATTTACGTTTTTCTTTCTTGTGTGAAATGGGTTGTACTTGAGCTCAGATGTTGGAGCGTACTGGAATTGATGACTTAGGTATATGTATGGGCATATACCTAAGCAGTGTCGGATGTTACTTCGTGATTATATCTTTCCTTTTTGGTTTATCCTTGAGGATTCTGGGAGACCTTCAGGGGTCTCTGGATCCCTACTGAGTAGCTTATACTCACCCCTTCACAGGCTATGCCCGCACTACGTTGTGTTGGTTGCAGATGACGGACAACGCTGATCGGGGTGGAGGCTTGTAGAGCAGGACGATACCTGGAGGTGGACCACTGGGCGAGACGTACTCAGAGCAGACGGCTAGACCCGATGAGTTGTGGAGGCTATCTATACTCACCCTTCAGGTGGGACTTCCAGTGGACGACTCGATGCTGTGGCTTTACTTTCAGTTGCTATTTTCCCTTTTGAGTTGTACTTTACTTTCAATTTGGGTTTGTATTCTGGCCCACTTACTTTTCCTCACTTACTGTTGTACTCAGTTTTTTACTTAGTGTTTACTTCTACTTGCTTGCTCTGTGGTGTTTGTGGTTTACTTTACAGAGGCAATTCCTTCCCTTTTTACCGGGTTTTACGCCTTGGTGCTAGTCGCCAGCCCCTGGCCTATGGAAGGCGGGCTTGGGGTAGTCACGGCACGGGCCCCAAGGACAGGTCGTGATAGAGGTGTTGGTACAAGATATTTGATTCCTATATCATGATCCTTGTATACAAAATACTACATTAATATCCTTGTGAAAATTTATAGTGTTCGGATGTCAATGATTTCATTATTATTTTTTTGTATTTGGACAGCCTGTTGGTTTCAGGCCCCAAAAATGATCAGATCTAGGATATAAAGTAAAAGGTGGCTAGGGAGTTTGATATAAGTTACTTAGGACCAACAAAAAAGATTCTTGGGATGCAGATTTTCCTAGAAAGAAATAATGGGAATATTTGGCTATCACATAAGAATTACGAATATAAGGTTTTAAGAAGATTCAACATGAAATAATGTAATCCAATTCCTACCCCTCTTCCTATTAATTTCAATTTATACTATATGATGATTCCAAATAGTGAATCATAGAAGGTGGAGATGTCTTGAGTACCATATGCATCAGCAGTGGGGAGTCTGATGTTCGCTATAGTTTGTACTAGACTATACATTGCACATGTAGTGGGATCAGTTAGTTAGTACATGAAGAATCTAATATGGGAGCATTGGATCACTATGAGTAGGATCCTGAGATACATCAAGGAGACCTAAAATTTTTCATTATGTTATGGAGGATTATATTTCACTATCATAGGATATGTCGATTCAGATTTTATAGGTGATTATGATGGGAGAAAATCCACTAATGGTTATGTGTTTACTCTTGTATGAGGATATATGAGTTGGATTTCAATGTTATCATTAGTTTCAGATTATCCACAATAGAGGTGAAGTACATGGCAGCTACATAGGCTTATAAATAGGTGATTTGGATAAGAAGGTTGTTGGAGGAGCTTAGGAAAAAAAGGGAAGATTCTATTATTATTTTTATAGTAAAATTGCCTTGTACATTTTAAGGAATCCATCTTTTCATTCTAGGATGAAACAAATATACAAAGATATACTAGTGAAGGAACTAAATACACAAACAGATCCAGATCAGAAAAAGATAATCAAGCTGGGTCCACTGGTCTTCAATGATTTTCAACAAGTCTTCCTACTAGACTAAAGTAGGGAGATTTAATGTGTGGGTATAATCTTTAGTGAACTTGGAAATCCTAGACACACCCTAGTTGTGGCCCCGATGGTTATGTATAATTCCTTGGGTAAGTTACCCACATCTCTAGAGGGAAAATGAATTTCAGCCATGAACCCAAAGCTGATAAATATTGAGCCTCCAGATAAAATCTATCCTCAGCCACATGATATCCCCTGTTTTTACTATATTATTGGTGATGAACCAATCACATATCCCCTAGTCGATCCTAAAAACAGCGAATATTTAAATGGAAGTCTAGATTGGTGAATGTTACGGACTTGAGTACGATAGAAGCTTGCGGTTCCAAAACATGCATGGAAGGACCACCAACTATAAAAAGATACACCAATAGACGGAAAGTGGAAGATGATGATACTCATATTGAATACTCAAAGGTGGAGACTGGATTGAGCCAGTCCCACCTGTCGAAATGAAAACCTTTTATTGGAATTTTCGTGGGCTTGGAAACCCACATTCAGTTCATCTTTTTTGTTTTTTGTTTTTCAATTTAAAATTTTTGATTTAATATTTTGTCATGAAAAAATGTTGGATTTATTTTTATTATGAAAAATCTGTTTTGCTGGGCTTTGCTTGGGTTTTCTTTTTGGTGGGCTTCATCTCAGGTCGTGGGTTGTTGGGGTGTGCACTGGGATGTTATGTTGGGTTGTTTAATTTGGGCCATATATCTTTTGGTTTGTCTTCAGATATTGTGCCACCAGGGAAATCCGTTTACTACTGATTGTTGACCAGCCTATATCCAACAGCTATGATTCCTGCCATTTGTATTCTATAACCCTTGGTGATTTGCACTCATTGCCACCCATTTTCTCATCATCTGACATGTGTCCCAGTTTCAGTGGGATCTCTTGAGCTCGACTGATTTTTTTGAACTACCCTTTCTCCCACAACCATCCACCTTTCCTACCTCACCTATCATACCTAACACACCAGGTTGCCTCACTAACTATGTCTCTTTTTTTAGTTCACTTTAGTTTTGAGGTGTGTTCATCTATAGTTCTTCATTATCCTTCTCCATATTTTATTCCAGAGAGTAGATTCTCTCTGCATCCATGTTCCCATACCTTCCCTTTCTGGTGACCTTCTTCGATGGAGAGATCATGACTCATGAGCTCCATATGGAACACTTCATGATTAATATCCTTCAACCCTGGAAAAACTATATCTTCTTCTATTCTTAAGGTTTTTTAATCTATTTCTTTTATTTATTCATAATCTTCATTGTGTGATTTTATTCTTTTCTCTTATTTTATATATGATTCTCGGGGTTTGGGGTTGAAATGTATGAGGTTGTCCAATTTGAGGGAGAACTTTTCCTTCTTCAAGCCAGGTTTCATCACTAGATCTAGAGTGACAAGGTCCCTATTCTTGGATAGCTTCTCTGGTTCTCATGGATGGTTTTGTTCACTCTTCCTTCTTTGTTTGTATGTTTCTTCCCTTTTCATAATTATAAATAATTTGTGTTGGTGTTCTTGTCGTGGAGTATGACCAAAAGTTTTGAGCCATGTAAATCAACCATGTTCTTTACTTTCCTACACTTTACTTTTCTGTTATTTCATATTTTTTAAAAATTATTCTTATTCTCTATTGTGTATTCCTCAGTCACCTCTATGTGAACCCATCACGATACCCAAAAGGTGGTATCATAGCCTATATTCATTTTAACAATGTATGTTAATTTTAAAATTAAAAATTTCTATGTTGAAAATGATTTTAGTCTATGGAGAGTCAAAATTCTTGCATTGTTGGTCCATAATAGACTTTCTATAAGTGTCAAGTCATAATAATTGTATCACTAAGAGGGGGAGGTGGTGAATCAGTGATATAATTTTATTTAATGCTTCCTTGTAAATGAATCAACTATCACCTCCTATTAAAGATACTTTTCATTCTGAAAAAAATCAAACAAACATCCATAGGAACACAAAAATTTACCAAGATCTCTATTAAATAAGAATAAATATGTCCTTGGTATGGTTTGGAAATGATCCAATACCACACAATACATTAGAAAAAAAAATCTTTTTTTCATAATACAATGAGTATGATATGCCCTTTCTCTTGTGTAGAACAATATAAACAATCCAATAGTGTGTGTGCTCCCTCTAGCACAAATGATGTAATGCAAAATTTTTGTAACAAAACATGTTACGGTGCTTCTTAATCAACTTTCAAAAATATAAAATTCTAAAGAAATTCTTCACTTTCTTAACCAGAAGCTGGTATGAACTTCTTGGATTTTGTAATAAAACTTAGTATGATTTCCTAGTCTGATTTTCTCAATCTAATTTCTCAATATGATAATATATCTCTACATAATACAATTGAGGCAATTATGAACACTTTTTAATTTAGTACATAAATCCCAATATAATAATCCTATCCAATATGATAACTGAATTAATATAGTAGTCATTTCAATACGTTGAAATATTTTCTCTTCTCCTTTCACTTCAATCCAACACGACTTCTTTAAGAAAAACAATCTGGAAACCCTTCTTCTCTCTAGATCTTCGCCTTCTCTCTACTTCTCGTGAACAATAATTCAGTCAAAAAAGTACAATGTACTTTTCTCCTTTTATACTCTCCCAAATGTAGTTTTGGTGGGATTCATAAAAACTTTCCCTCTCTACCAAATTACTTGAATTTTCATGTTTCCTTGAATTTAGGAGGCATCTTGACGTCATCAAAATTTCTCAACTCTTCTCATTTCTTCTCGATCCTTCTCAAATCTTTTAAAAACTTCATCTCATCTTCAGCTTCTTTCACAATCATCAGTCTGATTTTGATTCTCCATTCCAATTTTTCAATGTGATTTATTTATTGTAGTACTCCCTACCAATTTTATTTATGATGAAATAGATAGATTAAATCTTCTTCACAAACCCTAGTTCAATTCTATTTTTCCATTTCTATTTCCTAATACAATTTCTCCATTAAATTTCTTTGTACCAAATGAAAGATAATATGAACATTATGATTTTTTTCATTGTGATATTCTCCATTACAATGAAGATAATAGTTTCTTTCAAACTTCTTCAATCTCTTTTAATTTTTCTTTTCTTCAGACCTGTGATCCAGTATCAACTCCAATACTATGTCTCTTGACCCAATTGATAAAATCACTTGAAAACAAATCAGATTTATTCTTTCTCTTATGAATTCAATCAAGAAAACCTTCCCAACCTTCAAACAAATCTGAATATGATGATCTGAGACTGGAAAGATTTTACTTTTGTAACTTCGTTCTTCCAAAAACCTTTTCATGTAATCATGACTTCCTTTATGACATTGATTACATTTGAGATCATCTTCAACCACGTCTCACATACCAAGGAAAGTATTGTAACTTCCCTATCTTTCATAAATAGTTTTCATTCCTTCTCAACCCGAATATGATTAACATGATTACAATTAGACTGGAAATGATTGGAAGCATGTCATTAACTCCCCCGTTATTTCATCAACATTTTCTCCCAAGTTTTAGAGAAAACGTATGATTTATGATAACTACAAGATCATCAAAGCATCATAATATTTATATCATAGTCAAGAAAACTCTTATTCTCCCCCATTATGATCTCTTCTTCTATTTTGGTCTCGAGATTAGTCGGATGATCATTTTAATTCAGAAAACAACTTCTCAAAATTATGGATTTTATCAACCATTTTGATTATTATTTTATTGAATATGGTGGTCAGTCCTATTTTCACCCAAAAAAAGTTATTTGATTTCTTTTCTTCTTAAACTTCCTTTTCTTATTAATCTTCGTTGACAACAAAAGACAACACCTGAATATGATCATCCTTATTAGGTTGGTCCTAATAATCACCGCCTTTATATTTTGTTGTTAACCAGGATTCATAAACCATTGAACTTTGAATCCATAAGCTATGGATTACTCATCAATAATTCTAAGCCTACGTGATAAAAGTCATTGTAGGAAACTAGAATCATTGATAGGAAAACCTTTTTGTCCAAACGTAGTGATCGTGAAACCTTTTTAACTTTTCTTCACAAGTGTTTTCCTCATATTTATCCACTTCTTTAGCTTCCCTGTAATACAAAAAATTTGTTTTATACAACCACACTAACAAACAGTTAGAATAGTTCAAACACATACAATGCTGGATTCACAGCTTACCTACAACTCCCCCTATTTACATGATTCCATAGGGATAGATTTATGAAATAGTTCCCCCACTTTAAAACATTACTCAAATGTAATATGAGATAGGGTACCAAAACACATACCCCAACCTTAATGAGAGAGAGGTTGGATTTCCATGTTAAACCTCAATTTAGTAAAGAATTCCTTTGGTAAAGGTTTTGTGAAAATGTCAGCAATTTGTTCCAATGTAGAAACATAGTCCAACTTCAATTCATTCTTCTCCACTTGCTCTTTAATGAAATGATATTTGATATCAATATGTTTTGAATGATAATGTTAAACTGGACTCTTGGTGAGATTGATTGCACTTTGATTATCACAACCCAAGAGCAAGGGTAAATTCACTTCAACAAGTAAGTATTCTAATAGAGTTTTCATCCACATATGTTGGGTATAGGCTTTAGTAAAAGAAGCATAATAAGTTTAGTATTACTAAGAGTTACTGAATTTGGTTTCTCGGTATTCCAACTAACACAACATTTCCTAAGAAAAAATACTCCACTAGATGTGGATCTTCTTTCATCAACATTTCTTACCCAATTAGTATCTGAATACGCAAAAAAATAAATAATTTTTGAGCTATCATACCTGATTTTGAAATTTTTTGTTCCTTTAATGTATCTGAGAATTATTTATCCAACAAGTAAATTTGATTCTTTTAGAGCACTCTAAAATCTTGCACATAAGGTAACAACCTAAACAATGTTAGGTCTTCAGGATTTCAAATATAAAAAACTTCTAATAAGCTTCCAAAATTCTTTCTGATCAACTTCATTGCTTTGTACATATTTAGAAAAAAAATTCCCACTAAAATTGGTGTGAAAAAGGGTTTTCATTTTTCCATACCTAACTTATTATGAAGTTCCTCAGCATGATTTTCTTGAGAAATAAAATTAATTTCTTATTTTATAATATTTATAACCCAAGAAATTATTTCATTTCCCCCAGTATGGATATCACAAACAAATTTTTCATTTATTCAACAAATATTCCATAAGATCTTTCATCATTCCCAGAAAAGATAATGTCCAGAACATAAATAGTTATGGTGAGTAAAAAATATTTACTTTCTTTGATTTAAATATTGTTATCAACTATTCCATTAATAAAACTAATCTATCTTAAGTAAGTAGCTAATTTGGAATACCATGCTCTTGAAGCTTTCTTCATCCCATACGAGGCTTTCCTGAATCTGAAAACATAATTTACATCTTTCCTAACAACAAATACACATTGATGATTGATGTAAACTTCTTCATCAAGATCCCTATTCTGAAATGCATACTTTACATTCATTTGAAAAAATTGTAACTTCGTTATGATAAAATAGTAAGAAAAATTAGGTATCTTTATAAACTTTCTAGTGAAGAAATATTTTCATCAAAATCAACTCCTTCAATTTTAGAGTAACCTTTTCACACTAATCTTTATTTGTTTCTTATCACTTCACCTTCTTCATTCAGCTTGTTCCAGAAAAACCACTTTTGTACCAATAAAATTTTGTTTTCTGGATTAGAAAAAAGTTTCCATGTATCATTCATTTCTATCTGATTCATCTCTTCATTTAGGTTTAAACCAATTCTATATACTCAAAAGATTCATTCACATCATTCATTTTCACTTTTGAATACAAGGATGTATGTGTAATAACATTTGTTGTTTTTCTTGTTTGGACCTTTTGATGTTGATCAACAATAATATTATGATCTTCCACTTGCTTTCTCAGCCTAGGATGATAATCTCTAGACTCTTCTTCATCACTTTAAATAGATGAGTATGATTCTTCTTCTTCTTGAGTAGGATTACAATTGTCTGTACCATTATTAAAATTATTAACAAAAGTTTACTTATCATGCTCAACTTCTTTATCTTCATGAGTCTTCTCGAGGTTTTTAATAACATTTAAATTAATAAAATAAAAATTTCTTCATGTTTATTTGTTAAAAAATATATATAATCTTCCTTCCGAAGCATATCTAATAAATACCTCTTCTTCTCCTTTCTGCTCAAACTTTCGAAGGATTCTTCCTTTTTATTTATAATTCAAGGACTCCCAAAAATTCTTAGGTTCTTCAAACATAGAGTTTTATCATAAAACATTTCATATGGAGTCGTATGTAAAATTTTCCTATGGAAATATCAGTTTTGAATATAAACAAAAGTACTCATGGATTGCATCCTATAGTAGTGAGAAGTACCATGTTCAAGTAACATAGTTCTCCCTATTTCCACCAAACATCTATTCTTCCTTTCAGAAAATAAATTTTTTTGAGGATTGTATGAGTAACTATACTCATTCATAATTCCATAATTATCAAGATAACATTAAATTTATTTATTCTTATACTCACCACCATTATCAGTTATAAACTTCTTCACTGAATACTCACATTTCTTCTCATCTTTCCTCTTGAAAGATTTAAACATTTTTAAAGCATATAACTTATTTTTCGCAGACATAATACAAGTAATGCGAGTAAATTCATCAATAAAATTGGTGAAATACTTATCTATATTTATTTATTGTTTTCTTATTGAAACAAAAATACTGGAATGAATAAGTTCTATGGGTTGTTTTGAACAAATACCAATCTTATTATACATGGAATTTGTAATCTTTCCTTTCTAAAAAATAGTGAAACACCAATCTCTTCTTCTTGGAAAATCAGGAATATCATAGATATTTTCTTGATTTTATAACTTTCTCATGTTTCTCTGAAATATATGTCCCAGCCTTTTATTCCACAATTGATTCTCTTCCACCATACCCAAGAAACAAAATTTTTCTATTTCACCAACTTGAAATAAGATTCCTTTTATAAGTCGGCCTCTTGTAATAATCTTTCCATCTTCCTAACTTTTCAAAACAAACAAATATTTTATAAAGATAACTTTGTTACCCTCATCACAAAGTTTTGAATCACATAGAAATTTATGTTTCATCCCATCAACATATAAATATTTCTTGGATTGGATATTTTATTTCCCAATAATGATTGAACCAACACCTTTGATTCTCGATGATTCATCATTGCCAAATTTCACCATTACCTCTTTGAATCCTTTCACATTATTCAAAAACCTTAAGTCTATTATCATATGAGAATAACACCCACTATCAAGAATCCAAGGTCATTCTTCTTATAGATTTTAGAGCAGTTTTAACAACAAGATCCATTTCTTCTTTCTTTTCTTTCTTCACTTCTGGATTTTGAGAATTTTTAAGAAAATTTTTTTATAATGGTAATAAAACAAGACATCATTTTACAATATTTCAAGGTTTTTCACACTTTCAAAAATATTTTCTAGTGTTTGGAATCTATTTTCAATCTCTACTCCAACCTTTCATGTTCCTTCCATTAAGGACATTGACTCCCCCTCAAACTTTTCCTCCCATAATCTGTGACATAATAGTAATTTTGTTTGATAAACCAACACATATTTGATGTATAATCGAATCCACCACAATACTAGCAACATAAATAGAAATATTATTTACCTCTAAAACTTCTATACTCACCGAAGTTGTGAACATGTTTCTCCTTATTTTCTTTCTTATATGAAACCATAAACCTTTTCATTATAAATCGGATCCATCCTTTTCTTTTCATCCTTTTCAAAATTATAAGTAATAGAAAAATTTATATTTTTATATTGTTTAGAAACATTTTCATACTCATTATTTTTAAAAACTTCTGAATTTCTAACTTTGTAGGTCTTGGCCACATACATTAATTTCCTATATTTCGTCTTTTTAGAAACAATTCCATTTTTCATCTCACCTTATGAAGGTAACTTTTGTTGAACCTTCTCAGGTTTCTCATTATGAGAACTTTCATAACATTTAGAGATAGAGTTTTTGAAATTTTTCCCTTTATGATTGTATTTAGATAATTTTTATTGGATAAGTTCCAACTCTTCTTCTTTTTCCTTCAGCTTCACTTCAAGATTCTCATTGCAATTCTTTTCTTCCTCAACATATTTTTTTAATTCGTCAATTTATTTCACCAGCTTTACTTTATCGTCAGGAAACCATTCTTGATTTTTTGTTGAGTAACTTTTATTTTTAAACTTCCTAATTTATTTCTCTTGACTTAAAATATTTCTCAGTCATTCTTTCAATTCTTCTTTCAGATGATATTTTAATCCAATTTCTTCTCCTTCGGAACTATTTCTTCCAAATTATTCAACATCCATTATTGTAATAAAATTATTCTCACCAACATACTCAATGTATTCACCATCATTATATTATTCTTCATCATATTTAGGTTAGAAAATTATTTTTTTGGATTTGATGAATCTTTTATCTTTCCTTTTCGAAAAATATTTATCCTTATCACCATGTTTCTTCCAAAATATTCTTGGACTTATTTCTTTTTCACCACTATCCTATTATTTCATTATTCAAGAAAAATTAGCCACAAAGTTCCTCATGGATCCACATTAAATGAATTTCAAGGGAATTTTCCATTTGTATTTAGTTGTACCTCTTCTAACATTTTTTGAAAAGAAGGATAAAATATCATCAAGATTTTTACATGCCTCATTTTCAGAATCATAGTCACCAGTTTCTTCTTCAATAAGAATATTATTTGAATTTTATTTCTTAGCAGCCTTGAAAGACATTTCTCTATCACCTTTTTTTATTTTCATATATTTATCCCTTATTATATCATAATTGATGAGGGTGACATGAAAATCATCCAGTATAATGTTTCAAGATCTCTATCCTTCAATGAGGAAAATTTAGCATCAAACTTGTTTAGAAGGATTATCAAGATCTTTTCAACAAATATAGAATCTTATAAATTTTTACTAAGACATATGATACTGCTAAAAATGTCATTCACATTGGTAAATAAGTCCCCAATAGATTCATTCTCACCCATTTTCAAATCATCATACTTCATCCTCCAGATTTTTATTTTTTCCTTCTTCACTTTTTTATTGCCTTCATATATGTTTTTCAACTTTTCCCAAATACCTTTGGGTGTGACAACACCTTTCACCCATAGAAATTAACTCTTAAAAAGTGATGATAGTAAATCATTCTTGTCCCTTCCATCATTATAATTATTCTTATTATCAACAGATATAAGAGGAACTTTATCATCAATAGGAATAAATCCATTTGTTGGAACTTCAAGAACATCATAATTGATATACATAAGATAAGGAAACATTATATCTTTACAAATATGATAGTTCCTTCCATCAAAAACTGGGATACCTTTACTTTTCACTCAATTCAGATACTCTATCAACTTTAGTAAAGAAAAATCAAGGGAACCTTCCCTCTGAAACCAATTGTAATTGACCAGTCATAATAATTGTATCATTATGATGGATAGGGGGTGAATCAGTGATATATTTTTTTTTATGTTTCCTTGAAAATGAAACAACCTTCGCCTCCTATTAATGATACTTTCCCTATAAAAAAAATTCAAACAAGTATCCACAAGAACACAAGAATTTACAGGGTTCACTATTCAATAAAAATAGTTAAGTCCTTAGTATTGTTTTGTAATGATACAATACCAAACAATCCACTAGAAAATAATACTTTTGTGTGGCATACAATGAGTATGATATTCCCTTTCACTCATGTAGAACTATGTAAACAATCCAATAGTGAGTGTTCTTTCTCTATCACAAATGATGTAATATAATTTTTTTTGTAAAAGAACATGTTACACGGCTTCTTAATCCAATTTCACAAATATAAACTTTAAAATAAATTCTTCACTTTCTTACCCAGAAGATGGTAAGAAATTCATGGACATTGTAATAAAACTCAATATAATTTCTCGGTCCAATTTTCCCAATCTGATTTCTCAATACGATAATATATCTATGCAGAATACAATTCAGACAATTCTATTCATTTTCAGCTTCAGTTTGGAAATCGTAATATGATAATCCTACCCAAAATTATAACTGGATGAATATGGTAATCATCTAAATATGATGATCAGATGAATATATTAAAATCTCATCTCTTCTACTTTCACTTCGGTCCAACATGATTTCTTTAAGAAAAAAATCTGTAAACCCTTCTTCTCTCTAGAGCTCCACCTTCTCTCTACTTCTCAGGAACAATACTTTAATCAGAAAAGTACAATGTACATTTCACCTCTTATACTCACCCCAAATGTGGATTGGACAGGATTCCTGAAAACTTTCCTGCTCAACCAAATTACCCAAATTTTCATGTTTCCTTGAATTTTGGGTGCATCTTGACTTCATCAATGTTTCTAAACTCTTCTCATTTCTTCTAAATCCTTTTCAAATATTATAAAAACTTCAACAAATTTCTGACTTCCTTCACAATTATTAGTGTGATTCTGAATCCCTATTCTGATTTTTCAATATGATTTATTCATTATGATGCTTTGTACCAATTGCATGTATGAAGAAATAGACAGCTTCAATTACCTTTGCAAACCCGAGTCTGATTCCATTTCTCTATTCTAATTACCATACATGATTTCTCCATTACGTTGCTCTGCACCGAATGAAAGATAATATTCCCATTCTAATTTTTTCATTATGATCTTCTCCATTACAATGAAGATAATAGATTCTTTAAAACTTATTCAATCACTTTTACTTCTTATTTTCTTTAGATCGATGATCCAGTATCAACTCCAATACTGTGGCTCTTAACCCAATTGATAAAATCTATTGAAAAAAAATTAGAGTTCTTCTTCCTTTTTTGAATACTATCAAGAAAACTTTATTATCCTTTAAAAAAAATCTAAATTCAATGATCTAAGACCAGAAAGATTTTACTTCAGAAACTTCCTTCTTCCACAATCTTTTTCTTCTAATAATGACTTCCTTCATGAATTTTATTACATTTGAGATAATATTCAACATCATATGACTTACCAAGGAAAGTATTGTAACTTCCCTATCTTTCATCATCAGTTTTCCTTCCTTCTCATCCCGAATATGATTTCTTGATTATGATTTGATTGGGTATGATTAGAAGCATCTCATTCACTACCCCTTTATTTCATCAAGCTTGCATCACAAGTTTTATCGAATACTTTTGATTTATGAAAACTCCAACATGAGAAAAGCATCGTCACATTTATATCATAGTCAGGAAAACTCTGATTCTACCCCATTATGATCTATTATTCCAATACAACTCTGAGATGAATCTGATGATCCTTTTCATCCAGAAAACAACTTCTCAAAATGATGGACTTTCTCAACCATTTTGAGTCTGATTTTCTTGTATATGATTGTCAGTTCGATTTTCACAAAAAACAAACTGTGGTGATTTCTTAACTTATTAAAATTATTTTTCTTCTTGAACTTCATTGACAACAAAAGAAAACATCTAAATACTATAATCCTTACTAGCTTGGTCCTAACACATATATATTCTTTACACATTATTAATAAACTCATAGTGACCATCTTGGCCGATGGTTAGTCCGCCACTTCTTTAGTTGATGTCGAACCTAGTATATTGGAAAAGGATCATTTCAACCTTCCGTTAAACTTATGAGATAATGTTTTTCATAAAGTTTCAGATGAAAATAATGCTAAATCAATTTGGCTTAAACATGAACATTTCTATCTGACTAAATCTTTTCTTGGATGATTGTATAAAAATATGTAGCTATTTAACTTCAAAATAAATCCTGGATCATTTGTACGAGTTCATATTGATGAGTTTAATAAATTTATTTTGGATTTTGATAATATAGACACAGTGGTTAAAGTTGAGGATTAGGATTTAATTATGTTAACATAACTTGATGATTCTTTTAATTCATTGAAAGAGTCCAGGATTTATGGTAGAGATTCAATTACATTATAAGCAGTAAAGTCTATTGTGTTGTCTCATGGTCTTCAAACACATGGTTTGAAGGAAGAACATAATGGTGTTAAGAATGAACCTAAGTTAATGTATACTAAGGGTCCTATGTAAAATAAATGTAGGATTTATAAGATCTGGTTTATGAATTTCTTGTGTTTTGAGTGTGGCAATATCATCCACATAAAAAGTTACTGACTAGAATTTAAAAATAAAGATATTATGGCCCAGTCCCATATGGTATTCCCCAGGTATGACACTGTGGAAGTTCTTTAATATTTTTTTGCATCCCCTTTTTTAGATCTAGGCATATGTTCGTTGTAGTATTTTTCCTGTGATCCTATGATTGAACCTTCTTATCTTTATGGGGAACTCGATTGGGAAAAGGGTTTTGTGTGGGCTGGTCTAAGCTATTCAGGCTTTGGTGGAGAGTTTCTTTTCATCCTCTTTTTTGTGGTTTCTATGTGTTTTTTCTTTATAAAGCTTTGTTACTATGGAATTATGATATTTACTTTGTTTTCATCCTTTAATATGTTTTATCCCTGAGAAAGGTTGTCTTATTTGCAGGTATTTTTATACTAAGGAATTGTGTTTCTCGTGAAGCTGAAGGTAATGTTGGTAAGCTATTTTGCTTAATTCCATTGTTTAGTCAGTTTAACTTCTGAGAATGTATTAATTTTTTTAAGTAGATGAAGTGTGGGTACGGACAGTCTGTGTGCAAATGTGGAACATTCTAAGAGAATCTATACTGGGTGGATTTGGTAGACTTAAGTTTATTTTTTGTTAAATAAAATATGTATGAACCAACTATAGGATAGTTAGGGTTGCAAGAACACTTTTTTTTGTTTTTTTTAACTGAAAAGGTGGAGAGTTTTTGTTTTTTGTTTTCAATTTAGAATTTTTTATTTATGATTTTGTCATGAAAAAATGTTGGATTTATTTTTATTATGAGAAATTTCTTCTGGTTGGGTTTTTTGTTCACTGAGATTCATTTCAGGCCGCAGGGCGTTAGGCTGTCTACTGGGCTATTTTGTTGGGTTGTTTCATTCGGGTAGTTGATCTATTGGTATGACTTTTCCTGCGGTGCTACCATGATGATTCGTGTACTGCTAACCATTGATCAGCCTCCATTCAAGAGCTATGATTCCAACCGTCTGCGTTTTCTCACCCTCAGTGATCCATGCTCGCTGCTACCCATTTGCTCGTTGCCTGTCATGTGTCCTAATTTTAGCAGGAGATATTGAGCTCGTATGATTTTTTTGAACCACCCTTTCACCCACAACCATCCAACTATCCTTCCTCGCCTACTGCGCCTAACACATTGTGTTTCCCCATTGCCTACACTTCCTTAATTATTATTTTTGCTTCAATTTTGAGGGGTGGCCTTCCTTGGTTCTTCATCATCCTTCTCCGTCTTTCATTATAGAGAGTAGACATCTACTACTTCCATGTCATCGTACCTTCTCATTAGGGTGACCTTATTCGATGGAGATCTTGGGACTCAAGAGCTTTGTGTGGACCACTTCATAATCAAGATCCCCTGACCCTGGAAGATCTGTATCTTCTTCGACGCTTCTGGTTTTGTAATCTAATTCTTTTCATTATTCAGTATCTACATTATATGATATTGTTCTTTTCTTTTCTTTTGGGTCTGGTTCTCAGGGTTTGGGGTTGGCATGTGTGAGTTCATCCAGTTCGAGGGAGAACGTTTCCTTCTTCGAGATAGGTTTCATCGCTAGCTCTAGAGTGACGAGGTCCATGTGCTCAGATAGCTTCTATGGTCCATGTGCATGGTTTTCTTTACTTTGTATTCTTTGTTTGTATGTTCTTTTTTTCCTTGGCATAATAATAAATAATTTTTTTGTTGTTCTGACCGTGGAGTAGGACAAAAAGTTTTGAACCACGTAAATTGATCGTGTTCTTTACTTTCCTACACTTTTATTTTCTGTTCATTCATCTTTTTAAAAAATGATTCTTTTTCTCTATTGTGTTTTCTTGGATCACCTCTAAGTGAACCTGTCACGATACCCAACAGTATTCTCCAGCACTGGTGCGCCAAGAGCTTCCCTAATATGGTTTTTCTATCCAATACCATATTACAATGCAATGACATGGATTATATTGCTATAAAATAAGGCTTCAACAATTGTTTCCCCATCGGCCGACAAGGCCATTCGGGGGTAATTTTCCATCCTTGGAGAGAAGGGGTGGATTTAAGGGTTAAATCGTACTCACATAATCACACAACTACCACTATTCATCAATCGGGATTACCGGTTTGGGGGTTTATTGGCTTTTATGGATTTACTTCCCAAAGATAAAAATGGAAATATCAGGGTTGCTCAAGACAATATGAGATAGATTTCATGGACCTCTCCATGTTTGTGGAGAATTCACTGAAATCATGTTCCCAAATGAGGAGTGGGAGCCAGTAAGCCATCTGCGCCAACGCACTACGGGAAAAGTGGGTATTTACAACGGGTCATTTGAAACGGGACACTAACTCGTCACAAATAGTCCTTCTGAAAGCCTTTTTAGCGATGGGAGAAAAAGTCCATTGCAAATAATAAGGTTTTTGCGACGTGGATATGGTTCCATTGCAAATACCGACTGCATTTTTAGTATTTGTGACAAGATTTATATCCCATCACAAATAATATGTCGGTAGGTTGTAATTTGTGATGGGCCCCGTCGTAAAGGATTTTTTAACCCCTCCCCTAATTAATAGAGTGGTGGACATTTGTGACAGGACCCGTCACAACTAATCCAACCTATATATACCCTCACCCATCTTTTTCTCATTCCACTCAATTCTATACTCCTCTCTCTCTCTAGTGGAAATTTTCTTTGAAAATTTTTCAAAGTTTAAAATTTTAATTCAAGGCATTATTCGTACCTTATATCCTTCGAAAGCTTCAGTTTTATGGTATTTATCTATTTCTTTTATTTTTTACTTAATTCATTTTATTTTATTTTAGTTATATTAATTGTTAATTAGCTGTAGTTAAATTAAATTAGAATTAGATATTTTTATTTATCACTGTTTATGTTCATTTTTACAAATAATTATGTGTGATTAGTATGAATTAGTATTAATTAATAGTTATTATAATAATTATTGGTAATTAGTAATAATTACTTTTAAATTGTAATAATTAATATTAAATTGTAATAATTAGTATTAAATTGTAATAATTAGTATTAAATTGTAATAACTAGTATTAAATTGTAATATTTAATAATAAATTGTAATATTTCGTAATAAATTGCACTAATTAGTAATAAATTTTACTAATTAGTAATAAATTACAATAATTAGTAATAAATTTCAACCATTAGTAATAATTAGTAATTAATTCTAATAACTAGTAATAAATTGTAGTAATTAGTAATAAATTATAATAATTAGTAATAAATTCTAATAATTAGTAATAAATTCTAATGATTAGTAATAAATTATAATAAATAGTTATAAATTCTAATAATTAGTAATAAATTCTAATAATTAGTAATAAATTCTAATAATTAGTTATAAATTATAATACTTAGTAATAAATTGAAATAATTAGTAATAAATTGTAACAATTAGTAATAAATTGCAACAATTAGTAATAAATTCCAACAATTAGTAATAAATTGAAACAATTAGTAATAAATAGTAATAATTAGTAATAAATTATAATAATTAGTAATAAATTATATTAATTAGTAATAAATTGAATAATTAGTAATAAATTGCAACAATGAGTAATAAATTGCAACAATTAGTAATAATTAGTAATAAATTCATAATAATTACTAATAAATTATAATAATTATTAATAAATTACAATAATTTGTAAAAAATTAGTAATAAATTCTAATAATTAGAAATAAATTCTAATAATTAGTAATAAATTCTAATAGTTAGTAATAAATTATAATAATTTGTCATAAATCCTAAGAATTAGTAATAAATTGCAGTAATTAGTAACAAATTGCAATAATTGGTAATAAATTGCAACGATTTGTAATAATTAGCAATAAATTATAATAATTAGTTATAAATTGTAATAATTACTAATAATTTGTAATAATCAATACTAAATTATAATAATTAGTAATAAATTCTAATAATTAGTAATAAATTATAATATTTAGTAATAAATTCTAATAATTAGTAATAAATTATAATAGTTAGTAATAAACTATAATAACTAGTAATAAATTATAATAATTAGTAAAAATTAGGTAAATATTCTTGTAATTAGTAATAAATTCTAATAATTAGTAATAAATTATAATAATTAGTAATAAAATGTAATAGTTAGTCGTAAATTATAATAATTAGTAGTAAATTGTAATAATCAGTCATAAATTTTAATAATTAGTTATAAATTATAATAATTAGTAATAATTTGTAATAATTTGTAATAAATTATAATAATTAGTAATAAATTATAATAAGTAGTAATAATTAGTAACATATTCTAATAAAAAGTAAAAAATTCTAATAATTAGTAATAAATCTTAATAATTTTTCATAAATTGCAATAAATAGTAATAAATTGCAACAATTAGTAATAATTAGTAATAAATTCTAATAATTAGTTATAATCAGTAACAAATTCTAATAATTAGTAATAAATTCTAATAATTTGTAATAAATTATAATAATTCGTAATAAATTCTAATAATTAGTAATAGTTAGTAATAAATTCAAATAATTACTAATAATTTGTAATAAGTTCTAATAATTACTAGTAATTTGTAATAAATTCTAATAATTTGTAATGAATGCTAATAATTAGTAATAATTTATAATAATTAGTAATAAATTATAATACTTATTAATAAATTCTAATAATTAGTAATAAATTGTAATAAATAGTAAACATTTTCAATTGATAATATTAAATTGCAACAATTAGTAAGAAATTGGAATAATTTGTAATAAATTGTAACAATTAGTAATAAATTGGAATAATTAGTAATAAATTAAAATAATTAGTAATAATTTATAATAATTAGTAATAAATTCTAATAATTAGTAATAAATTCTAATAATTAGTAATAAATTTTAATAATTAGTTATAAATTTTAATAATTTGTAATAAATTACAACAATTTGTAATAATTAGAAATAAATTCTAATAATCAGTAATAAATTATAATAATTAGTAATAAATTCTAATAATTAGTAATAAATTGTAATAATTAGTAATAAATTCTAATAATTAGAAATAATTAGCAAGAAACTGTAATAAATTGTAACAATTCGTAATAAATTGGCACAATTTCCAAGGGATTGGATGCTCCCTTTTTTTCTCTTTATCTCCTTACAATTTTATCCTACTGAAGTCACTATGAAAAATATGTCCTCTAGTACAGATAACCATTTTTGTATGCATGAGAATGCAGAGCAACACAATGAGGCTTTCCTCCCCACCATTATCCTACATATGAAAATGGATATGCATATGTCGGAGTAGATTTTTCACACTGATTTCAGTTTGAGAAAGTTACAAAGAGATGAGTTGTCGGGAAAAATAGGCTATTTTTCTCGATGACTCATCTCCTTGGAACTTTATTCTATTGAAATCACTATGAAAAATTTCCTCCAACGTACAGATATCAATTTTCGTTTGCATGAGAATAGAGAGTAGTGCGATGAGGACTCACTGCTCTCCATATTCGTGCATACAAAAATGGATATCCGTACGTCGGAGCAGATTTTTCATAGTGATTTCAGTTAGAGACAGTGGAGATGAGTCATCAAGAAAAAGAGTTGTCGTCAATTCGCTACAAATTGTGTCACTGGTAATTAATAATTATTAGTAAAAATTAGAGATAATTAATAATAATTAGGGTTCACTAGTATAAATTATTATAAGTTAGTGTTGATTAGTATACAAGTTTAAAAAATGCTATAAATAGTTATGAAATATTAGAAATTATTATAATTTGATAGAAAAGTGAATTTAATTGTCTTCTATTTTTTGGATAGTGTCATTATTATGTCAAATTATACAGAAAAACTAATTATTTTATATTTTTTAGAGAAATATGGAATAAGGAAATTAAAAAAATTCCTTATAATATGACTATGCTTGGATAAATCAATGCAAGAATCCAAACGGTTCTGGTTTAAATCTTGTTTATATTGAGGGTGTTGAAACATTATTATCATTTGCATCATCAAAACCAAAATTTGTTTGAGAAGAGACAATGAAGTTTCCTTATAAAAAATGTGATATGAGGATGTTTGATACATTTGGCAATGTTGGGGGTTATTTATTACATTTTGGTTTTCAACCATATTATATTTATTAGTATCAATATAATGAATGCAGTTCCAAAGAAGATACTAATAATTTGGTTTCAGATTTATCACAGTCTCAAAATTTATTATATGATGTGGTAAGACCATATTTTCAACAGGTTGAAAATCCGGATGGTATTATTTAACTTCTGAGTTAGAACTATCTCATTTTTATGAGTTGCTGAGGTCCACTAGGGATAAATTATATCCTGGTTGCAAGATTAGAAAATTTATGGATATTAAATCAGATAGTGGAATTTAAAATAGCTATTTTGATTAGATATTATCTTTGGTAAAAACACGACTACTTGAAGGAAATATATTGCCTACTAATTTCTATAAGGGCAAGAGGTCAGTCTCTAATCTGGGTCTTGGTTTTTAGAATATTCATGCATGTTCAAATGATTATATCTGATATTATGGTGAAAATGATTCATTAGATAGTTTTCCCACTTATAGACAATCAATGTATAAAGAGGCTCAACAAAGAAAGTCTAGATAGATTCATATAAAACAATTGAGATATTTTCCGCTTACACCTAGATTTCAGCATTTATTTAAGTCTCATAACATAGAGGAATTGATGTCATGGCACAAAACCAATATTCCAACTGGTAAAACCTTAAATCATCCCTCTTATAAAGATTCATGAAAACATTTTGACCAAGTGAATCTTTCTTTTGATTTAAAATCCTAAAACATGTGATTGGGTATTTCTAGTGATGGTTTCTATCTATTTGGTTCTTACATAAGTCATTATCCATGTTGGTTTGTCTTTATAAATATGTACAATTTACCACCTTAGATGTTGATGAAAGAACCATATATATTTTTTACCTTATTAATTCTAGGAAATTTTAAAAACAATATTGATGTTTATTTGAAACCATTGATTAATAAGTTAATTTCATTGTGGAGTAATGGTGTCAATACATTTTATTTTGTTGTGAACATTTTTTTTATGAAAGTTGTATTGATATGGACAATTAGTTACTTCCTAGTATATGGCACGTTATCTGGTTCGAGTACACATGGTCCAAAATCATGTTTGTACTATATGAAGGTAGTAAATAGTATAAACTCATCATTGGAAAAAAAACTTTGTTTTTTCGACTGTCATCACAAATTCCTTCCAACTAATCATCCTTTTCGGAGGAAACAATATCAATTCAGAAAAGGAAAAATTGAAAAAGATAGACCTCCAATAATGATCTCTGGTACAGAGTTAAAATCAATTATCTCTTTATTACCTCCCATTACATTTGGACCAACAATAAACCAAAAATAAAATTGATGGTTTTGGGAAAGAACACTATTAGATAAAATAGATCAATTTTTGGGATCTTTCATATTGGTTTGATTTGTTGGATTGTCACATGTTGGATGTCATGTATATTGACAAGAAATATTTTGATAATTTATTTCATAGAGTTTTGGATACGCCAAGTATGACCAAAGATAATGTAATGTCACGATTAGATCTTGAAAAAATTTGCAGGTGACCATCCCTTGAACTATTTGAAAATATCATATCACAGAAGTTAATGAAGCTAAAAATAGATTATACACTCTCCAAAGAGAATCAATTATTATTTTGTTAGTGGATTGCAGATTTGAGACTTCCAGATGGTTATGATTCCAATTTGGGAAGATGTCTCGGAAATGGTCATATTACCTGATTAAAAATTCATGAATATCATGTTATAATGGAAAGAATTATACTGATTAAATTAAGTGGTTTGTTAAATTCTATGATTTGGGATGTGATAACAGATATATCATATTTTTTCTGAGACATTTGTGTGGCGACAAGTGACTATGATTCTTTAAGTAAACTACAAAAAGATATTGTTTTAATTTTATGTAAATTAGAAAAAAAAATCCCGCCAACATTGTTTGACTCAGTGGAACATTTGATATTAAATTTACCGCATGAAGAAAAATTGTGGTGGTCCAGTATGGTTCTGATAGATGTACTCATTTGAGAGATGCATGCAGAAATTGAATAAAAAAGTATGTAACAAAACATTGGTTGAAGATTCAATTACAGAACCTTATTTCCAATTGGAAATTTATTTTTTATGCTCTCATTAGTTTCAATCTGAATATCCCTCAAAACACAAATTTATGGGATGTAATAAGGGAAATATTGATGATCAAATGGGAAATAAATTATTATTTTTCAATTATTTCAAACATGGATTTGGTGGAGTTCATGAGCGATGGATTTTAGATGATGAACATCACATAGCTCATATATATGTTCTTCTTAACTTTGAAGATATGAAACCATTTTTTCAGTGAGTTCTTCTATCACTTATTCTATAATTTTTTTTATAGTAAACTAGAATTATTTTATTAATAGGTTATATTATAATCATATCAAGAAACAACTTCCACAAATTATAGTATATTGTCTTGAAGAACATCGGCAAAAAAACTTTTCCTAATGGTTTCAAAAACTTATAACATAAATTTTTTTTTTAACATATAAAATCAATTTATTATCTATTATATTGATAATTGTTTTAAAAATTTTCAGGTATCTCAACATGTTGCTAAAATTGATAATCAATAGTGTGTATTGAATAACCCACCATAAAAATGGTGAAATATTCTAATGCATATGTTGTGAATGGTATTCTATTTCATACACGTGCATATCGGGAATCAAAAAATCAAGAATAGTGGTGTTTTCTTGAGAGGATCTCATCATAGAGAAATTGAAGTTGAATTTTATGATATGCTAGAATAAATTATCGAACTGTGTTATATAAGATATAATTACATGATGATATTTAAATGTCATTGTTTGGATACTGAGAAAGGCTTGCATGTTCATCTGAACCATGGAATCGTTGATGTTAAATATAAGTCTTCTTGTAGTAAATGAACCATTTTATTGGCTCATCCGGAAAATAAAATTTATTATTCAAAATATTGTTCTACTTCAAGAGAGTTTAGTGATTAGTGGAGCATAATAAAAATTAAATCATTGGAAAATCAGTTTACTGAAAGTGGATGCGGTTCCCCTGAAGTGGAAGGAATTGAAATTTTTCAAGAGACTACTCCAAATACATATTTTTCACGAAGATACATGAATATCAATGATGAAACCCCATAGTTAAGGGTAGATGGTGACAATAATGTTAATGATGTTATCAATGAATTTTAAATTACAAGAGATAATGAAACTGAAACTCATATGGAAATTGATGATGCTGAGGAGGAATATGAAGACATTGACATTGTTAGATATAAAGATGAGGATGAAGATGAACATTGACATAGTTAAATGATGTTTATAATCATATATAATATCTATATATATATATAATAGTATTTTTCAACTGTTTTCTAACAATAGTCATTTAGTGTTTCAAAATGGACGAGGATTTGTATCATCTGTTGTGGGAAGCTAATTTACCTTTGGATGAGTAGGATGTTGGATCATCTGACCATCAGACTGCTTGCGGTTCAGGGGGGGGCTTGGAGGGGGTGTGGTCTTGCATGATTGATGATTCCTCACCCTATCCCCAAGTGATGTCCATGTCTTTTATTTGAACCATGCATCCAGAGGTATGTTTACCTGTGTATTTTAGTTAGTTTTCAATAATTTATTTATATACTAATTTTTTGATTATTTGTTCTTTTTTTTCACAGCTTCATGCATATATCTACTGGAAAAGGGAGTGCTATATTGCGTAGTTATTTTTCTGAAGCATGGGTCTCATGGGATTAGATTCTCATTGATGTGCAGTACTGTATGTTCGATCATTGGCTGGTACATATATAAATAATATTTATTTTGGAATTTATTTAATTAATAACTTTATATTATAAATTATTTTTAGGTTTTATGGTATCTCATTTATGAGAACATTCATGGAACTATATCGAAGGCATGAGAGAGGACTATGCATCAGCATTACAGTTAGGTTTTTCACAATTTGAGAATGAAAGAAATGGAGAAAGTATGAGTGACATAGTTTGATGAGTCTTGTAATGCCTACCAACCTGATTACATTTCATCTTAGTTTTGGGATGGATTATGTTCATACTAGTAGGGTGGTTTTTTTCAAATTAGATCATCGATAGTTCAATGAAATCGGAGGAGATAGGAGGTGACACATCAAGCTTGTAATTGTACATTTAGTGTGCATATGGAGCATATGGTAAGTACTTTTTTAAATATTTTATATAACATTAAATGTAACGGTTTATTTTATATTCATATAGGAAGTTAGACAACATGATATTATGGAGTTTGAAGTTTATAGGAGGATGTACAATGATTCGACCACTTGAGAGATTATAGGTTCTTTCCAACATCATATTAGGGTCAGTATATTTTCTTCTTGAGTTTAAAATTTAACTACAAATAATATTTTAACTATTTTAATTTTAAATTACAATTTAATGGGTCATATGAGGCTGTGATGTCTCAGATATAGACTGAGATTCATGCTGAGATCGATACTCAAACCAGTGAAAACTGATTTGATGAGACATCATTGATGCAGGTGACCCAGTATGCCTTCGTGAAAGGCCGGGTTGTTGGTATCACCTCTCGATTGACGCATGTGAATTATTATGGAACCGCTACGATGTTGACATCCAGCTTGAAAGGATATCATTGTGGGTCATCATCATCTTCTACATTATATCAGAAGTAACTGTGAGCTCAGAGTGATCTTATAGAGAGTATGTGTAGGGAGTATGAGAAAATGTGTCAATGGAAGCAGCGGCAGCAGGAAGAGCTCCTTTGACAATAGCAGCAATAAGAGATACATGAGGAGATGCGTTGATGGAAGTAGAAGCAGGAACAGGACAGTTGGAGTACATGCGACGTTTGACTCGTGGTTTAGGGATAGAGTTCCCTCCATCTCCTCCAGCTCCTCCAGGCGACCCTCTCCCTCAGTGATTTTTTTTTTAAGATAAAACATTAGAATGTAAATTTTGTTTGTAATATTAAATATCTAATTTTCTATATAGTGCGTTTTTATATTGTTGTGAATATTACATTTTAATTATTTTTGTAATTTTTTATTATTTTTATTATTTTATTAATTATTAATTTTGATTATTTTGTTTTTATTATTTTTTTATATTTTTCATGAATATTGAGGTTTTCATTATTTTATAATTTTTTATTATATTATTATTATTATTATTATTTATTTATTTAATAATAATATTATTATTATTATATTATAAATTTATTATTATTATTATTATTATATGAATATTATTTTATTATTTCATAATTTATTTTATTTATTATTATTATTATTGTTATTTAAATAATATTAATATATATATTTTTTATTATATTCATTTTTATTTTTTATTTTTTACACTTTTTGCGATGGGTCCCATCGCAAAAAAAATTGTTTAATAAACATGGCAATGTTTTTTGCGACGGGTCGACACAATAAGATTTTTAAAAAACCAAGAGGAAGCTATTTGTGATGGGACCTCATCCCATCGCAAATAGTTTCTTTTTGTGATGGACCGTCACAAAAAAAACTATATTTGCAGTTCCCTTTTCTACAACAGGGCATTTGTGATGAGGCCTCATCACAAATGCCCTATCGAAAATGTACCAATTTATAGTAGTGTAGATAGAGTGTTACCAGGAAGCTCAGAAGGCAGACCTAGCGGATCTGGGGTATTCAGGTAACCTCCACAAATGGTTTTGGGGGAACGCAATTATTACATGGATTACAAAAATGCTAGATATATTCTTGGGATCGATTGGATGGACAAATATTTTCAAATTCTTCTAGGTATTTCACCTCTCTTATGCCACCTTGGATCATTGTCCCATTTTCATTGATTTTTCGCATGAACAAAGTAAGTAGAGACATGAAAGAATTTTCAAATTTGAAATCTTCTGCGTAAAGGATAAGGAACAAGAAGATGTAATATGGTCTTACTAGAGGGTTGGGGACCTGGATACAAAAAGGAATATCCACTATGCTGCTGATAGTTTGAAACGATTGAGTAATGCCAAATTTTACAAGATAGATTCTCAATGTGATTCTTTTATAAGGAAGCTTGATGAGTTATATGCACGTACCCCCTCAGATATGGTCCTTTATTATATTTCATCCATTAAAGTGAATTTGGAGGAGGTGCTAAATATCATGGAACGTTTCTGGTCCTTACGCGTGCATGAAACCCATATAAAGGAAGACGATTCTAATACCTTCTATTTTTAGTAGAAGGCCTCTTCTAGGAAGTGGAAAAACACCATATCCTTTATTTCAGATGTATAAGGTAGAATTGTCTCCAGTGAGAGGGGGATTCACAACATTATCACACATTTTTATGAGGTGTTTTTTAAGGTTGGGGAAACCTCTATTTCTTTTTATGTTGACTCTTATATCAAACTGGTTATTATAGAGGTGATGAACAACCAATTGTCACGTGCCTTTATGAATGAGGAAATATTTTTTCAACTTAAAGAAGTTCACTCCACCAAAGTGATAGGGTTGGATGGGTTTCCTGAATTATTTTGTAATAAATTTTGGGACATTATCAGGAGTGATATTTCTAAACTCGTGAAAGATTTTTGGGAAGGGAGGGACAACTTTTGTACGCTGAATGAAACTTTTATTTCACTCATAGCTAAGACCAAAAAAACCCTATTTAATCATGTATTTTAGGCCCATCATCTTATTTAAGTTTGTTTACAAAATTTTATCCAACATATTGGTTAACCTCTTGTGCTCTTGGATACCTGCAATTATTTTTGAAAATTTGAGTGCTTTCATCCCCAAATGGCTTATTTCTGATAATTCCATCATTTCTCACGTAGTTTTTCACTCTATGAAATCATGATCTACTGCTAAAATATGTATTATGGCATGGAAAATGGATATGTGAAAGGATTATGATAGGGTTGAATGGTTGTTCCTTCAGTTTTTTCATGAGTAAGATGGGATTTTGTTCCAAGTGTATCGAGGCCATTCTAAAATGTGTCTCCAAAATATCTTTTTGGATTAAGATCAATTGCAGTCTGTTTTAATGATTTTTCCCTTCTAGGGGGGGTCATTAGGGGGACCCTCTCTCTCACTTCCTATTTATTTTGGTGGATGATGTGTTTTATAATCTTTTCTAATTTTCAGAAAAGGACAATTTTATTCATGGGATCAAGGTGTGCAGATAGATCCCTCTTATTTCCCATATTTTTATACATATGATAGACTACTTTTCTCAAGGGCCACCCATGAAGAATGTGATTCTGTTTGCAACTTGATCTGCATATACGAGAGGACTTCAGATCAATATATTAACCTTGCTAAATCAGAAGTGTCTTTTAGCTCATGTGTCCCCATCAGAGAAAAAGAAGAACGTTATGGAGTTTTAGGAATTCAGGTGGTGTAAAAACATAACAAATATATTGGGATTCCAATGATCTTTGGTCGCTCTAAAAAATAGGTTTCCTCAACCAGCATGGATAGAGTGGCAAAAAAATTCAAGGATGGTGTTTTAATAAAATTTGAAAAGTTGGTAAAGAAACCCTTATCAAGGTGGTGGAACAAGAGATTCCAACCTATGTTATGTCCTTGTTTAAAATCCTATGATTTATTGTGGACCAAATCCATTCCCACCTCACCAACTTCTGGTGGGGTCTCAATGATGGTAGAAATGAAATTCATTGGGTGGAATAGGAAAAACTTTTCCTTACAAAGGCTGGTGGGGGAATGGGGTTTTGAGATTTTTGTTTCTTTATTCAAGCCTTGTTGGAGAAGTTAGGATGGCGGCTACTACTCCACCTTGAGTCCTTATATGCGAGGGTTCTTCTGACCAAATACTACCCCCATATAGATTTATGTGGATCAATTTTTGGCCCCACCCTAGATTTTTATTGATAATCCTCTCAGGGGCACATGATATTCTTTGTGAAGGTCATTATTGGTTAATCTGAGATGACTCCACAATCAATATTTGGAGGGATCCTTGTCTGGTTGAAAAAAAATGGGATGATGGAAACTTCTCCAGCGATCCCTTATTGGGAAGAAGCTACGATGACCACTCTGTTTAACTCTGAAGGTAATGGTTAGAATACCAAAATTTTGGATAATGAGTTCAATGAAATAGATAGAAAATTCATTCTCAACATCCCTTGTGTTAAAGATGTGGGAAATGATAGGATCTACTGGAAAAGATAATGCTCTAGAATTTATTCTGTGAAATCCGGGTATTTGGTGGCAATCGAATCACGAGGCCCATAAACTGAGTTTTTGTGGAAATCCATGTGGCGTATGGGTGTTCCACTGAAGTTGTGTTATTTATGGTGGTAGATCTATGTGGGAATCCCCCCATCCATGGAATTTCTCACGCACCATCATGTTGCTAATGATCCCTCTTGTCCCATTTTCATGGCACTGTTTGAGTCTCCCTTTCATGCAATTATCTCTTGCCTTGGGGCCATGGATATCTAGAAATCATGGAACTCTAATGTTGAACATATTGTGGATTTGGCACCCATGCTAGAATCACAACATTATATTTGGTCATATTCTCTCCTTTTAGAAATGGGGGATATGATGTGTATTGTGGCTTGGATTATTTGGATAAGAAGAAATGACTTTGTATTTAACCAGTGCTCCAGACCAACATCCCTCTTGACTGAGCAGGTGGCATTGTGGATGGACATATGTAAACTTAATGAGATGCATCTTGTAATCCTAATGGTTGCACCTTTGAATTTCAAATGGAATCCTCCTCCTACGAGTGTGATGAAAGTTAATGTGGATGCATACCTTTCTAGAAGAGGTATAATGGGCATTGGTATTCTTGTTTGTGACTCCCATGGAGGCATTATTGTGGCTATCCATAACCCTCTTCTTTCTCTTTGGGAACCACTTGTGGCTGAAGAACAGGAAATTTGTGTGGGGTTGATTTTTTCCATTGAGAAAGGATGAAAATCTATTATTATTGAATGATATTGTCTTACCGTTATCAATATAATTCATGAATCGAATAAATGACCTCCAATATTTTTTCTTGGTGGTTCTTAATCCCATTGTGATGCCACTTTTTGGATTGTTCTTTTTCTTTCATCAAAATAGGGAGAATAGGGAAACCCATTTTTTGGCAATTCACAACCTCACTTGTGGGTTGCATATGTGGTTGGATGAATTTCCATCTTGGATGCCTTCTCTTGTACTTCCTGTTCTTTGATCATTTATTATAATCCCTTTTTTTTCAATATATATATATATATATATATATATATTAATATATATTTTTTAATTATATATAAATTTTTTATGAAATATACATTTTATCATTGTTAAAAACAGTGATTTTAGTGCTGATAAACGATAAACTTTTATCAGTGATAAGAAAAACATTGATAAAAGTACCCATTATTAGAAATAAAAAATCATTAATAAAAGAGTTTTTATATCATCGTTTAAAAAAGAACTGATAAAATGATATGTTTATGAAGTGTTTTTTAGGACTGATAAATGGGGTTGCTGACAAAATTCGAATCAGTGGTAGTGATGAGACAAATCATTCAAGGGAGTTTTTGTTCCCAACGGTATGTTAGAGTGAATGATGAGTGGGTAACACTATGTGAGTTAATTATGGTTATATTTTCAATTTGTTAAAGTATTTCACATCAATTATTCGAATAACTATTGTGAAATGTATTTGTAAATATCAAATAAAGTTAATACATGTTTGGTTTTTTAAAAAATGGGTTTTATTATTAAAATTAATACAGTTTGGGTTTTTTAAATTTAGTTTTAGGATACAAATTTTTTTAACCACCCACTTACCCATGGGTCGGATTTTTATTATAATATAAAAAATTAGATAAAATAATTAGTATAAATTGATTTTGGGTGTATTGGAGTACCACTGACATTTACCCTTTATTTATTACAATTCATTGGAGGTGGTTTGAAAAAGATGCAAGGAACATTTATTTGGACTAGTTTTCCAATTATTATCAATTTCACAGGACTGGAACGATCTGCTCATTTCGAAAGAAGTTCCCAGGATCCACCCTAATCTCCACATTAATCATCCTTTGGAAGTATGTATTGAAATAATTCTCTCCCCAAATGCTGGCATGCTCATAGGTGGTGCGGCTGAAAACATTGTTGGTCCCCATGTCCAGATCCTGGTAGATCACGTACTCCACCCTCAGAAACCTCAAAACATACATCTCCATGAATGTGTAAATCCTCCTGATCCACTCCACGTACCACTTGTACACTGCCTTCCAGTATTCTCCCACAACACCACGTACTGGAACTGGTACAAGTTCTCGGCTCTGTGCGGGTACGACATCGTCGTCGCTGGAATCTCTTCATCCTCCTGTCGTAGGGAGTAAGGTACACATGTTTGATATTAAACATGGTTTTTCCTTGGACAGTTCCAACCATAACTGTAACAATGGAGGCTTTGAAAATTTCAATATTTTCTGCTTCACGTGTGTGGATCCGGAGGATTGAGCGGCACCTATTGCAACCAACCATGAACTTTTATTTCCTATGTTTTATTTTTCGTTGTGTTCTATGTATCCCTATAAATAGGGTTTGTTATATGAGCTGTGATATATGAATTCCAGTAAGAATAAATAATACCAGTTTGTTCCGCTGTGTTTATGTGGTTTCAATCACCTCATGTGATCTTCATGTGCGTAATTTAGTTTACTGCTGTAATCGATCCTCCATCAAGGTACATCGTGGGTGCGTCGGGTTCCATTTGGTAAAACATATTCCACATGCCTAATAATGGAGATTCCTGGAGGGGGTTGGTGACATAGTCAGATTTCCCCTTGTTAAATGCCTAGAGGGGGTGGGTCCGGTTGAGCAGATCCTGGAAAATGTTCCTATTGGTGATTTTACAGAGAGGGTTTAATAAATAAATACTTATAATTATATATTTATTTATAAATTATTAATAAATAAATACTTATATATTTATAATTAACACTTATTAATTATTTATACTTATTGATTATACTTATTAATAAGTATAAATAATTAATAAGTATAAAACAACAAAGTGCCACTTCAAGTGGCGCTCTGTGTTTGTGTTTTTTTAGCCAATTTTGTGTGTATTTTATTTATATATTTAAATAAAAAATATATTTGTAATTATATAATTATAAACCTATCATTATAGACAAATATTTATAATTATATAAATATAAATATATTTACAAATATATAATTTTAAAAATATTGTTACACATATATTTAAAATTTATTTATAAATATATTCAATATTCATATGTAAATATATATATGTGTGTGTGTGTGTGTAATTATATTTATAATTATATTTATAATTATATTTATAATTATATTTATAATTATATTTAGAATTATATTGTAATTATATTTAAACTTATCTATTTATAATTATATATTTTTACATATATATATAATTTTAAATCTATAATTAATAATATATAATTATATAGTTATAAGTATTTATTTATAAATAAATTTTAAATATTGTTAACCATATAATAATTTTTTAATAACAATATTATTATTTGAAATCTTGTAAATTTGAAATATTGTTAAACATATAATAAATAGTTGAAAATAAATATAATTTAATAAACAATGTTGACTAAAAATAATTTATAAGCTTTCAAATCCACCTACTTGAAACATAAAAATGTTTCAATTAAGTTGTTTTGAAAGATTATAAAATATAAACTATAAGAGCAATATAAATAAAACTTAAAACATGGATTAAACATATACGAAATAGTTGAAAATAAAAATAATTTTTTAAATAATGTTGATAAAAAAATTTATAAGCTTTCAAAGACACCTGCTTGTAACTTAAAAATGTTTCAAGTATGTGAATTTGAAGGCCTATGAAATATAAAATATATGACCAATATAAATGAAACATAAAACATGTATTAAATATACAATAAATAGTTTAAAATAAAAAGAATTTTGTAAACAATGTTCATCAAAAAAACTATAAGCTTCAAATCCACCTATTTGAAACTTAAAAATGTTTCAACTATATGACTTTGAAAGAATATAAAATATAATCTATAATACGAATATAAATGAAACTTAAAATATGGATTAAACATATAATAAATAGTTGAAAATAAAAAAAATCGTACATAATATTGCTCAAAAATAATTTATAAGATTTCAAATCCACCTACATGAAAGAAAAAAATGTTTAAAAAATGTGGCATTGAAAGACTATAAAATATAAAAAAAATATAAATGTAACTTAAAATATAGATTAAACGTATATGAAATATTTCATAATTAATTAGTTAATTAGTAATATATTTATTAATTATATAATTTTTAATTTTTTATAAATAATATTAAATAATTAATATAATTATTAATTATACAATATTTAATTTTTTAATTAGTAATATAGTTATTAATTACTATTATTCATTATAATTATTAATTATTAATGGTTAATTATTAATTATTTAATTACTAATTAGTAATTTACATTTATAAATATTTTTAAAAATATATAATTATAAATGTAATGTTTTTAAATATTTAAGTTGTCATGTAAAATATTTTTTGTTTACTATATGTTTATTTTTCATTTCATTTTTCAAAAAATTATTATATGTTTAGTCTGTGTGACAAATTTTATTTAGATTGTACTTGTAATTTATAATTTATATGCTTATAAATTCACATACATGAAACATAATAATGTTACAAATATGAGACTTTAAAAATATATAAATTATTAATAGTTAATTTAAATAAGTTTTTATTTACTATATTTTTTATTTTCTTGTTATTTGTCTTAAACCACAATTACTTATAATAGTAAATATGTTTTTTAATATATACAACATAGCATCTGAAAACTTCAAAGATGATGCCCCCCGGTACCACAACGCGATGTCTGAATCTCACGTCCTCTCTACTTCTGATGTTTGTGTCAATCTGGTGTCCTAGCTATGGGTTCCTCCTCTTCCAGTGTTTCTGGTGACTCCCCATGGTTCTATGTATAGGAATGCTCAAAACCATGTGAGGAGGATGGCCCAAAATCATATGGGACACCATATGGCACTGAAGCTCCTATAAATGGTAGAAATGGGGCACTGAAGTAGGCCTCATCAGGTGAGGGGCCGCCATAAGTTGTGTGACTACACGCAGATCGAAGTCCATAATAATCTGAGGAGAAAACATATGTGGTATATAAGAGCCTCTCTACTATGAAATATCATCAGTTGGTTGGGCCATATCGTCTCTCTGTGGTGCAACATCATCTGCGGGAGCCACTCTTTGATGTCGATGTCATCGCCTCTAGCCCTCCTGATGTGCTCATCTCTATCGTCCAACTGGTGGCAGTGGTGGAAGTTCATCGTCCTCAGCAGCCATAACAGGGACATCATCATCCTCAAGAGCTTCAGCTGGAGGATATGGAACAGTATATACCTATGGCTCCTCATCAAAAAAACTATCATGTATCAACTAATGATAATCGAGGAGAGCCAACACATCTGATGAAATACATCTCGCCTAATATATGCATCCTCTTGGGTCTATGTGGTATGTGAAAGATGACCAATGGTGTCTTCCTGCTAATGAAATAACATTCAAATTAATACCAAAAATGAGTTAAACAAATATAATAACTCTTAGTAAACATACCAACTACAGGATGTCAATCCCCTGGCATGTAAGATGCAGGATGGTGTAACGTCAATACCAGTCTGCATAATCCCCCTAACCGACTATGTTTTGTGGTATATCCAAATTGAATGATACTAAATCTAGCACGTGTGTCCCACAGCTCGATATAAGAAGCATAAAGTCACCTCCAATTTGTCATTTGTCTACTTGTAAGCACAATCGAATGTGAATTGGAAGGCTATCCTGGTGGCATGGGGATATGCTGTATAGAACCGAACTGGCACATGAACCGGTCTGGCTGGTGCCACTCAATGATGTGGAAGTGGATGAGTGGAACCACTACCGCATGATCTCCAACCCTAGCTATGCAGTACGGTGGAAGTGATTCGTAGACATGACTGGTATACGGAGTCTATGAAACCTGAAATGTAAACTCAAAAAATAAGTCATATATTAGAATGAAAATGTAACTAAGAATATATTGAAATAACATAAAATATTTATAACAAAAAAAATTACTATAAAAAGGTATTGTTTAACTTACATTAGTTGGCACCATGGCGTCGGATATCTGACAGAAGTTGTGCACACTATGTCTCGGAGTATGTGCATACTTATGAGACTAACTACACCAAGTTAAAAAAGATTAATATATAGTAAGTTTGTAAAAAACAATAACAAATGTACTAAATTACTTAAATTAATGACGTAGACATACCATTGCCCCCGAGGACAGTCCTAAAATAGCTCTGATGCAAGTGGTGTGATGGCTAGAGTAGCGATGTGTGGAAAATGCTCCCAAGTCCACATTTGTACTAACACCATGCAACCTGAAATCTGATTTGAATCTGCCTGAAAACTAGTACATAGTGATCTATACAGATATTCTAATACAGTGGACCCCCAACAGTATGTAACCGTCTGATCTAGATCCTCAAGTAATGGGAGGTACATCATGTGTACCAAAGCGGTAGAGTAGTTGATGCACAGGGCTCCTCCAAGAAGCCGAAAAATGTTGCATGTGTGTGCTGAATAAGAATCTCTTCGTCTGCATCATCAGGAATGGCGTCGAAATGATGATCAAGCCACCTCATGCGCCGACGACTTCAATTCCTAGTAGACCCTATATTGATGTATCCCATTCGCCACTACTATTACCTGTAACTGCATGTCCATGGATGGGTAAACCAAGAATATAGGCGACATCCTCTAAAGTGATGGTCATCTCTCATTTTGGGAGATGAAATGTGTGTTTCTCTAGCCTCCATATCTCAACTAATTCAGTAATCAAATGGTGATAAATGGTCTTTAAGTCACACATAGAGACTCCATAAAATCCCACACGTCTAAGGTATGGAAAAATAGATTTTGGGGGTGCCACGTGATGGAAATGATGTGCTCTCCGAATAGAAATATGTTTGAGAGGTCATCGCGCCAACACATCGTGTGACATGTGTGTCTGCTGGGTAGATAATAGTGGCTTCTCCATCTGAATTTATAAATAGTAAAACATTAATTTCTTGTAAGATATGACATTTATCATTTAAGGTAGTAAATTTATCATATAATTATTTAAAGTTGCATAAACACATTGGGTCAGTTGTTGTCTCCTGTGTTGGGGTGTTGGGGTGAAGACATTCAGAGTTTCCTATTTTTTTTGTGGCCATTATAAGTTCATTTTCTATTATAAAAGTCTAATAACATTTTCATTTAATAGTCCAAATGGTTTTTTTGAGTTGTTGTTATTTGTTTAGAACTACTCAAGCAGTGTTGACAGTTCAACAAAGAATGTTAATTGAAATCAGGGTAACATTGAAAGTTTGGATTATTTTTGAATGTATATAATAATTTGTATTTATGTAATTTTATTAACCAATGTTTGAAATGTTAATAATATATAAATACATTTTCTAAAAGTTACTCTATATATAAATAAGACAAATATGATTATAAATGGTTGTAATGATAAAAATGATTACATGTACAAACTTTTATAGAAAAAGATAGTGTACTTGATTCATTTCAACAATTAAACGATTGCCCTATGTGTCTAGGGAAACGTGTCTTCTTATGAATTTCCTGGAGGCATATGCTGCACCTTCATCTAGCTGGTTGTTCACTAGGCCAATCCATATTATTCTGAAAATGAGTAGACTTTGGCCTCTATTTCGACTGAGGGTGGAAATACGTGTGTTGCCCAGCGGTTGATTAGAGAAGATTGGGTTATGCTTAATCACTCATATCAGGTGCACCATTTTTTTTCGAAATGCCCAATGGTTCCATATCCAACAATACATGGACCTTCTTTCCAAAGGTAGGCGTTCACTGTGTGATTTGGCCAGTGATTCTTAAGAACTCACATTGGTCAAGAGGATGCGAATTCGGGATCATCATACCCTTTTTGGGGGGAATTATTGCATGTTTCAGAACTCTCTTATATATTTAAGACGTATTAATATGTTTGCGAATATTTGGTTTATACCCAGGCATAGTATCCATGGATTACTCCTGGTTGGAAATGGTCTGCTGAACGTAGGGATTCAGAATCATTTAGGCTCGAGGTTTACCATCCCTCATTGGATTAATGACTCTGAGGAGTTTGGAATCATTGAGATGGCACTGGTTTAAAGCCTCATAACTGGGAACTCTGGAGATTATTGTCATCCACAGGGGACAGATAATGACTTGAGCGTTTGGAACGAAATCATGATACGAGCTTCCTACGTATCCTCGTGAGAGGGATCAGAATCCACGTAGTTTGTTTTGAGGGGAATGATTAGGACTTAAACATGGTTAGTGGACTGAATTGGGATTGAACCTCGAGGAGGCTTCCTATGTACCATGCTTAGAAGATAGGGATCAAAAACCACGTAGTTAGTTTTGAGGGCCATCGTTGTGCGGACTTCGTGACCGTCACAGATCTCTAAGCCCGCGTGAGTCATGCTCGGTGTGAGAAATAAGAGAATGAAACAGACTTGGAAATCCTCACACATTCTCCCTACCGAGGGAAGGGGAGGAAGATGATGAGTGGAGGAAAAGGTCGGGACCACTGGACTTTCCTTCTCCCTGATGTTGGAGGAAGGTAGGAGTCGCGCAGTGGAGCAATGAACCTTCCGTGTTGAGAAGGGAAGGGCCATTGGATTCCGACGAGGATGGTGTGGGGCTTACTCCAGGAGGGATGACTAGAATTTTATATGAGGTTTAGGTGTGCTACAGTATAAAGTCATATAGCTAGGATAAGGACATCACAGTTTAATGCCGTGTTTCAGGGACTATTTCTATATATTTTAACATCATATGGATAGGATGAGGGCCATACAGTTTATGGTAATGTGGTCAGGATGACAAGGTAGGAGATACATAGCAATGGTTGGTGCGGGACTTACGCAAGGGCGGCCCTTTCTGGATGAACCTAGAAAAAGGATCTAGGTAATGGGGTTATAGGAGAGTCATGAGGAGTAGGTCGACTCATGGAATTTATTGGACGGATGTTGTGGCAGCATAAGGTTGCAATATAAAATATTGTTAACCCACCCTGAATAGTCCGCAGTGCGACTCTCCATTTTTCAGGGGGGTCAGTGATGGAAGTGAAGGGATCGGCCGGGAGGGATCGGGTCGTAGCACGATAGTGACCCCAAGCAGGAGTGCGAGGGTGCATCCCCCGTGGTATGGACCAGTGAGTGCATGGGGTTTTCCGCATGGGGCGGGCCACATAGGAGCTGGCCGTAGAGAGCTGACCGTGAGGGACTAGCCGCGGCAGAGCTGACTGCATAGGGTGTCTACGGAGGAGCGAGCCGCGTATGAGGTGGCCGCATAGGAGATAGCCACGAAGGGTATCTGCGGAGGAGATGACCGCGTAGGAGCATCTACGGAGAGGTTCTTCGTGAAGGGTGTCCACGAATGAGATGGATGTGGAGGAGGTAGTTCAAGTAGAAGTTGGCCTCCTAGGATGTCTGCAATGGAAATGGCTGCTAAGGGCTGGCCGCGGAGGAGCTGGCTGCATATGGTTCGCGGTTTGGTTTCTCCTCTATGAAGAAGATTGCATCCGGAAACGATATGGGGTCCGTAGATGGTCACAGAACTTTACCGCTGGGAGCGATTTCTCCAGCATCTCCCCACGGGTTTTTACCCGTCCTTTCATCCCTCCATTTTTGACCCCCCTCGGGGTCTATTTATAGATTAATGAAGATGTTGTATCGACGGGGCACACGATGCTTTTTTAGGAAGCCCATGAAGAAATCCTCGGCCGCGTATGACTCAGTCAACTGATATTTATGGAATCTATTTCCACGGAATTTCTCTATATCCATGCACCACACCGCCTATATTTAGAAAATGACAAGGTCCGCAGTCGCATACAGCGTCCACCTCCATTTCGTGAATGACGGCATGCACGGCATGGGCCGGTTAGCGCAGTTCGCGGCGGTGTACCAGCCTGGCGTTCGTCCTGCTTCACGCCCATGTAGGGGTACCCGCCTCCGTTTTGCAGATGACACTGGTCCATGGAGGGGGCAGCTCGCTGAACCGGCTACGTACCATCAATGTTGAACTGGTACACGGGACGATCGGTCCTTTGTCAATTTTTGAGTATTCTTCATGTTTTTTCCCGATACTCTGAGGGAAATTGGGTATAATCCTCTCTAAAATTTAGTGTAATTCCCATTCCTCTTTGTGGATTTTTCAGGACCCTACATCCTCCCTTTAGGTCGAAGTCTAGTGTTGTTCGGTAGAAGCATGGGCGCTCCATCAGACAGCCAAAAATTCTGATATTCCCCAATTGGCATCCATGGAGTACTGTAGCAGGAGTTGATTCTCTCGAGCTAATAATCTGGATCAACGAACTGCTCCCAAGATACATGTACGTAAGCACATGCTGGAATCACATGGCCGCAGGGATATCTCAATGCTTGAAAGTTTCCACATTCACAGTAACACTTCTCCAGTAAAACAACTCCCACAGGACCATTGCTACAAGCCATAACATCATTGGGCTCAACAACCTCAAATCGTTGCTCTGGACGATTAAATTCAGTTACACGGTAAGTTGCAGCCTCCTGAAGAACTGTATCTAGCTCGCTCTAGAAATAGTGTTCAAAGTTCATCCCTCTATTCAAGCCCTCTTCATCCTTCTTTCCTCATTCTAGAAAGTACTTTATAGTTCTATAGAAGATCTTTTGTACCATACCTATAATTTAGATTTACGACATTATACTAATATTATATTATAATTGTAGCTCTTTTCAGTAACATATAATCATATATTCATATTTACCTGTGATACATAATTTTTGAACTCCCTTGAAAACTCCATTTATACATTCTACAATGTTGGTCATCATATGACCATATATCCTCCCATCATCATATTCTAACAACCATTTCTACTTTGGAATTAACATCATGTAATCATACACTTCTGGATTCACTATGTGAATATCTTGAAGATGCTCCTCCATCCTTTTATGTTAAGGCTCATATTCTATCAAACAAGAACTCATATGAATATATATGAAAATTAATATGATAAAATTTTTAAAATGAAAAAGGATGTTAATACCAATTTTTAAGATTTCCTTCTTCATCAACTCATTTTTGAACTTCTTTCAAAAATTACTGGCAATGTGTCAAATATAGTATTGATGATGGGAATAGGGTGGTCTCCACAAAAGACCCTCATACTATACCAACTCCTTGATTGCACGATGTTGATTTGAAATAAGACAAATCCCTTCCGCATCCATAACAAACTCTCAGAGACATGCTAAAAACCAGATCCATGATGAGAAGTTCTCTTTCTCCACAATTGAAAATTAAAAAGGTAGAGGGGATAAATTTCCATATTTTGTGGTGGACATCAATAAAGTTCCTATATATTTTCCATACAAAAATTTGTCATCAATCTGTATAAACTACTTGCAATGTCTAAATGCCCCCACACATGGTAAAAATGTCCAAAATAATCTATCAAACACAAACATTGAGTGATCAACTTGGTTGTGTTGGTTAACATATTCAAAAATATGTAACTGATATAACACTTGATTATTGTGGTGCAAAATCTCCAAAATTTGTGTTAAAACTCGATAATAGTTGTCATAATCACCGTACACTTTCACAATAGCCTTTTGTCGTGTCGCACATGCCTTCCCGTAAGAGATTTGATACCCAAAACATTGTTTGATTCGATCCATCACCGTAACCACATGAATGTTTTGACATGTTCTAATCATTTAAATAATAATATTTTAAACAAACTCAATATCTAATGAATAGTGTTCCTTTGACAAGCTTGGGTTCACACAGGTGTGTGGAGTAAATCTAGTGATTTGCCATCTGTGAAAAGTGTTATCAATTCTAGCTCACAGACTGATAGAACAAATATTTTCAATTATTTTATTCTTAATTTCAATGTTTTTAATCCCATGAAAGTTTTATATCAAGGGTAATTTCTACATTTTATGTTTTAGGGGCATTTTTTAGCTTAATTGGAAAAATGGCTTATTTTGGATTTAAACAGTTTTAATTTTTTTTAATGTTTCGAACATAAATTTTTCTAAACTGATCCAAATTGAGAAATTCTTACTTTTAAGGTTTCTATGTTCGATTATCTAAATTTTATCCTTCTGAAACCAGAGCTCAATCAATAATTTGGAAGGTAAAATCCAGATCACAAGTCATGCCTCAAAAACTATGCACAGAACTGAAGACTTTTATTCATGGGACCATATCTCATAAATGGACCACCCAATGGAGGTAAAATTCAATAGGGAGCTATAAATGGAATTATTTAACATCATTAATTAATTATTATACATATTAATCCTCTTTATTAAAGGTATTAATGGAATGGGAAGTTGGAGTTGTGGAATACGAAGATTCACCTGGACAGATTAAATGTTCATCACTAAAACCATCATAACAACTTCATTAATGGACCAATAAGGATGAAATTTTGTGTAGGAACGGGTTACCGAGGGAAAAATTCCCAAATTCTGTCATTACGGTGGCCATCCACTCACCAAAATTCGGAGATGATTTTTGGATCGAAATTTTCACCCCATCTCCCAATAAAAGAGTGTTTCCTTTTCATTACAAAGTGTTGGCAAATTAGGAATAGCCTTTGTTGGCCATTTTCTATAGTTTAGTATTTTATTTTATTTAATTTTCATTCTATAATTTCATTTCATATTTTAATTCATGTGTTATTCTTTCTCTCAATTTTATTCTCTCTTTTGTTTTCTCTCTATGTTTTCATCTTCACTATGATCTCTTATGTTCGTGATCATGAGTAGTTAACCCGAGGAAGTTCCTTGGGGAGTAATACAGTGATGAAACTAATTATTTGAACATTAATTCTTAATTTTTCTTATTTTATTAGAGTTAGAGCATGGTGGATCATAGTGGGCAAGGAGTCTTTGTGTCTCCACTTTCCACCTGAGGTTTAGCTTTCACTTCTGCAATATTTTCCCCAGATCGAGGATGTGGATATGTGGTATCTCTGTGATCATTGAGAGTACCATATATTCACAACCATATGTAGAGGAAATTTTAATGCATACAATAGAGCACGTTCATTAAGTAAATTCGAAACTAACTATGAGACGATGAAGGTTCACTCTGGGTGATTCTCTCGGGAATGTCTCCTTTCTGTCTTAACATCATTGTGTCTGCATTAATTATATTTCATTTCAGCTGCATATTCTATTTTAGTTTTTCATTTTCATTTATTGAAACTAAATTTCTGGTCATTTTATTTAATATATATATAGTGAATCAGAATTAGTAAGTGATTGACCGCAAAATCTCCTCAAGAGATCGACCTAGGTCAGCTACTGGGTTGCACTTAGTATAAATATTTTTGAGAGTGCCCATGACAACGCTTCATCAAATTAGCACCATTTATAGGGACCCAAGTGGTTTTCACTCACTATTTTTATTCACATATTTTAAATTATTTTTTCCCTTTCATTACAAAAAAGAAAAATTTCAAAAATTTCAAAAATTAAAAATACTTTTTTGTTAATGATGTATTTCAATGGTGATTATTATGCATGGACTAACAAATCTCAGGTGCAATAGGAAGATGATATTCTAAAATAAAATATGCAAGAACTTCATGAAGACATTCAAAAACTAAAGATAAATTCAAAAAGGTTTGATGAATATATTCGTTCACTGATGGAGCAACCTGAACCTGATCCTGAAACGGAACCTAAGCCAGAACGAGTGGTGGAAGAGATTTCACCGATAATTTTTTATGTCAAAGAACCTGAGACCAGCGAGAAGGAGCTACTAAAGGAGTTAATAATATCATCTCATAATCAACCATTGCTTGATGAGGTCCATGAAGAAGACATACCAGCTGATATACTTATGGGAGATCAATAATTTTTGGAAGAATACTGGAATCAATTTGTTGAAGATAACTTAAAACTTGATCTTACCATCATTGATATAGAACAATCAGAACCTTTTTACCTCTATATTGATTTGGAAGAAAATGAAGAAGATGAACCTGTTAAGATGGAGTTGACAATGGTCTTTCCAGAAGAGATAAATGTCAAGACTGACTTACTTGAAAGGGAAGATTTCTTGATTGATTCGTCGTGTTTTAATATTATTCAGGATGAATTGTTTTCTGACTTCTCCTTTCGTAAAATTTCTAATAATACTTCAATGAAGCAGACCTTGGATGATACTAAAGATACCACCTAAGTGGTGGTGATCAAGGAAGAAGTTCTGGAGAAGCTGGTGGTGGTGCGACAACCTCCTCTACAACAACTTTCATACCATTTGGAGGAGGACACCACAGAAGTTCACAGGGATCACCCCTATATTTTATTCCCTCCCACTCTAGATCTCAAATTCTATCTTTCTTATCTATTGGGGGTTGGGATCATTCTTATTTTCTTTGGGGTTCTCTATTCTTGGTTTTTACTGATCGACACTGGTAAAATTCACATGTGGTGGTTTATCTCAAAGAAACCACATCCACCTTATGATTGGGTATAATCCACTACAATTGTTTGATTAGGGGATGTAAAAACCTCGCACCTACTTGGGGGGTCAAACAAAGAATTATCTCTTTTCTATCCCCTCTCTCTTTTATTTTCATTATTTTTATTATGTCTTGTCATTTATTTCATGTAGTTTAATGTGGTATTAGCTACGTACTTAACTCAAGGCTTCCACTTAAAAATAAATCAGGTTGTGTCTTTCCTTTTCATTATTTTGTTTACTTCCCAATATTAATTCTTTGTGAAAATTTCATGATTTTATTTGAGCTAAAAATAGGGTAGTAAATGAAATAAGTGCGGGGGATGGATTTAAACTTTTTTAGGAATTTTGTGTGGGCTTTTATTTTATTTTTCTTTTTGTTTTTTTAAATTTTCTTGTTTTCCTTTTTCATTTTTTTGGTGTGTTTGTTGGAATCTTGAGATGAATCGAATACTTTGGAAAATTAAAACCATCTTGGTATTTTTGTCACATTTCTTGACTTGAGTATTTTAGGATTTAAATTACTGTTGAATGTATTTTGTTTTTTGATTTCCAAAATTTTCATTTGATGAAGTTTGATTGATTTTGAAACTCATGTGCACTAGTACTGTCCAAATTGAAAATCTTGCCCAACCCAAGAGGTTTCTAAACCTGTTTGACATATTATTTACATTTCCCTTTTTCTTGAGAGTCTTGACACATGTTGTGTGATTCATAATTTTCTAATTTTCTCTTTTTCAAAGCTGTTAGAGTTCATGGAATGTGTCAAGTATGATTGAGGCACCACATTGAAAGCCCTTTTTGCATTGAACTCTTATTTTGGCCTACCTTTTCATATAACCTTTATTAATCCCCTAGTAGAAATGAAATACCTTGCTTGGAATACAAATTTCAATCCATTTATCTCCTTCCAACTTGCTCTAGAAGTTAAATGCATGATTATTGTTGAACACAAGTGTGGGGGCGGGTGAAGATGGGCTTTGTTTTGCTTTCTTGAAGAATCTATTTGAGATGAATTGAAAGTGTTTCCATATTTATTGCTACTTGGGTGGAAGAAATTTCATGATAGTAAGATGGATGGGTGGACCAAAATACCATTACATATATGGGTCGGGTGTTAACTTATATTTGAAGATCAAAAGTTGTCTCTCTTTTCCTCAAAAACATGATTCTGAAGAGAAATCCGTATCTATATTCAAGCTGAAACAATGATACAATTGGGGAAAAGAGTGATGAAATTCATTGATGATGAAATTATAACTAAGAACGTTCCAAAAGAAGAGGTTTTTGGAGGTGATTAATATTTGATCTTATTGAGGATCACACCATTCTTAATAAAAACTGTTTTCATGCATTTACTTCACTTTAGAGCATAACCCTCATCATTCTGCCTTAGATGTTTTTATATTTTAAACCTTACAATCCTCATCCTCAGAACAAAACATTAAAAATTCCTCACGATTGACACATTTTTGACTCTATTATGTTGAGATACTATGAGGATAGCATGCCTATGGGTATCATACATGTTTTGAGAATGAAAAAAACTTCGCATTGAAAATCCTAGAGTGAAGAAAGAAATATTTTTCAAGGGAGGTAGGTATGAAATACATGCAAGGATTAACATTAGTTTGAATGTATTCATATGATTTTTGTGGAGTTCTAAAATTTATATCCTTGTTGGAGGCATTATATTTTCATTGATATGATAATTGAGTTGTGTTGTCATTTTTGCTTTGAGAAGTTTGTTTTGACCTTGGTATAAAATGATTTCCCATGAGTGAAATGTTTAAGTGTGGGGGAATTGATAGAACAAATATTTTAAATTATTTTATTCTGAATTTCAATTTTTTTAAACCCATAAATGTGTTATAACAAGTGAAATTGTCACATTTTATGTTTTAGGGGCATTTTTGAGCTTAATAGGAAAAATGTCTTATTTTGGATTTAAACAGTTTTAATTTATTTTAAGGTTTTGGCCATAAATTTTTCTAAACTAATAAAAATTGTGAAATTATTATTTTTTAGGTTTATATGTTCAATTGGAATCATTTTATGCTTCTGGACCCAAAGCTCAATCAATCATTTGGAAGCTCAAATCCAGCTCAAGGGTCAGGCCTCGAAAACTGTTCACAGAACTGAAGACCATTATTCATGGGACCACATCGCATAAATGGAAAAACCAATGTAGCTGAAATTCAACAGGGATCTTGAAAATGAATTATTTAACATCTTTAATTAAGTAGTCTACTTCTTAATCCGATGTATTAAAGGTCTTAATGGCATGGTAAGTCGGCGTTGTGGAATACAAAAAGTCACCTGGATAGATTAAATGTTCCTCAATAAAACTGTCATAACAACTTCATACATGGACTAATAAGGAAAAAATTTTGTGGAGGAACGTGGGAGTTGTAGGGGAACAACTTTTACAAATTACCAATGTACAAATTATGTAATTAAAGAGGCCATCCATGCGCCTATATTCAGAGACTATTTTTGGAGCCAAATTTTCACCCCATCTCCCTATAAAAGAGTGTTTCCTTTTCATTTCAAAGTGTTGGAAACTTAGGAATAGTCTTTTTTGTCCATTTTCTCTAATTTATTATTTTATTTTATTTTATTTTAATTCTAATTTTATTTCATATTTTAATTCAAGTGTTCTTATTTCTCTCAATTTCATTCTCTCTTTTTTTTTCTCTCCCCGTTTTCATCTTTATTGCGATCTCTTGTGATCGTGATCATGAGAAGCTAACCCATGGAAGTTCCCGGGGGAGTAATCCAGTGATGAACCTAAGTATTTTAAAATTAATTATTAATGTTTCTTATTTTCTTAGAGTTATACCGCGGGTTATCTTAGTGATAAAGGTTCCTTTGTGTCTCCACTTTCCACCTGAGGTTTAGCTTTCACTTCTGCATTATTTTCCCTTGATCGAGGAGGTGGATGTGCGGTCTCTTGAAGATTGTTGATAGTACCATATATTCACAACCATATTCATAGGTGGATTTTCATGCATAATATTGAGCATGTTCATTAAGTAAATTCGAAACTAACTATGAGTCAATGAAGGTTCACTCTGGGTGATTCTCTCAGGAATGTCTCATTTCTCTGTTAACATCATTTTGTCTGCATTCTTTTTGTTGCAATGCATCTACATATTTAATTTTAGTTTTGAATTTTCATTTATCAAGCCTACATTTATGGTCATTTTATTTCATATATATATATAGTGAATTAGAATTAGTGAGTGATTGACCGCAATAGATCCTCAAGAGATTGACCTAGGTCAGATACTGTGTTTCACTTAGTATAAATATTTTTTAGAGCATGCACGACAACACTTAATCAAATTGGAACCGTTGGTGGGGATCCAAGTGACTTTGACTCACTATTTTTATTCACATATTTTAAATTATTTTGATTCCTTTAATTTAAAAAAACAACAAAAAATCATAAATTTCAAAAACTAAAAAAAAAACGTTTTTGTTCATGATGTATTTCACTGGTGATTATTCTGCATGGACTAACGAATATCAAGTTCAACAAGAAGATGATGTTATAAAATCTAATATGCAAGAACATAATGAAGACATTGAAAAATTTAAGAGAAATTCTAAAAGGTTTTATGAATATAGTCATTCACTGATGGAGCAACCTGAACATCATCCTGAACCAGATCCTGAGCCAGAACGAGTGGTGGAGGAGATTTCGTCGATCATTTTTTATGTCAAAGAACCAGAGAATGGTGAGAAGGAGATACTAAAGGAGTTAATCATATCATCTCATACTCTACCATTTATCAAGGAGTTCCATGATGAAAACATTTTAGTTGATATACTTATGGGAGATCAACAATTTTTGGAAGAATCCTGGAATCACTTTGTTGAAGACAACCTAAAACTTGATCTTCCAATCATTAATATCGAACAATCAAGACATTTTGACCGCTATCTTGATTTAGAAGACAATGAAGAAGATTCACCTACTCAGATGGATTTTCCAATGGTATTGCCTAAAGAGATCAATTTCAAAGCTGACTTACTTTAAAGGGAATATTTCTTGATTGATTCAGTGTGTTTTAATCTTATTCAAGCTGAATTGCTTTCAGACTTATCCATACCTAAAAATTTTAATATAACTTCAATGAATCAGACCGTGGATGATATTAAAGAGAACACCCAAGTGTTTGTGATCGAGGAAGAAGTGTTGGAGAAGCTGGTGGTGGTGTGACTGCCTCCTCTACAACAACATTCATACCATTTGGAGGAGGACACCACTAAAGTTCACAGGGAGAACCCCTATATTCTATTCCCTCCCACTCTAGATCTCAAATTCTATATATATTTTCTCTTGGGGGTTGGGAACATTTTTATTTTCTTTGGTGTTCTCTATTCTTGGTGTTTACTGATGGACACAAGGAAAAGTAACATGTGGTGGTTTATCTCAAAGAAACCACATCCACCTTTGATTGGGGATAATCCAGTGCAACTACCTAACTAGGGGCAGTAAAAACCTTGCACCTGCTTGGGGTGTCAAACCAAGCATTATCTCTTTTCTATCCCCTCTCTATTTTATTTTCATAATTTTTATTATGTATTTTAATTTATTTCTTGTAGTTTTAATGTGGTAGTAGCTAGGATCTTCACTCAAGGTTTCCACTGAAAAATAAATCAGGTTGTGTCTTTCCTTTTCATTATTTTGTTTTCTGGCCAATATTAATTATGGGTGAAAATTTCATGACTTTATTTGGGATAAAAATATGGTAGTAAATTAAATAAGTTTGGGGGAGGTATTTCAACTTGTTTTTAGTAATTTTGTGTGTGCTTCAATTTTATTTTTCTTGTTGTTTTTTGAAATTTTCGTGTTTTCCTTTTTCATTTTTTTGGTTTGATTTTAGGAATATTCAGATGAATTGAATACTTTGGAAAATTCAAACCATATTTTTATTTTTGTAACATTTATTGATTTTAGTATTTTAGGATTTAAATGATTTCTAAATGGATTTTGTTTCTTGATGTCCGATCTTTTCATTTGATGAATTTTGATTGATTGTGAAACTCATGTGCACTAGTGTTGTCCAAATTGAAAATATTTCCCAACCCGAGAGGTTTCTAAACCTTTCTGACATATTCTTTAATTTTAACTTTTTCTTGAGAGTCTTGAGACATGTTGTGTGATCCAGAATTTTCTATTTTTCTTTTTTCCAAGCTTTTGGAGTTCTTGGAATGTGTCAAGTATGATTTAGGCACCACTTTGAAAGCCCTTTTTGCATTGAAATATTATTTTGGGAAACCTTTTCATATGACCTTTATTAATCCCATAGTATCCATTAAATAAATCATTAGGAAGACACATTACAAGCCATATATCCCTTACCAATGTGCTCTAGAAGATAAATGCATGATTATTATTGAACTCAAGTGTGGGGGAGGGAGAAGATGGGATTTGTTTTGCTTTCTTGAAGAATCTTTTTGAGTTGAATTGAAAGTGTTTCCATATTTATTGCTACTTGGGTGGAATAAATGTCATGAAAGGAAGATTAATGGGTGGAACAAAATACCATTACATATATGGGCCGGGTGTTCACCAATATTTGAAGATCAAAAGTTGCCTCTCTTTTCCTCAAAAAACATGATTCTGAAGAGAAATCCAGATCTATATTCAAGCTGAAACAATACTATAGTTGGGGGAAAGATTTATGAAATTAATTTTTGCTGAAATTATAACTATGAACTTCCCAAAATAAGAGGTCTTTGGAGGTGATTTATTTTTGAGCTGATTGAGGAGCACACCATTCATGATCAAAACAATTTTCAAGCATTTACTTCTCTTTAGAGCATAACCCTCCTCATTCTGCTTTAGATGTTTTTATATTATAAACCTACCAACCCTCATCCTAAGAACAACCCATGATAAATTCCTCATGATTGAAACATTTGTGACTCTATGAAGTGGAGATACTAGGAGGATAGAAATCCTATGGAGAGCACACATGTTTTGAGAATGAGAAAAACTCCACATTAAAAATCCTATAGTGAAGAGAGAAATATTTTTCTAGGGAGGTAGGTACGAAATGAATGTGAGGATTAACATCATTTTTAATGGATTCATATGATTTTAGATAAGTTCTGAAATTTTTATCCTTGTCTTAGGAAAGATATTTTCATTGATACAATAATTGTGCTATGTTTTCATTTATTCTTTGAGAAGTTTGTTTTGACCATGGTATACGATGATTTCCCAGGGGTGCAATGTTTAAGTGTGGGGGAATTTATAGAAAAAATATTTAAAATTATTTTACTCTGAATTTAAATGTTTTTAATCCCATCAATGTTTTATATCAAGGTAAATTGTCATATTTTATGTTTTAGGGGAATTTTTTAGCTTAATTGGAAAAATGACTTATTTTGGATTTAAACAGTTTTAATTTATTTTAATGGTTTGGGCATAACTTTTTATAAATTGATCAAAATTGCGAAATTATTCTTTTTTAGGTTTATATTTTCTATGGGATTAATTTTATTCTTCTGAACCCAAATCTCAATCAATCATTTGGAAGCCCAAATCAAGCTCACAAGTTAGGCGTCAAACATTGTGCACAGAACTGAAGACTTTTATTCTTGTGACCATATCTCATAAATGGACCACCAAATGGAGCTTAAATTAAACAGGGAGCTATAAAATTAATTATTTAACATCATTAATTAATTATGATACGTCTTAATCCATTGTATTCAAGGTATTAATGTCATGTGAAGTTGGTGTTGTGGAATAAAAAGATTCACCTGGATAGATTAAATGTTCCTCACTAAAACCGTCATAACAACTTCATACGTGGACCAGTAAATAAGAAATTTTGTGTAGGAACGGGGGATATGTAGGGGAATAACTTTGAGGAATGACCAATTTCCATATTCCGTCCTTACAGAGGCCATCCACGTGCCTAAATTTTGAGACAATTTTTGGAGCCAAATTTTCACCCCATCTCCCTATGAAAGAGTGTTTCCTTTTCATTTCAAAGTGTTGGAAACATAGGAATATATTTGTTCGAATTTTTCTATAGTTTAGTATTATATTTTATTTTATATTCATTTAGTAATTTCATTTCATATTTTAATTAAAGTGTACTTCTTTCTCTCAATTTCATTCTCTCGTTTGTTTCCTCTCACCGTTTTAACTTCATTGTGATCTCTTATGCTCATTATAATGAGTAGCTTACCCGAGGAAGTTCCCAAGGGAGTAATCCAGTGATGAACCTAAGTATTTGAACATTAATTATTAATGTTTCTTATTTGATTAGATTAATACCATGAGTTATCTTAGTGGGAAATGTGCCTTTGTGTCTCCACTTGCCACCTGAGGTTTAGCTTTCACTTCTGCAATATTTTCCATCGATCAATGAGGTGGATGTGTGGTCTCTCGGTGATCGTTGAAAGTACCATATATTCAGAACCATATGAAGATGAGGATGTTCATGCAGATGATGGAAGATGTTCATTAAGTAAATTCAAAACTAAATATGAGATAATGAAGGTTCACTCTGGGTGATGCTCTTGAGAATGTCTCCTTTCTATCTTAACATCATTTGGTTTGTATTCATTCTGTTGCATTGCATCTGCATACTCAATTTTAGTTTTTTATTTTCATTTATCAAACCTACATTTCCGGTCATTTTATTTCATATATATATATATATATAGTTAATTATAATTAGTGAGTGATTGACCTCAACAACTCCTCAAGAGATCGACCTTGGTCATCTACTATGCTGCACTTAGTATAAGTATTTTTGAGAGTGCGCACGACAACGCTTCATCAAATTGGCACCATTTTCGGGGATCCAAGTGGTTTTCAATCACTATTTTTATTCACATATTGTAAATTATTTTTCTTCCTTTATTTAAAAAAACAACAAAAAATCATAAATTTCAAAAAATAAAAAGTAAAACTTTTTTGTTCATAATGTATTTCAATGGTGATTATTCTGTAGGGACTAACGAATATCAAGTGCAACAAGAATATGATATTCTAAAATTTAATATGCATGAAATTTATGAATAAATTCAAAAAATTAAGAAATATTCTAAAACTTTTGATGAATATATTTGTTCACTGATGGAGCAACCAGAACCTGATTCTAAACCAGAACATGATCCCGAACGAGTGGTGGAAGATATTTCACCGATCATTTTTTATGTCAAATAACCTGATACTAGAGAGAAGGAGCTACTAAAGGAGTTAATCATATCATATCATACTCAACCATTTCTCAAGGAGGTCCATGAAGAAAACATTCCAGCTGATATACTTATGGGAGATCAATAATTTTTAGAAGAATCCCAGAATCACTTTGTTAAAGATAACATAAAACTTGATCTTCTCATCAATGATATAAAACAATAAGAACCTTTTGACCTCTATATTACTTTATAAGAAAATGAAGAAGATGCACCTGCTGATATGGAGTTTCCAATGGTCTTTCCTGATGATATCAATTTCAAAGATGACTTACTTGAAAGGGAACATTTCTTGATTGATTCGTCATGTTTTAATCTTATTCAAGATGAATTTTTTTTATAACTTCCCCTTTCCTAAAATTTCTAATACAACTCTAATGAAGAAGAACTAGGATGATATGAAAGATACCACACAAGTGGTGGTGATCGAGTAATAAGTGCTAGAGAAGCTAGTGGTGGTGCGACTACCTCCTCTACAACAACTTTCAAACCATTAGGAGGAGGGCACCAAAAAAGTTCACAGGGAGCACCACTATATTCTATTCTTACCACTCTAGATATCAAATTCTATCTTTCTTCTCTTTTGGAGGTTGGGAACTTTCATATTTTATTTAGGGTTCTCTATTCTTGGTGTTTACTGATAGACACTGGGAAAATTCACATGTTGTGGTTTATCTCAAAGAAACCACATCCACCTTCTGATTGGGGATAATCCACTGCAACTGTCTGACTAGGGGTAGTAAAAAACTTGCACCTGCTTGGGGGGTCAAACCATGAATTTTCTCTTTTCTATCCCCTATCTCTTTTATTTTCATTATTTTTATTATTTCTTTTCATTTATTTCTCGTAGTTTTAAAGTGGTAGAAGCTAGGATCTTAACTCAAGTCTACCACAGGAAAACTAATCAGGTTGTGTCTTTCCTTTTCTTTATTTTGTTTTCTACCAAATATTAATTCTGTGTGAAAATTTCATGATTTTATTTGAGCTAAAAATAGGTTATTAAATTAAATAAGTGTTTATGAGGGATTTCAACTTGTTATTAGGAATTTTGTGTCTGCTTTCATTTTATTTTTCTGATTGTTTTTTGAAATTTTCTTGTTTTCCTTTTTCATTTTTTGGTGTGCTTTTAGGAATCTTTTGCTAAATCGAATACTTTGGAAAATTCAAACCGTCTTGTTATTTTTGTCACATTTCTTGATTTTAGTATTTTCAGATTTAAATTATTTTTAAATGATTTTTTTCTTGATATATATATAATCTTTTCATTTGATGAAGTTTGATTGATTGTGAAACTCATGTGCACTAGTGCTGTCCAAATTGAAAATCTTGCCCAACCCGAGAGGTTTCTAAACCAGTTTGACATATTATTTACATTTCTATTTTTCTTGAGAGTCTTGAGACATTTTTTTTGATCCATAATTTTCTATTTTTCTCTTTTTAAAATCTGTTAGAGTTCATGGAATGTGTCAAGTATGATTGAGGCACCACATTGAAAACCCCTTTGCATTGAACTCTTATTTTGGGTTACCTTTTCATCTGCCCTTTATTAAGCCCCAAGTAGCCATGAAATACCTTATTAGGCATCCAAATTAAAATACATTTATCCCTTTACAACCTTCTCTAGAAGATACATGCATGATTATTGTTGAACTCAAGTGTGGGGGAGGGAGAAGATGGGCTTTGTTCTGCTTTCTTGAAGAATTTGTTTGAGCTGAATTGAAAGTGTTTTTATATTTATTGATACTTGGGAGGAAGAAATTTCATGATGGTAAGATGGGTGGGTGTACCAAAATATCATTACATATATGGGCGGGGTGTTCACCAATATTTGAAGATAAAAAGATGCCTCTCTTTTTCTCATAAACATGATTCTGAAGAGAAACTCGTATCTATATTCAAGCTGAAACAATGTTACAATTGGGGAAAAGAGTGATGACATTCATTGATGATGATATTATAACTATGAACTTCACAAAAGAAGATGTGTTTGGAGGTGATTAATTTTTGAGTTGATTGAGGAGCACATCATTCTTGATCAAAACTGATTTCATGCATTTACTTCACTTTAGAGCATAACATTCCTCAATCTACCTTAGAAGTTTTTATATTTTATGTCACGACCCATCCTCGGGGCCCATTCTGTGACTACCCCAAGCCCGCCTTCCATAAGCCAGGGGCTGGTGACTAGTAAGAAATGCATAAATCCCAATAAAAGTGAACGCGTAGACTTTATAATAGTAAACAACACAACAAAGTACGCAAAAGATATAAGCACAAAGTGATACTGAATACAAAAGTTAGTGATGAAAAGTAAATAGGCCAGAATACAAACCCAACCAAAAGTACAGTACAACTAAAAGTCTAGTAAAACAACAGTAAAGTAAAGTAGAAACCTCCAAGCCATCCTCTGAGAATCCCACCTGAAGGGTGGGTACAGATAGTCTCTCCCAGCACCACGGGTCCGTCTGTCTACTTCGTGTACATCACACCAAGTGCTCCTCCTTTAGGTACCGTCCAGCTCTACAAGCCTCTTCCACGATCAGCTATGTCCATCGTCTACATCCAACACAACGTAGTGCGGGCATTGCCCATGCAGGGGTGAGTATAACGATACTCAGTAGGGACCCCGAAACCCCCGAAGCTCTCCCAGAATCAACAAAGGATAAAGCAAAGAAGAGAGATACAAACACAAAGTATCAACCAACCCTACTTAGGTATATTTACATACATATACCTAAGTTATTAACCATAGTACGACTCCAACTCTCGAGCCCAAATACAACCCAGTCCACACAAGAAATAAGTCAATCACATCGATGATAATGATTGAAAATCAAGACTCAGATCACATAGGTATACATCTTTCATATAGCGATAAATATTATTAGATGTAGTCACTGATTCATCTTAGCTGTCGGACCCACACAGGATACAAGACCAGCTAAGCTGTCAGACCCACACAGGATACAGGACCAGCTACTCTGTCAGACCCACACAGGATACAAGTACAGAGGTCAAACTGCCAGACCCACATAGGATACAGGAATAGTAGTCATCACCATCAAACCCACTAAGGATTCTAGTATGGTAGTTTTCACTGTCGAACACACGGAGGATTCCCGTACAGTAGTCGACGCAGTTGCAACCAGGTCTAGGGTTCCCGCACACAGCACGCTCGAATCCGGTAGGGTCTGGTCCTCGATCCAAGGGGTCGAAACATCAACTATCACGAAGTCTAGATTTTATGTATCCCAAAGATCCATCTCGTTATAAGAAACCCAACGCGACAGACGACTCATCAATCGGACGCCCGGTCTGAGAGTTATTGGTTTTCCGTTCCAGTGGCTTGGTTGGAATTACGCTCGTTCCAAACCTAACAGTTTTCCAAGGTCTTCAAAAAATCACTTGGAGTAACCCAAAAGGATCGCCTCATTTCAAGGGTCACAGTTCTGCAGACGGCGCGTCGATCGGACACGCGGTCTTCAAGATATTCACCTTTAGGTGGAAACGGGTCCGGCCCGTTAAGCCCAGTGGGCCAACGGGTCGGGTCAACCCGGTCTTGGAGGGTCCGTCCCGGTAGAGGGTCAGAACAAGCCGATGAATCGCGCGACCCGGCCCGGCGCTACGGGGCGTGGCCCGACCCAACATGGTGTGGCCCGGTGCGGCGCGGCCAGGTGCGGCCCGGTGCGGCGCGACCCAGATGATCGTGGCTCGGCCCGAGGGCCAAGCGGTCTGAGGGGGGAGCCCCCCCCCCCCCCCCCAATTTCTCGAACTGTCAGTTCCAAGCGGCATCGCCCTCCCAAACCAGCCGGCCGAAGCCTGCCGGCCTTCCCGATGCAAGCGGCCCGCTCGGGCAGGCCGCGGTTCCTCCAGCGCAGGACCCTCCTGGCACCACGGTTCTTCTCATCCCGGTTGGCTGCCTGCTGGCCAATTTTCTCACTGAGCGGCCCGCAGAACGCAGGCTGCGGTCTTCCGTAGCGCGGCGCCCCATTTGGCACTGCGGTCCTCCTTCGGCTCAACCGGTTTTAGCCGACCGGTTCTCCTTCGGTCGAGCGGCCCATGGTTGCGGGTCGCGGTTCCTCCGCACGTGGCCACCGCCTTCTATAGTCACTGCTTCTCGATTGCAAAAAAAACAAGAAATGACGTAGGGTCATCGGGCCTTGTTTGTTTGGACCACACCCTCCATGTTACGTGGTAATAATCAGCCAATATTATTCCACAGACACAACAACACAATCGAGATAATTAATTCACGTATAAATTATACAAACCCCTACCTCGCAAAAGACGTCGCACGTCGCCGAGTCGAGGAAGAAGAGCGTCGCGATATAACAGTGTTGTCCCATAAACGATGGAGGATGAGTCATTTTCATAGGATACATAGACTCCTTGACGTCGAGGTGTGTCCGAGGAAGAAGCATCGTTAGAAGAAGTCCTTCGCATTCTTCGTCGGGAATGTTCTTCATTGAAGAACATCATTCTTCATCGAAGAAGGATCACCTCTCTTTTAATTCTCTAGAGCCTTTCCCCAAAAGTGATGTGCCAACACAGAAGAAATAAAGAGGCTATGAAATTAATAGAATTTCCATGCAATTCATATTAATTCAAAAGAGGTGTCAATTAATTAACGCTGTTATTAATTTTATGGGTCGAAACATTTAATGGGAGGGAGGTGGAGAGGCTCTACCTTAATGAGGAGTTGTCAAAGAAAATAGCAGGGAATTAATGGGGAGTTGAGGGGAGGTGGATGGTTCGGGTTTTTTTGGGTACCACCACACTAAATCATCTCAGGGGAGGTTATGTAGGGGTGTGGGCCCACCCTTAACTTCCACTTGTTGGTTATAACTACCAAAAATAAATAAAATTGTGTACAAAAATTTTATTTAATTTATTCTAAATCCCCAATAATTAACTTTCAATCCGCATAAAACACAACTGCCGTGAAGGTCCCCTTAGGTGAATACCAGCGCTACGAGTTCATTGGTGTCCTCATATTTCATTTCTGAGCACCAATTCAAAAAATAGAAAAACATGCTCGTACGTTTACTGAACATACCCGAACAAAACTTCAAAAATTGATTCCGACCACACCGGGCCTCGTATTCAGGTGTCATCAGAAACTGCTTACTCATAAAATTCCAAAATATTTAAGAAAAAAAATTTCCTTGAAATTTATGGGTCTTTACATTACCCCCACCTCAGGGATTTATGTCCCCGTAAAGATACAACACACACTAGTGGAACAAATGGGGGTACTGAGAATGCATCTGAGCCTCCCGCTCCCAAGTTCTCTCTTGGAGGTTCCCATGATTCCAGCGAACGCACACCAGAGAAATCAACCATCCACATAGGAACTGCTGCTGTCGATACTCAATCTCCACTAGGACCTCTGTGATTGTCACCCCGTCATCGATGTCCAGCTCCCCATGATCGATTATGTGGGTTGGGTCGTGCACGTATCTCCTTAGCTAAGATACATGGAAGACGTCGTGCACCTGATTCAACTGCGGTGGAAGGGACAGGTGGTAAGCCACCTCGCCTACTATGCTGAGGACCTAGAAAGGTCCGATGAATTGTTGAGATAACTTGTCTCCCCTGCCAAATCTCTATAGACCTCATCGAGGTGAGACCCATAGGAAAACGTGGTCACCATCCTCGAACTCTAGTGGTCTCTGCATCCTATTAGCATAGGACTTATGTCTTCTCTGTGTAGTCTTCATCTGGTCCTGGATGATCTTCACCTTCTCCATCATAGCCTGAACCATCTATGGTCCTATGAGTGCTGACTCCCCAAGGTCAGTCCAGCACAAAGGTGATCTGTAAGGTCAGTCGTATAGTGATTCGTATGGTGCCATCCCAATGGTGGAGTGGTAGCTGTTATTGTACGAAAACTCCACCAAGGGTAAGTGATCCTCCCAGTTACGACCAAAGTCGAGGACACATGCATGGAGCATGTCCTCAAGATTCTAAATGGTCCTCTCAGTCCAGCCATCCATCTGAGGATGGAAGGTGGTTCTTAGACATAGCTGCATCCCAAATGCCTCCTACAACCCCTTCCAAAGTCGGGACGTAAAGTATGCATCCCGATCGGAGACGATCGTCGATGGCACACCATGAACCCACAAGATCTTCGATACGTAGAGGCGTCCCAAGCTCTCTAATGAGCCCTACTATCTGATCGGTAAGAAGTGGGCCGACTTGGTGAGTCGGTCTACGATCACCCAGATAGAGTCATGTCCTCTGGATATACGTGGAATCCCCATCATGAAATCCATGGAGATCCCATCCCACTTCCACTCTGGGACCTCTAAGGGTTGTACCAAGCCTGTTGGTACTGGGTGCTCTGCCTTCACTTGATAACAAGTGAGGCATTGTGAAACGATCTCTGCTACAACCTTCTTCATACCCGACCATCAGTGTTGTCGTCTGAGGTCATGGTACGTCTTTTCCACTCCTGGGAGTACCGCTAGAGGGGAAGTGTGGAACTACCTCATCACCTCCTCCTATAGTTCAACTGGTACCATCATACGTGCCCTGAAGAGGATGAAGTGCTCCCCTCATTTAGAAAATCCATCGGGTGCCAGCCCTGAGGATATCTGAGCACGACGTGTCTCGCAATCAGCATCTCCTCGATGTGCCTCTCTAACTCGCTGAAGAAGTGGAGGAGTGACTATGAGAGATTGAAGAAAGTCTTATCCATCTATATCCACAAAGGATATATGTAACGCGGCTATCTACTTCGTCGCCTCTCCTAGCAGCTGAATGCCCGATCTCCTGCTGAGTGCATCAGCTACAACGTTCCCCTTCCTAGGAGTATAGACTATCTCAAAGTCATAGTCCTGGAGGAACTCGAGCTATCACCACTATCTTAGGTTCAGGTCCTTCTATGAGAAGATGTTAAATGAGACTCTGGTGGTTAGAGTAGACTGTAAAGAGCTCGCCCATCAGATAGTTCTACCACATCTTCAAGGCGAAGACCACTGCTGTTAACTCCAGGTCATGGGTAGAATAGTTTTGGTCGTGCTGTCTCAAATTCCAAGAACCATAAGTGATCACTACTCACTCCTGCATTAGGACACACCCGAGTCTGGTCCCTGATGTGTCATAGTAAACTACGTACCCAACTCCCTCCTACGGTAGCCTCAAGATGGGCGCACTGGTCAATCTCCATCTCAGATCCTGAAATCTCTACTGGCATCTATCTGACCACAAGAATGGTTTTCCATTATTAATCAAAGCTGAAAGAGGTGCTGCAACTCTGGAGAAGTCTGGAACAAACCTCAGATAGTAACCAGCCAGGCCCAGGAAACTCTGAACCTCCGTCACACTCCTGGGTGGCTCCCAAGCAAGAACTGCCTCGATCTTTGCTGGATCCACTGCTACCCCCGCCTCAGAGATGATGTGTCCCATGAAGTGAAACTCTCGAATACATAATTGGCACTTCGAGATCTTACCATAAATCTGGTGCTCTCGGAGTGTATCCAGTACAACCCACAAGTGGTAGGCGTTCTCCTCCTCAGTAGTTGAGTAAATCAGTATGTCGTCGATGAAGACTATGACAAAAGATCGAGGTAAGGCTAGAAGATCTTGTTAGTGAGACTCATGAACACTTCTTGTAGAATTGGTCACACTGAAGGGCATAACCAAGAACTCGTAGTTGCCATACCGACACCTGAAGGTCGTCTTCTGGACATCCTCATCTCGAACTCTGAGCTGGTGATAGCCTAACCTGAGGTCTATCTTTGAGAACCATCGTGCTCCCTTGAGCTGATCGAAGAGGTCGGAAATCCTCAGAAGTGGGTACTTGTTCCTTACGGTCACCTGATTCAGGATATGGTAGTCTACACACAGTCTCAAGCTCATATCCTTCTTCTTGGCGAACAAAAACGGAGAAGCCCAGGGTGAAACATTGGGTCGGATGAATCCCTTTCCCTGTAAGTCCTCCAACTGTACCCACAGCTCATGAAGCTCAGTGGGAGCCATCCGATATGTTGGGGTAGATATTGGTGTTGTTCTGGGGTATAGGAAAATGTATAAGTCTACCTCTCTGTGAGGAGGTAGTCTTGGAACTTTGTTAGGAAAAATGTCTGCATACTGATCCACCACAACAGGAAAACTCGGACTCCGCACATCAACCGCTCCGAGGATGAGACTAGACAACTGATGTGTGATTGGCTACCCTCTCCTCTGCATAAGTCCATCCTGCACTGCAAAGGATTTCTTCTCACCGGTGATGTTGAACCTGGTCCCATCCCTGCAGACACACCGCACTTTGCGCCTAATACAGTCGATCTGAGCATGGAATGTAGATAACAAGTCCATACCCAAGATGACACTATAAGGCCTCCAAGCCACTACAAGAAGATCCCATCCGAATCTCTCGCCTCCTAGAGTAAGCTCACACTGCTAGAACTAGTGCATAATAATCGAGTCTGCTCCCGTAAGAGTCTCTAGCCATAAGGATCGAGCCAACGGCTCCATTGGAATCTCTGAGCTCCGAACAAGGGCAGCGGCAATAAAAGAATGACTTGCACCTGTGTCTATAAGAACTAAAGCAAGGGTGGAGTAGACACAGATAGTACCTTGAATCATCTCAGGTGTGCCATGGTAATAGGCCTCAACTGCCTAGAGCTGTGCCTGCCTCTGTCTTCCAGCTCCCTATGGTTGGGGTGGACCTCCTAGTGGTGGTGGTGGTAGAGCCTCGAAACACCACCCGTTGTTCAGCCAGCTCCTCTGCCTCATCCGCCCGCTCCCAGCAGACCACCATGTTCAAACCTCTACCTCTTCCTGGGAGGTCCATCTACTGTCTACTTCTCATCTTCATGGCAGTTCGGGCAGTCATGATCCATGTGGTCATGTCCGCCACATGCATAGCATTGCCTTCTCCTCGTAAGGTTGGCTCTGTTTCGGGTTCCCCGCACAACCAAACCTGTATCCTAAGGTCGCTCTCCTGATGTCCTGGTCTGCTTGGACCTCTGTGACATCTGTCTACTGCCAGCTATAGAAGACTCCACAACGTGTCGCCCTGCGGTGGGTCTCACTGCTGGTGACTTCTCAGCAAGAAAATCTCCACTAGAAGGGCTCTCTCCAGCACCCCTGCCTGCGTCGGGATGCTGAGGGGAATCGTTGAATCCCTGATCTCGTGCCCCAACCCATGATCTAAGGTTGAGGCCCTGAAGAACGGTTCCCATACCATCTCCTTGGAGTAGAGTGAGGGGTTAGTAAACCTTTCTGAGTACTAAGATACTGTCATGCTTCCCTAAATCAAATGTAGTAACTCATAAATCCTCACCGCACAAAGGGTGGCTGGAATAAACTTCGAACGGAATAGACTCTCAAAGTCTATCCAAAGCAGAGATGCCTCATCGTGAACCTGGAGCATCAAGCTCCACCATCTACCCTGCTGTTGCGTGTAGGAGACTCGTTGAAAGGATCACCATAAGATCTGCTTGTGTACCTACTAATCTGAAGACTCTAACGATAGCCTCCAGCCAATCCTCAGCTGCCTGAGGGTCCGTCTCTCCATGGAACCTAGGTGGCCTCTGTCGTTGGAACTCGTGCAACGCACTCAGGCGGCATTCACTCTCTACTGCTGGGGCTGGTATTATTGGTGGCTCAACGGGTAGTGGTACCGTTGGTGCCTCCTCTATGATGGGGACCGGCACTGAGGCCTCATCGCTCAGTGGGATACCATCTTGTACTCGACTTGGAACCCTAGTTGGCTACCTTCATTGGGCCATCCTGAAAATAAACAGGTGTTCCATGGTTAAAACGGTATACCTGGTGAGCTGACATAAAGTAATCACAAAGAAAACTTTTGAAACACACATGCAATCAGTGTTTTCGTGCATTGAGTCGGAAACCAGGGGTCAGGGTCCTGGTGTATGGATACGTCGGTCACCGCACCAACACGGGACTTCCTGGACTGAAAACTACACTCAATACTCTTAACACTATTTCCTCATAGAAAGGAAAGATTGGAGTCCTGATTTCTGTGGTATAACCAATTCCTCTAATACCAATATGTCACGACCCGTCCTCGGGGCCCATGCCGTGACAACCCCAAACCCGCCTTCCATAGCCCAGGGGCTGGCAACTATCACCAAAGGCGTAAATCCAAATAAAAGGGAAGGTGTTGCCTTTATAATAGTAAACAACACAATAGAGTACACAACAGATGTAAGCACAATGTGATACTGAATACAAAAGTAAGTGCTGAAAAGTAAATGGGCTATAATACAAACCCAACTGAAAGTACAGTACAACTGAAAGTCTAGTACAAAATCCATAAAGTAAAGCAGAAACCACCGAGTCGTCCTCCGGGAATCCCACCTGAAGGGTGGGAACAAATAGTCTCTACCAGCACCGCGGGTCCGTCTGTCTGCTCCGTGTACGTCACACCAAGTGCTCCACCTCCGACTACCGTCCATCTCTATAAGCCTCTACCATGATCAACATTGTTCATCGTCTTCATCCAACACAATGTAGTGCGGGCATTGCCCGTGTAGGGATGAGTATAACGATACTCAGTAGGGACCCTGAAACCCTCGAAGGTCTCCAAAAATACACAAAGGATAAACCACAGAAGAGAGATACAAACACAAAGTATCAACCAACCCTACTTAGGTATATTCCCATACATATACCTAAGTTATTAACTACAGCACGACTCCAGCTCTCGAGCCCAAATACAACCCAGTCCACACAGGAAAGAAGTCAATCACATCGATGATAATGATTGAAAATCAAGACTCACCTCACAAAGGTATACATCTTTCATATAGTGATAGAGATGATCAGATGTAGTCACTGATTCATCTAAGATGTCAGACCCACACAGGATACAAGACCAGTTAAGCTATCGTACCCTCACATGATACAAGACCAGCTACTCTGTCGAACCCACACAGGATACAAGTACATAGGTCAAACTGTCGGACCCACACATGATTCAAGAAAAGTAGTCATCACCATCTAACTCACTGAGGATTCTAGTACGGTAGTCTTCATCATCGAACCCACAAAGGATTCTAGTACAGTAGTCGATGTAGTCACAGCCAGCTCTAGGGTTCCCACACACAGCACACTCGATTCCAGGAGGGTCTACTACTCGAGCCAAGGGGTCGATACATCAACTATCACGAATTTAATAGTTGATGTATCCCAAAGTTCCGTCTCATCAAAAGAAACCCAGCGTGACAAATGTTGAGTCAATCGGATGCTCGGTCTGAGAGTTATTGGCTTTTCTATTCCAGGGGCCCAGTTGGAATTACGCTCGTTCCAAATCCGATTGTTTTCCAAGTCGTCCAAAACTCACTTAGAGTAACGCGAAAGGGCTGCCTCATTCCAAGGGTCCCAGTTCTACAGAAGGCGCGTCGATCGGACACGCGGTCTTCAAGATATTGACCTTTAGGTGGAAACGGGCCCAGCCTGTTAAGCCCAGTGGGACGACGGGTCGGGTCAACCCTGTTTTGGCAGGTCCATCCCGATAGATGGTCGGACCGGCCCGATGAATCGTGCGGCCCGTCCTGGCCCGAGGCGGCATGGCCCGACATGGGGGGGTGCGGTGCGACTCGGCACGGAGCGGCACGGCTCGGCCCGGCGCGGCTCGGCATGACCCAGCTAGCCGTGGCTCGGCCCGAGGTCTGAGCAGTCCAAGGGGGGATGCCCCCCCCCCCCAACACACTTTCCCGAACCGGTGGCGCCAAGCGGCGCCGCCCTCCCAAACCGGCTGGCCGAAGCTGGTCGGGCTTCCCGGCACAAGTGGCCGGCTTGGGCGGGCTGTGGTTCCTCCAGCACAGTGCCTTCCTGGCGCCGCAGTTCATCTCAGCCTGGTCAGCCACCTGCCAGCCGGTTTTTCGGACGAGCGGCCGGCGGAACGCGGGCCGCGGTATTCCGCAATGCGGCGCCCCTTGTGGAGTCGTTGTCCTCTTTCGGCCAGGCCGGCTTTAGCTGGCCGGTTCTCCTTTGACCGAGAAACCCACGGTTGTGGGCTACGGTTCCTCCGCACGTGGCCGGTGTGCGGTCGCCGCCTTCGGTCATCACTGCTTCCCGATTGTAAAAATAACAAGAAACAACGGAGGGTTGTTGGTCCATGTTTGTTCGGCCCGCACCCTCCGCATTTGGCGCTAACAATCGGCCAAGATTATTCCATAGACAAAACAACACAATCGAGATAATTTATTCACGTATAAATTATACAAACCCCTACCTCACAAAAGATATTGCACTTCGTCGAGTCATGGAATACGAGCATCACGGTAGAACGGTGTCGTCCCGTCAACGATGGCGGAAGAGTCATTGTTGTAGGTGACGTAGAATCCTTGAAGTTGAGGTGCGTCTGAGTAAGAATTGTCATTGGAAGAAGTCCTTCACGTTCTTCATTTGGGATGTTCTTCTTTGAAGAATAGTGTTCTTCGTCGAAGAAGGATCACCTCTCTTTTAATTCTCTAGAGCCTTTCCCCAAAAGTGATCCACCAACACAAAAGAAATAAAGAGGATTTAAAATTAATAGAATTTCCATGCAATTCGTATTAATTCAAAAGTGGTGTCAATTAATTAATGCTTATATTAATTAGATGGGTTGACACATTTAATGGGAGGGAGGTGGAGAGGCTCCACCTTAATGAGGAGTTGTCAAAGAAAACAAGATGGAAATAATGGGGAGTTGAGGGGAGGTGGAAGGTTCGGGTTCGTGTGGGTCCCACCACACTAAATCCTCTCAGAGGAGGTTATGTGGGGCTGTGGGCCCACCCTTAGCTTCCTCTTGTAGGTTATAACTACCAAAAATAAATAAAATTGTGTACAACAATTTTATTTAATTTATTCTAAATCCCCAATAATTAACATTCATAGCGCATAAAACGCAACTGCGGTGAAGGTCCCCTTAGGTGAATATCGGCGATGCGAGTTCATCGGTGTCCTCGGATTTCATTTTCAAGGACTGGTTCAAAAGATAGAAAAACGTGCTCATACGTTTACTAAACGTACTTGAAAAAAACTTCAAAAATTGATTCCGGGCACACTGGGCCTCGGATTCAGGTTCCATCAGAAACTGTGTACTCATAAAATTCCAAAGTATTTAAGAAAAAAAATTCCTTGAAATTTCCAGGTCTTTACATTTTAAACCAGCCAAAACTCAACCTCAGAAAAACTCATGAAAATGTCCTCATGATTGTCAAATTTTTGACTCTATGAAGTGGAGATACTACTTGGATAGCAGGCCTGTGGAGATCACACATGTTTTGAGAATTAGAAAAACTCCACATTGAAAATCCTTGAGTGAAGAGAGAAATATTTTTCTGGGGATGTGGGTATGACATGCATGTGAGGATTAACATGAGTTTGAATGGATTCATATTATTTTTTAGGAGTTCTAAAAAATTTATACTTGTTGGAGTCATGATATTTTCTTTGATACGATAATTGAGTTGTGTTTTCATTTATGCTTTGAGAAGTTTGTTTTGACTTTGGTATAAGATGATTGCCCAGGAGTGCAATGTTTAAGTGTGGAGGAATTGATAGAAAAAATATTTTAAATTATTTTATTCTTAATTTCATGGTTATTAATCCCATAAATGTGGTATATCAAGGGAAATTGTCACATTTTATGTTTTAGGGGCCTTTTTTAACTTAATTTGAAAAATGGATTATTTTGTATTTAAAAAGTTTTAATTTATTTTAATGCTTCTACCACATCTTTTTATAAATGGATCCAAATTAAAAAATTATTATTTTTTTTGATTCTATGTTCTATGGGATTAATTTTATTCTTCTGGACTGAAAGCTCAATCAATTATTTGGAAGCTCAAATCCAGCTCACAAGTCGGGCCTTGAAAAATGTGCATAGATCTGAAGACTTATTCTTGGGACCATATATCATAAATGGCTGAACCAATGGATATTAAATTCAACAAGGAGCTGGAGAAATAATTAATTAACATCTTTCATTAAGGAGGATACATATTAATCCGTTGTATTCAAGGTCTTAATGGCATGAAAAGTTAGAGTTGTGGAATACAAAGAGTCACCTAGACAGATTATATGTTCCTCACTAAAACCCTCATAAAAACTTCATACGTAAACCAATAAGGCTTATATTTTGTAGAGGAACAGGGGATATTTAGTGGAAAAACTTTCAAAAAATACCAATTTCCAAATTCTATAATTAAGGAGTCCATCAACATGCCTACATTCAGAGACCATTTTTGGAACCGAATTTTCACCCCCATCTCCCTATAAAAGAGTGTTTCCTTTTCATTTCAAAGTGTTGGAAACTTAGTAGTTGCCTTTTTTTTCCATTTTCTATAGTTTAGTATTGTATTTTATTTTATTTTCATTCTATAATTTCATTTCATATTTTAATTCAAGTTTTTTTCTTTCTCCCAATTTCATTATCTCTTTTGTTTTCTCTCCATGTTTTTATCTTCACTATGATCTCTTATGCTCATGATCATGAGTAGCTAACCCGAGGAAGATCATGGGAGAGTATTCCAGTGATGAACCTAAGTCCTTGAACATTAATTATTAATGTTTCTTATTTTCTTAGAGTTAGACTATGGGGGATCTTAGTGGTCAAGGCGCCTTTGTGTCTCCACTTGCCACCAGATTCTTAGCTTTCACTTCTGCAATATTTTTCCCTCGATCGAGGAGGTGGATGTGTGGTCTCTCGGTGATCATTGAGAGTGCCACAAATTCACAACCATATGCATAGGAGGATTTTCATGAATACAATGGAGCATGTTCATTATGTAAATTTGAAACTAACTATGAGACGATGAAGGTTCACTTTGGGTGATGCTCTCGGGAATGTCTCATTTCTGTCTTAACATCATTTTGTCTACATTAATTCTATTGCATTGCATCTGCATATTTAATTTTATTTTTGAATTTTCATTTATCAGACATATATTTATAGTCAATTTATTTCATATATATATATATAGTGAATTATAATTAGTGAGTGATTGACCGCAACATCTCCTCAAGAGATCGACCTAGGTGAGCTACTGTGCTGCACTTAGTATAAATATTTTTGAGAGTGCACAGGACAACGTTTCATCAAATTGGAACCATTTACAGAGATCCAAGTGGTTTCCACTCACTATTTTTACTCACATATTTTAAATTATTTTTCTTCCTTTCATTTAAAAAAAACAATAAATCATAAATTTCAAAAAGAAAAAAAAATTCTTTGTTCATGGTGTATTTCAATGGTGATTATTCTGCATGGACTAACAAATCTCAGGTGCAATAAGAAGATGATATTCTAAAATCTAATATTCAATAACTTAATTAAGACACTCAAAAACTAAAGATAAATGCTAAAAGTTTTGATGAATATATTCATTCACTGATGGAGCAAGCTAAACCTGGTCATGAACCGGAATCGGAGCCTGAATGAGTGGTGCAAGAGATTTCACCGATCATTTTTTATATCAAAGAAACTGAGACTGGTGAGAAGGAGCTACTAATGGAGTTAATCATATCATCTTGTACTCAACCATTTCTCGAGGAGGTCAATGAAGAAAACATTCCAGCTGATATACTAATGGGTGATCAACAATTTTTAGAGGAATCCTAGAATCACTTTTTTTAAGATAACCTAAAACTTGATCTTCCCATCATCGATATCGAACCAATATGAACTGTTTGACATCTATCTTGCATTGGAAGAAAATTAGAAAGGTGAACCTACTGAAATGAAGTTTCCAATGGTCTTTCCTGAAGAGATCAATGTCAAAGGTGACTTACATGAAAGGGAATATTTCTTTATTGATTCATCGTGTTTTAATCTTATTCAGGCTGAATTGTTCTATGACTTCCCTTTTCCTAAAATTTCTAATATATCTCCAATGAAGCAGAACTTGGATGATACTAAAGATACCAACCAAGTGGTGGTGATTGAGGAAGAAGTTCTAGAGAAGCTGGTGGTGGGGAGAATACCTTTTCTATAATAACTTTCATACCATTTGGAGGGGGACACCACAGAAGTTTACAAGGAGCACCCCTATATTCTATTCCCTCCCACTCTAGATCTCAAATTCTATCTTTATTCTCTCTTGGGGGTTGGGACCTTTCGAATTTTCTTTTGGGTTCTCTATTCTTGTTGTTTACTGATGTACAATGGGAAATGTCACGTGTGATGGTTTATCTTAAAGTAACCACATCCACCTTTTGATTGGGGATAATCCACTTCAACTGCCTGACTAGGGGCAGTAAAAACCTTGCACCTGCTTGGGGGGTCAAACCAAGAATTATCTCTTTTATATCCCCTATCTCTTTTATTTTCATTATTTCTATCATTTCTTGTCATTTATTTCTTTTAGTTTCAAATTGGTAGTAGCTATGAGCTTAACTCAAGTTTTCCACTAAAAAATAAACCAGGTTTTGTCTTTCCTTTTGTTTATTTTGTTTGCTTCCCAATATTAATTCTGTGTGAAACATTAATGATCAGATTAGAGCTAAAAATATGGTATTAAATGAAATAAGTGTAGGGTAGTGATTTTAACTTGTATTAAGGAATTTTTTGTGTGTTTTAATTTTATTTTTCTTGTTTTTTTTTTGAAATTTTCTCTTTTTCATTTTTCATTTTTTAGTGTGTTTTTAGGAATCTTGAGCTGAATTGAATACTTTAGAAAATTCAAACCATCTTGGTATTTTTGGCACATTGCTTGTTTTGAGTATTTTATGATTTAAATGATTGCTTAATGGATTTTTTTTTCTTGATTTATGATCTTTTCATTTTATGAAGTTTGATTGATTGTGAAACTCAAGTGTACTAGTGATGTCCAAATTGAAAATCTTACCCAACCTGAGAGGTTTATAAAAATTTTTGACATATTATTTACAATTATATTTTTTAGAGAGTCTTTATACATGTTTTTTGATCCATAATTTTCTATTTTTCTCTTTTTCAAAGTTTTTATAGTTTATAGAATGTGTCAATTATGATTGAGGCACCACTTTGAAAGCCCTTTTTGCATTGAACTCTTATTTTGGAAAACCTTTTCATATGAACTTTATTAATCCCCTAGTAGCCATGAAATACCTTATTAGTAAGACACATTAAAATCCATTTATCCCTTTACAACCTTCTTGAGAAGTTAAATGCAAGATTATTGTTGAACTCAAGTGTGGGGGAGGGAGAAGATGTGATTTGTTTTGCTTTCTTAAAGAATCAGTTTGATCTGAATTGAAAGTGTGGCCATATGTATTGCTACAAGGGTGGAATAAATGTCATTATGGGAATATTTATTGGTGGAACAAAATACCATTACATATATGGGTCGGGTTTTAACCAATATTTGAAGATCAAAATATGCCTCTCTTTTCCTCAAAAACATGATTCTGAAGAGAAATCCAGATCTATATTCAAGCTGAAACAATGCTACAATTGGGGAAAAGAGTTATGAAATTCATTGATTATAAAATTATAACTATGAAATTTCCAAAAAAAGAGGATTTTTGAGGTGATTAAATTTTTAGCTGATTGATGAGCACAGCATTTTTGATCAAAACTGTTTTCATGCATTTACATCACTTTAGAGCATAACCCTCCTCATTCTGCCTTAGATGTTTTTATATTTTAAACCTGCCAAACCTCAACCTCAGAAAAACCAGTGAAACTTTTCTCATTATTGATACATTTGTGACTCAATAAGGTTGAGATACTATGGGGATAGAAATCATATGGAGATCACACATGTTTTGAGAATGAGAAAAACTCCACATTGAAAATCCTAGAGTGAAGAGAGAAATATTTTTATGGGGAGGTAGGTACAACATGTGTGTGAGTATTAACATGAGTTTTAATGGATTCATATGATTTTTGAGGAGTTCTGAAATTTTTATCCATTTTGGAATCATGATATTTTCTTTCATACGTTAATTGAGTTGTGTTGTCATTTATGCTTTGAGAAGTTTGTTTTGACATTGGTATAAGATGACTTCCCAAGAGTGAAATTTTTAAGTGTTGGGGAATTGATATAATAAATATTTTCAATTATTTTATTCTTAATTTAAATTTTTTTAATCCCATAAAAGTGTTATATCAAGGGAAATTTTCACATTTTATGTTTTAGGGGCATTTTTTGGCTTAATTGAAAAAAAATGGTTTATTTTGGATTTAAATGGTTTTAATTTATTTTAATGTTTAGGCCATAAATTTTTCTAAAATGAACAAAATTACGAAATTCTTCTTTTCTAGGTTTTTGTGTTTGATTGTATTCATTTTATCCTTCTGAACCCAATGCACAATCAATCATTTGGAAGCTCAAATCTAGCTCACAAATCAGGCCTCAAAAACTTTTCCCAGAACTGAATACTTTTATTCATGGGACCATATCTCATATATAGCCCAACCAATGGAGCTTAAATACAACAGGAATCTGTAAATGGTATTAATTAACATCTTTCATTAAGAATTATACATCTGAATACACTTTATTCGAGGACTTAATGGCATGATAAGTTGGAGTTCTGGAATACGAAGAGTCACCAGGACAGATTAAATGTTCATCACTAAACCATCATAACAACTTCATATGTAGACTAATAAGGATGAAATTTTGTGGAGGAATGGGGGAGATGTAGGGTAACAACTTTAAATAAGGACCAATGTCCAGATTCTATCATTAAGTAGTCCATCCACGTGCCTACATTCATAGATGAGTTTTGGATCCAAATTTTCTCCCCATCTCCCTATAAATGAGTGTTTCCTTTTCATTTCAAAGTGTTGGAAACTTAGGAATAGCCTTTGTTGGAAATTTCCTATAGTTTAGTATTGAATTTTATTTTATTTTCATTATGTAATTTCATTTCAAATTTTAATTCAAGGGTTCTTATTTCTCTCAATTTCATTTTCTCTTTTGTTTTCTCTCCTCGTTTTCATCTTCTCTATGATCTCTTATGCTCGTGATCATAAGTAGCTAACCCGAGGAATTTCCCAAGAGAGTAATCCAGTAATGAACCTAAGTCTCTGAACATTCATTCTTAATGTTTCTTATTTTCTTAGAGTTAGACCATGGGGGATATTAGTGTGCAAGATGCCTTTGTGTCACCACTTTCCACCCAAGGTTTAGCTTTCACTTCTACAATATTTTCCCTCGATCGAGGAGGTGGATGTGTGGTCTATCAGTAATCATTGAGAGTAACATATGTTCAAAACCATATATAGAAGAGTATTTTCACGCATACGATGGATCATGTTCATTAAGTTAATTCAAAACTAACTATGAGATGATGAAGGTTAACTCTTTGTGATGCTCTCGGGAATGTCTCATTTATGTCTTAACAACATTTTGTCTGCTTTTCATTCTGTTGCATTACATCTGCATATTTAATTTTAGTTTTTCATTTTCATTTATCAAACCTATATTTATATTCATTTTATTTCATATATATATATATAGTTAATTAGAATTAGTGAGTGATTTACTGCAATAGTTCTTCAAGAGATCGACCTAGGTCAGCTACTATACTGCACTTAGTATAAATATTTTTGAGAGCGTGCATGACAACACTTCATCAAATTGGAACCTTTTACAAGGAGCCAAGTGGTTTTCACTCACTATTTTTATTTAAATATTGTAAATTATTTTTCTTCCTTTCATTTAAAAAAACATCAAAAAATCATAAATTTCAAAAACAAAAAAAAAACATCATTGTTCATGATGTATTTCAATGGTGATTATTCTATATGGAATAACATATCTCAGTTGAAACAAGAAGATGATATTCTAAAATATAATATGAAAGAACATAATGAATACATTCAAACACTGAATATAAAAGCTAAAAGTTTTGATGAATATATTCATTAACTGATGGAGTAACTTTAACCTGATCCTGATCTGAAACTTGATCCAGAACGAGTGGTGGAAGAGATTTCACCAATCATTTTTTATGTCAAAAAACCTGATACTGGTGAGAAGGAGCTAATAAAGGAGTTAATCATATCATCTCGTACTCTACCATTTCTCATGGAGATACATGAATAAAACATTCTAGCTGATATACTTATTGGAGATCTACAATTTTTGGAAGAATCCTAGAATCACTTTGTTGAAGATAACCTAAAACTTGATCTTCCCATCATTGATATTGAACAATCAGAACCTTTTGAACTCAATATTTCTTTAGAAGACAATGAATAAGATGCACCTGCTGAGATGGAGTTTCCAATGGTTTTTCCTAAATAGATCAATTTCAAATCTGACTTACTTGAAAGGGAAGATTTCTTGATCGAGTCATCGTGTTCTAATCTTATTCAAGATGAATTATTTTCTGACTTCTCCTTTCCTAAAATTTCTAATACATCTCCAATGAATCAGAACTTGGATGATACAAATGATACCACCCATGTGGTGGTGATCTAGGATTAAGTGTTAGAGAAGATTATTTTGGTGCGACTACCTCATCTACAACAACTTTCATAACATTTGGAGGAGGACACAATAGATGTTCAGAGGGATAACCCCTATTTTCTATTCCCTCCCACTCTAGATCTCAAATTATATATTTAATCTCTCTTGGGGGATGGGAAATTTCTTATTTTCTTTGGGGTTCTCTATTCTTGGTGTTTACTGATGGACACTGGGAAAAGTCACATGTGGTGGTTTATCTCAAAAAAAACCACATCCACCTTCTAATTGTGGATAATCCACTACAACTGCCTAACAAGGGGCAGTAAAAACCTTTCACCTACTTGGGGGATCAAACCCATCATTATCTTTTTTCTATCCCCTATATATTTTATTTTCAATATTTTTATTATCTATTGTCATTTATTTCTTTGTACTTTTAAAGTGGTAGATGCTAGGTGCATAACTCAAGGCTACCACTGAAAAAAATCAGGTTGTGTCTTTCCTTTTATTTATTTTGTTTTCTACCAAATATTAATTCTTTGTGAAAATTTAATGATCTAATTTGAGATAAAAAGATGTTGGTAAATGAAATAAGTATGGGGGAGGGATTTCAACATGTTTTTAGGAATTTTTTGTGTGCTCTCATTTTATTTTTCTTGTTGGTTTTTGAAATTTTCTTGTTTTCCTTTCTCATTCTTTGGTGTGTTTTTAGGAATATTGAGCTGAATTTAATACTTTGGAAAATTCAAACCATCATTTTATTTTTGGTACATTTCTTGATTTGATTATTTATGGATTAAAATGATTTTGGAATTGATTTTTTTTCCTGATTTCCGATCTTTTCATCTGATGAAGTTTGATTGATTGTGAAACCCATGTGCACTAGTGCTGTCCTAATTGAAAATCTTGCCCAACCCGAGAGGTTTCTAAACCTGTTTTACATATTATATACATTTCTATTTTTCTTTATATTCTTGATACATGTTTTTTAATCCATAATTTTATTTTTTACCTCTTTTTCAAAGCTGTTAGAGTTCATGGAATGTGTCAAGATTGATTGAGGCACCACTTTTAAAACCCTTTTTTCATTGAACTCTTATTTTGGACTACCATTTCATATAAACATTATTAAACCCATAGTATCCATGAAATACCTTATTAGGAAGCCACATTACAATCCATTTATCCCTTTCCAACCGGCTCTAGAAGTTTAATTCATGATTATTGTTGAACTTCAGTGTGGGGGAGGGAGAAGATGTGCTTTGTTTTTCTTTCTTGAAGAATCTGTTTGAGTTAAATTGAAAGCGATGCCATATTTATTGCTACATGGGTGGAATAAATTTCATGATGAGAAGATGTATGGGTGAGCCAAAATACCATTACATATATGGGTTGGGTGTTTCCAATATTTGAATATCAAAATCTTCCTCTCTTTTCCCCAAAAAAATGATTCTGAAGAGAAATCCAGATCTATATTCAAGATGAAATAATGCTACAATTGGGGAAAAGGGTGATGAAATTCCTTGATTCTAAAATTCAAACTATGAACTTCCAAAAATAACTTTTTTTTAGGTGACTAATTTTTTAGCTGATTGAGGAGCACACCATTCCTGATCAAAACGATTTTCATGCATTTACTTCACTTTAGAGCATAACCCTCCTCATTTTGCCTTAGATGTTTTTATATTTTAAACCTGCAAACCCTCAGACTCATAAAAACCAATGAATATGTCCAAATTATTGACACATTTTTTACTCTACTATGTGGAGATACTAGGAGGATAGAAAGCCTATGGATATCACACATGTTTTTGAGAATGAGAAAAACACCACATCGAAAATCCTAGAGTGAAGAGAGAAATATTTTTCTGGGGAGGTATGTATGACAGGTATGTGAGGATTAACATGAGTTTGAATGGATTGATATTATTTTTGAGGAGTTCTGAAATTTTTAACCTTGTTGGAGGCATAATATTTTCTTTGATACGATAACTGAGTTGTGTTGTCATTTATGCTTTGAGAAGTTTGTTTTGACCTTGGTATAAGATGATTGCCTAGGAGGGCAATGTTTAAGTGTGGGGTAATTTATAGAACAAATATTTTCAATTATTTTATTCTTAATTTCAATGTTTTTAATCCCATAAAAGTTTTATATCAAGGTAAATTGTCGCATTTTATGTTTTAGTAGAATTTTTTAAATTAATTGAAAAAATGGATTATTTTGGATTTAAAAAGTTTTAATTTGTTTTAATGTTTAGGCCATAACTTTTTCTAAAGTGATCCAAATTGAAAACTTATTATTTTTTAGGTTTCAATGTTTGACGGTATTCATTTTATCCTTCTGGACCCAATACTCAATCAATCATTTGGAAGCTCAAATCTAGCTCACAATTTAGACCTTGAAAATTGTGCACAGAACTAAAGACTTTTATTCATGGGACCATATCTCATAAATGGATGACCAATTGAGATTAAATTCAATGGGGAACTGGAACATGAATTAATTAACATCTTTCATTAAAGAGGATACATCTTAATCTTTTGTATTCAAGGTATTAATGGCATGGTAATTTGGAGTTGTGGAATACAAAGAGTCACCTGGACAGATTAAATCTTCCTCACTAAAACCATTATAACAACTTCATACATAATCCAATAAGGCTATAATTTTGTGGATGAACGGCGGAGATATATTGGAAAAACTTTCATGAAGGACCCATTTCCAAATTCTGTCAATAATGAGGCCATACACGCACCTACATTCATAGGTGATTTTTGGAGACAAATATTTACCCCATCTCCCTATAAAATATTGATTCCTTTTCATTTCAAAGTGTTGGAAACTAAGTAATAGCCATTGTTGGAAATTTTATGTAGTTTATTATTATTTTTATTTTATTTTAATTTGGTAATTTCATTTAATATTAAAATTCAAGTGTTCTTCTTTCTCTCAATTTCATTCTCTCTTTTGTTTTCTCTCCCAGTTTTCATCTTCATTGTGATCTCTTATGCTCATGATCATGAGTAGCTAACCCGAGGATGTTCCCAACCAAGTAATATAGTGATAAAACTAAGTCTTTGAACATTATTTCTTAATGTTTCTTATTTTCTTAGAGTTATACCGAGGAGGATCTTAGTGGGAAAGGCGCCTTTGTGTCTTCATTTTCCACCCGATGTTTAGCATTCACTTTCTTCAATATTTTCCATCGATCGAGGAGGTGGCTGTGTAGTTTCTCAGTGATCATTGAGAGTACCAAATATTCACAACAATATGAAGAGGATTATGTTCATAAATATGATTAATAATGTTCATTATGTAAATTCGAAACTAATTATGAGACGATAAAGGTTCACTTTGGGTGATGCTCTCAAGAATGTCTCATTTCTGTCTTAACATCATTTTGTCTACATTCATTTTGTTACATTGCATCTGCATATTTAATTTTAGTTTTTCATTTTCATTTATCAAACCTAAATTTCTGGTCATTTTATTTCATATATATATATATATATAGTGAATTAAAATTAGTGAGTGATTGACAGCAACATCTCTTTAAGAGATCGACCTAGGTCAGCTACTGTGCTGCACTTAGTATAAATATTTTTGAGAGCTTGCACAACAATGCTTTATCAAATTGGAACTATTTTTGGGGATCCAAGTGGTTTTCACACACTATTTTTATTCACATATTGTAAATTATTTTTCTTCCTTTCATTAGAAAAAAAATAAAAAATCATAAATTTCAAAAACTAAAAAAAAAGTTATTTTTTCATGATGTATTTCAATGGTGATTATTCTGCATGGACTAAAGAATCTCATGTGTAACAAGAAGATGATATTCTAAAATCTAATATGCAAGAACTTCATTAAGACATTAAAAACTGAAGAGAAATTCTAAATGGTTTGATGAATATATTTGTTCACTGATGGAGAAACCTGAACTTGATCCTGAACCAGAACCTAAGCCAAAACGAGTGGTGGAAAAGACTTCACTGATCATTTTTTATGTCAAAGAACCTGAGACTGGTGAGAAGGAGCTACTAAATTATTTAATCATATCATCTTGTACTCAAGAATTTCTATAGGAGGTCCATGAAGAAAACATGACAGCTGATATACCTATGGGAGATCAACAATTTTTGTAAGAATCCTGGAATCACTTTGTTGAAGATAACCTAAAACTTGATCTTCCCATCATTTATATCGAAACATCAGAACCTTTTGACCTCTATATTTCTTTGGAATACAATGAATAAGATGCACCTAATAAGATGGAGTTACCAATGGTCTTTCCTGAAAAGATCAATTTCAAATCTAACTTACTTGAAAGGGAATATTTATTGATTGATTCGTCATATTTTAATCTTATTCAAGATGAATTGTTTTCTGACTTATCCTTTCCTAAAATTTCTAATACTGCTCTAATAAAGTAGACCATGGATGATACTAAAGATACCACCCAAGTGGTGGTGATCGAGGAAGAAGTGCTGGAGAAGCTGGTGGTGGGGAGACTGCCTCCTCTACAACAACTTTCATACCATTTGGAGGAGGACACCACAGAAGTTCACAGGGATCACCCCTATATTCTAATACCTCCCACTCTAGATCTCAAATTCTATCTTTCTTATCTCTTGGGGGTAGGGAAATTTCTTATTTTCTTTGGGGTTCTCTTTTCTTGGTGTTTTCAAATGGACACTGGGAAAGTCACATGTGGTGGTTTATCTCAAAGAAACCGCATCCACCTTCTGATTGGGGATAATCCACTCCAACTTCCTGACTAGGGGTAGTAAAAACCTTGCACTTGCTTGGGGGTTCAAACCAAGAATTATCTCTTGTATATCATCTATCTCTTTTATTTTCATTATTTATATTATCACTTGTCATTTATTTCTTGCAGTTTTAAAGTGGCAGTAGTTAGGAGCTTAACTCAAGGTTGCCACTGAAAAAAAATCAGGTTGTGTCTTTCTTTTTCTTTATTTTGTTTTCTGCCCAATATTAGTTATGTGTGAAAATTTCATGATCTTATTTGAGCTAAAAAGTGGGTAGTAAATGAAAGAATTTTGGGGATGGATTTGATATTGTTTTTAGTAATTTTTTGTGTGCTTTCATTTTATTTTTCTTGTTGTCTTTTGGAATTTTCTTGTTTTCATTTTTCATTTTTTTAGTGTGTTTTTAGGAATCCTGAGCTGAATCGAATAATTTGAAATATTCAAACCATATTGGTATTTTTGGAAAATTTCTTGATTTTATTATTTTAGGATTTAAATTATTGATGTATGGATTTTGTTTCTTGATTTTTTTTCTTTTCATTTGATGAAGTTTTATTGATTGTGAAACTCATGTGCACTAGTGCTGTCCAAATTGAAAATCTTGCCCAAACCGAGTGGTTTCTGAACCTGTTTTTCATATTCATTAAATTTACCTTTTTATTGAGAGTATTGAGATATGTTTTTTGATCCATAATTTTCTATTTTTCTTTTTTTAAAGCTGTTAAAGTTCATGGAATGTTCAAGTATGAATGAGGGACCACTTTGAATGCCCTTTTTTCATTGAATTATTATTTTGGCCTACCTTTTCATCTGGCCCTTATTAAGCCCATAGTATCCAAGGAATACCTTATTTAAAAGACACATTACAATCCATGTATCCCTTTACAACCTTCTCTAGAAGTTAAATGCATGATTATTGTTGAACTCAAGTGTGGGGGAGGGAGAAGATGGGCTTTGTTTGCTTTCTTGAAGAATCTGTTTGAGATGAATTGAAAGTGTCGCCATATTTATTGCTACTTGGGTGAAATAAATGTCATGATGGGAAGATGGATGGGTGGATCAAAATACCATTACATATATGGGTTGGGTGTTCACCAATATTTGAAGATCAAAAGCTTCCTCTCTTTTCCTCAAAAACATGAGTCTAAAGAGAAATCCAGATCAATATTCAAGCTGAAACAATGCTACAATTAGGTAAAAGAGTGATGAAATTCATTGATGCTGAAATTATTACTATTAAATTTCAAAAATAAGAGGTGTTTTAAGGTGATTAATTTTTGATCTGATTGAGGAGCACACCATTCTTGGTCAAAACTGTTTTCATGCATTTACTTCACTTTAGAGCATAACCCTCCTCATTCTACCTTTGATGTTTTTATATTTTAAACCTGCCAACCATCAGCCTCAGAACAACCCGTTAAAAAGTCTTCATGATTGACACATTTTTGACTCTATGAAATTGATATACTAGGAGGATAGCATGCCTATGGATATCACACATGTTTTGAGAATGAGAAAAACTCCACATTGAAAATCCTAGAGGTATGAGAGAAATATTTTTCTGGAGAGGTAGGTACGACATGAATGTGAGGATTAACATGAGTTTGAATGGATTCAAGTGATTTTTTAGGAGTTCTGAAACTTTTATCCTTGTTGGAGGCATGATATTTTCTTTGATATGATAATTGAGATGTGTTGTCATTTATGCTTTGAGAAGTTTGTTTTGACCTTGGTATAAGATAATTTCTCAGGAGTGCAATGTTTAAATGTGGGGGAATTGATAGAACAAATATTTTCAATTAATTTATTCTTAATTTCAATGTTTTTTATCCCATAAAAGTGTTATATCAAGGGAAATTGTCACATTTTATGTTTTAGGGGAATTTTTTACCATAATTGGAAAAAATGCCTTATTTTGGATTTAAAAAGTTTTAATTTATTTTAATGATTCGGCCATAACATTTTCTAAACTGATCCAAATTATGAATTTTTTTTCAGTTTCTATATCGATGGGATTTATTTTATCCTTCTGGAACCAAAGATGAATCAATCATTTAGAAGCTCAAATCCAGCTCACAATTCAAGCCTCGAAAATTGTGCACAGAACTGAAGACTTTTATTCTTGGGTAATATCTCATAAATGGCCAAACCAATGGAGATTAAATTAAACATGGAGTTGTAAAAAGTATTAATTAACATCTTTCATTAAGGTTTCTACGTCTTAATTCTATGTATTCAAGGTATTAATGTCATTGGAAATTGGAGTTGTGGAATATGAAGAGTCACCTCGATAGATTGAATGTTCATCACTAAAACCATCATAAAAACTTCCTATTTCGACCAATAAATCTAAAATGTTGTGGATGAACGAGGGAGATCTAGGGGAACAAATTTATGAAGGAAAAATTTCCAAATTCTATCATTAAGGAGGCCATTCACGCACCTACATTCGTCGACATTTTTTGGAGCCAAATTTTCACCCCATCTCCCTATTAAAGAGTGTTAACATTTCATTTCAATGCATTGGAAACTTAGGAATAGCCTTTTTGTGCATTTTCTATAGCTTATTATTCAATTTTATTTTATTCTCATTCTTTAATTGCATTTCATATTTTAATTCAAGTGTTTTTCTTTCTCCCAATTTCATTATCTCTTTTTTTCTTTCTCCTCGTTTTCATCTTCACAGTGATCTCTTATGATCGTGATCATGAGTAACTAACCCGAGGAAGTTCTTGGGGGAGTAATCTAGTGATTAACCTAAGTCATTGAACATTCATTCTTAATTTTACTTATTTTCTTATAGTTAGACCGAGGGGGATCTTAGTGGGAAATGCGCCTTTATGTCCCCACTTGCCACACAAGGTTTATCTTTCACTTCTACAATATTTTCCCTCGATCGAGGAGGTGGATGTGTGGTCTCTCAGTGATCGTTGAGAGTACCATATATTCACAACCGTATGTAGAGGAGGATGTTCATGTATAAGATAGAAAATGTTTATTATGTAAATTCAAAACTAACTATGAGATGATGAAAGTTCACTCTGGGTGATTCTCTCGAGAATGTCTCCTTTCTATCTTAACATCATTTCGTCTGCATTTATTCTATTGCATTGTATCTGCATATTTAATTTTAGATTTTCATTTTCATTTATCAAACCTACATTTATGGTAATTTTATTTCATATATATATATATATAGTGAATTATAATTTGTGAGTGATTGATCGTAGCAGCTCCTCAAGATATTGACCTAGGTCAGCTATTATGCTACACTTAGTATAAATATTTTTAAGAGCACGCACAACAACGCTTCATCACATACTCATTTGACATTTTGATTCATATTTGTCACAACGAATCAAATAGTAAAACCTATTTGTTTCTTCTACCACATAAGAGTAATTTATTTCAATATGATATTGTTTTTTCATATTTTTCATTGCTTCTTCGCTATCAAACTCTCTACCAATATACAGAACACTATCATTTGATCCTTGATTTTTGCCACTAATGATTCTTGGAAATTATGAAGTGGGAGTAATAACTGACCAATCAAATTCTGTCAAGTGATTCATGCATTCGGTCAACCATGAAGCCAATAGTGGACGATGGTTCAATGGTCAGTTGAACCTCACATGAGTGGGCATATACTGTTCTTCCACATTCTCTTCTTCTTCTTCAACTTCCTCTTCATATTCTTCTTTGAAATTTTCATCATCCTCAAAATCATCGACCAATGCATCTAAAGTATGTGGAGGACTATCCATTGAAATTGTGTCCAAGGGAAATGATGGAACAACTACCGATGCTGATGTAACTTCTTGATATATAGAAGCATATGACATAGTCTCATGATATTGATATGGTCTAACTTCCAATATCGATGGAACCTCCATTGAAGCTATAGAGACACACAACTCCATCATTTTATTCTCAGGTAGATACTTAACCAATGAAAGTACATATTCCCTATCTTTATCATCATTTACTGGATAGGCCACATGCCAAAACCTATCTATATATTTAATATGTCTGAATGTGATGGACTCTAACACCTGATTCCTCACCAGTTTTATCTTTTGATGAATTTTCCATTGCACAACTTCCAAAGTAGTACATCCTCCAAGTATCACAACAACTTCTGGATGTATACTATAACTATATCCTTGTTCTGTCTACACTATTTGATCATTGCAATAAATATAGGTAGATATATTTTTTATCTAAAATAAACCATCATTATAAATTATATCTAATTGGAGAATCAAATTATGTATGCATGCTTCTAGTAATTCAGGTTGGAATCCTAATCTCTCCACCAAATCAATATGTTCAAACCATATTGATGTGTAACTCTTTACAAAACCCATAAGTTTTTGTTACGTACCTAAAAATTTAAGTCAAACATATTCATACATATCCACATGCATTATATGTATGAGGTACACAAACAAGTCATGTAAAATCATAGAGTTATACGAAATTGAAAAACTCCACATGAGTAATCCCGGAGTGATATATAGCCAACCCCATTCACTTTCCTAGACAAAGAAATCCTCTAGGAGAGTATGCAGTCTGACCCAAATCCCCTCTACCCAAGGATACATTACTCAAGAGAGCATTCATTTCATGATAACTCTAACACTTAATATGAAAAAAAAATATTTAACTACTAAATTGAATTTCATAACTCCAATTACAAACTGAGGTCAAGGTATATGGAAAACTAAATTCATTATCATACCTAGAATGTAATGAAAGGGTATATTCTAGAAGAACTTTATAACTACTTTGATAAATAATATAACTACTTTGCTAATTAATATAACTACTTCTCTAATTAATATAACTACTTCACTAATTAACATAATTACTTCACTAATTAATATAACTACATAGATAAATAATATAACTACTTCACTAATTAATATAACAACTTAAATAATTAATTACCTAGTTAGATTTATTTAATTACCTATTTAGATTTAATTAATTACCTACTTAGATTTATGTAATTGCCTAGTTAGATATAAGTAATTTCCTAGTTATATTTTAGTAATTTCCTAATTAAATTTAAGTTCCTAATCACACTTAATTAAGTTCCAAATCACATTTAGTTAAGTGCCTAATCACATTTAATTATGCACCTAATCACAGTTAATTAAGTGCCTAATCACAGTTAATTAAGTGTCTAATAACATTTAATTAAGTGTCTAATCCCACTTAATTATGATTCTAATCACAATTAATTAAGTTCCTAATCACATTTAATTAAGTGCTTAGTCACATTTAATTAGTTGCCTAATCACATTTCATTAGTTTCTTAATCACATTTAATTAGTCACCTAATGATAATTAATTGGGTGCCAAATGATAATTAATTAAGAGCCTAATGATAATTAATTAATTACATAACGATAATTAAATAAATTTTTAACGATAATTAATTAATTGCTTAATGATAATTAGTTTTATGTAATTGCCTAATTATAATTAAGCAATTCTCTAATTAGAATTAAATAATTCTCTAATCACATTTAATTAATTGCCTAATCACATTTAATTTAAGTAATTTCCTAATCAAATTTCATTAATTGCATAATCACATTTAATTAATTCCCTAATCATATTTAATTAATTCCCTAATAACATTTAATTAATTCCCTAATCACATTTAATTAAGTTCCTAATCACATTCAATTAAGTTCCTAATCACAATTAATTAGTTTCCTAATCACAATTAATTAGTTGCCTAAATATAATTAATTATGTGCCTAATCACATTTAATTAAGTGCCTAATCACATTTAATTAAGTGCATAATCACTGTTAATTAAGTGTGTAATCATAGTCAATTAAGTGCCTAATCACATTTAATTAAGTTCCTAATAAAATTTAATTAGGTGACTAATCATAGTTAATTAGGTGTCTAATAACAGTTAATTAAGTGTCTAATCACAATTAATTTAGTGTCTAATCACAATTAATTAAGTACCTAAGCACAATTAATTAAGTGCCTAATCACATTTAATTAGTTTCCTAATCACATTTAATTAGTTGCCTAATTAAGTTCCTAACAATAATTAATTAAGTGCCTAATGATAATTAATTAATTGTTTGATGATAATTAATTAATTTCTTAATGATAATTATTTAATTTCTTAATGATAATTAATTAATTGCTTACAAATAATTAATTACTTAGAACATGTGGAAGATGGTTGTGAAAGGGAGGGATTGTGGTGGTTCTGGACATGGTGAGAAGGTCTCTTCGAAGGATCTTTTTTCTAGGGAATCAGATCTGGTTCTCCCTCAAGATCGTATAGGGCATAGGGATCTGTTTTCTCTATGCACTCCGCAGTCTAGGGAACCTTTGAATCGGGCTTCATCTTCAGTGTCTCCTAATGAGAAAAAGAGATTCGCGGATGTTGTCAGATCTGTAGGGAGTCCCTCTTTCTCTGATTTTGTCCCCCCCCCCTCTCCTGGAAGGGTGATTAAAAAAGGTAGGGTTGCACATGTTGTGGCTAATCAGAATGTGGTGGAAGAAAGAGTCATCCTATGTAGGTTCTATATTATTTCTTGGGTTATCACACCCAAAGGCGAGAAAATGTGGAGGTTCGATGAGCTTAAAAACAATATTGTCGTTGCTTGGGGCTTCGAGGATTGGAAGATGACAACAATGGGTAGAGGTTTCTTTCACATTGTTTTTCTGTCTGATGAGTTCAAGAGAAGGGAATGGGGCGTTGGATAGGTTTCTCTCAAACCAGGAATGCTTCGTATTCAGGAATGGGATCATAATTTTGACCAATTCAATGTTTCCAACACTCATGTGCAGGTATGGGTTAGAATTTACAAACTCAATTAGCTGTATTGGCATCCACAGATTTTATGGGATATTGATTCTTATGTGGGAAACCCAATTAGAATGGATCATCAAACTGACAACCCCATATTTGGTCACTTTGCTCGTGTGTTGGTTGAAATTGATATGGAAAGTACGCTTGTTGAGGAAGTGGTTCTTACAACCAGGGATTCCAGTATTACTTTGGATATCATTTATGAAAGGAAGCTGAAGTTTTTTAGGGAATGAAATTTCTTTGTTCATCTATCTAAGGAATGAAGAAGGGCGTCCATAAGTGCTTTCTTCAAGTCTAAAGTTCATGATGAAGTCGGATGTAAGAAGGCAGCTGATTTGAGGCTGAAACAGGCTTCTTCCTCTTCAGATATGAAAGGGTTTGAGTAGGAGGTTTTATAGGATGATCTGATCCATCTTGTTGGTATTATGAACATTGAGCAGAGTGATCATGATCTTCTTTATCATGATGATTCCAAATTAATAGGACCATATATGGCCTCTTTTGGTGTAAATTAATCCTCCCATGGGATTGGTTGCTCCTCCCCCTCTTTGTGTTTGACTACTTTTTGTGAGACGCATGTTAAAGGAACTCTGGCCCTTGATGGATGTGTCCCTGCTGATACTTTCCTAGGCCTTTTGGTTAATGGGAAAAATGATATGTTAGGGAATGTTTCTATTTCACAGATGATTCCCATTGGCGAGTATGGGTTGCCTCAGCCCTTGGATTTTACGTTCATGAGTGATGATGTTGATCCTACAACAAAGGGGCAGAAAGAGCATGCGGTTTCTCACCCCTCTGTGCTTGAACGTGTTATTACTGCTGTTGTTGAGGTTGTGAAGCAGGTCCCTCATCAGGTCCATGGAGAAGCTGTTGGATTTATCATTGAATCACAGCCCCATGGTATTGTCCTCGAGGCTCCTTCTGGGCCTTTGGTTATTTACAGAAGTGTCCAGGATACCCATTGTGCACTGTCAGGACAGATCCCAGCAAAAAAATCACATGGGTGTGAGCTGGGTATGATTTCTTTTCCTTCTAATAAACCTGTTTGTGTTCGGCCAGTGGAAAAGAACATGCATGATACAGGTGACACTCAGGTTTCTGATGGGGATGGTTCATTTACCCAAGTCCCTGGTAGTAAGGTTTCCAAGAGGAAGTTTGTGAATGATGTAGTGGTGGGTCTTTCTAAATCTCCTAATAAATTCAGTCCACTCTCTGGAGTGTTTTGGTCAGATGATACTGGGGATGAACAATCTGTTGATGGTTCTGAGAAGGTCCCAAATGTTGAGGTGGGCATTAATAAATCAGAATCTCTCTATGAAGGAAATTGCAATAAGGGGAAGGGAAAGGCCAAAGGAGAGCCTGTTAGGGGTGGGGCTCAAACAAGTGCCATGTCATCCCAACATAAATGAAGATTTTATTTTGGAATTGTCAAGGGCTTGGGAATGCTCCTATGGTTAAGTCCCTTAAACATATTTTTATGACCAACAAGCTGTTGATCATTGGTATTGCTGAGCCAAGGATGAGTTTTGCCAATTTGAAAGCTTTCAAATGGGAATCCCTTGGTTACTCCTCTATTAATCACAATATGAATGTTGATAATGTTGAGAGTCTTTGGTTCCTCAAACATAACTCGATCGAATTGCTTTCTTGTATCCAAGGAGACCAAATTGTTTCTGCCTCTATTGAGCTGAATGGGGTCACCTTTTTGGTGTCCTGTGTCTATGATGCGAACTAGTATTTGAAAAGGAGGGTATTATGGAGTGACATTGTTTCCATATCCTCTCAGCTACCTATTAATTGGATAATTCTCGGTGATTTTTGTAAGAACCCGGTTCTTATTTTAGAGGTACGGGCTTCTTCTTTTCCTTTTCCTTAAGTGTTTTTGAGAAAATATGGAAAATGGGGGAAAATCCTAAATTTTGGAACTACACACCGTGTACTTTTCCACACACCGTGTATTTTTGGCCGTGTTGGGATGAGTACACGGGGCGTGTAGCCATACCGGTGACGAAGGGTGTAGGAACCGACTACACGCCATGTAGTGGTACCTTACACGCTGTGTAGTCAGTCGGCAGGATTAAACAGTAAGGCGGAGGAGTCGCCGCCAGCTGGGCGACAGTACACGCCGTGTACTTGGGAGTACATGTTGTGTACTCATGTCGACGGATGAACAGTGTGGCGGTGCCGCCAAATGAACAGTTAAATGAAAGAAGTACACGCCGTGTACTCAGAAGTACACATTGTGTACTTTGTTTTTCCGGCTTAAAATAGACATTAGCCTCCTCATTTGGTAGAGGAAGCATTTGAGCCATTTTGGAGCCAAGGAGGGCGGCCGGACCTTTGAAGATTTGTTGGGGGTTCGTCTGGAATCGTTTTCCGCCTCGGATGATCCCATTGGAACCGCACGGGTAATCCCTCTCCTCTCCTAGTACCATTCTTACCAATTATTTCCCAAGGGAAAGTTATTTAGGTTTGAATGGGTTTTGTTCTTCGTCATATCTACACTGTTCTTGGGCGTTTCTGGAGTCAGCGTTCGGGTATAACATTTGTTGGCATATAAGTTAGGTGGCTTTCTGTTTATTTTCCAGCTATCGTGCGTTTTTGTGCGTTTTTGTGCCACGAACCCATGATGGGGTGTCGTGTGGCTGAGGACGTTGCTATATTTAATGCCTATAATTGCATAGGTGATTAAATTGTGATGATAAAATGATGGATGGGATCGTTTCTTGGATCTGGAACCACCCTGGGGGTGTGTTTCACTATTTAGCCATTTGGCTAGGATACCCGAGGGTATGCCTTCAATGTAGTAATTCTAGAATTTCCTTGAGAGGAATTGCTTGTTTACTGCATTTTGATATGTTGGGCATGGCCCGGTTACCTATTTAGCCTGAGGGTGTTGTTGTGATTATCCTGTGGGCACTACACTGTTTAGCCCGAGGGATGTAGTTACTTCGGACTAAGGTCACCTTCTTCTGTGCCTGAGGGCCATAGACTTTGTGCTTGAGGGCGACACAACCTACTCCTGAGGGAAAAATTCTGTTACGCCTGAGGGCAATTACCTGCGGGTTGGGTTCTGCTTACCTGAGGGTAAGGTTTTTCTTGTCTGAGGACGTGGACTGTTTACGTAGAAATGCACTGTGGTGATTTCTAATATTTAATGGATTAAATGAATAATAAGATGGAAATATAACTGGTAATTAGTGAATTTTGAGTACTGCTTACTTTATTGCATTTTACTACTGCACACTATTGTTGCATACTTACACGCAGTTGGGCACGGGCCTTTGGTGGGTGCCTATTGAGATATATTTCTCACACCCTGTTTGGGTCATGCTTTTCGGCCCAAACAGATTACGTTTCTACAGGTGTAGATAGGGGAAAGAGTCCCTATATAGGTACTTGACTGTTGCTGAGGAGTAGGAGGGAATGGGACCGAGCCTAGGCTCGCGATACCGCTACCAGCTATTTTTCTTGTTTTCTATACTCTGTATTTTGTTGTACTGTATTGATGTATAACATGTTCTGGCTGTTTTCTTAGAACTCGAACCATGTAGCATCATCACTTATATATTGTTGGTTATATCCACTGCTGTAGTTTATTTCAGTTGTGTATGTTTACTGCTTCCACTGTCATTGTATGTTTTATTTATATTCCGCTGCGCTACACTTTGAAAAATGAGGGAATAGTTTCTCCACTATCAGACCTAGGCCCTCACTGCTAGTCAGTAGCCTCTGGCATTTAGGGAAATGTGCTTGAGGTCACGTGGCGAACCGGGCTCAGGGCACCCATTGCGTGGAACCTGGGTTCGGGACGTTACAAAGTGGTATTAGAGGGGTTTCTTTTCATTGACTTACTATTTGGGGCCATAGTCAGGGATAGGACAGGACGGTAGTTGGTAATAAGCTGTGCCCGGGCATAGCTCACCCGTGTACAGGGAAAAGCCAATTTACCTCGTGATTGAAATTTTGTTGATTTTGCAATTTTGTGGTTGATATGTTTTCACCGTTGGGTGACACACTTGGATTGTGCTGTTTATATTTTATCTGTGGGTTCTATTTAGTTGCAACCCTATGAGATAAGGGTATGTCATCTCATGCATTATATAGGAATATGCTAGAAATCACATTCCATGCATAGTTTTCATGCCATGTAGGTGCATTAGAATTTTCATGTTGTTGTGATAGTTAATGTGATAATAAAGCATGTTGTTGTGATAGCTGCTTGATAAATACCTGCCTTGTGATATGGTGTTTGTGTTTGTGCCTGTTTATAGAATGGATGCCAAAATTTGGTTTTTGGGGAGTATGGGCCCCCGTTGACCGGAATTTGGTGTATCATTGACTGTTTGTTGGTTATAACACATATAAGATGTCAAACTTTGATTCGTGGGGAGTATGGGCCCCACGGGTTGGAATTTGATACTTAGGTGTTGTTTTTCAGTATTTTCTGGGTTCCGGGGAAGTTTCTGAGGCATACTTTCCGGAAACCCAGTATACATGCCATGTAGTACTTTATACACGTCGTGTATGTTATTATGTTCAGGAAGAAAAATGAACATTTTGAGTACACGCCGTGTACCCCAAGTACATGATGTGTAGTCTCTTCCCGTGTCACAAACCATGTGGGCAGCGACACGGGGTAGGGAAGGGCTTGGGTAAAACACGCCGTGTAGTTTTTGTGCACGCCGTGTAGTGTGACCCAGTGTCTGTCCGTGTAACTAACAACACAGGTCGGTGAACTCCTTGATAGAACACGCCGTGTCAGTTATATACATTTCGTGCAGTGTGACCTGGGGACTCGGCCGTGTAGCTAACAACATGGGCCGGTGTCACCTCTACGTGGACATTCCGTGTACCTGTGGGACACATCGTGTAGTCTTGTCCGGGGACAGACCGTGTGGAGTTAGCCGTGTGGCTGGGAAACGGGATGGTGTACACGCCGTGTGCGGGTGTAACACACCGTGTAGTGTTAAGCCGAGTAGTCGGCCGTGTCACAGATGACATGGGTAGTTTGGAAATAACACCGTACACACCGTGTAGATATTATACACGCTGTGTAGTTTTGTTGAACGGAAGCCATGTGGCTTAGCCGTGTAGAAGGACCCAGGAAGGGGAAGGGAATTCAAGTACACGTCGTGTAGTCATTGTACACACTGTGTAGTCTTGTCTTGCAAATTTTAAAATTCTTTCTTCCTCTTGTTCCTTTGTGCTTCCTTCTCTTTCAGTCTTAATAATCTTGAATATGAGTCATGATTTTGACCTTGTAGTGTCATGCCGCCTAGACGACCGCGAGTTTTCCGCCAGGAGAGCGGCGGCGATTATACTCCGGAGATGGTGGGCCATGGGCTACCAGTTGATCCACCAGCAGAGCCAGATGCGGCGCCAGCTGTTATACTGGACACAGGCACGAAGGCTCAGTTCCATGAAGGCTTATTGCGGTTCATGCAGACCTTTCAGGGAGCACCGAAGGCTGCCACATCTATGGTCGAGCTGACGCGTATCTTTCTACAGCAGCATCCGCCTACGTTTTCAGAGGATGGAGAACCACAGGTTGCAGAGTCTTGGCTAGGATCGATGCAGACTATTTTCGAGCACTTAGAGACGCCTCTAGGGTGGAGGGTCAAGCTCGCGATTACATGCTGTGTGATTCCACCAAAAGGTGGTGGGATGTTACCACCCAGACATAGAATCACATGGACATGGCATGGGAAGATTTTCAGGAAGTCATCTATGAATTCTTCTTTCCTGAGACGCTGAGGGCAGATAGAGCTCGAGAGTTCATGAATCTGTAGCAGGGTGCTATGTCGGTGATGGAAAACTCTACTCGTTTTACAAAGCTTCAGCATTTTGCACCCGTTCTGGTGGGTGATGAGACGTTGAGAGCCAGACGTTTTGAGGATGGTCTTCGGCATGACATCTGAGCACTGGTAAATGTTTTCAGGTTGCCTATTGTACACGCGATTGTGAATCAGGAACTGATTACAGAGAGGAACCTGTGGGAATCTAGTGGTGTTGGTCAGGGCGGTTCAGCACCAGTTACTGGTACTATTTCTTCTGGAAAGAGGAAGAGACTGATGGACTTCTCTCAGGGTGGAAGTACCATCCAAGCATCTTTTTTAGGTAGCCTGATCAGGTGCTACCAGTGTGGCAGAGAGGGGAACAAGAGACTGCAGTGTCCACGAGACCCAGTGGAGTGTCGATCTTACGGCAAGATGGGTCATTTGCAGTGCTTTTGTAGGGAGTTTCCACCAGTGGCTAGTGATAGGGGTTCTGTGTAGACTCCGTGTGTGGGAGCAGGACCAGTGGATTCTTACTAGTCAGGGAACTGGAATACGTCAGGGTGTGCAGGCAGAGATGGTGGTTGTGGTCATGGTAGCCAGACGCCAGGATCTCAGAGGCAGCAAGGCAGGACAACTCAGGGTAGCTAGGCTGTGTCATAGGGCCGCGACACTCGGCAGGCATATGTAGTGTAACAAACCCAGCAGGAGCAAGATCCCGGACCTTCTATAGTAAGAGGTACTATTCTAGTAGCTTCTGTTTTATCTTCAGTACTTTTTGATACGGGTTCTACACATAGTTTCATCTCAATACCTGTAGTGGAGATCCTTGTGCTCGGTGTTTCTTCTTCTTCTTCTAATATCATAACGCTAGAAACTATGTTGGGGACTAGGAAGGCTGGTGTGCGTCAGTGTAAGGAGTGCCCCCTTGAGGTTGGAGGGTGTCACTTCCTTTGGGACCTCTATGTCTTGGAGATGAAGAGCTATGATGTCATTCTCAGGATGGACTGGTTGGTTCCCTCTCGAGATTTTATAGACTGCTATCGTCGCAGGGTGCGTTTCACATCACTAGAGTGTGGAGAGTTTCTATACAAGGGCGAATGGGATGTTCAGGCAAGTCGAGATCGACCATAGCATCATGGGCGAGGTGGAGTCATAACCCAGATTGCGAGTTTGTATCTGGATGATCAGGGGACTTTTCAGACAGTTATCCCTCAAGTTTTTGATCGTTTCAGGGATGTCTTCCCGGACGACTTTTCAGGTTTACCTCTGGTGCGTGAGGTGTATTTCTCTATCAAGCTTGTTCCAGGAGGAGCACTGGTGTCCATTCCTCCTTATAGGATGGCCACGCCTGAGTTACAGGAGATCAAGAAGTAGTTATAGGAGCTACAGGAGAAGTGTTTTATCTGACCCAGTACTTCTCCTTGGGGTTCTCCGGTCCTTTTTGAGAAAAAGGCGGATGGTACCCTTAGACTTTGTGTGGATTATCGGAAGCTGAACCAGTTGACGGTTAAGAACCGATATCCTTTGCCGAGGATTGATGATCTTTTTTATCAGCTTCATGGAGCACAGGTGTTCTCGAAGATTGACTTGAGATCCGGATATCATCAGTTGCGCGTTAGACCATCTGATATATCTCTCATAGCTTTCAGGAGTATGTATGGTCTATATGAGTACACGGTTATGTCGTTCGGACTGACGAACACACTAACAGTTTTCATGGCTCTGATGAATCGTGTGTTTCATCCGTATCTTGATTCATTTGTGGTAGTATTTGTGGACGACATCTTGGTGTACTCTCACACTCGACATGACCATGCCACCCATCTTGAGATCGTATTGAGTACACTGAGAGAGCATCGGCTATATGATAATCTCTCAAAATGCCACTTTTGGATGGACCAGATTCACTTCCTGAGTCATATCATCTCAGAGGCAGGAGTTGTAGTAGACCCAGAGAAGGTGAGAGCAGTAGTTTCCTAGGAGAAGCCTAAGAACGTGTTTGAGATATGGAGTTTCTTAGGGATGGATGGTTAATACAGATGCTTCATACAGGACTTCTTCTACTTAGAAGCACTGTTGACAGGTCTGATTAAGAAGGGTGTGAAGTTCGTTTGGTCAGAAGCTTACGAGACATCTTTTTCGCACCTGAAGGGAAGGTTGATATCAGCACCGATCCTGATACTCCCGGAGCAGGGAAAGAGCTATACAGTTTACTGTGATGCATCATGGATTGTGATGGGAGCCGTTTTGATGCAGGGCGTCCGAGTTGTTGCGTACGGGTCTCGGCAGTTGAGGCCACATGAGAGGAATTACCCGATGCATGATCTCGAGTTGGCTGCAGTTGTTCATGCGTTGCACTGTTGGAGACCTTATCTGTTGGGAGAGCATTTTTTGGTTTTCACCGACCAAAAAAGTCTAAAGTATATCTTTACTCAGCGTGACCTGAATCTGAGACAGAGAAGGTGGGTTGAGTACCTACAATCCTTCGATTTTGAGCTTGCCTATACACCTGGTAAAGGTAATGTAGTAGCCGATGCACTGAGCAGGAAGACTCAGATACAGGCAGTGCAGGAGGCTAGTGGTGAGTAGCATCTCATGGCTTTGTTCTCTGAGATGCATCTGCAGTTTCATGATAGTCATGGGAAGTCTTATCTTTCTTCTTTGGATGTGACATCTACCCTCCTGGACAGAGTGAGGATGAGACAACTATCTGATTCATAAGGCCTAGTCCTACGGGAGTCGGTGGCAAGTGAGGACCCTCCTCCCAGTTGGATGATAGGAGATGATGAGTTTTTTCATTTCCATGGATGTGTATGGGTTCCATGGGATATACGCGAGGAGCTGATGCGGGAGTTTCATGCTTCAGCTTGGGAATCTCATTCCGGGGTTACCAAGATGTACCGAGACTTGAGACGTCAGTACTGGTGGCCATGAATGAAGAGGGAGATAGCTATTTTTGTTACGAGGTGTTCCACCTGTCAGCAGGTGAAGGAAGAGCACCAGAGGCCAGCTGGGCTGTTACAGCAGTTGCCCTTTCTAGAGTGGAAATGGGATGATGTCGCGATGGATTTTGTGATGGGATTGCCGAGGTCACCTCGAGGCAATGACATCGTGTGGTTTGTTGTGGATAGACTCACGAAGGTAGCTCACTTATTGCCGATCAAGGAGACCTTCGGTGTGGACGAGCTTGTAAGGTTGTATATCCGAGAGATTGTATGTCTTCATGGGGTCCCTCGTTCTATCGTTTCAGATAGGGACGCCCGCTTTACGTCTCGTTTCTGGCAGAGTTTTCAGAGGGCACTGGGTACACGGGTGCTTCTGAGCACAACATACCACCCTCAGACAGATGGTCAGTCAGAGCGGACGATACAGGTACTAGAGGAAATGTTGTGTGCATGCGTCCTAGACTTTAGGGGCTCTTGGGAGAAGCATATACCCTTAGTCGAGTTTGAATATAACAATAGTTTTTAGGCGACTACTCAGATAGGACCATACGAGGCTTTATATGGTAGGAAATGTCGATCACCATTGTGCTGGTTAGAGGCAGGTGAGGCTGCTTTACTAGGGCCATAGCTCGTACAGGAGACATCTGAGAAGGTCCAGTTGATTCGGAAGTGGATGGCTACCGCACAGTCTCATCAGAAGTCTTATGCTGATCGTTGCAGATGACCTTTGGAGTTCGTGGTCGGGGATCAGGTTTTCTTACGTGTTTCACCGAGGCTGGGACACAAGCGAATCAGCAGACAGGGTAAGATTTCACCAAGGTATGTGGGGCCATTCGAGATTCTGGAGAGATTCGGGCTGGTTTCCTATCGGTTGCAGTTACCTCAATGGTACCGATCCATTCATGATGTCTTCCACGTGTCTCAGTTGCGTCGCTACCATTCAGACCCATCTCACACCTTTCAGCCAGAGGAGGTTGAGCTTCAGCATGATGCGTCCTTTGAGGAACATCTGATATGTATCGTTGATAGAAGCACGAAGGTTCTCTGAGGCTGGTCAGTTCCTCTCGTACGGGTTCTATGGCAGCATGGCCAAGTGCAGAACGAGACTTGGGAGCGGGATGCCGATGTACGTGCTCAGTGGCCAGAGCTGTTCTGAGCTTTATCTTTGCCGCCCTTGGAAGGGAAATTCAGGGACGAATTGCTATAAGGGGGAAAGTTTGTAAGAACCTGGTTATTATTTTAAAGGCACGGGCTTCTTATTTTCCTTTTCCTTATGTGTTTTTGAGAAAATATGGAAAATGGGTAAAAATCCTAAATTTTGGAACTACACGCCGTGTACTTTTCCACACGTTGTGTATTTTTGTCCGTGTTGGGATGAGTACACAAGGCACGTAGCCATGCCGACGACGAAGGGTGTAGGAACCTACTACACACCGTGTAGTGGTACCTTAAACGCCGTGTAGTCAGTCGGTAGGCTTAAACAGTAAGGCGGAGGAGTCGTCGCCAGCTGGGCGACAGTACACGCCGTGTACTTGGGAGTACATGTCGTGTACTCATGTCGATGGATGAACAGTGTGGCGGTGCCACCAAATGAACAGTTAAATGAAATAAGTACACGTCGTGTACTCAGAAGTACACTCCGTGTACTTTTTTTTCGGCTTAAAACAGGCAGCAGCCTCCTCATTTGGCATAGGAGGCTTTTGAGCCATTTTGGAGCCAAGGAGGAAGGTCGGACTTTTGATGATCCACCGGGGGTTCGTCTGGAATCAGTTTCTACCTTGGACGATCCCGTTGGAACCGCACGGGTAATCTCTCTCCTCTCCTGGTACCGTTCTTACCAATTATTTCCCGAGGGAAAGTTATTTACATTTGAATGGGTTTTGTTCTTTGTCAGATGTACGTCGTTCTTGGGTGTTTCTGGAGTCAGCGTTCGGGTATAACGTTCATTGGCGTATAAGGTAGGTGGCTTTGTGTTTATTTTATAACTATCGTGCGTTTTTGTGCGTTTTTGTGCCACGAACCCATGATGGGGTGTCGTTTGGCTGAGTTCGTTTCTATATTTAATGCCTAGAATTGCATAGTTGATTAAATTGTGATGATAAAATGCTGTATGGGATCGTTGCTTGGATCCAAAACCACCCCAGGGGGTGTGTTTCACTGTTTATCCATTTGGCCAGGATACCTGAGGGTATTCCTTAAATTTAGTAATTGTAGAATTTCCATGAGAGGAATTTCTTTTTTACTGCATTTTGATATGTTGGGCATGGCCCGGTTACCTGTTTAGCATGAGGGCATTGTTGTGATTAGCCTGTGGGCACTGCACTGTTTAGCCCGAGGGCTGTAGTTACTTCGGCCTAAGGGCAAATTCTTCTGTGCCTGAGGGCCATAGAATCTGTGCCTGAGGGTGACACTACCTACGCTTGAGGGAAAAATTCTGTTATGCCTGAGGGTAATTACCTGCGGGTTGGGTTCTTCTTACCTGAGGGTAAGGTTTTGCTTGTCTGAGGACGTGGACTGTTTACGTAGAAATGCACTGTGGTGATTTCTAATATTTAATGGATTAAATGAATAATAAGATGTCAATATAACTGGTAATTAGTGACTTTTGAGTACTGCTTACTTTATTGCATTTTACTATTGCACACTATTGTTGCATGCTTACACGTAGTTGGGCATATGCCTTTGGTGGGTGCCTACTGAGATATATTTCTCACACCCTGTTTGGGTCATGCTTTTCGGCCCAAAAAGATTATGTTTCTGTAGGTATAGATAGGGGTAATAGTCCCTATATAGGTACTTGACTGTTGCTGAGGAGTATGAGGGCATGGGACCAAGCCTAGGCTCGCGATGCCACTGCCAGCTGTTTTTCTTGTTTGTTGTACTCTGTATTTTGTTGTACTATATTGATGTATAACATGTTCTGGCTATTTTCTTAGATATCGAACCATGTAGCATCATCACTTATATACTGTTGTTTATATCCACTGCTGTAGTTTATTTCAGTTGTGTATGTTTACTGCTTCCGCCATCGTTGTATGTTTTATTTATATTCCGCTGCGCTACACTTTGACAAATGAGGGCATAGTTTCCCCACTATCAGACCTGGGCCCTCACTGCTAGTCGGCAGCCTCTGGCATTTGGGGAAATGCGCTTGAGGTCACATGGCGAACCGGGCTCGGTGAACCTGTTGTGTGGCACCCCGGTCCGGGACATTACAATTTCAACATAGTTTTGTGGCCTGATGAGAAATCTGGACTCAATTTCAATTGGGTTGCTACCAAGGACTTCTCTCAATGTATTGATACTTGAAACCTCATTGAAGTGTCGATTTTTGGTGTAGATTTTACCTAGGGAAGGTACACTCTCAATGGGAGGCAGGCAAGTAAATTGGATAGATGCCTCTTTTAGGTTGATGACAGAAATGATTCCCTCAGTTCCTCTGGTCTTCTGCTTCCCAAAACCCACTCTGATCATAATCCTTTGGTGGTGGATATTTCCACTGGTGGTCTGCAGATGTCTCCTATTCTTTTCAAATCCAACAATGCCTAGATTGTGTCTAAAGGGTTCCGAGAGAATGTTATTGCTGCCTAGATCTCTTGGAATATGGGATCTACCTCTCATATTTTGTCTTAAAAGTTGAAAATTACTAATATGAGGTTGAGGTAATGGAGTACGATTTCGTAATCTAAGCTAGATGAAGATATCAAGGCTGCTGAAAGTCACCTTTCTAGTTGTCAGAATTTTATTCAACTAAATTCAATGCCTTCATGCGATGAAATACAGGCTTTATCAAAGCTGGATGAGTTACTCAACACTATGGAAAATTTGTCCATAACTGTTTACAATATCAGGTGGTTAAAGGAATGAGACAGGAACTCTGGTTTTTTCCATCACCTACACAAGGAGAGAAAAATTAAAAGGGGATTCACTACCTTAAACATTAATGGAAGAACTCTCACTTCAGAGAATGATATTGCAAATGCAGTTGTGAGTTATTTTTATGACCTCTATTCTGAAAATGGGACTGACAGATCAAATATGATTATGCAAAACATAAACCCAAGTATTGAAGATCAAAAAAATGAAAAACTTATAGAGGTACCTGGGGGAAAGGAGATTCGAGAAGCCCTATTCTCCCTAAATATTGATAGTTTTGTAGGTCCGTATGGTTTCACCAATAAGTTTTTCATGTTCAACTGGGAAATTTTTCATGATGAGGTTATCAATTCAATTAGAGAGTTATTTTCCACTACTTCTATGAATTATGGTGCTAATTCTAATTTCATTTCCCTTTTACCCAAGAAGGAGAATGCAATGGATATTAAGGATTTCAAACTGGTTTATATTGGAAATATTATCCCTAAGATCATCAGCAAGATACTTTCTATGAGGGTGGGAAATGTGGTCAAGGGTCTCATCTCTCCGAATCAATTTGGTTTTGTTCCAGGAAGAAGTATTCAAATGTGTATTTTCACTGCCTCTGAATTCATTAATGCCCTAAGAAGGAAGGTGAAACAAGGAAGCCTTACAGTAAAAATTGATATCTCTAAGGCCTTTGACACAATGAAATAGAGCTTTGTTCTTGTTATTCTTAAAATGCATCGCTTTTCTACAAGGGTTATCAATCTGATTCACTCCATTCTTAAGAGTGACAGGTTATCTATTCTGTTCAATGGTTCGCCCATGGGTTTCTTTTAGTGCTACATGGGTTTTCGACAAGGGGACCCTCTCTTTAGTCTACTGTTTGCGCTTGCTGAGGATTATTTGAGTTTATTCCTTAATAGCCTCATTCAAGATAGGTTGTACAATCCAATTAAAGTTGGTAGGAATCTTTTTCCCCCACCCACCTGTTTTATATTGATGATATTCTTTTATTTGGTAATGATGACACAAGGAATGTGTCTTCAATCAAGAACATTTTCAAGCACTATGAGGATGTGGCTGGACAAGAAATTAGTTTTTAGAAATCTTTTGTGGCTTTTGGAGAGGAAATTCCCATCAAAAAGCAACAAAAAATCACAAGATATCTTGGGGTTAAAAAGGGCTCATTTCCTTTCAATTATCTTGGTGTCCCTCTTTTTTTTGGGACATGTGAGAATGTTCCATCTTGATTATATCTTCTCTCGTATTATTGCTCAGATGGAAACTTGGAAGGGGAATGTTATGTCTCAAGCTGGAAGAATCTGTCTTGTCAACTCGGTGATTACCACAATGTTTTTCAATGTGTTTTCCATTTACAGGTGTCCAAAGAATCTTATCATGGAACTACAAAGGCTCATCAGAAATTTCATATGGACCGGTTCCATCTATGAAAGGAAGTTGATTGTTGTGGCATGGAAAGACTGCATTAAATTAGTTGAGATGGGGGGTATTGGCATCAAGGACTTGAGCCTGTCTAATTAGGCACTGCTCAGTAAATTCACCTGGTATCTTATCACTTTTCAAGACAGTTCTATGGAATTTATTTCAGCCCAGATAACCACAAGGATTTGGGATGGTTATCCCCATTATCTTTCTTCTTCTATATGGCCTACGTTGAGATCATCTTTCAATGGGATAATGTCCTGCTCGAAGTGGTTTGTTTGTAGGGAGTCCACTATGAATGCTTGGAGCACTCTTTGGTTGTCCATACCAATTCAAGAGGATGTTGTAATTCCACCGGATTGGCTGTAGCGATCAATTGCTTCTCTGTAGGATGACTATTAAAAAATCTGTGAGTTCATTCCTCCTCAGATATTAACTAATATTCACAGATACATATTCATTGACAAGGAAACTCTTGTCTGGAAACCAAGTTCAAATGGTACCCTTACCACTCGGGTAGTTTATCAGCTAATGTGCAATGGGCAGTGTCTAGCTCCTCGGTGGCTTGCTTCTTTTCGGACTTTCTTCATTCCCCCTTCTGAGTACTTTCATTTATGGAGGATATGGAAGTGAAGGCTCCCGGTGCAATGTCTTCTTCAGAGGACTGGAATCCAGCTTGCATCGGCCTGTCCAATTTGTTTTGCTACTGTGGAATATATTGATCATATTTTCCTACATTGCACTCTTATATACAGGCTCTGGAAATACATTCAAGATATGGTGGGATGTTTCTTAGAGAGGAGCTCACTGGAGGGACTTTTCTTCTCTGCTGCTACTACACGCTGCAGTGACCAGGTCCGTAACATCCTTATGGTGGTTGTTGTAGAAATCGATGGATTTATTTGGAAGGCTCAGAATGCCCAGGTCTTTGAGGGTATAAAGCCCACTTTCTGGTCAGAAGTTAGGGAGATTCACACGGCAGTTTGTACAGCATCCAGAGTTTAGGATGTCTATATGAATAATGAGTTTAATGACCTTGTTATTTTTTGGAATTTTGGTGTCGCTGGAAGGACAAGAAAACCATTGGTGATGAAGTCAATTAGATGGATTCCTCTTATTCCCTATTGGGTGAATGTTAACGTTGATGGGGCGGATTCAGGTGCACCCGGACTTGCTGGTTGTGGTGGTGTATTTCATACCTATTTAGGATTCGTTAAGGGCTGCTTTTATCATTACATCGGGCAGGGCTCTGCCATTGAGGCTGAGCTGTGGGCTATGATCAAACTATCAGATATGCAGTTTTTTATGGTTGGCATTTTCTCTGGATGGAGTCAGAATCAATGGTGGCTGTTAATATCCTTTAGAGATGGTCGAGGAATGTCCCATGGAAGATGTTACCCTCCTACTTCGTCTTCTTGATGGTGTTATTTTTGATGTGACTCATGCTTATAGGGAAGATAATCAGGTTGGTAATGCTTTATCAAAGAAGTCTATTGTGGAGTCCTGTTCGAAATGGTCTTTTATGTCTTTTGATTGTTGTGTGCCTTTTATTGAGGCTGATGCATGTGGAAAGTCTTTTAATAGGCTTTTTAAACCTCCCTTTTTATGTTTTGTCCTTGTTTTTACTTTTTTAATAAAATTTGGTAGGAGTGAGTCTGACTCGCTCCTCGGCCTTTTGAGTAATTAATTACATACTTATAATTAATTAATTACCTAATAATAATTAATTAATTACTTAACTAAATTTAAAAAAACTATTACTATTTCTAAATATAGTAGAATAATTATGAACTAATTCTATGAATTAAAAAAATATTTAAATAAATAAAAATATTAAATAAATTTAAAACAAATATTTCCACAAATTTGCTGAGAGGTGGCTATGTGGGAATAGAAACTGAAGTAGAGAGAGAGTGAGGAAGGAAGGAGATGGGATGTTGGGGGGGGGGGGGATTTTATAGGCTTCTTCATGCCTCGACGCCTTGAAGTGGTGCAGGGAGGCTAACCCCAAAGGGATCACCACCACTTGAAATGGTGCTTATCGTGTCTACTGTACACTATCAGCGCCACTTGAAGTGGTGCTATGATCCTGAAATTGGTCAAGAGCAACTTCAATTGTCACTTTGAACCATTTCACTAATTATTCCAACCTTACTCCCATTTAAATAAAAAAACAATACAACAATAAACACAGTTCGCGTTCCCAAACTCTGAGAAATAAAGCACATTTTGGAACCAGCTCATCTCCCTACACTACTTCTCCTTCAATCCCAGCTCCGGGAACCTATGCATTATCAATGGAAGTAGGTCTTGAAGCCGGCCGAGGAAGAGAGACCTGAACATTGCATGGATCACCAGCGCAGAGCCGACAGTGGAATTTGTGGTTCTCAACATGATTCGGATTAACAGTTCATACGGAATTCTATCTGCAACGTACTTATAGCGATGCAGGACCCCAGTCACTCTCTCCTCGCCAATTACATTTGCCGTAAACACGGTGAAAACAGAAGGAACATGAACCAGGTTCATTTTCCACGCAAGGGAGATTCTGAAGCCCCTGCCGCCACCTCCCTGGATGGGCCAAAACATCTCCTCCCCCATGCTCGCTCGATCCAGGATCCTGCCATCGGCGACTACAATGCAAGCGTCGATCACGTTGTTGGCAGCAAGGTCGTACCTATGCATCGGGGTGCCCAATCCACCACTGCTAAAGTGCCTGCCCACGCCAATCGTCAGGAAGACCCCCTCCGGGATGTTGAGGGTGCGGTTGTGGGTGCGAACAATCAGAAAAGTGGTCAATAACCACGAACAGGACATGGGCAGTGGAGAAAAGCCCCTGGTAGTCATGACCGCCGCTTCGAACCTGGACCCGCAGGTCGTGGCACCAGGCACAGACGATGGTGTGATGGATGTGGGATTCTTCAGTCGGCGTCACTATGGCGAGTGGGCGGGGGGGCTACAGGAACCGCAGGTCGGCGACGAAGATGGAGGTGTGGGATGAATTGGGGGGTGTATATGAATGTGGACATTGAGGTGGAGCTCCCATGAAGGGAGAGGCAGTGGAGAAAGTTGTTATAAGGACCCGACCTTAAAACATTGCATAATCATGAATTAAATGAATAGTTCACATTGAGGATCTTTTCAGGTTTAGGGTTTTAGAGAATTAGGACATAACTATTACATCTCAATGATTACAAAGTAGACACATCTACTCAGTTTCCGTTTTTTTCCAAAAATAAATAATGTTGAACAAAAGAGTCATGGCTAGTTCTATGTTTTAGACAGCATGACATTTCCTTGATCCCATCCTTGACCCTATTCCACTTTAAGTCCTATGGAAAACATTTCAAAAACATGGGATGAGCATAAAAAGCTCAGTAACGGATATAAAAATACAGAAAGAAAACATTAGTCCATGTATACATAAGAATCAATGAAATCATACTTTACTCATAAAACATAAGCACTTTAACATACCTCATGAAATCATAAGATTTATGAATAACTCATAGAAATCATAAAACATAAAGGTAACTTGAGGCATTCATAACATTCTTAGGTAGGTATTAACCCTCATGGTTATGTTTGGAATACCCATCACAGTATATTCACTAAATATATTTGTAGAAACCTTAGCGTTTAACTCCTTCGTGTTACCCAATGAATTGGAGAGCTATCTCGGGCTCACCTTCCCTTAGTTTATCATGGTGCCACCCGACATCATAAACAATTCCCAAGAACCATAATGTAATCGTATCACATAAAACATGCATACAGGAAACATAACATTTCCACATTTCAATCACAAGATATCAATACAACACATTGATATAATCAAAACTATTTTCAATACCAAAATAAAAGAAATTTAAAACATTGTATTTATTTTTCATTTATAAAAATTATGGCTTGTAGAGGAAGCCGAAACTCAAATAATGGTCATGGTGGCGGAGAAGTCGTTGTCTCCGCATACGTAAGACAGAAACAATCCATTTTTCGTTTAGTAAAATGATTCGTGTAAAAAAATCCTTTTTGAATGAAATTAAAATTCAAAAGGATTTATTATACAACTAATAAAATAATGTCGTATATAAATTGAAGTATGCCTCAACGAAAGGAGATTGAGACGAATTCTCGTACAAAGATGATATTCTTAGATTAAGGATAAATCAATTACATAATTATGTGTGACAAATATAAATACAATCAATTTAAGTGGATATTATGTGTAAAATAATCATATTTCATCCACACATATTCATAGCACAACATAATCAAGAAGTATAGGATTAACCCAAATAATTTAAATTGGGTTAAGGAGTTTCCTTACAGAAATTCGATAGCCTAACGGCGTCGCTTTAAAATTCATAAAATCAGTTCATGAGAGTTAAAAAGGGTATCTCATCACTTTGACATAAAATTTACAGCAATAAGGATATATAAGAGCATACCCTAACATTAAAAATATGTAAATTAAAAAACCTAACAAAAATAAGTCTTTTAAAAATAGGAGGGTGAAAGGATCCCATACCGATTTGGGTAACTTTGGAAACATACACCCCATGAAAGAAGGAATATACAATGTTGATGTAAATACCCATAAATGAATGTATATTACACAAATATTAGAATAATGGACAGTGCATACACCACTCAAAGGAGATAGTGACAAATATAGCATGAATCTCACAGGAATAAATAGTGAGATAAAAACCCCTTACCTCGTTTTAATAAATCGAGTCATATGACCAAAAGATAATAAGAACCAAATGAAGCACATAATACCATGAATATAAATATAATCATGATAATATATATCAAATGTAACTACACAATACACCACATGAAATAAATAATTGGTGAACAATTGAAATCTCCCGGAATTAAAAGTGAGAAAAGAAATCCCTTACCTCCAGTCCGACTTGTCTTGTTCGTTTCTTTATATTCCTGAATAATGAACTATGGTCAATTTATAATTTCTTAAGGACTTCCTTTAAAGTTTATTATTCAATTCATATAAAATATTATCATGTTATAATAATTAGTTAATCATGTGAGTTCATATCATACGTTTTGTCCATGTTCGGTACATGAGTCAACAATGAACTTCTTATAATTACATGATGTTCATGTGGTCAAAAGTTCTTTCAATCTAGAATTATATTCATAATTTATATGTAATATATATAAAATATATCCATTATATATATATTTACATATAATAGTACATAACATTTGGATATAAGAAATGAAATGCACCGTTCATAGAGACGGTAAGTCGTACGTATGCATGAATGCTACTTTCATTTCTATTTCACACTTTATTGGAATGAAAACATAATGATACATAGGTATATTATAATTATAGTATAATATATATGTTATATATGTTACATAAGTTCATAAATTATATCCTTTATACGTTCCATGTATGGCATGAATGAATCATATCACTTTGAGGGGGCGGTAGTCCACACTTCCTCAGATGAAATTATCGCAGTTCTACAACATGAAAAGCATAAAGGTATGTTTTAAATATAAAATAAAGAATCATTGAGAGTAAATATATATATATATATAATATATATCATATATAAATATAGTGAAATCTTAATGGCCACCATGAAATGTGTTAAAAGAAGATTGAACAATCATCGTTTCGTGAGGCAGTAATTCGCCACCCACAGAAACAGTATGTTCCTTAACCATTAGACGGAGGTCTGTGTAAGTGTAGGTATAATACCTTTCATAAAAAAAATACTAGTATATTTAGGATACTGGTGTTATTATGGGATCAAATAATAAGAATATAGTGGTGAGTGAATAAGGAAAATAAAAAAAAGAAACTCGAGAGAATACATTACCTCTAAATCGGGTAACTCTTTTTGATTTGAGACAAAGGCTTCTTTAGAAAGAATTCTGCCCAAAGTGAGGCTTCAACGAGTAAGAGAGGGATTTGGAGAGATAATATGAGAAAATTTTTGACGATCCATGTGCTTGAGATGTGTGGGTAAGGGGGTAGAGGTGAGGGCCTTTTATAAGAGGGAGGAGGGTCACTTTTTGAAAGTCTTGAAATGTTAATTTATTATAAAATGGTTTTCAGATTTTAAAGGTCCTACAATGATATATTTCGAGGATAAAGTGATAAGGGTTAAAAATCCACCCATAAAATAGGTTTTTGACAAGTTTAAGTCTTAGATTTTACCTTATCTTTTCATTTTATTTAAATCATTCATTAATGAGGTTATCACTGCATCATCATGGTGTCATAAATAAATTTATTTATTTAATGTCTAAAAATTATAAAAAAATACCATGATGTAGAAAATATTTTTAGATTTCCAATTAATATTTATAGTCTAAGATATCATTTATATAAACAAAATTAAATTTTTTTTACAAAGGATATACAGACCTTTGTTATATTTCTCTTCTTTTTTTAAAAATAATGTCATAAATGTCACTATCACACCCATGTGACTCCATGGGCCCTCAAGTTTGGTAAAAAGATTCCCATGGTTGGACCTGACTCAAAAAAGATAATTTGGACACATGTTGGAGTAATTTTATATTATTATGATATTTTTTTATTACCCTTAACTACCCGATTAATTAATCATGATAATTAAAGATAATTATCGTCGTTACTATTCATAATTTCCAAAAACAAAAGATTCCTAGTTACATAATTTGGACCTTATGATTCCAAATATGGAATCAATTTTACAAAATTCCAAACACAGAAATTGCAGTAATTAATTTAAAAATAATTCCCGTTGTCACAAACAAAGATGGGTTTTTAAGAAGTAAAATGTATCAAAATATTGACATGTTTTTACATCCAATTGAAAAGTGAAATTACTTCCAATGAACAATATTGTATTAAGTGATAAAAACATAATTAAATTAAAATTGAAAACCAATTATAATGAAAATATAACAATATAATTAAATTAGATGAAAAATATGTTTTGAAGTAAAATACAGTATTTTTCACTATTGATTAAAAATGAACATTTGTCAGAAAAATTGTAACACCCCAAACCCAGTTACCCAAAGTCGGTGAATTATTACATAACATTGGAATGATCACAAAATATCAAGTCTTGAAAGACCGATTAGTTTAGTAGCCTTGGAAACACTAGATAAATTCATAATACTTACATTGCATAATAAAGTGAAAAACTACAACAAAATCATGTCTTCATATTCCCTCATACTATCCCTGCAGGTCATTCATAAAATAATTATTCACATCCTGGGAAAAATAAAACATAGAAAGGGGTGAGCTCAGATGCCCAGTAAAGATAACAATATAGGAGAAACTTTCATAAATAATCATAAACCTTTAAGGCAATGTATAACTAAAACAAAAGCCTATTAAACTTGAACATCAGCATAATATGGAAGAAATAAAATGAAATAATTCCATTTACTTATTCACATGGATATTATAATAATTGAATAATCACATGAAATATCAATAACCACTTTCATAATGATGGAATGCATAATGCCAGACTATCATAACCACGTAGCCAATGCCTCGTGACAAGACTACAAATAAGATTTTGTCAAGGCCTTGTGCCAAGACACTAGTTTGTCTCATCAGACCTACCGATGCATAGAGGAGCTAAAGCGGGCTCCACCCGTCACTTATTAAGTCCAATGCATTCCTCATATGAACAGGTTTAAACATAACATAAACATTTGTATTAAAACTAGCATACGAAATGTCAATACTTTCTCCATAAACCATGAATGGTATAGAAATAACACATCCATAGTCAAACATATCACAAAACCTTCAATACAGTATGGAAGTTTTGTATTATAATAAATCAACTTAAAATAAGCTTAAAATCCATCAAAGGATGTTGATATAGATAAAATCAAAACTATTTGAGAGGAATATCTCTTTTTTGAAATCATTTAAAAGTCACACATTTATAAAGGAAGTAATTTAAAAGAGATTTTTGAATCAAAGTGTCTCATACCACTTTTAAACTTTTAAAAATAAATATCATTTCAAAACATTCATGTCCATTTACAAAAATACTTAAAGTCATTTTGAAAACACGGACATTAATTAAAAATATTTAGAATGATAAATCTTTAAAACATTTAAAATTCTGATCTTGATAAAGATTACCTTTCTCAAATTTTTAAAATATTCATTTTGAAATCATTTAAAGTCACATAATTATAAAATAAAACATTTAATTTCAAAATATTCTATTAATCTTGTAAGGGAAGCTTCGACAATTTTATAATGGTGGAAAATAGCTGCACCTGCCGTGTAAGTTAAAAAAAACATTCTTACCTTAATTATATTGAAAAGGTTAAAAAGGACCATATTTGGAAAACAATGGAAAGATTCCTTTATAAACTTATTTTAAAAAGTCAAACAAGGGTATAAATGACTTTAACCCATATTCTGTAAAATAGTATGATTTTTTTGAAAAACATTTTTAAGAAACATGGATGTGGATGATAAAGAGGTCTCAGTTGATAATTACGTATAAACAACCTCGGATAATGATAAGATTGTAAAATAAACCCTTACCTTGTACTTTTCCTTGGTTTAGGGTAGGTTAAAATCCTATATAATGGTGAAATAATTGTTATTAAATTATATAAGAATCATATACATTAATATGATATCATATATGATCTTTTAACATTGCTTTGTTAATAATGTCTTAGTATTATCTTCGTTTTGGATGTTAACTTACTCGTTTTATTTTATATGTTTTGTTAAATAAGTCATGTTTATTATGCATAGGTTGTATCTTATTCATATATAGAATGATATCAAGTCCTTAAACATTATTTTTAATCATCAAATGAGAATTAGACTTGCATGGATACGATGGGGAATGAATCTCATCGTGTTCGTGGAGACGATAGTCCGTACGTACGCACGAGCGACAATATCATTATTTTGATATTAAAGTAATATATAATTGGATGTTATATCATATATAAAGAATAATTATCAAGTTATATTTATTATTTACATCAATTACACATCATTATCATTCCCATCCAAATAATAATGTTTTGAATAACAGTTACACCACGACGTGGAGACGGTAAGTCGTACGTACGCACGTTTGGTGACATGTCATTCAAAGGATGCATAGAATACTGAATATGGTTGTACCATATTTATAATAACATCACAGTATATAGAATATACTGGATTTATTATTTTATAATGGAAATAACAAAGAAAGAAGAATTTCAAGAACAATAGAACTTGAAAATGGGTGGTGAAAACGTTACCTCTTCTTCAGGTTCTTTCTTTTGATTTGATCAAAAGGGGTCCTTATATTGGATTTCTGACTAAAGGAAGGCCTATAGGATTAAGGTAGGATATTTTATAGGGTATTTTGGCAGATTTTGGCCGAACCAAAAGTCTTTGAAGGTATGAATAATTGGTTAGAAGTGGTGTCCTTTTATAAGGGGGAGGAGGGGTTCTTTAGGAAAAACTTAAAGTATTAATTTATAAGAAATTAATATTTGGTTTTTAATGGCTAAAAAGTTTATTATTAAAATTATAAGGTGTGTATGGGTCGAAATAATTTCAACTAATAGATTTTAGAGATGTTTGGGTCATTATATTAACCTTATCTTTTAGTTTTAACTATTAGTTAATTAGTTTGACATTTACAATGTCACTTTGTATTTTTATGTTATATAGTTAATAAACTTACTATATACATCCAATGGACCCCCAAGTTTTCCATTAATAATACAAATATCATGATATAAGTCCTTTTGATGAACCTTAGATTTTTAGGAATATAATATCAATTAATAATATAATACTTGTTTTAAAAACTCATTTATGTCAATTTTGACAATATTTAATAATTGATTTTTGTTAAAGTCATAAAAACTTTATTAATTCGAACCAAATTAATTTAATCAATCCTAAAATGTTATATGAACCAATAAAATTAGTTTATGTCATAAAAACTTTCAAATTATATTTATTTTAACATTTATAATACCAATTGTTTGATTCTTTTATTAATAAGGAAAATACTGCATCATTATTGTGTAATAACTAAATTTAATTATTCAATGTCTCAAAATTATAAATAAAATACCATTATGTAGGAAATATTTTTAGATTTCTAATTAATATTTATAGTTGAAATGATAACATATATAACCCTATGTAAAAATTGTTTTTCTAAAAGATATATGCTTATGTCATTTTTGTATTTACTTTAACTTAATTAATATAAAGTGTCTTTATCACCTACAAGTGGCTCCATGGGGTACCAAAATAAACCCAATGATTCCCATGGTCGTAAATTTATCAACCAATAAGTTTAGAACACGTTTTAGTGTAATTTTGTTTATTATAATATTATTTTTTTACCTTTATTTACCGAATTTTCCCTTTAATCATGGTAAATAAAATATTTACCGAAATAATTATTCAAAATGTCTAAAAATAAAAGTTAACTATTTGCACAATTTGCACCTCCTAATTCCAAATATGGAATCCATTTTTCTAAATTCCAAACACATAAGTGGAAGAAATTAATTTAAAATTAATTCCCGTTGTTAAAACAAAAAACGTGTTTTTAAGAAATAATAACTATCAAAAGATTGACACTTGTTTAAGTCTGGTTTAAATGTGAAATTATATCCAATTAACAAAATTGTATTAAATGGTAAAAATATATTATAAATATACTTTAAAATCACTCAAATTCATAATTTATCACTATTAATTATTTTGATTAAAAAAGTAGTTTTAAATTAAAATTTAGTAATTTTCACTATTCATCAAAATATAAAAGTTATCGGAAAAGTACCAAAATTTTACCCTAGGATAATATTGATATTATGAATCCAAAAATTAAGTCCATTTTGAGAGATTAAATTTATAAAATTTCAAAAGGTGGGTATTACTATTAATAATGGCTACTTTGATTGGTCGTGATGTGTTAGAATCTCAAAGTTGCATACAATGCAAGCTATTGCATTATTCAAAGGGAAACATTTCATGGAAGCATGGGGTGTTACATTCTCCCATCCTTCAATAAATTGTGTCCTCGCAATTTTAAATTGTTTTTCAAAAATAAAAGGTTGAAAATAGAAAATATCTTTGTGGGAAAACCCACATCGGAAATTGGGTTAATAAAATTTAGTCTTAATAAGTAGAAAAGAGAGATGAAAGGGTCACCACCAAATTATGATATCTATTTGGAGAACATTGGTGGAAATTAGACACATAATTTGAGAGAAAATGTAAATATTTATAGGGAGTGATTGAGGTCATCAGTCACAAACAATTGTAGAATTGAGGGCCTCAAAGTCATCAATCAATGATGATTTAAAATATCATTGGTTCAACAAAACATAAGGTATTAGGATAACACATTTTTTGTTTTAATATCCCTTACCTAATGTTTATGAATTATTTTCTTCATATAATAAGATATATATATATATATATACACACACACACTTAACAAGTAGAGTTTCATCCTTCAACTAATTTCTACCACAAACTCATCTTTCACTCCAAAAGATAATAGAACTCAAAAATATTATATTTATCCTAGTCATATAAGGATCCAAACATTAACATTTACCATTAAAATGAATAAAAATACTTTGTAATGACCGGGGACATCCTGTAGGCTAGTGGTAGGTAATAAAGGTCAGTCGCACTATGGTTGTAGGTTCGATTCCTGCAGCTTTGTCCGACGCGACGGGTTATCTCCCGACCTGCAGGTTATCATTTTAATAAAACTATAGTATTATAATGTTCCAAAAATTGATCATAAGAATTGTTTTAACCTTAAACAATACTATCTAAAGTTTCAACTTAATCCACTCCAAAAATTATAGTTATCCAAAGTACCTCTGTCCAGACTCTCTGTAAAAGGTATCTAAATTCCAAAATCAATTGTCACATCAGATTCCCCAGACAAAGTAAAGTTTATCTTATTATCACATACTGAAAATATGATTACCTTAGTCATATTAAAACCTTAATGAAAACAACAAGTACTGTAGTACAATCCTTATATATATCACATTATTCTTATAACCAGAATATAATCCTTGAGTCCAAAAACACAAATACATTAATTATTCCACTTCAACATTAGTAATAGAATATGATTGTCCTTGATCCCTTGGCCTATTATGAGGTAAGTTTCCTTGGCTCTTAGGGAATTCATTCGCATAATGCCCCATTTCTCTACGATTGTAGCATTCAACATTGAAAACATCTTTCTTTCCCTTGCAATCACAAGCCTGGTGACCTTTTCCCCCACATTTGTAACAAACTCCCATTCCTTTTCGGCAAGTACCGGGGTGTTTCTTCCCAAAATTATCATATAATGGAAGATCCTTCTTTCCCTTTTTCCCTTTATTTGTATCTTGTTCCAACATTATCTTCTTCTCTTTATTTGCTTTATTGTCATAAGATTTAGATAATTCTTTTTCTGTATTTATATAACATGAGACAATGTCTTCGTATGACGAGAAGGATTGTGAGACTAATGCTCGATGGAGAAATGGTTTTAAACGATCAAAGAAATGATCAATATTACTCCTCGGGTTACTTATATAATTTGCTGCATGCTTCGCTAACCTTGTAAAGTTAGATTCATACTTTGCGACATTCTCCTCCTCCTTTTGCCTCAGACTGAGAAATTGCCTTTCCATATTTGCTTGATGGTCATGAGGAAAGTATTTTTCTAAGAAAATTTCTTTAAACTCCCTCCATTCCATACTTGATACTTCTTCATCGTCCTTTGTGTTTTGAATTAATGACCACCATTGATCAGCATCTCCAGTGAGGTGGTAAACTACCATGATAACTTTTTCCCTTTCACTACTCCCCAAAGCCTGAAATATTTTCTATAGGGAACTTATCCATAGCTCAGCTACTAATGGATTTATATTCCCATTGAATGTTGGTGGTTTCTACCTCATAAAGTGATCTAACATTGATCCTCCAAGCTGTGGATCATGGTGCTCCATACGGGTAAGGTTATTATTCATAACCTGAGAGAGTTTTCCCAGTATGGTGATTAGCTGATCAGCACCAGTTGCATCACCAGCACCACTATAATTATCTTGAGCAGGAGGGAAATACCTACATGGAGTGTGTGTATTGATATGGATTCCATTCCTTCCACTAGGCTTAATTTCTAAAAAATGGCATAAACTAGATCAGTTTATGAATCAAAATACATAATTCCATACTTGTAAAACACTTAACATAAATCAAACAATTTATAGATATATTCCATAATCATAAAAAAAATGTTTTCTTTGAGGAATTATATACTCATAAACCCTTCATAATTGATTGTAAATAAAATGATAATTATCCTAATAATATCCCCTCGGGAGTGTCGTAACCAAGAGTGCAGCAAGGCCCGTTGTCGTGCACCAGTTCCCATTCAAGTCTATCTCAAAGCAGTGTTTTCGGGTTTTACCCCTAGGTACATCTATGCCAGAGCCGCCTCTACCTACTCGTATCTAGATAGGGATGTATTGTTCGGAAAACTCACAAAATCTCTATAATACCAAAATTCAAGGAAGTTCATCTATACTAATCATCAAAGTCCATCTTAGGTCTATGTTCTCTAATCAGATTTTATCTAAATATAGCTTCCAAGGTTTGTACTAAACTTCCTCTGATACCAACTGTAACGCCATGACCCCAGTTACCTAGAGTCAGTGCATTATTACATAACATTGGCATGATCACAAAAGATCAAGTCTCGAAATACTGATTAGTTTAGTAGCCTTGGAAACACTACATACATTCATAAGTCTTACATTACATAATAGCATGAAAAACTACAACAAAATCTTGTCTTCATATTCTGTCATACTATCCCTGCAGGTCATTCATAAAATAATTCTTCACGTCCTAGGAAAAATAAAACATAGAAAGGGGTGAGCTCAGATGCCTAGTAAGGATAAAAATATAGCAGAAACTTTCATAAATAAGCATAAACATTTAAGGCAATGTATAACTAAAACAAAAGCCTATTAAACTTGAACATCATCATAATATGGCAGAAATAAAATGAAATAATTCCATTTACTTATTCACATAGATATTATACTAATCTAATAATCACATGAAATATCAATAACCACTTTCATAATGATGGAATGCATAATGCCAGACTATCATAACCACGTAGCCAATGCCTCGTGTCAAGACTACAAATAAGATTTTGTCAAGGCCTTCTGCCAAGACACTAGTTTGTCTCATCAGACCTACTGATGCATCGAGGAGCTATAGGGGGCTCCACCCGTCACTTATTAATTCTAATGCATTCCTCATATGAACAGGTTTAAACATAACATAAACATTCATATTAAAACTAGCATACGAAATGTCAATACTTTCTCCATAAACCATGAATGGTATAGAAATAACAAATCCATAGTCAAACATATCACAAAACCTTCAATACAATATGGAAGTTTTGTATAACAATAAATAAACTTCAAATAATCTTAAAATCAATCAAATGATGTTGACATAGATGAAATCAAAACTATTTGAGAGAAATATCTCTTTTTTGAAATCATTTAAAAGTCACACATTTATAAAGTAAGTAATTTAAAAGAGATTTTTGAATCAAAGTGTCCCATACCACTTTGAAACTTTTGAAAAGAAATATAATTTCAAAAAATTCATGTCCATATAAATAAATCCTTAAAATATTTTTGAAAACATGGACATTAATTAAAAATATTTTGAAAGATAAATCTTTAAAACATTTAAAATTCTGATCTTGATAAAGAGTACCTTTCACAAATTCTTAAAATATTCATTTTGAAATCATTTAAAGGTAAAATAATTATAAAATAAAACATTTACTTTAAAAATATTCTTATAATCTTGTAAGGGAAGCTTCGACGATTTTATAATGGCGGAAAATAGTCGTGCCCACCGTATAAGTTAAAAAAACATTCTTACCTTAATTTTGTCGAAAAGGTTAAAAAGGAACTAGTTTAGAAAATGATGGAAAGATTCCTTTATAAAAATATTATAAAAATTAAAACAATGGTATAAATTAATTTAACCCATATTATCTAAAATAGTAATAATGTTTTGAAAAACATTTTTAAGAAACATGGATGTGGATGATAAAGAGGTCCCAGTAGATAATTATGTATAAACAACCTCGGATAATGAAGAGATTGTGAAATAAACCCTTACCTTGTACTTTTCCTTGGTTGAGGGTAGGTTAACCTCCTGTATAATGGTGAAATAATTGTTATTAAATTATAAAATAATCATATACATTAATATGATATCATATATGATCTTTTAGCATTGCTTTGTTAATAATGTCTTAGTATTATCGTTGTTTCGGGTGTTAACTTACTCATTTTATTTTATAAGTTTTGTTACATAAGTCGTGTTTGTTATGTATAGGTTTTATCGTATTCATATACAGAATGATATCAAGTCCCTAAACATTATTTTTAATCATAAAATGATAATTAGACTTGCATGGATACGATGGGGAATGAATCTCATCGTGTTTGTGGAGACGGTAGTCCGTACATACGCACGAGCGACAATATCATTCTTTTGATATTAAAATAATATATAATTGTATGGTATATCATATATACAGAATCATTATCAAGTTATATTTATTATTTACATCAATTACACATCATTATCATACCCATCCAAATAATAATGTTTTGAATAACAATTACACCACGACATGGAGACGGTAAGCCGTACGTATGCACGTATGGTGACATGTTATTCAAAGGATGGATAGAATACTGAATATGGTTGTAAAATATTTATAATAAAATCATAGTATATAGAATATTCTTTATTTATTATTTTATAATGGAAATAACAAATAAATAAGAATTTGAAGAAGAATGGAACTTGAAAGAGGGTGGTGAAAACGTTACCTCTTCTTCGGGTTCTTCCTTTTGATTTGATCAAAAGGGCTCCTTACGTTGGATTTCTGACTAAATTAAGGACTATAGGATTAATGGAGGATAGTTTAGAGGGTATTTGTTCAGATGTTTTCCGAACCAAAATTATTTTAAGGTATGAATAATTGGTTAGAAGTGGTGTCCTTTTATAAGGGGGGGAGGGGCTCTTTAGGAAAAACTAAATGTATTAATTTATAATAAATTCATATTCGGTTTATAATGGATCCAAAGTGTATTATTAAAATTATAAGGTGGGTATGGGTCTAAATCCTTTCAACCAATAGATTTTAGATAGGTTTGGGTCATTATATTAACCTTATCTTTTAGTTTTAACTCTTAGTTAATTAGTTTGCATTTACCATGTCACTTTGTATTTTTATATTATATAGTTAATAAACATACTATATACATCCAAGAAACCCCCAAGTGGTCCATTAAGGATACACCTATCATTATATAAGTTTTTTGACAGAACCTTAGATTTTTAGGAATATAATATCAATTAATAATATAATACTTGTTTTAAAAACTCATTTATGTCAATTTTGACAATATTTTATAATTGAATTTTTAGTCATAAAAACTTTATTAATACGAAAAAAATTTATTTAAACAATCCTAATATGTCATATTAACCAATAAAATTTGTGGATCTCATAAAAAATTTCAAATTATATTTATTTTAACATTTATAATACCAATTGTTTGATTCTTTTATTAATAAGGAAAATATTGTATCATTATTGTGTCATGACTAAATTTAATTATTCAATTTATAAAAATTATAAATAAAATACAATTATGTAGGAAATATTTTTATATTTCTAATGACTATTTATAGTCTAAAATATAACATATATAACCCTATGTAAAAATTGTTTTTCTAAAATATATATGCTTATGTCATTTTTGTATTTACTTTAACTTAATTAATATAAAGTGTTGTTATCACCTACAAGTGGCTCCATGGGGTCCCAAAATCAACCCAAATATGCTCATGGTCTAACATGTATCAACCAATAAGGTTAGGACACGTTTTAGGGTAATTTATTATTATTATAATATAATTGTTTTACCCTTATTTACCGAATTTACCCTCTAACCATGGTAAATAAAATATTTACCAAAGTAATTATTCAAAATGTCTAAAAATAAAAGTTACCTATTTACACAATTTGGACCTCCTGATTCCAAATATGTAATCCATTTTTATAAATTCAAAACATAAAAGTGGCAGAAATTAATTTAAAATTAATTCCCGTTGTGAAAAAAAAGCATGTTTTTAAGAGATAATAACTATCAAAAGATTGACACTTGTTTATGTTCGGTTTAAATGTGAAATAATGTCCAATGACCAACATTGTATTAAATGGTAAAAATATATGATAAATATAATTTAAAACCACTCAAATTCATAATTTATCACTATTAATTATTTTGATTAAAAAAGTTGTTTTTAATTAAAATTTAGTAATTTACACTATTCATCAAAATATAAAAGTTATCTGAAAAGTACCAAAATTTTACCTTAGGCTAATTTCGATGTTACGAATCCAAAAATTAAGTCCATTTTGAGAGATAAAATTTATAAAATTTCAAAAAGTGGGAATTACTATTCATAACGGCTACTTTGATTGGTCGTGGTGTGTTAGAATCTCGAAGTTGCGTAAAATGCAAGCTATTGCATTATTCAAAGGGAAACGTACCGTGGAAGCTTGGGGTGTTACAAAAATACCAAAAATTTATCCAAAGTAAATTTGATATTCCAAATTAAAAAATAATTTATCATTTACCAAATTTAAAACATAGAAGTTTCATAAATTAATTTTATAATTAATTCCCGCTGTCAAAACAAATAGCGAGTTTTTAAGAAACAATATCAATAAAAAGATTGACACTTGTTTATGTCCAATTTAAAAGTGAAATTAATTCCAATGACCACCATTTAATAAAATGGTAAAAATATATTTTAACTACACTTTAAACCCATTTAAAAAGATAATCTAGCCATATAAATAAATTATATTAAAAGGAAGTTTTGAATTAAAATACAGCATTTTCACTATTCATTAAAAAATGAACTTTATCGGAAAAATAACCAAAATTTACACAAAGTAAATTTTTATGTCTCGATTCTAAATAAGGATATTATTTTGTCAAATATAATATATAAAATCGACAAAAAGTTGTTTAAAAAAAAGGTTCACCATCAAAAGGTGGTTAATCGACTTTTTAAAGAATATTAGAATATTTATGATTAATATTGTATTCATTCACATTTTAAGCCTCTATCATTTATTCAGTAATTGTTAAAATATTTAATAGACATATATAATCATTTTGTAGTTATTTCTGTTCATTCCTACCATTACAACAACTAAGCATTAACTACCATTTAAAATAATATTATTATATTATTAGTGTGCAATGTAAGATTTCAAAGAAACTCGTTGTTGCGTATTGGGTATGCCATCGAACATAGAATTCCCTTTAAATTAATATTGTCATTTTATTCACAAATATTAATAAACATGAAAATGTCATATTCTTTATTTACCTGGGATGTTACATCCTTCCCCCCTTTTAGGAATTGCGTCCTCACAATTTTAAAATTGGGCTCAGAATCTTCATTTAAAGACCCACATAAGAAAAGGAGTCAATAAAAATATCACTTTAAAAGAAAGAAAGATAAGTACAATGGTCACCCGAGACAACAGATACTAGGATTCCATGAAAACATAGATATGGAGGAGAAAACGAACCATAAAGTTCTGATGGAGAGTGATAGAAAATATGTCTAGGAGAAAGTTAACCACCGGAAAATCAAAAACTTGTGATGGGTTAAACGATATTTGATTCCCCAGTAAGAAAAGTTAACAGACAACATTATTGTTTTAAGTTACTTTTCCTTGAGCAATTTATTTATGAGCTTAACTAAATCATAAGGAAACATATTTACTTGTCATGTAGACTTTCATCTCTTACTATATTTCTTACACAAACTCATATTTTCTCCAAAATATGAGTATTTAGGATGACTTGTTCACATTAAGAGCGCTATAATCAACTTCTTGAGAATCACCTAATCCAAAAAAGATGAAATATATATTTCCCATGTCTTTAGACCTTAACCAAAACGAATATTGTTAGTACAAGATCAGATAATCCCGAAAAGGATAATCCATTATAAAAAGAAATATTGCTCTTAATCTCCAAAATTCATAAAAAAGTACCCAAGGTTCAATAAAGACCATTAAATAAATAGCTATCCATAAAATTCTTCAATGTAATCCAAACTAAGATTGAAACCCAAATCTATGAAGGATTTAATCACATCGTCTTCCAAGGTAAATTTTAACATTTATCTCCAAATAACATCAGTTAAACTTAAAGTCTCATACTGAAAAGTAATTAACCTAATCACATATCCTCCATGATAGGTTAATCATGTCCATAGATAACCCAAAATCAACTTATTCCTGATTCATAAGATCATCTAACTAAAAATAATTAGTCATACTAACCAGGGACTTCATGTAGTCCAGTGGTAGGCAATAAATACCAGTCACACTTTGGTTGTGGGTTCGATTCCCGCAGCTTCGTCCGACGCGATGGGATGTCACACGGTTTGCGTGTTGTCCCTTTTCAAAAACTACATAATTTTATAACATTCCCAAAAATAGATAAATTAATCAAAAATAACCATAACATATTTTAACCACAAATTTTATCTAATAAATTTCATTTTACATCCCAAAATGTATTAACCAGTAATTACATCAAATCTAAGGATCATATAAGCTAAAATGGTTCTTTATAACTATATCCACAAAAGACAAGATAACTATTCCTTGAATAAATTTTTCATATATCAAACATCAGGGTTACACATACTATAAAAATTCTTCTAATGTAATCTCATCATCAAAAGAGTCTTAATACTTTTAAGAATTTCAGCATCCAAAAATCTACCATAACTCTTGAATCCCTTATGTCACACATGTTTTTTTAGTCATTTTATTTATTTTATTTCTCTTGGCATCGGGTGGTTTTTGAATAAGTGCGGGTGAGTCCCGGTTTAAAATTTTAATGTTGGAATGAGTTTATGGTTTGGGATAGTGCACAAACACCGTACGTTTAAGATGCACTGTCCGCTTGGATACCATACGGTGCGCAAATACCGCACGGTCATCCAGTTTTAACATTGTGTGAATATATATATAATGTATGTGTATATATGTTTATAGGTATATATATATATATATATATATACATATGTTTATAAATATATAAGTTTTAATGTTATATGCTTATGTGTATACATGTTTATACATATGTTCATATATGTTTATATATGTTATATATATGTTTATATATATATATATATATATGTATATATGTATCTATGTTTATATATGTTTATATATATTTATATATGTATATATGTTTATAATAACTATTATTATTTTTATTTTTATTTGATTAGAATTATTATTATTATTATTATTGTTTGTTATTTGGGTATAATTATTATTATTCTTAAAGTTTGTTAAATTATTATTATTATTATTATTATTATTATTATTATTATTAAGATAAAAAAAGGGAAACCCTAAGCTACCTGGCCGCCCCCCACCCCTTTCTTCCACACACGAGCCCCCCTCCCCCCCTTCCATCTATCCGCCACACAACCCCCCCCCCCTCGGGCCGGTTTTTCCTCTCCCCCTATCGCGTCGTCCCTGCCGGCTCCCCCTCCGCTCTCGCCAGCCAACCACGCAGCCACACCCTCCTGGCTTTCCGGCCCTCTGTCGCACCTCTGCACCCCTCCCCGACTTGGGCTCCCCGTCCAGCCCCTTTTTCCGCTGCTCGGAAAATGTTGGCACCTCGGTTGCTCCCCTCCGTCGGCGCCCTCATCCAGCTCCCTATCCCGCTGTCCGGAAACCGTCATCGGCCCTGTCCCGGCACCGCCCCGCTGCCCTACACCAGCCTAGCACCCGCTGTCTGAACCCGACCCCCCTTCCCAGCATGATTTCGGCGAGCCCATCCCCACTTTCCGGCACGATTCCGGCGAACGCGGCAATTCGCAGCACCTCCGAGTTCCCCGGCGTGGCCAAGAATACCCTCATCGGGTTTGTGAAGGGTTTCCCGGGTCATGTCGGAATGCGTCCCGTCCACCGCCGCCAAAGGTGAAGCAATTCGGATCATTTCGGACTGCTCGCTGATTTTTGGGTAAGGATATATATATATTTATACTTTGTTATATTTTCTTACGCCAATTTATGTGTGAAATTGAGTTGCGGACCCTTGAGGTCTTTATCTGGTCCAGAGTCAGCTTTACGTTAATTTTTAGTTTAGCAATGTCCCGCTATGCCACTGTTGTTTTGGGTAAGATTTTATACCAGTTGTTTGGTTTTTCACTGCTTGATTTAGTGTCTTATGTTGTTTTTCAGTCCCTTGTTTTCTTTTTGTTGTGTGTTGGTCTTCGTCGCACTGACTTTGGGGGTTGATTGTTTTGTTAAGCTATGGCGAAGTTGTTTTTCTAGTGCGTGCGCTTTTGTGGGAGTGTGTGTACGTGAACAGGTGGCCGTGTGAGTTTGAAAGCATTGGCTCGGCCCAATTCTTTGAGGTAGGTGTTTCCAACCATTTCCCTTTTTGATTCAAACCCTGAGCACTTGAATGTTTTCAATTAATCCTTTTATATCGTTTTCATCTCTATTGTATTCATGAAAAGCATCTGGCCTAGTTATATTGTTGTTTTAAATTTCTGAAAGTGGATTTTGATGTTGGTTTATATGAAATGCATAGGTTCTTGGTAATGTTAAATCAATTTCTTTGTGATGTGTTTGGTTGCAATTAATAGTGATATTGTTTTGAAAATGTAAAATTGCTTTCGTGTGTTTGTTTAAAAAAAAGACGAACCAATAAGTTGTTTTAGAAAAGATTGGGAAATGGTGGTTGGTTTGAAAGATGCATTTTGCTTTTATAAATTGTTGTGAACGAATTGAGTTTGGTTTCAATGCTAAAGTGTTTTATGAAATATGGTTTTTAAGGTGATTCTTCTAAAAACTAAATCTGCCATTGGATGTTGGCACATCCATGGGAGCACTAGGTTCTCACATGGATGTGCCTCCAAATGAAGATGACACATTAAAGCTATGTTTTCTTAAAACTAGGTTTCAAAGAAAATAATGTGTTGTTTCAAAGGGAGTTTAAAGAAGCTGGCCCGGTTGGCTTTTGGTGTGAGTTAGATGGTCGTTTTTCTTAAAGGACCGTTTGGTAAACTTGAACTGTTTGGGTGTGTGTTTCGATCTTAAGGGCTAATTTGGTTTTGAAAATTTAAATGATATTTGTGTAATGCTTTGGTTAATGCCTTTGGGCACGCCAAGTTAAAGGCCCTTTTGTCTCATCCAACTCAATTATAATATTTGGGTTGACTCTTTGAAAAGAATTCGTTTGAACTGACTTTTGGGGAAAATGTGTGTGCCCGATGGGCAACTTAACTCATTTAGGAAATGTTTTGAAATTGCGCATGTTGTGAAGGCCCGGTTGGCACCATTTTAAATGTGAAAGAATTTCATATATACATATTTTTTGGGCATCTCTACAGGGGGACTTCCCTTCGAGGATTGTCGTGCAGTGGTGTTCGTGTAAGGGGTTGGTAAGTGCGGTGAGATGAGTCACGCGTGCGAGGGCCTCCCACTTACACAGTATTAATAAAACCACCATGGGTTCCTGGGCGTCTTTTAGAGAATTGAGTGATGGTTTCTGTCTAACCCCGATTAGACGGGTTAGTTTCCCCCTTGGTAGGTAGGCCTTGTGGGGCGTGCCACTAGTTGGCTGTTAGGGCGGCCAGTTGGTTATTGACTGTGGAGTACCATGCCGGCAGGTAGTCTGAACTCGAGTAAGTCCAGTGGTTTTCTAGGGATGTTTAGGATCACCCATGGTTATTGCTTATATCTTCTTGATTACTTTTACTTTCACTTGGTTTCCAGCATTTACTTATTAACTTTTCTTCTTTTGCACAAATTTGATAAACATAAATTTGAAATTTCAGTTTTCAATAAATGCATTGTTTTGGGGAAAATGTTTTGTGGCCTGTGTTGGTTTTTGAGATGTTAAAATTAGATCATTTTTCCTTTAAAATATGAAACCCCTATTTTTTATCTTTTTATGTGAAAAATAATGTTTTGGGATTGTTTCTGGAAAGTGTTTTTGGTTGGATTATGTGGTTTACTTTGGCATCCCTACTGAGAATTTTTAATGCTCACGCCTATCTTTTATCTTTTCAGCCGCAGGTTTCCCTTGTTCAAGTTTTCTTGGATGAGTTGCTCATTTTGGGAGCAATTTTGGCCTTGGTTGGGAGGTTATCGAAGGGTCACATGGAGGTATGTCTGCTGTTTGGTTTTATTTCTTTCTGCTACTAGAGTTTAGTGATTTTGTCCTGTTTATTCTTATTTACTTATTTATCTTTTATGGGCCAAATCGTTCCCAATGTTTTAACTTTGATGCCCGGCACTGGTTTCCAGCCCGTGGGGATCGGGAACGCCCCTCGGGACATGTCGCGGGTCGGCTCAGGTGACCGTTTTAGGGTCGACCCGGGCTGGTTCATGACAAAATGGTATCAGAGGGGGCCCTTGTTATTTGGGGTGTCTGGTAGAAGGATATTAGGACTGTCGGGGCTCAGGAGGTAGGTTATGGGTCGGTTCCTGATCACCACCGCTCGTGACGAGACCTGAGTTACCAGGGTTAGTCCGGGATTTGAGCCTTTTGTCTTTGGTTATTTTGAATTTAGGGATGATAGTGAGAGAGAATCAGTTCACATTGCGGCCTCATGTGGGGTGGTGACCCATGTGGAGTCCAAGTGCTCGGTTTAAGGTCCTCTTATGGTTATGTCTTTCTTGGGGCATGGATCACCACCATGTCGCTGGTTTAAGCACAGACACTAGTCCCTCATTCCGGTGGTTTATAGTTGGTTGTGTTTTGTTTTGAACTCGGTCTTTGTGTGTGTGTGTTGAAAATGAAAGTGATTTCGAAATGAAAAAAAGGGGTTTCTTCCCAATTGTTTTTGAAATTATTAAAGTGAGTTTTTAAAGAGAGAGTGTATTGGTTTGGAACAATATGGTATGTGTTTGGACTTGTTAAGGAAATTTTTTGAACCTTGGCACTCCTTATGAAGAGTCACACGTGCGTGGGTATGTATGCAGGTGCATGGGGGCACTTGTTTGCAGATGATGTGAGCGAGATTGAATGAACGCACATGTGACGGTTCATAAGGTTTCATAGGTAAGTTTTTAAAATTTTGAAGAAATAATGGTTTTGGAAAGTGATTTATGCTTGTGTTTGTATATGTTTGGCTTAAGGGCCTATTGACCTTGGCTTGGGTTGTTGCCTTGGTTGAGTTTTGGCTTGATTCCGGTTTCGATGATGTTTCTCGTGTTGTCATAAGTATGCCTCCCAAAAAGGTCGCTAAGGTTTCTAATGAGTCATTCTTAGTTTTCAGTTCTTTTTTCATGTTGCCTATCGATCAAAGTAATCAAAGTATGTGGGGGGAATTTGTGTGGTTGTGGAATTAGAGTGGGTCTTCAGGTTTTTGGGAACTTCCAGGGTTGTTAGGGTTTGTACCATCTCAGGTTTATTTGAGGGTCCAGTTTTGGACTAGTAAAGGTGAAATGTCCTTCCATCGTTGAAGTTTGGGGTGTGTCTAGTGGTAATTGGCTCTGGTGTTGGTTCCCCATCTGGAAAGGAGTGTATGTCGGAGGAACCTGTCGCCAAGACACCATCTTCATCGATGCTGACTTCCTGTTGTCTAATTGTTCTCTTGTGTGCCACCAGTATGGCCAGTTTGGGCATTCTAAGCCACCATCTTGAATCCCTTTGAAAAAGTGCCACCATTGTGGTTGTTTGAATCATCGAGAAGAGGAAGAAGTTTGGGACTGGATAATGCAAATGCCTGACTGTGAGGCAGGGGATGCTTCATCCATCAGAGCCCTAGCCATAGGTCTTGGGGTGAAGCTCGCGCACAGTCAGGAGTTGCCGAGGGTGTGTAGAACCTTGCTTCGGATTATGTTTTCAGATTTATGAAGGTAAATATCCAAAGTTTCTTTGTTTTTTTCTTGTCACCATTGTAATCTCATCATAGTTATTGTGATGTGATGAACTTGTTCTACCGCAGTCTAAGCGGTCTTATCAATTCTCAGTGTGTTTTCAAATCGTTTGGTTTTCCTTGAAGGGTGATGGGCCCGTGAATAAACGGTTCGTTCTAATTTTTAGTTGGGTCCCAATTGTGTTCGTTAGGTGGATGTTTGGTTTCGTGAAATTAACGGGTGATGTTTTGGGGTCCTTTCTGAGTTCGGGCTAGGAATACCCTAGTCTCTGATTATGGTGAGGAGTTTATTCGGTCGGTGTGTGAGGGGTTGAGTAAATTCCTTATCCTCGGGTTGTTGGGTCGTTTCGTAGCAAGATTTCTGTTTAATTCTCTGAGTGTTGTTCGGTCAATGTGGAGAAATTAAATGGGTTCAGTTTGGGAGTTCCCATGTTTCCCCCCCAGGGGTGGTGTGTTTGAGTTTCAAGGTCTCCGTGTTAGTAAATTTCTGTGGTGGGGAGAACCCTCCTGTGTTCTCCCCTCAACCTCGAACAATGATTGCACTTGAGTTGGTCGGGTGTGACTTGTGTTGGTAATGGTCACCCCTAGCCTCTCAGTTTCTTCTGGTTTTGCCTAGGCATGGACTGAAGTTATGCTAACTGTTGTCTTGGTGACTTTCTGGGGGCAGAAAGTGTTTGTGGTGGGGAGAATTGTCACACCTGTTTTTTTTAGTCATTTTATTTATTTTACCTCTCTTGGCGTTGGGTGGTTTTTGCATAAGTGTGGGTGAGTCCCGGTTTAAAATTTTAATTTTGGGATGATTTTATGGTTTGGGATAGTGCGCGAACACCATACGTTTAAGATGCACTGTCCTCTTGGGTACCATACGGTGCGCAAATACCGCACGGTCATCAAGTTTTAATGTTGTTTGAATATATATATAATGTATATGTATATATGTTTATAGGTTTATATATTTATATACACATATTCTTATAAATAAATATGTTTTAACGTTATATGCTTATGTGTATACATGTTTATACATATGTTCATATATGTTTATATGTTTATATATGTTATATATATGTTTATATATATATGTATATATGTATCTATGTTTATATATATTTATATATATTTATATATGTATATATTTTTATAATAACTATTATTATTATTATTTTTATTTTTATTTGATTAGAATTATTATTATTGTTGTTGTTTGTTATTTGGGTATAATTATTATTATTCTTAAAGTTTGTTAAATTATTATTATTATTATTATTATTATTAAGATGAAAAAAAGGGAAACCCTAAGCTACCCCCCCTCCCTTTATTCCCCACGTGAGCCCCCTCCCCCCTTCCTTATGTCTGCCACACAAACCCCCCCCCCCCGGCGGGTTTTTCCTCTCCCCCTGTCGCGCCGTCCCTGCCAGCTCCCCCTCTGCTCTTGCCGGCCGACCGCGCAGCCGCACCCTCCCAGCGTTCTGGCCCTCCGTCACCGTTGTAATCTCATCATATTTTTGGTGATGTGATGAACTTGTTCTACCACAGTTTAAGCGGTCTTATCTGTTCTCAGTGTGTTTTCAAATCGTTCGGTTTTCCTTGAAGGGTGATGGTCCCACGAATAAATGGGTCGTTCTAATTTTGAGTTGGGTCTCAATTGTGTTTGTTAGGGGGATTTTTCGTTTTGTGAAATTAACAAGCGGTGTTTTGGGGTCCTTTCTGAGTTCGTGCTAGGAATTCCCTAGTCTCTGATTATGGTGAGGAGTTTATTCGGTTGGTGTGTGAGGGGTTGAGTTAATTCCTTATCCTCGGGTTGTTGGGTTGTTTCGTAGAAAGATTTCTATTTAAGTCTCTGAGTGTTTTTTGGTCTATATGGAGAAATTAAATGGGTTCAGTTTGGGAGTTACCATGTTTCCCCCCCCCCAGGGGTGGTGTGTTCGAGTTTCAAGGTCTCTGTGTTAGTAGATTTCTGTGGTGGGGAGAACCCTCCCGTGTTCTCCCCTCAACCTCGTACAATGATTGTACTTGAGTTGGTCGGGTGTGACTTGTGTTGGTAATAGTCACCCCTAGCCTCTCAGTTTCTTCTGGTTTTTCCTGGGCACGGACTCGAGTTATGCTAACTGTTGGCTTGGTGATTTTCTGGGGGCAGAAAGTGTTTGTGGTGGGGAGAATTGCCACACCTGTTTTTTTTAGTCATTTTATTTATTTTATTTCTCTTGGCATAGGGTGGTTTTTGCTTAAGTACGGGTGAGTCCCGATTTAAAATTTTAATGTTGGGATGAGTTTATGGTTTGGGATAGTGCGCGAACACCATACGTTTAAGAGGCACTGTCCACTTGGGTACCGTACGGTGCGCAAATACCACACGGTCATCCAGTTTTAACGTTGTGTGAATATATATATAATGTATGTGTATATATGTTTATAGGTGTATATATATACACATATGTTTATAAATAAATATGTTTTAACGTTATATGCTTATGTGTATACATGTTTATACATATGTTCATATATGTTTATATGTTTATATATGTTATATATATGTTTATATATGTTATATATATGTTTATATATATATATATGTATATATGTATCTATGTGTGTATATGTTTATATATATTTATATATGTATATATGTTTATAATAACTATTATTATTATTATTATTATTATTTGATTAGAATTATAATTATTATTATTGTTTGTTACTTGTGTATAATTATTATTATTCTTAAAGTTTGTTAAATTATTATTATTATTATTATTATTATTACTATTATTATTATTATTATTATTAAGATGAAAAAAGGGAAACCTTAAGCTACCCGGTAGCCCCCCCCCCCTCCCTTTCATCCCCGCGCGAGCCCCCCTCCCCCCCTCCCTTCTGTCCGCCGCAGAAACCCCCCCCCCCCCCGACCGGTTTTTCCTCTCCCCCTGTCGTGCCGTCCCTGCCGACTCCCCCTCTGCTCTCGCCGGACGACCACGGAGTCGCACCCTCCCGGCATTCCGGCCCTTCGTCGCGCCTTTGCACCCCTCCCCAGCTCCAGCTACCCGTCCGGCCCCTTTTCCGCTGCCCAGAAACTGTTGGCGCCTCCGCCGCTCCCCTCCGTCGGCACCCTCGTCCGGCTCCCTATCCCGCTGCCTAGAAACTGCTGCTGGCCCTGTCCCAGCGCCTCCCCACTGCCCTACACCTGCCTAGCTCCCACTTTCCAAACCCGACCCCCCTTCCCAGCGTGATTCCGGTGAGCCCATCCCCCCTTTCCTGTGCGATTCCTGCGAGCACAACCCCCCTTTCCGGCACAATTCCGGCAAGCCCGGAATTTCGCAGCGCCTCCGCATTGCTCCGGCATGGCCAAGAATCCCCTCGTCGGATTTGCGAAGGGTTTTCCGGGTCATGTCGGACTGCGTCTCATCCACCGTCGCCGAAGGCGAAGCAATTCAGATCATTTCGGACTGCTCGTCGATTTTTGGGTAAGGATATATATATTTATACTTTGTTATATTTTCTTATGCCAATTTATGTGTGAAATTGAGTTGCGGACCCTTGAAGTCTTTATCTGGTCCAGAGTCAGCTTTACCTTAATTTTTAGTTTAGCAATGTCTCTCTATGCCGTTGTTGTTTCAAGTAAGATTTTATACCAGTTGTTTGGTTTTTCACTGCTTGATTTAGTGTCTTATGTTGTTTTTGAGTCCCTGGTTTTCTTTTGGTTGTGTGTTGGTCTTCGTCGCACTGACTTTGGGTGTCAATTGTTTTGTTTAGGTGTGGCGAAGTTGTTTTTCTAGTGCGTGCGCTTTTGTGTGAGTGCGTGTACGTGAACAGGTGGCTGTGTGAGTTTGAAAGCCTTGGCTCGGCCCAATTCTTTGAGGTAGGTGTTTCCAACCATTTCCCTTTTTGATTCAAACCCTGAGCACTTGAATGTTTTCAATTAATCCTTTTATATCGTTTTCATCTCTATTGTATTCATGAAAAGCATTTGGCCTAGTTATATTGCTGTTTTAAATTTCTGAAAGTGGATTTTGATGTTGGTTTATATGAAATGCATAGGTTCTTGGTAATGTTAAATCAATTTCTTTGTGATGTGTTTGGTTGAAATTAATAGTGATATTGTTTTGGAAATGTAAAATTGCTTTGGTGTGTTTATTTAACAAAAAGACGAACCAATAATTTGTTTTAGAAAAGATTGAGAAATGGTGGCTGGTTTGAAAGATGCATTTTTCTTTTATAAAGTTTTGTGAAAGAATTCAGTTTGGTTTCAATGCTAAAGTGTTTTATGAAAGATGGTTTTTAAGGTGATTCTTATAAAAACTAAATGTGCCATTGGATGTTGGCACATCCATGGGAGCACTAGGTGCTCACATGGATGTGCCTCCAAATGAAGATGACGCATTAAAGCTATGTTTTCTTAAAACTGGGTTTCGAAGAAAATAATGTGTTGTTTCAAAGGGAATTGAAAGAAGCTGGACCGGTTGGCTTTTGGTGTGAGTTAGATGGCCGTTTTTCTTAAAGGCCCGTTTGGAAAACTTGAACTGTTTGGGTGCGTGTTTCGATCTTAAGGGATAATTTGGTTTTGAAAATGTAAATGATATTTGTGTAATTCTTTGGTTAATGCCTTTAGGCACGCCAAGTTAAAGGCATGTTTGGCTCATCCAACTCAATTGTATTATTTGTGTTGACTCTTTGAAAATAATGTGTTTGCACTGACTTTTGGGGAAAATGTGTGTGCCCGATGGGCAACTTAACTCATTTACGAAATGTTTTGAAACTGCACATGTTGTGAAGGCCCAGTTGGCACCTTGTTGAATGTGAAAGAATTTCATATATACATATTTGTGGGGAATCTCTATAGGGTGACTTCTCTTCGAGGATTGTCGTGTTGTGGTGCTCGTGTAAGGGGTTGGCAAGTGCGGTGAGATGAGTCAGGCATGCGAGGGCCTCCCACTTACACAGTATTATTAAAACCATCGTGGGTTCCTGGACGTCTTTTAGAGAATTGAGTGACGGTTGCTGGCCAACCCCGATTAGACGGGTTATTCCCCCCTTGGTAGGTAGGCCTTATGGGGCGTGCCACTGGTTGGCTATTAGGGCTGCCAGTTGGTTATTGACTGTGGAGTACCATGCCTACATGTAGTCTGAACCCGAGTACGTCCAGGGGTTTTCTAGGGATGTTTAGGATCACCCATGGTTATTGCTTATATCTGCTTGATTACTTTTACTTGAACTTGGTTTCCAGCATTTACTTATTACCTATTCTTCTTTTTCACAAATGTGATAAACATAAATTTGAAATTTCAGTTTTCAAGAAATGCTTTGTTTTGGGGAAAACGGCTTGTGGCGTGTGTTGGTTTTTGAGATGGTAAGATGGGATCCTTTTTCCTTTAAAATATGAAAACCCTATTTTTTATCTTTATATGTGCAAACTAGTGTTTTGGGATTGTTTCTGGAAAGTGTTTTTGGTTGGATTCTGTGGTTTACGTTGGCATCCCTACTGATCATTTTTAATGCTCACGCCTATCTTTTATCTTTTCAACTACAGGTTTCCCTTGTTCAAGTTTTCTTGGCTGAGTTGCTCATTTTGGGAGCAATGTTGTTCTTAGTTGGTAGGTGACCGAAGGGTCACATGGAGGTACGTCTGTTGTTTGGTTTTATTTATTTCCACTTCTAGAGTTTCGTGATTTTGTCCTATTTATTATTATTTACGTATTTATATTTTATGGGACAAATCGTTCTCAACGTTTTAACTTTGATGCCCGGAACTGGTTTCCAGCCCGTGGGGATCGGGAACGCCCCTTAGGATATGTCGCGGGCCGGCTCGGGTGACTGGTTCAGGGTCGACCCGGGCTGGTTCATGACACCTTATATGTTGACTTCTTACTCATTCAACATTATTGATGATCCATTAACCATTCCTTTCTAACTTATTCTAAAATAATTCTTTCCTACAAACAAAATCAGGAATCATATTCTAAGATTTCAATAATAGGAAAACATATGTTAAGAAATAATCCATACCTTTCATTGGACATTGTCAGTTTCGTCATCTTCAATCAGAATGGAATTAGGTATTGGTAAACAAATATTTGTATGATCCTGGAGATCCAATTCCTAAAACATCTTCGTAGGACATGTGTTTTCATAATGACCATGCACACCACATTTAAAACATTCAATTGATCCCTCATAAAGAACTTCTTTTCCTTTCCTAGAGTCAACTAGATGCTTCCTTTTTCCATGGTAGGTTCTTGATTTATGACCTTCATTTCCACATCTATAGCATCTTTCTGTCCCTTTGAAACATTTTCCTAGGTGTTTCTTTCTACATCATTGACACATAGGTTTTTGAACACACTTACCTTTATGATTATTACCTGAACTTTCGTAGGGATTTGTTTCTTGCATACATGATGCCTAATAAAAATCACTAATGTTCATGTGGTCAATCATGAATCCAGATAGTTGGTTGAGAATAACCATAAGAGTTCTCATTGCAGATCCCATATCATTCAGTTGTTCGTTCAGAAAATCATCACAGTTTTCTTCACATCCACTGTTACTTTGGTGCCTGCAAGATCCATCCATTTACTAAAACCAAAATGCTCAGTGTGAGTATATTAGTAAAATCGTCATATAATATCTTAAGAGGAGGGTAAATACTAAGATATACTTATTCATGTTATCTTAAACTTATTCACTTTATAAAAATAACTATGACTCTTTCTAAAATCCTTATCATTATGGTAATGTGACTTGTGCTTAAAGAATACCCTAACCTCTAAAGTTATCTAAACAGACCTTTTATACCAACTATAAGGACCCGGCCTTAAAACATTACATAATCATGAATTAAATGAATAATTCACATTGAGGATCTTTTCAAGTTTAGAGTTTTAGAGAATTTGGACATAACTATTACATCTCAATGATTACAAAGTAGACACATCTACTCAGTTTCCATTTTTTCCCAAAATAAAAACTCTTGAACAAAAGATTCATGTCTAGTTCCATGTTTTAGATGACATGAAATTTCATTGATCCCATACTTGACCCTATTCCACTTTAAGTCCTATGGAAAACATTTCAAAAACTTGGGATGAGCATAAAAAGCTTAGTAAAGGATATAAAAATATGGAAAGAAAACATTAGTCCATGTATACATAAGAATCAATGAAATCATACTTTACTCATAAAACATAAGAAATTTAACATACCTCATGAAATAATGAGATTTATGAATAACTCATAGAAATCATAAGACATAAAGGTAACTTGAGGCATTTATAACATTCTTACGTAGGGAGTAACCCTCATGGTTATGTTTGGAATACCCATCACAGTATATTCCCTAAATCTCTTCGGAGAAACCTTAGAGTTTAACTCCTTCACGTTACCCAATGCATTGGAGAGCTATCTCGGGCTCACCCACCCTTATTTTATCACGGATCCACCCGACTTCATAAACAATGCCCAAGAACCATAACATAATCGTATCACATAAAACATGCATAAAGGAAACATAACATTTCCACATTTCAATCACAAGATATCAATAAAACACATTGATATAATCAAAAAATGATCAAAAATATTTTCAATACCAAAATAAAACAAAATTAAAACATGGTATTTATTTTTCATTTAAAAAAATTATGGCTTGTAGAGGAAGCTGAAACTCAAATAATGGTCACGACAGCAGAGAAGTTGTTGTCGCCGCATACGTAAGACAAAAACATTCCTTTTGTCATTTAGTAAAACGCTTTGAGTAAAAATATTCCTTTTGAATGAAATTAAAAATCATAAGGGTTTATTATACGACTAATAAAATAATTTCGTATATAAATTGTAGTATGCCTCAACAAAAGGAGATTTAGACGAAGTCTCTTATAAAGACGGTATCCTTAGATTAAGGATAAATCAATTACATAATTATGTGTGAAAAATATGAATACACTCAATATAAGTGGATATTAAGTGTAAACCAATCATATGTCATCCACACATATTCATAGCATGACATAATCAAGAAGTAGAGGTTTAACCCAATGAATTGAAATTGGGTTAAGAAGTTCCCTTACAGAAATTTGACAGCCCAACAGCATAACTTTAAAATTCAGAAAATGAGTTGATGAGAGATTAAAAGGGTATACCAACACTTGGAAATAAAATTTACAGAAATAATGATATATAAGGACATATCCCAACATTAAGAATATGTAAATTAAAATACCTAAAAAAAATAATTCTTTCAAAAAGAGGAGGGTGAAAGGTTCCCTTAACGATTTGGGTAACTTTTGAAACGTACACCCCATTAAAGAAGGATTGTAAAATGTTGATGTAAATACCCATAAATGAAAGTATATTACACAAAGATTAGAATAATGGGAAGTAAATACACCACTCAAAGGAGATAGTGACAAATATAGCATGAATCTCACGGGAATAAATAGTGTGATAAAAACCCCTTACCACGTTGTAATAAAATGAGTCATACGACCAAAAGATAATTAGAAACAAATGAATCATATAATACCATGAATATAAATAGAATCATGATAATATATATCAAATAGAAGTACACAATACACCACATTCAATAAATAATTGGCGAACAATGGAAATCTCATGGAATTAAAAGTTAGATAATAAATCCCTTACCTCTAGTCTGACTTGTCTTGTTCATTTCTTTATATTACTGAATAATACACTATGATCAATTTATAATTGCTTAAGGAATTACATTAAAGTTTATTATTCAATTCATATAACATATTATCATGTTATAATAATTAGTTAATTATGTGAGTTCATATCATACGTTTTTTCGATGCTTGGTACATGAGTCAACAATGAAATTCTTATAATTACATGATGTTCATGTGTTCCAAAGTTCATTAAATCCAGAATGATATTAATAATTTATATGTAATATATATCATATATATCAATTATATATATGTACTTATTTTCAGGACCAATAGGGGCCTATATACCCTAAGAGGGGGGGTGAATCAAGGTATGGATATTCTTTTTCAAAATTCTTCATGCCCCACTGGATCTTGACCTATTTGTTACAAGGGTCACTTTTTTTTCACTTGTGTGTTTATTATGACCACTTATTTTCTTCTTTATCTGATGATTAGGCTTTAAATGCAATGCAGGGAAGTAAGCAGGAAGACATAGAGATTTTTACTTGGTTCACCCTCACTGGGCTACGTCCAAGGAGCATACAACGGTGATGTGTCGTTGTACCAAATCCACTAAAGCACACTGTTATTTACAAGGTTCGGGCTAGATCACTTATATGACCAAGATCGCTGCCTTTACAAGGTTTAGGGTTAGCTCACTGCTTTCCCAAGGGTCACTCCCTCTTTCTCTCTCTCTGGCTCAATACCGGTGGAGAGGATCACCTTATTCCTCTTCCTTTTCTCACTACTCTAGAAAGGATCCACTCACAGTTTATAGACCTTTAGGTCTCTTCATTATCACTAATGAATACATACTCTGTTGTATGTAGATGCTCTGTTGAATTCCAACTTTCATCTATAGATGAATCTCACTTTGCACCGAAGGTATCAGGCAATCTTCCAGCTTTCACATAGCCCTGAATCACTATCGTGCTTCAACCATACATGGAACCCTTATACAAGATGGTGCACAAGTATCGGTGTGAAAGTTAAAACTGGAGGGCAAGTCCACCTCAACCACTTGTTCTACACAAGCTTCTGCAACTCCAAACTTGAACGACTCACACCGTTTTACAACCAAACCAATATTGGTGTGCAACCACCAACTATCGCGCTTCTTCAAAAACTAGCACGCATGTGTCACTAAACCACTTGCGCGACACCCCCTTCTTCAACTCAAAACTTGGGCAGCTCTCTTCCTTTCTCTCCCAAACCACTCTGGACGCACAACAACCAACTGGCGTGCAAATTCTACTTGCGCAACCACACCACCACTTGCACGACCACCACACCTGCGCGACGGGAGCGCTGATTTTCTCTAAGTGTTAAACTCATACAGAATGAGGAGGGGTCGACCTCTATTTATAGTCATTTGGACACCCTGCGCAACGGCACGAAAGTCTCCCCTTGGCGCGCAAGTCTCGCCGCCCTAGTCTATGCCACACAAGTCACTTTCACGACCAAACATAAAACTTGGTCACCCCTTTTCCCTTTGCCATATTTTGATGTTGTAATATTGAAAAACATATGGAACGCAAGTTTACTCTTCTTCAAGAAAATGGCATGCAAGTCCCTTTTCCAAATCCACTTTTCTTCATTTGTCGATTTTCAAGCCCAAAAATTTGGAAAACATTGGAAAATGGTGCCACCTTGTATCTGCTCTTTTTGTACCACCTCTAGATCATCCATTCCTTTGTCAAAATTCTTGAATCAAACATGGATCATTAACCGCAACCCTTGAACTAGACATGCCACCATGAAATCCCCTTTATCAACAAATTTGTATTTCATGGTTTACTTTGTCAACAATCGCAACACAGATTTTCACTTTCTCAATAAACACAATCACCTAAAAAATGCTTCAATGATACCTTGAGGGATTTTTTCCCAAAAATCTCCCCCTTTGGATTTTTTGAAAATTCTTTCATAAAAAGATACATCGTTAATTCTTCAACCATCATTCTCCTATTGCGATTCCGATAGCGATCAAGTATTTACTCAACACATAATCTAAGCCCACAAAAGCAATGCTCAGTGTGAGAAACAAGAGTAAATGAAAATTTCATCAATGAATCACTTCAAATATAACACCCACTGTTGACACCAAACTGATACCAATTTTTGGAAATATTCTTACCACATTCCAACACCACTCTTCTGCTTTTATCACGATCCTCAACTGTCGTGATATCTATTCTTTAATCGATCACTTCTAGCATCATCACATTTAATACTCCCCCTATCTGGATGCTCCACCTGTCAGCTTCACCCCTATTTGTCATGATTTCTCAAATAGCCACACTATCTCCCCCTTGAACAATCACTATTTTCTCCCCCTTTGTCAAAAAACCCAAATGTCACGCCTTTGCAGTCTGTAACAGAGTAGAGATAGAATATTAGCACATTAGGGAAAACACACATCATACCTCTGGGAGAGGGGGGTTTCCACATCCACACTCTTTCAAGTGCGGGGAGTCGACTTAACTCCCATAGCCAGTCAATGCCTCTCAAAATCTTCCTTGGGTAAGGCCTTTGTCAGAATGTATGCAACCTGTAGCTCTGTAGGCACATACTTCAACTTCACAATTCCATGCTCAATCTTCTCCTTAATAAAATGATAATTTATCTCAATATTCTTTGTCCTTGAAATATGGAAAAGATTTTTTCTAATATTTATAGCACATGAGTTATCACACTAGATTCTGATTGGAGACTTCACTTCAACTCCCATATCTTCAAGTTGGTGCTTCATCCAAAATAATTGTGTGCATGCTTCAGTGGTCGCAATATACTCAGCTTTCATGGTTCTCAATGAAATGAAATATTTCTTCTTACTTAGCCAAGAAATACACAATCCACCAAGATAGAAAGAAACACCTAATGTTTATTTCCTATCATCCACTGAATCGGCCTAGTCTGCATTAGTATATCCCAATAACTCTGTCTGAGATTTTTCATTATATGTCAAGACAAAGTCCATCTTACCCTTGATATAACGAATTATTCTTTTCACTTTAAGAATGTGTATTTCCTTAGGGTTACTCTGATATCTCGTTGCTTTTCATGTGGCGAAAAAAATTTCAGGAATTGTTGCGGTCAAGTACAACAAACTTCCAATAATTTGCCTATATTCTGTGATATTAACAGCCTTTCCATCATCATCTTTGGACAGTTTCGTCCAGGTAGAAACTAGAATCTTCATCTCCTTGTAATTTTCCATTACAAATCTTTTCAAAACCTCCTTAGAATATTTGGATTGAGATATGAATGTTCCATTCCTTCCTTGTGTCACCTGTAGACAAAGGAAAACTGTGATCTCTCCAATCATTGACATTTCAAACTCACTTTTCATGAATTCAGAAAACTATCTGCACTGAGCTTCATCTAATCCACAAAATATTATGTCATAGACATAAACCAACACCATCATCCTTTGATTACTTTCGTTGTAGAAATAGAGATTGTAATCAACTACCTCACGCTGGAAACCAAGCTTCTTCAAGTACTGATCAAGCCTTGAGTACCATGCTCTTGGTGCTTGTTTCAACCCATAAACTTTATTCTCATCTTAATGAATGAGAAAACCATCTGGATTCTCAATGTACACTTCTTTTTTTAGAAACCCATTCAGAAATGCAGATTTGACATCCATCTGAAACACTTTGAACTTTCTTTGCACTACTATGGATAAAAATAATCTGATTGTCTCTTGTCTTGCAACCGGTGAAAATGTCTCATCAACATCTATTACCTCTATCTGGGAGTACCCATTACACACTAGTCATGCTTTATTCCGAATCACTATGCCATATTCATTCATCTTGTTGCGATAGACCCATTTAGTCTTGATGACATTATTATCTGCTGGCCTTGAAACAATCTCCCACGTCTGATTCTTCTCAATCTGATCTAGTTCTTCATTCATTGCCTGAATCCAGTTTCCATCTTTAGCTTCATAATTGAAGCATTTAGGCTCAACCTGTGATAGTAAAGATGTATGATTCAGTGATTTCATTCTTCTTGTCTGAACTGGAGCAGACAGATCACCAATGATATTCTGCCAGTCAATTTCAGCTCGACTCTTTGGCTTCCTTGCAGACACAGACTTGACACTTTCTTGTTCATCACCAGTTTCTTCTTCTGAGTCAGCATCTGCCACTTCTTATCCTCCTGAGTCTCTCACCACTTCATTACTTTCAATAGACAACTATTCATTGTTTCATTGTTCTGTGGCATCATTTCTTTCAATTACAATTTTGAGCTTCTTGTTGAACTTGTTGATACTTTCTCACAACTTCTTAGTATCCTGAATACAGTCAGCTAATACCGCATTGTTAGAGCAAAATAAATAAGCATGGAATGAAAGATTATTTCTGCTTCTCCCGAAATATGTCTTCCCTTGATAGACAACACCTGAACTGAGTCATCCAATTATTGGATTGATGGCTCTTGCATCTGATTTTATCATTGAATGCTCACCCTATGTTATGAAACACTTCCTGAGGTTAGGACTATTTTTTAGACTCATAACCATTCTTCTCAACTTGCATCATTTATACCAATCTGGCACACGACATTGAGCTACTAACAAAATCTCTAAGCCTATTGAGTTGGAAATCGATGTTGGAAACAAGAGATAAAGTTAATAACACAATCACTTTCTTATTGTTCTTTATTGCACCCTTTCTTATTCAAATTTGATACATGCTTTGAGTCAATTGAAACTCTGAAGCATTTCACTTCTCCACTTTACATCTTTAGATTCCACTTCCCCTTGGATCATGTCTCTCTAAAACCCGAAACACATGAATCATCAATTAATAGCATTTATATACATAGAGAGAGGGGGGATCTTATGGAATCCTTAGGATGAGGATTGTGGTTGATCCTGATGGGTCAAACCATTGATTTTTTCTTATAGAGCATCACACTCTTTCCTTGCTTCTTCTAATGGCCTAGCCAATTTTAACTACTCTGGCCATATGAATAAGAATTCTTTAACCACATTTTGTGTCTTTATCTAATATATAGACTTTTTAGGCTTAGCATTTCTCACAGTTCTGTGTTTAATGAAATGGGTACACATTTCCTTCTTTGATTTTCCACCAAAATTACATTTTCCTTGATTCCTTATCTGGGTAGGAATCTTTCTTTTATCAGATATCCTAGTCACCACACTATTTTGCATTGGTGGTAGGTCCTCCACTGAATGTAAATTCTTCTTACTCACAACTATAGCATTTCCTCCCTTTTTCATCCAAATTTGTTCATGTTCTTTCTTAGAGAGCAGTTGTAAGTGTGATAGAGGAGGTGATTGATACATATTTCGTTCAGCTTAAAGTGATTTCCCAAAGGCTCTAAGCCTATTTTAAAATTTTACCACTTTGTCTTCCAGTGTACAATTTATCATTATACGTCACTGGAGTCGTGAATCTCCTTCCAAGTTCATTTCCCTTTCCTACCTTATTCTTGCTACAATGTCTTGACAAATGCCCATAATCAGAACATATAAAACATTTTCCTTCAAAGGCATACATCATTTCATCATTTCTCTGTCGAGATTTTGATGCATCTTGAGTTCTTTCTCTACCGTTGAGCTCCTGAGCTTCCTGACACATACTCATGGTGTGTCCCATTCTTCCACAGCAATAGCATCTAATAAATGCTTTCCTCTAAGATAATCTTCTTTTATATTTCTCATAACACTTCTTATTATTCTCATATTTAGTAATATCTCTATTTTCATAGCCCGAAATGTATTCCTAAGCCTCTAAAAAAATCTTGATGTGTGGCTATGAATCCCGTAGAAATAGCACAAGTCACCACTACTTATTGTAACTGTCCTCTTAGGCCTATCTCTAGCACCTATAGGATTTTTTCCACATCTGGAACTGTTCACAGCTCTCTTTCTATCATGCATGGGAGGGGATTCATCAAATCCAATACCAGTATTTCCCAAATTGTATAGTCTTTGAGCTGAGAAAAATTGTTCTTGCCTCTTTTCCGAAATATCAAATTTTCTTTTCATTTCATCATCACCTACCAAAGGATAATAAAATAGTAAGTGCAAGGAATTCTTCATTTTAGGCTTTCCTATAGCATTGGATTTCTCAACTTCCTTCTTTACTGATTCTAGCTCTTCTTCTAACTTCCGAATCTTCATATCACTTGATTCAAGTCGGGCATTGAGTTTTATTCTGAGATTCTTTCCACAACTCATCTCATCTTCTAGTTCTCGTGTGAGCTTTTCTACCATATCACATTGCTCCTTTACTTTCATTTTTTCTTGAGAAATAGATTTAGAGACAAATACATTCTTTTTTTGTAGCCTTTGATTCTTCTGAACTAGTTCAGATGGCTGTGTAGCAATATCATCATTTTTAGATTTCAAATTTTGAATCTCATCTGTGTTCAGATTCTTCCCCTTGACACTAGCTTTTGATTTTTCTACCTTTGCAGATCTCTTTCGCAATTCTTCATCTTGAGAGTAATTTTTCTCCCTCAGATTAGTAGCTATGTCAATAAGCCTTTGATTCAAACCTCTTATCATGTTGATCTCAGTTTCCAGTGCTTGGATCAGAATATCTTTAGATTGAATTTCATCAGTGAATTTATGATCTGATTCCTTCTCTTTGTGGACAACTTCCACTTTTCGACTTCTAGGAGTTTCTTCATCATCAGTAGTTCGAACATCACTTGGAATGTAAAATTATTCACTCATTCCTTCAGCATCATTCAATGAGTTAGTATTTTCAATATATGATTTATCAAACCCATTATTTTTTTCACTACATGATTCTTTTAACTGAATCAAACTCTTTCCATTGACACTTCCACACTGAGGGATATCACATGACTTATGATTCTTCTTTGATGTTTTTCCCTTTTCCATGGAACACTGAGAAAAGAGCAGACTAATTTAACCACAAAATTTGACTACACGAAGTCGGAGCAAACAAATATGATAAAAGCCACCTTCCCTCTGATACTAATTGTTAGGACCAATAGAGGCCTATATACCCTGAGAGGGGGGTGAATCAGGGTATGGATATTCTTTTTCAAAATTCTTCCTACCCCACTTGATCTTGACCTCTTTGTTATAATGGTCACTTTGTTTGCACTTGCGTGTTTATTATGATCACTTCTTTTCTTCTTTATCTGATGATGATTCTTTAAATGCAATACAGGGAAGTAAGCAGGCAGACAGAGAGATTTTTAATTGGTTCACCCTAACTGGTCTACGTACAAGGAGCATACAATGACGATGTGACACTGTACCAAATACACTAAATCACACTGCTATTTACAAGGTTTGGGCTAGATCACTTCTATGCCCAGGCTCACTGCCTTTACAAGGTTAAGGGTCAGCTCACTGCTTTCCCAAGGGTCACTCACTGTTTCTCTCTCTCTCTGGATCACTAACAGTGGGGAGGATCACATTCTTCCTCTTAATTTTCTCACTTCTCTAGAAAGGATCCACTCACAGTTTATAGACCTATAGGTCTCTTCATTATCACTAATGAATACATCCTCTTTTGTATGTAGATGCTCTATTGAAGTCCAATTTTCACCAGTAGATGAATATCACATTGCACCGAAGGTATCAGGCAATCTTCCAGCATTCACGTAGCCTTGAATCACTGTCGTGCTTTAACCATACAAAGATCCCTTCTCCAAGATGGTTTTCAAGTCTCGGCGTGCAAGTTACAACTGTCACGCAATTCCACCTCAACCACTTCCGTGACACAAGCTTCTGCAACTCCAAACTTGCGCGACTCACACCCTTTTATGCCCCACCCGATATTGGCATGCAACAACCAACTATTGCGCTTCTTCAAAAACTGGTGCACAAGTGTCACCAAATCACTTGCGCGACACCCCCTTCTTCAACTCAAAGCTTGGGCGGCTCCCTTCCTTTCTCGCCCAAACCACTCTAGACGCGCAACAACCAACTGGCGCACAACTTCTACTTGCGCGACCACACCCCCACTTGCGTGACCACCACACCCGCTCGATGGGATATTTTATTTTATCTAAGTGTTGAACTCATACATAATTAGGAGGGGTCGACCTCTATTTATAGGCATTTGGCGCGCAAGTCTCCCCTCAACGCACAAGTCTTTCCACCATAGTCTCTGACACACAAGTCACTTGCGCGACCAAACATAAAACTTGGGCACCCCTTTTACCTTTTCTATATTTTGATTTTCTGATCCAGAAAAAAATATGGTGCACAAGTTTCTTCTCCTTTGAGACAGCGACGTGCAAGTCCCTTTTCCAAAAACCACTTTTCTCCATTTGTCGATTTTCAGGCCCAAAAAGTTGGCAAACACTGGAAAACGGCGCCACCTTGTATATTATCTTTTTGTATCACCTCCAGATCATCCATTCCTTTGTCGATTTTCTTGAATCAAACATGGATTGTTAACCATAGCCCTTGAACTGACATTTCTCCATGAAGTCCCCTTTGTCAACAAATTTGTACGTCATGGTTTGCTTTGTCAACAATCACAACACAGATGTCCACTTTGTCAACAAACACAATCCCCTAAAAAATGATTCAATGATACCTTGAGGGATTTTTTCCCAACACTTATAATAGTATATAACATTTGGAGATAGGAAATTAAATGCACCATTCATGGAAACGGTAAGTCGTACGTACGCATGAACGCTACTTTCATTTATATTTCATACTTTAATGGAATGAAAACATAATGATACATAGGTATATTATAATTAAATTATAATATATATGTTATATATGTTACATAAGTTAATAAATTATATCCTATATTCATTCCACGTATGGAATGAACGAGTCATATCACTTTGAGGGGGTGGTAGTCCACACTTCCTCAGATGAAATTATCGCAGTTCCACAACATGAAAAGCATAAAGGTGTGTTTTAAATATAAAATATAGAAGAATTGAGAGGATATAAATATCATATATATCCTATATAAATATAGTGACATCTTAATTTCCACCAAGAATGGTGTTAAAATAAGATTTAACAATCATCGTTTCGTGAGGCAGTAATTCGCCACCCATAGAAACAGTATATTCATTAACCATTAGACGGAGGTGTGTGTAAGTGTAGGTAGAATCCTTATCATAATAACATCCTAGTATATTGAGGATAATGGTGTTATTATGTGATAAAATAATAATAAGATAGTGGTGAGTGAAGAAGGAAAATAAAAGAAAGAAACTTGAGAGAAGACATTACCTCTAAATCGGGTACCTCTTTTTGATTTGAGCCAAAGGCTTCCTTTGAAAGACTTATGCTCAAAGTGAGGCTTCTAGGAGTAAGAGAGGGATGTGGAGAGATAATATTAGAAGAGTTTGGACGATCCAAGGGCTTAAGAGGTTTGATTAAGGTGGCGGAGGTGGGGGCCTTTTATAAGAGGAAGGAGGATCACTTTTGAAAAGTCTTGAAATGTTACTTTATTATAAAATGGTTTTCAGATTTTAAAGGTCCCACAATGATATATTTCGTGGATAAGGTGATAAGGGTTCGAAATCCACCCATCCAATAGGTTTTAGACAATTTTATGTCTTATATTTTACCTTATCATTTCATTTTGTTTAAATCGTTCATTAATGAGGTAATCACTACATCATCATGGTGTCATAAATAAATTTATTTATTTAATGTCTAAAAATTATAAAAAAATACCATGATGTAGGAAATATTTTTAGATTTTCAATTACTATTTATAGTCTAAGAGATAACTTATGTAAACAAAATTAAAATAGTTTTACTTAGGATATACAGACCTTTTTTATATTTCTCTTCTTTTTTTAAAAATAATGTCATAAATGTCGATATCACACCCATGTGACTCCATGGGCCCTCAAGTTTGGTAAAATTCTTCCCATGGTCAGATATGACTCAAAAAAGAGTATTTGGACACATTTTTGTGTCATTTTATAATATTATGATATTATTTTATTACCCTTAACTACCCGATTAATTAATCATGATAATTAAAGATAATTGTCATCGTTACTATTCATAATGTCCAAAAACAAAAGAGTCATAATTACATAATTCAGACCTTATGATTCAAAATATGGAATAAATTTTACCAAATTCCAAACACAGAAATTGCAGTAATTAATTTAAAAATAATTCATGTTTCCACAACCAAAGATGGGTTTTTAAGAAGTAAAATTTATCAAAAGATTGACATGTTTTTATATCCAATTGAAAAGTGAAATTACTTACAATGAACAACATTGTATTAAGTGATAAAAACATAATTCAATTACACTTTAAAACTAATTAAAAGGATAATATAGATATATAATTAAATTAGATGAAAAATCAGTTTTGATGTAAAATGCAGTATTTTTCATTATTCATTAAAAATGAACATTTGTCAGAAAAATTCCAAAACATTATCCAAAGTAAATATGATATTCCAAATTCAAAAATGATGTCCCATTTACCAAATTCAAAATATAGAAGTTTCATTAATTAATTTTATAATTATTTCCCGCTGTCAAAAAAATAGCGTGTTTTTAGAAACAATATCTATCAAAAGATTGACACTTGTTTATGTCCAATTTCAAAGTGAAATTAATTCCAATGACCACCATTGAATTAAATGGTAAAAATATATTTTAGATACACTTTAAACCCAATTAAAAATATAATATAACCATATAAATAAATTATATTAAAAGGAACTCTTGAATTAAAATACAGCATTTTCATTATTCATTAAAAATGATCTTTATCATAAAAATAACAAAAATATACACAAAGTAAATTTTGATATCCCGATTCTAAAGAATAATTTTATTTTGTCAAATATAACATATAAAATTGAAAAAAAGTAGTTTTTTTTTAAACGGTTCACCATCAAAAGGCGGTTAATCGACCTTTTAAAGAATATTAGAATATTTATGCTTAATAGTGGATCCATTCACATTTTAAGCCTCTATCATTTATTGGGTAATTGTTAAAATATTTAACAAACCTATATAATCATTTTTTAGTTAGTTTTGTTCATTCCCTCTATTACAACGACTAGGTGTTTACTACCATTTAAAATAATATTATTATATTATTAGTGTGCAATGTAAGATTTCAAAGAAACTCATTTTTGCATATTGGGTACGCCATCGAACATAGCATTCCCTTTAAAGAAATATTAACATTTTATTCACAAATATTAATAAATATGAAAATGTCATATTCTTTATTTACCTGGGAAGTTACAGTTGTTGTGAACGTCGACAGCGGTAGATGACAACGATGGGGCGAAGATGAGGATGGCAAGGGGGATAAGTAAAAATGAGAGCCAAATTTAAGAACTGTGGACATCCATTAATAATTATATATAATTATATATAAATATGTTTTTATAATGATAACTATAATATATATATATATATATATGTTTTTATTTATAATTTATATAATGATAAATATAATATATATATATATATAATCCTAAATATAATAAATATTCATATAATAAATATACTAAATATATAAATATACTTAATAAAATAACTATATTTATTATATTTAAAATTATATATTTATAATTATATAAATATGATTTTATTTATAATAAATATATAAATATAATAACTATATTTATTATATTTAGAATTATATAATTATAATTATATAAAAATGTTTTTATTTATATAATTATATATATAATTATATTTATAATTATATATATAATTATATTTTTTTAGAATTATAGATTTACTATATTTAGGCGCTTTGGGGATATTCATTTTCCCAATTTCAACACCCCCACCCAATTACATATATTAATAATTATTATTATTATAAATATTTATTTATAAATATGTATTTATAATTATATTTATTATATATATATATATATTTATAATTATATAATTATTAAAACATATTTATATATACATTTAAAATATATTTCTAATTATATAAATATTAAAATATATTTCTATATACATTCAAAATATATTTATAAATGTATAATTATAAGTCTAATTCATTTTTATATATATTAGGTGCTTGAGGGAACAATTGCATTAAAAACACACACCACACACACAGGCCAAAAAGACAGGCCATAACCCCTTAGGGATAACTCACCCATCAAACCTAATTTATTCAATACATGGTCTGAAATCCCTATAGGCATGAAGCCATTACATATTTCACAAGTCCAATACAATGTCATGCCAACATCATACTACCTGCATCATGCGTCAGGCATGTGTCACCACATGCCTGCGGAAATTCACTCCAACCCTGATTTGAACCATCATCTGATACAGGATTATGGGGAGCATTTACCACTCGGGTAAACCCTTAAATCCTCTAATACATTTATATATTCATTTAAAATATATTATAAATTATATATAAATTTATTTATGTAAATATATATTGACAATTATAAATTAATATGATTATAAATATATAAATAATTATAAATATAAAATATATTTATATATATATATTTATAATTATTTTTATATATATATATTTAAAATTATTTATATATTTATAATTTTAATTATTTATAATTGTAAATATATATTTTTATAAACATTTAAAATATAAATATATAAATAATTACTATAATTAATATTTATAATAAATATATATAATTACTATGATAAATATTTATAATAAATATATAATTACTATAATAAATATTAATAATAAATATAAGGGTTTATTTTGGCCCACCACGGAATCAAATCACTTGAAATGGATTCATGGCGGTCATTGAAGCAAATTCCAAGCTTCTCGATGACCAAATTTCCAAGTGTAAGTTTTCGATCCTAGCTCATCTTCTTCTTCCATGGGGAGAAAACCCATTGAAGCTTGAGGAGCTGAGGGATCGTCTGCTTCACATTTGGGGTTTCAATAGATGGAGCATTGTCTCGATTGTGGGGGGCTTCCTCCACCTCATCTTCCCTTCATAGGATCTAGAGAACCGGGCATGGGGACGTGAGATGATTCCTCTTAAGCCTGGTTCCTTGAAGATTCAAGAATGGGACCCCCTATTTGATCCCGATAACGTAAAAAACTCAGTGGCTCAATCTTGGGTTCAAATTCATGGTTTGAGTTTCTTTTTGGCAACCTGAAATATTATGGTATGTTGCATCTACCATCGGCATACCCATCAAGCTCAACCGTGAAACTGAGTGCGCTAGATAAAGAAGATTTTCAAGGGTTCTTATGGAGGTATATTTTTCTCTCACTCTAATTCAAATGATGATATTAGTTGTTTCAGGGCATCAAATCGAGTTTTTATATTGATTATGAGAGGCATCCTATGGTTTGTGCAACTTGTAAATCATTTGGTCATTTTCCTGAGAAATTCTGAAGAAACTTGCATTGTTCTGTTTGTAGCAAATTTGGGCATATTAGTGATGATTTCAGGTTTATGTGTGTCCCTCATGCTGATGGCGAGATGAATGCTACTGCAAGCCTGGACAGGGAAGAGGAGAATTGTGGGGGTGTGGTTGCTCATGTAGGCACCTCTTATGCTGATGACCTTCGACAGGATCTATGTGTTGGCTCTGGAAAAGGTGCAAGATCAAATATTATTGATGGTGTTTCTTTGGTTGAGGAATTGAGTATTAGCATGGATCCATCTCTGGTGGCTGAGACTGTCGCTGGAGAATATCATACTGCAGGTGAGAAAAGGATCACTTGGGTTGATGCAATTGATGATAATGAGGGCACAATCTGGAAGGAGGCACCTTCTGGGCAATCCAACTTTGAGAAGGTTGTACAAAGTGCTATTGATGAGGAATTGAGTCATGATACCCTAGTTAAAAAGAAGGGTAAAATGAATGTTGTTGATGAGGAAGGGTTTCAATTGGTTTTTCCTAGGAAAACCTCAACTCCCTCAATTTTACCTATGCAGTCTGAAGAGGGTGTAAAGGCTCAATTATAGACAAAAGAGATTGAGGCGCCTATAGAAGAGGATGTCATAGCCTCGATGGTATCTGAAAATAACATTACTTCGACTGATATATTAATTAAATCTCAAAGTAAATAGGTGTTTCGTGAATAATTTGGCAATGTGCATGCTAGTGTTATTTCGGGTACAGACAATGATCTCATTGGTGAGAAAGACACTAAGTCTCCAACGAAGGATGAAGAATCATCAAATGACCAGGCTAATGATTGGTAGGCTCCCAAGCAATGGAAAATTGGAGGATGCCCGAGGAGTAGAGGTGGATCCCAAGGAAGGTCCAGCCATCTCAAGAGATTATGACATTTTCATTGGTGATAGCTTTGGTATTGTTGTCCTTTTCTTCCTTGTGTGTACTCTCTTCTTTAATAAATTTTCTCGGATCATGGTTTTGACCATGGTTCACACTTTTTGGGTATATATAAATATTTTTTAATATTTATATATTATAAATATATTTTAAATGTATATATAAATATGTTTTAGTAATTATATAATTATAAATATATAAAAAATTATAAATAAAAATATGTATATAATAAATATAATTATAATTATATATTTATAATTAAATAAATAAATTTATATTTATAATTATATAATTATTAAAATATATTTATAATTATATTTATTATTAATATATGTAATAAGGTGGGGTAGTTGAAATAGGGTGGGAAATGAAATTCCCCAAAGTGCCTAATGAATTGGTGCTTTTGGGATTTTGTGACCAAATTGCCAATTCATCAAGCATTTGGGTTCATCCCCCAAGTGCTAGATGAATTGGCTCTTTTTCAACCCATATCCCTATGTAAATTTACCCTACACCGTTTTAATTAATTAAAAAATTGAAAAACCCCAACCCTTATTGTTTCCCACATATATTTTATATCGATCGACCGCACATTGAAATTTCAATCGACCGCACATTGAAATATTGATCGACCATACGAATAAATTCATATCGACTGTAAGATCATTTTTTATCAACAACATCAGAAAAGTGTTTCCTACCACAAGTTATGACTTACCATGAGGATGGACTTATAGTAATAAGAAACCTTCCATTCTTTAACAGTGTATTTCTTACAATGATTTGTTTTTCATATTTCTTATACATTTTTATTTATTTTAGGTTTTTGTTATTTTTTTATCGGTTTAGTCATTTCTTAATTACTTGTTAATTTTTCAATGCTAAGGAATTTTATTTAAAATAATTTAGTGTGGAATTAAATGATCATCACATGGGTTGAATGTTGACGATACTTTCTTAAAAGTACACCAGATTTGAATTTAAATTGATTGTGATTTGGAAAGTATCTCTCACATTATTTATAGAAATATTCTAAGGGACTTTAATTCTATTTATAATATATTGAGTATTAATTATTTTAACTTGTTCTGCTACACAGATTGTTAATTTTATAGATTATCAAAGTAAACAACACGGGAATAGTTAGGGGGTTTCCCACATATTCAAGAGATGTTTTTACAAGAGATTTATCCTTGTAATAGTGAGGAAGTGTGTACCTGATTTAACCCATATAGTGAGATACTTCTATTTAACTATAGTTTTTTTACTATTGGGTACAAACCCAAGTCCCGCATTGGATTCCACCAAGGTTAGTGGCTCACATATAATCTTGGATGAGAAATTCCTCCTATCACCCATTGGATTTAGGATGGAACCCCAGAAGGGACTATCTGTTTGGCCTATAAGACCTAAGGCTAGAGGAAATAAATCCTGAAAAGTGGTATCAGAGCTATGGTGCTTCCTAGGTGTGATGTAGGGTGTGTTATTCCCCAAAACCAGTTTCAAAATGATAGTAGTTTCTCATTTGAATCATGATAATCCATGGTGCCTTATGTTGAAAGTCTTTCGGATAAATGGTGGTTAGGCGGTGAGTCTTAGTGAAGAGAAAACAGCAGTGCAAGATGGTTATATTTGATGCATTATTATTGAAGGGGAGGCGCAATTGTGTGGTTTTTGGTTTTGGGGGAGGATTTTTTTGTACAAACCCAAGTCCCACATCAGATTACACCAAGGATGGTGACTCACATATAAGCTTGGATGGGAAATTCCTCATATCACCCATGAGATTTAGGATGGAACCCCAGAAGGGCCAATGTGTTGGGCCTAGATGACCTAAGGTTAGAGGAAATTGATCTTGACATTTACCCCAATCATTTTGAAGGGTTTTCCATGTTACATCATGTGTCATTAATTTCCACAATTTTTAGTTTATTTTATCTTTTTATTATCACCACATTAGTGGACCAATCATTTTCAGTCACTAGTGGAAATAGTGTTTTTAACATCGGAAAAAGGACGTCGGTTTTTTTAAACCGATGCAAGAAGTATGTGCAGGGGTTTTTTGGTGTCGGTTTTTTTATACACCAACATGGAAATTTTTTTTATAAAAGGTTTTTGGCATCGATTTTTAGTAAAACCAATTCCAAAAACCTATTCAAAAAAAAGAATATATATATATATATTGCGTGGGTTTTTAAAAAAACCGACGCAAAATATATTTTTCTCGAACTCTTTGTCGTTGGTTTTTGTAATAACTAATGCCAAAACCTTTTAAAATTTCTCATGTTTTATACATGGTTTAGCGTCAGTTTTTAGTAAAATCGATTCGAAAAACCGCTGAAAACTGTGTTTTTTGCATCAGTTTTGTAAAACAAACAATGCCAAAAATAATAAAAAAATATATTTCACATCGGTTTTTACAAAAACTGTCAAAAAAATATTTTTTTTCTTGGACTCTTCGGTGTCAGTTTTTGTAATAACTAATGCCAACAATCTTTTAACATTTTTTGAGATCAAGAAACCCTCATTTTTTGTATCTAAAAAACTCTCCCGCTCACAACAAATCCATCCTAAATTGTGATTATTACGTAGGCAACCTGGTGATCTACAATGTCATTATTATCTATATTCTTTGATTTGCATGAACTTTGGTCTCCATTCTAAATCCTCTTTTATTACATCATCATCTTCGCATTATTTTCTCCTTGAAAACCTATTTCCGGCCCAAACCATTGTTTGATTTTAGTTTGTTGTTCATATTTAATGTTCATTTTTACAATCAATTTCATATAGATCTTGCAGGCAGTGTTTATTCTTGCAACACATTCAAGGGATGAAATTCAAATTAAGGATCAAGGAAAATTCAAACACCAAATTTTGTAAGTTGTTTTTTTAATTTAGAGATAAATTATTTATCATTTAATTATATTTTTGGGTTGTTTCAATTATTAGTTTCTATAGAGATTACCTAAATGAAACGGTGGTGTAATTCTATATAACCATTAAATTTTTATGTTTTTATAATAAAAATCAGAATTGGAAGTCTGTTATATATTTGATTCTATATCTAAGAGGGAGTGGGTATCTTGGGAAAGAGAGAAAACCCAAGCTTATGTGAGACAACATATATGATAGGGTGGTTGTTTATAATAGTGACATGATCTATAATTTTTTTAATATACTATGCGGTATATTAAGATTGGATGTATATGTGATTTATATATCTACATTTTTATTGTAATAAAATTATACTATAATGACTGGAAGTTGAACACCCAAATGGTATGAATTAGTGTGTAACATTATATGTTGAGATATATCTTATTGTTATAGTATCACATAATCATAATCAATAGCTATGTGAGAGTATTAATGATATTTTTAAAACTATTGGAGGTGTAGTACTGAGATGTGATAATTCTATATCTATTATTACCAGTGAGTTTCAGTTGTAATACCCCCCACTATTTAGTAACAAATATGTAAAATGAACTAATAAATTAATGAAATCTTCAATACTTTTGATACACACAACATCAAACTAATGTAACAACTGTATAAAATGAACTAATAAATGTTAGATGATTGAAAATAATTAAATTATAATATCAATAAAACACATGTATATAATATGAAAATAAGAAATTACTATTTGTAATTGTTTTTCATATCTAATGTTTTCTATCTGATTATCAATAGTTTTTATTAAATATGTTTCAATTTATAATTTATCAGTTTTTATATATATATATATATATTTAAATGTTTATATGTTTTAATATATTCACCAATTATATTATGATATCAGGTATTTAATATATTATAATTGAATAAATTCACAAAGAACCATTGGTGAATATGAAAAAGGAGTTGATGAATTCTTGGAATTTTCTAAATTAAATCGTCAAAACATTGATATGATTTTCCATCCATGTGTTATGTGTTTGAATATGAGAAAGTTAAACTCCATAGGAATCAAGGATCATCTCATTTGTTATTGTTTTAGCATTAATTATACACATTGGATAATACACGGTGAGAGAAATGTAAATTCAATAGATAATGTTGAATTCAATATTCATAATGTGACAGAGGATCATGTTGGATCGGGTTATACCAAATACGCACAAGAGGGGGGGGGTGAATTGTGTCTTTTTAAAAATTCTTCCCAAATCGTGATGATGACTAAATCTATCCTTTTATCTTTATCAAATTGTTTATATAGTGGAAAAATAGTTAAAGGATGTAAGAATGTATAGTGGTTTGGGGAACAGAAGGCCCCTAGTCCACTCCACCAATGCTCTACTCCATGAGCTTGGTGATTTTCACTGTCTGGCCCTCTAATCAATAGACCACCCACAACTGAGTGCAGGCAGTTGACACCTTTATAAGTTAAGGCTAAAAACAGATCCTTCTGGTTCATACACTGAACCGAATACAAAGCTTAGTAGGAGAATTCGGTAACTCAAAATAAAAAGAGTATTTGTCTTGAAATACATTCTAGTTGATCTTCACAATTGCAATAGGACACAACTGACAGTAGATAGATGGTCATCTTCAGAAAAGATGTTCTTCAGATAAGGGAAGTTCTGAGTCGATCCAGTTGTAATAGATATGGAAATAAATTCATCAACTCCAACAACAAGGGATTCAAAAAAGATCTTCGATGTAGAAACGGTGAATCTTCAATGTGTTTCTTCTTCTTTAGAAAAACAGATTTTGATAGATCTTGGTAGCAGAAAATCTGTAAATCTCGAATGACTCTGTAAAACTGTAGTTATGAAGAACTCAAGAGCTTGTTATATATTTTCTTTATTTTTCTTTCTTCTTTTTGTAAAAAAATATCATAGATATATATAGAATAATGACGATCATTTTCCTTAAAAATTTAGACCCACAAAAGTCACCTTTAGAATCACGATATTTAAATGTTTGAATAATAGAACAGTCTTAACTCCCCTGAATATTCAGCATGGAAAGCTCCTCTTAAATCGGTCATTTGAATAAAAAATAAATGACTTTGAATCAGTAAAAGACATGCTTTAATAACGGGCTTTGAATCTGGCTTGAAATCTGCCTAATAATCTACATAATCACCATTGCTCAATAAAGTTGTATTTGAATCTCTGATGCCAAACGTAGGATTAGACTGCATAACATTCATTCTCTGAACGTAAGGTTCACAACATAAGTTTCACAATATAAGGTTCACAACGAAAGGTTCACAATGTAAGGTTGATAATGTAAGTTTGGCAACATAAGGTTGATAACGTAAGGTTGTTAACGTAAGGTTGATAACATGAGGTTGATCAACCATACTTTTCTCTTCAACTCTCAAACGTACGGTACAATATCCATACTTTCCTTTTTAGAAAATAATAAAATAAATGATCAAAAAAATCATTATAAAAGTAAGGTTGATGATCCATACTTTTATTATCTTCTAAACGTAAGGTATATGATCCATACTAGTTGATAAAATGTAAGGTTTTTTTCAAACATAAGGTTGATGAACTATACTTTTGAGAAAAAAATATAAAGTTCCATTCTAACGTGGGTTTCTTCTTCTATACATTTTACTATGATGTATGGTTGCTTAACAATAATTTTCTGATATGATGTAGAGTAAATGACGTATTCCATATTTACGCTATGCTTCTCAATGTAGGGTATAGACAGTGTTTCCAGAACACGCTAATAAGGGTATTTGTGGATATGAAAATCATCATGAAGGGATAATGTATTGTTCTCAACGGTCTCCCCTTAACAAAATAGAGTGTTGTTGAAAAAAAAACATTCCCAACAATCTCCCCCATTTTCATGATCTCAAAACCCATGAAATAACCAATTAAATTATCTTACAAAATTAATTATATATAGCTTAGAATTTTGAAAAGATAAAAACAATATTTTATTTTAACAAAATTATTTCTTAATTTTTACATTTTCTCCCCCTTTATAAAGTAAAACAATATCTCCTCATTTATAAATAATTAATTTCGTGTTATCCAGAAATTTCTCTTAAAAAAACTTTTAAAAATTTATCCCTTTAAAATGAAAAGATTTCTTTTCTTCCTCTATGTAAAATATTTATAATTTTTTTTTGTGTTTATCCATATTTGTCCCTCTTTTTGTGATATCAAAAAGAATGATAGAATAAGAAATATAACCCATTTTAAAGTAGCACTTGAACTTAAGTAGATGATAAAATAAAATATTAATCAACATTTGAAACTAGATTACTCGCATTTTAACATAGACAGTATAGTAAAACAAATCAAAAAATAATAAAATGAGATGCAAGAATATTTTATTGAAAATATAATTACATGTACAATAATGAAAATGAGAATCAAGGTTGGGATAAAAAGGTTTGGGAAATATATTTTAGTGCCTCTGAATGACTTCCTTGAAAACTGACATCTGCAGACACAATCGTTTCATCACTCCATCGCCTAACTGGACAATGAGATCCCTTCCTTCCCAAGTAAGATGGATATCTTCAATCAAATTGAATATGAAAAAAACATGTAACCATTATTCCATCTCTATAAATTGATTTAGATGCTCTTTGAATCTGTTCAACAGAACTCTAATCCCTGTTTCATCTGAGGTAAGTTGGTCAATAAGATGATTTTCATTATCCAGCAGAACAGATAATGGGGCACTATTACACTATAAGTCCTGCAATCTGTCATTCATATAGTTCATTACTGATGTAATGGCCTGAAATCTTCTTATTAGATCAAGGGAAGTACCTAAGGTACCTGGCTAACTGTCCCTAATAGTTTCAAACTATTTCTCCATGAAAATAATAAAATCTTCCAAATATGACTTCATTACCATTTCAGATTTGAGTTTTCCAACTTTAGCTAACATTTCCTTCTTAAAATATTCCACTTCAATTTTTTAAACTGAACTATCTTTCATGTTCTGAAATTTTTGTCTCGCATTTTCTAATTCTCTTCTTAAATAATCATTTTCAGCTTGAACATTATTAAATTTTCAGATTAACTCATTCACATGATCATTCTCAGAATCAGAGGCTCCCTATGCGTGATTCTCAACATGATTTAATAAGGTTGAAGTAAAATATTGAGAATTAGATCTATGATCTGTATCCTTCTCCACTGGTTGCCCAATATATTTTTCCTCAGACTCATGAACTGACTCATACATAGAAAAATTTTCTTTATGAACTTCAGTTTTAATTTCAGAAGGATTATCTTCTGAATTCACATCAGTAGGATGTTTCTCTTCCTGGTCATCTTCTTCATTGAGTTCTTACAAGACTAGATCCTATAATATAGGTTCCTCTTCAGTTAATTCCTCTTGAATAATCTCAGTAGGCTATTCAGTTTGAGTAGATTCAGGTCTAGCCACTTCAACTTCTCTAGGATTTTCAACAGTTTGAGGCACAATTTCTTTTTCAACATGGGGAGTCACCTGAATCTGGAAAAATTTTGTTTGTTCAATTTTCTATACCTGAAATTCTCTAATAAATCTGTAGCTCGGAAGAGGTTCAGATTCATCAACATTTTCTTGAGTAGGATCCTCACTAGCTTGATCCACTCTGTGTCTTTTCCTTTGATGTATCTCTTGAATTTACTCATCAGTAGGTGGATCAAATGCTTCAAAACTCAGTCTTCTTGAGGTTCTAATCTCTCTTGATTCAACAATGCCTTCCTTAGACTTAGAAGGTTGCTCCCCCTGAGCCGAGTCCTGGTTTTCCTCAACTCCATCAGGCATAATCTTTCCTTTCACATTACTATAGAAGAATCCAATCTTCTGTAGAGTTCCAACATTGATAATATTCTTGTGATGACATCTTACTCTGGTATCTATTAATCTCACCATATCAGACATAAACAATAATTTTGAAATGAACCTTCCATAGGGATATAAGTTCATTCTAGCCTCTGGTTGACAATAGTAGCTGAGATATCTTACCATATATCATGGAAAATTAAAATTTATTTAACTCGTAAGAAAAAACATTAAATACATATCAGGAAATAAAATCTTCTCCATCTCTGACATCCTAGGTGCAATCCCTATTTGCACAAACTTATCAAGAATCTTCTAATCAGGTTCCAGATCATTCACTAACATTTTTCATATACTTTTAGAACCAAATAAAAATGACATAATGTCCTCTGACTTATGTTCATAATCTACATTATTTTTTAAGTTGATGTGATAAACTCCCTCATGAGGGAAGTTTAAGATTCTAGCTATTTCTATAGATGAAATTGAAAAATTCCGATCTTCAATTTTCAAAAATATTGTGGTCTCTGTATCTCAAAGACTAAACTGAATGAATTTGAAAATGTGACAAAGATCTACCTCATATATAAACTATTTATTTTTTAAGATGAAAGTTTTCTCTAGATTTTGAAAAGTGAGGGCTAGCTGAAGCATGAGATCCATTTGATACAACCATTCCAGGTCAATTACTTTTCCCTATAGAATATTTCTTCCTGCCGTGCACTGAGGATTGGAATTACTAGATTCTCCTTCCTCAATTCTCTGTGTCTTGTCGATTTCTATTTCAAAGGTCTAAAGGCTCAATGGTTTAGGATTTCAAAGGTTTATTCGAAAGTAGATGAAGGTGGTAAGGGTTTTTCAGTTTTTAGAGGTTTTGAAAGAAATGAACAGGTTTAGAATTTGAAATGGTTTCTGACATCCTTGATTCCCATGTCATTTACTTACATAATAATCATTAAATTATTTAAATAAAATAAAATGTACGTGGAAAAAAAATAAAAATGAAATTGTAAATTATTCTAAAGACAAATAATTAAATTATTTGAGTTAGTGAAAAAAATTAAAAATTTAAAAAAAATTAAAATTTCATTTAAATTTAAATAAACCCGTCTCCCCATTAATAAAATAAAACCTCGCAGTGGGAAGTCGTTTATTAAAAAAATTATCTAATTAAATTTCATTACTTACAAATTCTAAGAATATATCCTTTTTAAGAACATGATCTATTAGAAAATGATGTCTGATATCAATATTCTTAGTTCTAGATTGATTAATAGGGTTTTTTGAAATATTTATAGCACTTGTATTATCACATAAAATAGGTGTGTTATTAAAATTTTGTCCAAATTCCATAAGATTGTTTTTCATCCACAAAATTTGTGCACATAAACTGCATGCAGATACATATTATGTCTCGGCTGTTGACAGGGAAACTAAGTGTCATTTATTACTAGACCATGACACTAAATATTTTCCTAAAAGTGACAAGTCCCTGAGGTGATTTTCGTATCTAATATACAAATTTTAAAGTCAGAATATGAATATGAAATTAAATTAAAATCATAAGTTTTTGGATAGAGAAGAGATTGAAAAATAGTTCCATTTAAATATCTAAAAATTATTTTAACAGAACTTAAGTGATATTCTTTATGATGAGATTGAAATATAGCACAAAGACATACTAAATACATTATATTTGGCCTGATAATAGTAAGATATAATAAACTACCAATCATACCTCTATATAACTTTTTGTCAACAAATTTTCCAGTTTCATCCAAATCAAGTTTTATATTAGTACACATAGGATTTGTATATGTCTTGTTGTTTTCAAGTCCAAATTTATTTAGTAAATGAGTAATGTATTTTATTTGATTTAAAACATTTCCAAAATCTTTTTGATAAATTTGAAGTCCTAAAAAGAAATTTAATTCCCCCATCATACTCATTTAAAAAAAATTGCATTAAATTTTAAAACTCATGACACAGTTTTTTGTTTTTTGAACTAAAAATTACATCATCAATATAAATTTGAACCAATAAAATATTAGAGTTGACAGTTTTCTTAAATAATGTTGGATATTCTATCCCAACAGTAAAATCATTTTTAAAAAGAAAATAACTTAATCTTTCATACCAAGCTCTATGTGCTTGTTTGAGGCCATAAAGAGCATTGGTACATTTAAAAACAGAATCCGGTTTTTGTGAATTTTCAAAACCATGAGGTTTCTCAACATAAACTTCCTCCAATAAGTAACCATTTAAAAAGGAAGACTTAACATCCATCTGAAATTATTTAAAGTACATATGAGATGCATAGGCTAAAAGTATTCTAATATCTTCTAATCTAGCTATGGGTTCAAAGGTCTCATCATAATCTATACCTTCTTCCTGATTATATCCTTTAGCTACAAGTCTTTCTATATTTCTTGTTATTATTCATTTATCATCTTTTTTATTTATAAATACCCATTTAGTTCCTATAACTGGATAGTTCTGAGGTCTTTCAACTAAATTCCAAACTTTATTTCTCTTGAACTGGTTTAGTTCTTCTTGCATTTCTATCATCCAACGTTCATCAACTAAGGCTTCTTATAATGTCTTAGGTTCTAATTGGGATAGAAAGCCAGATAATTCAAAAATATTTCCTACATTTCGTCTAGTTTTTATTCCAATGTCTATGTATCCTATAATAGTTTATAAAGGGTGATTCTTTAGGGTTCTAGACTATCTAGGTAGTACAATGTTAGGTTTTTCAATGTCATGTTCTTCTGAATTGGACTGAACTACATTTAAATCTTTTTAAAAATCATCTTTTATATTCTCAAGTCTCATTTTATCATTGGAGTCATATTCATCAATTTGGTCTTTCCATTTCTCAAAAGGATCAGATTCATCAAATTTCACATGAACTGATTCATCAACAATCCCTGACTTTTTATTAAAAACTCTATAAGCTTTAGAAGTAGCAGAATATCCTAAGAAAATGCCTTCATCATATTTTGGATCAAACTTACCAAGATTTCCCTTGGTTTTTAAGGTGCAAACCTTGCAACCAAAAACATTAAAGTAATTTACTTTTGGTTTTCTGTTATTCCAGAGTTCATAGGGTGTCTTTTTAAAAATTAGTCTGATTAAAAATCTATTCATTATATACTAGGGTGTACATATAGCTTCTTCCCAAAAATAGCTAGGAAGAATTTACTCATTTAGAATACACTACAGGAAAACCGCCTATTAGCGGCGGTTTTTTTTCATATAGCAGTGGTTTAAACCGCCGCTACATAGTTTGGCGGCGGTTTACAGAAATCGCCGCTAAACTTGGCGTCAGCAATCTATTAGCGGCGGTTTTATGCATTTCGCGGCGGTCAAAGAAAAGAGTCATAGTACCTCATTTCGTGGCGGTTTTTGGTAAATTTAGCTGCGGTTTTAAGGGATATTTAATTAGCGGAGGCTACAATCGCTGCAAAATTCAGGCATGCCAGGCGCCTGTTTAGCGGCGGTTAAAACCGCCGCTAATTCCGACGTGATTTTGAAGCGGTTTTAACCACCGCTAAGTAGTCTGCTGAATATATTTCGTAGCGGTTTAAACCGCCGCTAAATGTATAAGTGGTAAAACATTAGCAGTGGTTAAAACCGCCATGAAATGCTGACCTGGAAAAAAAATAGAATTTCTGTTTGTACTCCACCACTACCCTGGAAAACAAACCAAACAACACATACAACATATATATAATAAGGAGAAAATTTATGCACCACCTATGCAATATTCATAAACACCCTTTCATTTAATGTTGATGAAAAAGTTGATCCAATTCAATAAGAATACCTAAAGCATAAAAAATACCTAAAATTATGGATTTAGAATGAAACACAAGATAACATCAAATGAAACAAGAGATTTGGGGTCACATGGATTTATACTTATAGTTTACAGATGATCAAAATTGAAAATATTTGATTCCATAAAGTATTAAAGTGTATGGATCAAAATGTGCCAAAGAAGAGAGGGGAGGGATCACTACTAGTCGTTTTTCCTATAAGGATGAGGAACAAGGATTAAATGGGTTGATGTTCAGTGAGAATAAGAACCTTTAAAACATTATTGTTATAAAATACTTTATATCGATGATTGACATTATGGTTCTAGGAAATAAGGTCTCTCCAGTCTACCACATAAGAATACATTTGAGAAATAGAGGGAATATTTAAAGAGAATAGAGAATATATTAGAAGATATGTAACCATTAAGAGAGAATCAGTTGTGCTAATCAAACAAAATAAGTGCATAACATGGAAAACATTACGTGGACCACATGATCCATTCTAGGTCACGAAAATCACATAACCCATAAAACATCATTTGATCACATGATTTTTCTTAATACATATAATCATGTTACCATGTGAAGGTCACATGAATCACATAAAGATTAGTAGATCATGAAAAAATCCTCAAGAGACAACCGAATCACATAAGATAGACTAATGGCCAAGGGTGTGCATCAAAGTTCTAATAAATTACCATTGATTAGTTCATGGATTGATTAAGTGAGATATTTAGACAAGGTGATCACACAAAGAGGTCAAGTGACATGATCACATGATTAGGTCTCTTGTATGGTTCTTGTGATGAGGTCATGAAAAGTTGTCTTGCAAAACAAACGCATGAGAGATAGGGTTTTGAGAGCTATGGAGCTTCATGTCACCGGTCAAATGACCAGCCTATCACCCCCTATTTATAGGGAACCTCAAGGAATATGAATGGAATTATAGAAGACAAAAAGATGTTTTTAATTCCAACCAGAGAAAGCATAAGAGACTCATGAAGTCATTTCCTACCTCATAATTGAGTCCTTGTTCCTTCGAACATCACTTTTGTGGGGGGGGGGGAATTTTTTGACGCTAGCCAAATGAGCATTGTATATTTTAGGAACAAAGAAATACCCAAAGCCTAGGTATTAATATATACCCAAAGGAAAGAAAATTCTAGCATGTATACATATAGATTAATCACCTAGGTCACAAGGACTATGTGAACTTCAATGAGGCTCATGATCACATGACCCTAAGAACATCATGCAAAGGGGTTATAAAATTCATGTGATCTGTTCCTGATCATGTGAAGCCCCATAAAATATCCCAATTAATCATGTAAAAACCCTATGATTATTCTTTTTTATCATATGACATGTCATCTAACAATATCTAAATATGTTCATAAAATTAAAGTTAGAAAAGAGGGAAGCTTCATGGGAAGGGAGTTGCATTGGTTTTCATGTGATGTGGTTACGTGCCTCATAAAAACTATTAATGATCATGAAAATCACCTCAGAAAACCATCTTGATCTAGTGATATCCATTCAACATGGCTGTTTGGACATGCAACACCCTAATGAGTCAAATTCCCAATTCTGAATTTACAACAGAAACATCAAAGAGCCTATTATCATAGATCATCTAACCAATGAAACAAACACATCATTCTCTTTACCACCTGAGGTTATTGTGATCATTCAAGGTTAGCCACTGAAGCTCCTCCAAGACCAATGGTTTTTTAAAGGTTCCATACACCACACATGTTATATATACAAACCAACCTTTCCCATATTTGTTCAACACATCAACAATACTACTCATGGTCCGATGATGCATAATCACCCTCTCCACCTCCATCTCCTGCTGCCACCTGTAAGAACATTATATTGAAAATTAAATATTGTTGCATATTTATAATTAAACTTAAAACCAATAAAATTTTGCAAACTAAATGATTGTGATTTTTTGTGATTTACCTGCTCACCACCACTAGATTCACTACCACTGGGGGCATATCTGCTCATCTGCTGATATAAATCAGTCAACGCTTTCTGCATAGCGGATATCTGAGCCCCTTGGTCTTGAACTGTGGCTCGTAGAGAAGAAATATCCCTCTGAGCATCTTCAGGTATGGGCTGACCATAACCAGGAGTAGATGCGGCCGGAATACCTGATGGCCTGCTAAAGACCTCAGATGGTACGGGTCTCAAACCCATCCCGCGCACTCTACCAGGATGTTCCTTCCCAAGGACTTGAGCAACCGGGTCATCCTTGGAGACTGAGTAGGACTGCCCAGGACTGGCATCCCATAGTTCTTTAATTTTTACCTATAAATCAAATATCAATACATATTAACACAGTAAAAACTGATAATAAGTTATTATAATAAAAATTTGACTTCATACCCCAACTTCTTTGGTAGGATCATTAACAAAAGAGCCATCTGATTTTCTGTGAACATCCAACCACAGTTCAGTCCGGGAGGCTTCGTGCCCTAAATTCTGTGACTGCATTAAGAAAAGATAAATCAAAAATTCAATATATTAAATATATAATATTGTATTATAAATATTTAAACTATTTAAAATATTACCAATGACATTCAGCTTCTAGAAAAACTTTTTGAGCCCACTGTGTGAGGGATTACTTGCTTCACCCTATTTGATGCATTCTGTCGTGAGAGATCCTGAAATAAATAAAATGAAATTTAACAGTAATGTATCCAATGTCATATCTTCTTCATATACATGTATTAATGTAAAATGAGGATAATATAATAATACATATTTCAATACCATCCGCTTCTCATCACGATGTCTGTCAATAAAAACTTTCCACTGCTCTTTTGGTACCCCACTGGGTAGCTTGTCATACATTTGTTCCAAGGTCAACGAAGTATCGTTGATATCACACCACAATCTCTATTTGAAATCTTTCCATTTTTTACTGAGATTTTTCAAAGTCCACTTCCGTGCTATCACATCAGCAACTGTGAAGTGGAAGAACATCTGTATACAGAAATTCATTTTGAACATATTAGTAACACGACATTCAATTAAACCATAATGTAATAAAATTACCTTTATTTGAGAATCGAAAACTTCATTTTTCCAGTTTCGAGGCATATGTCTCCAATCATCATATGAAATGGGAAGGAAAATGGGCTTCGCTGCCAACTGACCTATAATCTGGCCAAGTAACCCCGCTGCATCATCCGTAGGGACCCCATAAGAATCAAATGGCATGACTATCTTTTCTCCATTCAAGTTCCAAACATCTGAGCTTTTTAATTGTTTCTCTACGGTTTTATTTTTGTCATCTTCAATGAGCAAACAATTAGTATAAAATAAATGCAATAAATTTATTTAATTAAAATTTATACCTATGACTGTGACCCTCCAGTGTGTCCTGGATGAACCGGAAGGGGTCTATCGCCGCCCAACTAATGAGGCACCTGTAGGGGGAGTCGACGAATCAGCCTCTAATGGGAGGCTCTCTGATGGTGTGAGAGATGGTGCAGGGGGAGATGGTGCAGGGGTGTAGGCAACTGGTGCCTCAGATGTTGTGGGGAGTGACCCAGATGGATCGGCATCCGTCGCAGAACTAGAAGAAATAGTATACCGCTTCCTCCTTGGCATTCCTGTCATTTAATCAAATAAAATTAAGTTCAGAATATATATTTCAAAAAAATTATGTAGAAAAAAAATAAAAAATGATAATAGATGCCCAGTACTAACAAACAAAATATATATAACAATGATAATGAATGACTGCAGAAATGAAACAAGTGGTTGCTGCATGAATGAATAATTGTACATACAATCATTTTCCCCTTCAATAATGTCAGTTTCCTGCTCCATTGCTTCATTCACTTCATTCATCCTTGCAAGAATAATATTTTCAATATCATGATGGAAAAATAATTCTGCTTTCTGTTGTTGATGACATTCAACTTCAGAGGTCAAATCTTCCACTTCATCACCCATATCATACAAATCTCTTTGTATTACATGAGTAACTACACTCCACCCTTCATCCACAACATCATTCACATAATATACCATTTTTTCTTGCGATGTTAAGATATATGGATCATGCATTTCACGATCACCAACATCCATCAAGCGAGAGAAGTTCACAGAAGTAAATTGCAATAAATCTCTTTTAACACCTCTGATAATATCGACCCATTTTCATTTGAATAAAACAACAGAAAAATGTCCATGGTAGTTTAATTCAATAATATCATGCAGCTTTCCATAGTATCCCACTTCAAAAAATGTAAATATACAACTATTTTGTGTTTTCAAACCCACTTCTTGATCAACTGTACGAAATCTAAAGCCATTCACATTATAAGTGTCGAACTTTCTAACTTGCTTTATAGGACCTCTAGCAAGAAACTTCAAATCTTTTGAAAAGTCTGCTCGAGTATCAGTATTCATGATCTGAAAAAAGAAATATAATTTAATAGATTTACAAATTGTATGTGTCAAACTAATATTCTTATTTATTGTAATATTTATGAACTTACACGTCGTGTAAACCATTCTACAAGCTCTTTATTCACAGCTTTCGTTATATATTTCTCATTCCGTGTTTGGCCTATAATTCATCTCTTTGTTTGTATCCTAAAATCTTCAATAAATGGATCTAAAATTTCACTATTCAGCAGCACATATCTATGTGCCTGTAATAATTCCAATTCTGTCAGTGTCACATTTGAGGTCCTCCCAACTGATCGGCCAATAGTAGGAAATATTTTTGATTTCTGATGAATTTGAGATTGATTTGATGTGTCGTCAACACGTCCAACTTGATTAAATCTTCTCTCAATATCATCTAAATACCTGGAACAAAAGGTAAGACATTCCTCGTCCAAATAACCTTCAGCAATAGAGTCTTCCGGTTGAGCTTTATTTCTCACGTATGATTTCAAATGCCCAAGATATCTGTGAAATAAAATAAAAATATTATGCATTTATTTAAATGTCAAAAATTGTTTACTTAACTGGAAAACATATAAATAAAATACCTCTCAATTGGATACATCCATCGATAATGAACGGGGCCTCCTAATTTAGCTTCTTCAACCAAATTCACAGTTAAATGCATCATGATAGTAAAAAACAATGGAGGAAAGATCATCTCTATTGCACAAAGAGTCAATACAAACCTCTCCTGGAGTTTGTCAAGCTGAAATGGATGTACAAATTTCTCACATAATTGCCTGAAAAATGTGCAGAATTGGAGTACAATAGCAGTAACTTTTTTAGGTAATAATGTACGTAATGCCAATGGTAGTAACTGCTGTAACAAAATATGTGAATCGTGATTTTTCAATCCATGTAACTTACGATTCTTCAAGTCAACACACCTCGAGATGTTACTCAAATACCCATCAGATACCTTCACATTCTTTAAAATTCGAAGGAACGTATCTTTATCCCTATTTTTCATTGAGAAAATGGTCGGAGCATACTTTTCATTCTCATCTGGCCAGAGATCGCGTTTTATGTTCATTACTTATAAGTCTTTGTGAGCATTAAGATGATCCTTCGACTTTCCATGCTCATTAAGTAATGTGAAAATAAAATTATCACAGACATTCTTCTCAATATGAATCACATAAAGATTGTGGTGCAACAAATTAAATTCCCAATACGAAAGTTTAAAGAATATACTTTTTTTCCATTGTTGCGTTCTGATTTCACTTGACGATGCACTTCGGACCTGTTTTCTGCTATCATTCAAATGATGAACCTTCCCAAATTATGTTTCAACATTTTCAAGCTATGTCAATATTTCAGAACTGGTTAAAAACTTTGGAGGTGTTCTACGATCAATGAAACCATTAAATTTTGATTTGTTCAGCCGAAATATATGAGATGCATCGAGAAATCTTCGATGTCATAAGAAGCACCATTTTCTACTGTGAGGTAGCCGTTTGGGCTCAAAATCAAAGTTACAAATGGGAAAATTCAAACCCGTATAAGTGTTCCAACCAGATAAATTCTCAAGCTCAGGGAAGTCACTAATGGTCCACAATAAAGCAGCATGCATTTTGAACATTGTTTTAGAAGAAACATCAAATGTCTCAACACCGTTACTCCATAACTCCTGCAATTCTTCAATCAAAGGCTGCAAGTATACATCAATATCATTTCTAGGCATTTTTTTCTAGGAATAATCATTGATATGATAAAAGATTATTGTTTCATACACATCCACGGAGGCAGATTATAAGGGATCAAAACCACTGGCCAAATTCTATAACTTGTACTCAAAGTCCCAAATGGGTTGAATCCATCGGCATCCAATCCCAATCAAACATTCCTAGGATCAGCTGAGAAATCTGGATGTAATGAATCAAATGTCTTCCATGATTGGGAATCTTGTGGATGTCTCATTAACCCATCATTGTTATTATCTACAGAATGCCACTTCATGTGTTCAGCCATTTTTGATGACATGAATAATCTTTCCAATCGTGGCTTCAAAGGAAAGTAACACAAAACCTTTGCAGGTGTGTTCATTTTCTTCTTCTTCATGAAATTATGTTCAGTCAGACTTCCAACATCACCCTTTGACTGCCATCTAGAAGAAGAACATTTCTTGCAATTCTTTCTACTTGAATCATCTCCCCAATAAAGCATACAATCATTGGGACACGCATGTATTTTTATATAATTCAGACCAAACTTGTTAACAACTTTTTCATATCATAAAAAGATTCTGGGATTTTTGCTTCAGGAAATGCATCACGAATCAATTCCAATATCATGGACATTTCCTTATTTGTAATTCCACATAGACATTTGATATGGTATAAATTCAGCAGAAATGAAAGATTTGAATATTTCAAACACCCACTATACAACTCTTGATTTCCATCGTCAACTAAATCATGAAACGCATTTTTCTCAGTGAAGTTTTCCGTTACATTTGGCTCTACAGAATAAAGAGTAGGATCCAATGATATGTTCCAATCTTGATCTACTTGTGTTACAGTCTCAAAAACATCACTTGTCACGTTGCAATTTGTAGCACCCTCTTCTGGTTGTTATGATATGTTTTGATGCTGATAGTAGTGTCTTGCAGTTCCGAATGCATCATTTATGAGGTTTTTCATTTCATTTTCCATTGTCGATGAACTTGGGACCTCATTCTGTGGATTAACATCAATGCTCAATATTTCTGTATTGTTCGATTCTCCATGCCAATTCCAACACAAATATTGACCAGGGAATTTCTTCAGTATTAAATGTTCATAAATTTCATCTCTCTTCAACCATGTTCTAAATTTACATTTAGGACATTGACATCTTATTCTCTCTTCAACGGATCGATTAGAAATCGAAAAATCTAAAAACTCATTCAAACCCTTAACATACTGAGGTGTGTTCCTCGGTAATGTGATCCAGCTTTTACCCATGTATATCACAATGTGCCTACACAAAATATACGATAGTGTAAGATTGTAGAATCATAATATAATAAAGATGACCCATTGATCATAAAGTATGCATAATATAATAAAGATGATTCATTGATCATAATATAATAAAGATGACCCATTGATCATAAAGTATGCATAATATAATAAAGATGATTCATTGATTATAATATAATAAAGATGACCCATTGATCATAAAGTATTCATAATATAATAAAGATTACCCATTGATCATAAAGTATTCATAATATAATAAAGATGATTTATTGATCACATTTAAAATAGGCGAGTGGCTATTTTGGTTTTAGTTCTTTTCTCCAGGCCCTTCGATCCCTACCTAGAGATCTTCTCGGGTTTTTTGGGAGACTATGCTCCATCTAGATTGATCCATTCAACATTGGATCTTTTATTATAGTTGTGGCGCATCTCTCTGGGTAAGAAATATTTCTGATTCTTCATTTCTCTTGATAATGGTGGCACCCTAGGGTAACATTATCAGATCTAGCGGCCTAAGTTTTTGAATCTTTGTGTATTCTTCTAGATCCTTTGGGAGATCTCAGTATGGAGGCCATTCCTTGGTTAGTTGTGGTGTGGCGGATGTCTTTTCTTGAGGTATTTGGTGTTTTCCATTTCCACTAACCCCTTCTTTTCTAATTTATATCAATATTAATGTTTTTATTATATTCTAGGGCCTTCGTTTTCATCATTGGGTTTTCATTGTTGGTGGATCCCATTACGGGAATGTGTGACTTGAGCTTTGAGGTAGGTGGTTCCATCTCTAGCCTATGATAATTATCCTAATTTCTCTTAATTTATAAGTTGATATATAAAATTGGAATGACTATTTTCATTTGTTTAAGAAGGGGTTTTTGAGAGAAATGTTTTTCCATGATTTTTGATAAATGAAAATGAAATGGGTACGTTAACATAAATATGGTTTAGTGTTCAACCACTGATTGTGATCATAAATGTAAGAATAAAATGGGCTAGGTGTTGTAGCAGATTACACATCCCATTGAAGGGGGGAATTGTTGGATTCTCAAATTCTATTGGTGCTAACATATCATAAACCGATGCATGTTATGACATTCCATCAAGTGGTATTTCCACCTATCACTTCTCCAGGGCCTCAAAGGATACGATGAGGTTGTCCATTGTGTCCTCTAGGAAAGGATTCCATTCTGGGCCAGGATCAATGACAACTAATGAATTTCTAATATCATCAACATGGTAGGTAGGCTAAACCACCCATGAAGTGATAGGTATAACAACTGGGCGAATTCCATAAGATAATACTGGGGGAATTACTAGAGCCAGGTCTCGAGGAAGATTCTCATTCAATTTTGGTGGATTAGGCAATAAATAGTGTGATCACTTGTCATAGGCTCCTAAATTTACCGAATTGAGAGGAAATTGATTTTCCAGATTAAAGGGAATTATTTTCTTAATGAATTTTGGATTCCCCTAATTTTCTAGTGGATATAGGACAAGATTATATCATATATCTCCATATTGTAGAAACTAATTAGCATGGAGCTCATTAATGGTAATCTTCTATTCGGAAAGATGCTGAAACATAGAATTCATGCCAGGATCAACTATATTCTACATTGAACTAGACAGGTCATAGGGATTAGCAGTCCTGGTGGGTCCTTTACCCTGGTTGGGGTCTTGGTGTAAGGTTAATTACTTAGAGGAATCTAAAAGTCCATGCATCTTTCTTTGATGGTGGGTGTCAAAACTTGGGGTGTCCAGTAGATGTTGTGCTACCGCAAAGGGTGGGTCCTCTTACTCAGAATTTAATTTAGTTTATCACTCCCTAACTGTAACAATCTTATCTATATTCAAGGTGACTATGAACAGAGGCACATTATTGACATCATTGGGCAGATTTGGATATCATAGGATGGGATTGAAGTGGAGAGAAACATAATTCCCTATGATGCAAATCTGTACTGGTGGGGACACTTCCTTAATAATTATATGGATTAGAAAAATTTCTGAAGACATCATTGTAGATGGTACTGGTGGTATCTTGTTGATGTGTGTGGATACGACACGAGAATCCCTACTAAATAAACCATGTAACGTTAATGGAAAATGTCATCCCAATGCTCTTGGATATTATATAATTCAAAATAAGGTTCAAGAGGCAGAAATGTGTCTCCCAAATGGTTTGAAAAAAAAAACCCTATCATGATTGAGTGACCCCAGAATTATGATGTTGGAAGTAGTGATCATCCTTAATATATCAGAAAACTGATCAGTGGTTATAGTTTCATATCATATTCTCCACTCAGAAGTGCATTTTAACTCTTCATTTCCAGATTCTTATACTTTGGGTGGCTCAGGTTCTTGAAAAAATACCATTGTGGTAGTGGACTGTCTGGTGGGGATAATGTTGCATGAGATGATAGTCCACAACCTACTAGATTGTATCTCAAAGATGGTACATACTACTTCACCATTTTCTTATAGGACAGAGTATATTCCACATATTCATGTGAAAGGGAAGAGGCTGTCAGTTGAGAATCTTGTGAGTGATATCCACCAATCATACCCAAAACAACTCTCTCTGATATCATGTTGAGGAGTATAATGAGTCTGTAAACTAAATAAAAGATTGCAATGTGATATTCTGGAAGGGATCCAAATCCTCTTCTCCTTTGTTGTATGTATGAAGGGATTTAAGGATCTGGTACATCTCATCTTATGAAATGAATAAACTCACAGACTAGGTTCATTCCCCAAACTCTAATGTAGAGGGTCGAGGTGAGGACACCATCAGTGGGACCCACTTATCTTCAGAATCAGATAAGTGGACATGATTTACAATAATTTAATAATTCTCATAATTATTCCTTTAGTGGCGATGATTCTTGCATATTCTCCAGGGTGGTTCATTGGAATAGGAAAAATCTTTATCATGGGGAGGACCCTTTTTTAGGTTGGAACTAGAGTGGGGAGTACACCCTAGGGAGCTAGCCATTAAAATAGAGGGCCTTCGTATCAGTTGTCATGGGAGTGGGGATGGCCTCCTCTTTGGTGATCCAGGGTGTGAGGACCACTCATGTGTCTATCTAGAGGAACATGAGGAATATCATTGTGTATTCTAATAAATTCATTGGGAGGACCTTCAAGGTTTGGGAGTGTTGGAGTGCATAAGACCTTTGTTGGAGTTTACGAGAAAATTTGGATAAACTCCATGTCTATTGAAAGTTGTAGAATGAGGAGGGAATTAATACTAGTCGAACTGGACATGAGGAGGACATCAATGTATGTTAATAAAGTGTGGATGTACTCCTTTATAATTGTACATGGAGTGGGGAGACATCCCCTAAAGCTAGTGAAAACATGGGGAGGACCACCATGCTGACAGGGGTGGAGCAAGGAGGACCTTCACTCTAGTCAATGTTGTTTTGGGGAGGACATATGCTTGAGCTGGGAATGACGCGAGGAGGATCTCTTTGATGATGATTTGAGACACTAGGAGTAACTCTATATCTAGAATTATAATCATGGGGATGACATAAATTATGAATATCAACTATATGGGGTGTACCTCCACTTGGATTGATTCATGTGACATGAGGACGACATCTGTGATGAGTGAAATAGAGGGGAGGACCTCCACTCTGTCCGATGATGATAAGGGGAGGACATCCATAATATATATCATAATCATTAGTTTTCCCATGATGGCTAATAATTGTGCTGACGACTGAAAGATTCATCCAAGACTACTGGTGTGGTGGCTGAGTTCTCGATCCATTTCGGGTGTTGTAGATCCCCTACTATATAGTAGTAGGGAACTGGTAGTATATGTTGGCGGTGGAACGGGCCGCTGGAGCTGTATAAGATCATTAACCATGATATAAATCTCTTTAAACATGGGATTTGATGCTATTGTAAAATTATCTAGACCAGGGACGACATGAAATTGGTGTATACCACTTGTTATTCAGTATAAGGGGTGGGTGGGGTAATTCTTACAACGACTGGTGGGATCCCTCCCTGGAGGCTCCCGAGTGGTTGTTATAGCTGGGATGAATCGGATATCCCTTACATGATCGACATAGGGGTGTGAGTCATAATATCACTCCATTGAAAGACTCCAGAAGTAGTTGAACATTGGACTGGGAGTCGAAACTCCCAGTGCAGCCCTTAGGGAGACAGGGATTAAGATTCACTAAAGCCTTCAAATCCTTGTGTGACTTGTACCTCATAGGAATGAACCCTATTTATCTTATCGACAAACATGGGTGTCTATCAACCTTATCTAGATTATTATAGATGGTTATATGGGGGTGGGAACCTGATAGAGATTGTTAGGGATGAATTTGTTGATGTGGCGGAGTCATGTCGTATTTCCACATTGTTATTCCTTCTTACCCAGCTTCTTGAGTAGGGGTGATTGGATTCCTATAGCTAGGATCCTTCAATGAAGGAATATTTAGCTGTTAATATGGATACATGGTAAGAAATTCTCAATTACACAATGCAGTCTAATCATTTATGACATTACAGAGGTATCTCCACCCCTGATTTCATAGTTCAGAATTATGAATGATTAACTACCCAAATTCTGGTGAGTTTCACACCAAGACCACTATTTTCTTTGCATGAACTAGTGTCAGAAATATGGATTTGATGTCATACTAATCTACTGATTTATCAAGTTTTAATAATAATATATTTCAGATAAGTGTTCATGTTGGGTTAATTTACACCATAAAGACTAGTCTTGAAACCAGTGTGGGTGGATTAGTATAGGTAAACCCCAATGAGGGGGACAACAAGGTTTCCAATTAGTAGGGATTGAACAAAAAACATAACTAGTAATCACCTAGTAATTAGGTCGCTGGAGATGGAGGTCACGGGGTCACCGGAGACGGAGGTTTCATGGTCGCCGGAGGTCGCGGGTCACAGGAGGTTGCGAGTCGCCGGAGGTCGCGGGTCGCCGGAGGTCGCGGGTCGCCGGAGGTCGAGGGTCGAGGATTGCGGGTCGCCAGGGGGTTAGAGGAAGAAGGGAGGGTGCGAGGGGTCACCGAGGGGTTAGAGGAAGAAGGGAGGGCGCGAGGGTTTGGGGAACGATCAGGGTGGGGGAAGAAGGGTCGGGATTATGAAAATGAATTTTAGGTTTCACGGCGGTTTATTAAAAACCGCCGCGAAACCTTTCGGCGAAAATGTTTAGCGGCGGTTTTTTGAACCGCCGCCACAAAACCGCCGCTAAACACGGTTTTTGTTGTAGTGATAGTCCTAGCCATTTCTTGACTAGTCCTATTTCTTCTTTCAACAATTTCATTTTGTTGAGGTGTTCTTGGTGCATAAAAGGTGTGTTTAATACCCATATTTGAGAAAACGTAATTAAATTCTAGATTCTCAAATTCTCCACCATGATCAATTCTTAATGAAATTATTTTAGAACCATTTTCATTTTGGACAGCTTTTAAAAAACATTCAAAAATACTAAAAGCTTCATTTTTATATTTTTGAAAATAAATCCAAGTAAATCTAGAATAGTCATCAACTAAATCATATACATATAATTTACCATCCAAGATTTCTATTCTCGAAGGTCTAAAAAATCCATATGGATAAGTTCTAGAGGTTTAGATGTATCAATTTTTTTAACAGATTTGAAGGATTATTTGTGTTGCTTTCCAAGTTGACAAGCACCACAAAATATATCACTTTCAAATTTGATACTAGGAAAATCAGAAACTAATTTTTTCATAGATAACATATGTAAATAATATACAATGAAATGTGAAAGTCTCCTATTCGAGATCCACGATTCATTTATCTTATCAGTTAAGCAGTTTACTTTTTGTTTACACAAGGAATTTAAGTCTGGGGTATAAACATTATCAGTTCTGGGTGCTCTAAATTTAAGTAATTTATCATTAAAAATAGAACAACGGTTGTTAGAAAAATCAACAAAATAACCACCATCATAGAGTTGAGAGATACTTATCAGTTTGTGTTTCAATCCTTGTATATAGAGTACTTTATTAATTGAGACAACTTTCGGATCTCCAAAAGTTCCAATTCCAATAATTTTACCTTTGGCATTGTCACCAAATGTGACTAATCCTCTATCCTTTTGAGTTAATGTTTTAAAATTAGATGAATTCTCACTCATATTCCTCGAGCACCCACTATCCATGTACCATATTTCAGTTCTTCTTTTGTGACATGCTTCCTACAATGACATTTAAACAAAGGTTTGTTTTGGTACCCATATTTTTTTGGGTCTGGCAGTGTTAACCAGCAAAGACCTGGGAATCCATACTTGCTTTGTTTTTCTATAATCAATAGATTCATACAAACTACTTGCAACAAAGTATTTTTTAATCCCACTTATTTGTGCTTGCCTTAAATAACAATTTTTAGATATGTGACCTTTTGTTCCATAGTAGTTGAGATTTTTACCTTTTGTACATAGAACAAAATAGTTCTTATAAAGTTTGGGTTTCTCAACTTTACTTCATATTCCATATGTTTCCTTTTTAATCACATTATTTCCAAGAATTACATTTATATTATTTTCTCCTTTTGTAAAAAAAAGAGCTGCACTTTTCTATATTTCTACTTCTGTCTGCAGTGTTTTTATTTTAGTTTAATTATTTGTACAGTTTGTGTTTGATGAGTTATATTTTTCAATTACCTCTTGATGTTGTTTTAGTAGAGTGTCTCTTTCTCCTAAAACAGTAGTGTGAATATTTTTCAGTGATTTATGTTTCTTAAATAAGGAATCATATTTTTCTTCTAGAATACTACAATAGGCTGCAAGTTTATTATTTGAACAACTAGAACTAGAATCAGAATCATATGAGTAATAAGATTGTACCTCATCAACTTCTGCCATAAAGCACATGTTTGCTTTCAGAACTGATTTTTATTTTTCTGATTCAGACTTTGATGAGCTACTCGAGTCTTCAGAAACACTCCAAGTAGATTTCATTGCTCTTTTTCCTTTCTTATCATAATCATTGTTTTTGAAAAAATTCTTTTTCTTTTCTTATTTTAATTGATTACAATCAGGTCTAATGTGACCCATATTCTTTTATTCATAACACCTGACTTCCCTTGGTTCTTTTTCATCCTTTTTGAAGGATTTTATGAATCTCTTCTTAATTTTGTAGAATTTACTGAACATTCTAGATAGCTGAGCCAGTTCCACATCTGAATTAGATGAATCATAATTCTCTAATTTCATTTTAATACATTTCTTCATCATTCTTCTCTTCTTTTGGTATTTTACTTTTAAAGCAGTATTTTCTCTTTTGATCAATACTTTATGCTCATTTGCTTCATCTTTAATCTTAGATTCATACATCATAAGAGTTCCAATTAACTCTCTCATTGTAAGATCTTTGACTGGTGATGATTGTCTAATAGTCGCTGATATCCCATTCCATCTAGGGGTAGTACTCTCAATACTTTCAGGGATTGATCTGCTTGTTTGATAGGATCTCCCAAGGTAGTGATGTTATTAACAATTTTTGTAAGCCTTCCATTCATCTAGGTGATGCTTTCTCCTTCAAAAATTATGAATGTTTTGTATTTCAATTTAGTTGTGGCATACCTCATCTGTCTGACATTGTCAGTTCCTTCATAAGCAAATGCAATTGTCTGCCACATTTTATAAGCACTCAGGCACTAAGATACTATGTTGAATTCATCTGGTACAAGACCACAGATGATAGAATTAATAGCTTTTGAGTTTATGTCTTACTCTAGTTATGTATCAGTACTCCATGTTTCGGGTTTCTCTAGAATCATATAGGGAGTTAGAATTTTTTAGTAAACTTTGTATCCAAGGTTCTTTAAGTAATTGATCATCCTTGATTTCTAGCATCCATAATTTTTACCATTGAAGTAGGGAGCTCAAACCACTGACATACCCTCTCGTGTATCATCCATTGTGATCTATATAATCAAAAAAAATCAGCTTGTTATAGTTTTGACAAAAGCTCCTCCTCTGATACCAATTATTAGACCGGGTTATACCAAAAACACACAAGAGGGGGGTGAATTGTGTCTTTTTACAAATTCTTCACAAATCGAGATGCTGACCGAATCTTTCCTTTTATCTTTATCATATAGTTTATGCAGTGGAAAATAACCATTTAAAGGATGAAACTATGTATAGTGGTTTGGAGAACAGAAGGCCCCTAGTCCACTCCACCAATGCTCTACTTCACGAGCTTGGTGATTTTCACTATCTGGTCCTCTTATCAACATACCGTCTACAACTGAGTGTAGGCAGTTGACACCTTTACAAGTTAAGGCTAAAAACAGATCCTTATGGTTCATACACAGAACTAAATACACAGCTTAGTAGGAGAAGCCAGTTACTCAAAATAAAAAGATTATTTGTCTTGAAATACTTTCCAGTTGATCTTCACGGTTGCAACAGCATGCAAATGATAATAGATAGATCGTCGTCTTCAGAAAAGATGTTCTTTAGATAAGGGTAGTTCTGATTCAATATAATTGCAATAAATATATAAATAAATTAATCAAATCCAACAAAAATTTATTCACGAATGATCTTCAATGTAGAAATGGGGAATCTTCAACGTGTTTCTTCTTCTTAAAAAACAGATTTTGATATATCTTGGTAGCAGCAGATCTGTAAATCTCAAATTACTCTGTAAAACTGTAGTTGTGAAGAACTCAAGATCTTGTTATATATTTTTTTCACTATTCACCCTTATTTTTTCAATACAAAATATCATATATGTATATATATATATAGAATAACTGTGAGTATTTTCCTTAAAAATTTAGATCCACAAAAGTCACCCTTAGAATCGCGATATTCAAATGCTTGAATAACAGAGCAGTCGTAACTCCCCTGAACATTAGGCATGAAAATATCCTCTTAAATAAATCCTTTAAATCATATATAAATGGATTTGAATTAGTCAAAGATGTTCTTTAAGAATGGCCTTTGAATTTGTCTTGAAATTAGCCTAATAATCTGTATAAAGATCGTTGCTCGATAAAGTCGTATTTGTATCTCTGATGCCAAACGTAGGGTTGAACTGCATAGCATTCATTCTTTGAACGTTAGGTTCACAACGTAAGTTTCACAACATAAGGTTTACAATGTAAGGTTGATAACGTAAGGTTTACAATGTAAGGTTGACAATGTAAGGTTGATAACGTAAGGTTGATAACGTAAGGTTGATCAACCATACTTTTCTCTTCAACTCTCAAATGTATGGTAAAATATCCATACTTTCATTTTTAAAAAAACATAAGATACATGATCCAAAATGTTCATTATAAATGTAAGGTTGATGATCCATACTTTTATTAGATTCTAATCATAAGGTATATGATCCATACTTTTTGATAAAACGTAAGGGTTTTTTCACACGTAAGGTTGAAAAATGATACTTTTGAGAAACAAACATAATGTTCCATACTAACATAGGGTTCTTGTATACTTTTTCCTATAACTTATTGTTAATTAACCATACTTTTCTGATATTCCGTAAAGTAAATGACGAATTCCATCCTTATGCTACGCTCCTCAACATAGGGTATGAACAGTGTTTCCAGAACACACTAAAGTGATTTCTGAACACGTAGAGCATGGACAATGTTTCCAAAACACGCTAAAGTGATTTCTAAACACTTTTTGAAATATTCCACATATATTAAACACTTTAATATTATTCCAAAAATATAGAAATAAATAATAATAATTTCCTGAAATATACTCAAAGTAAAATCATTATAATAACCAATAAGGGTATTTGTGAACATCAAAATCATCATAAAAAGATAGAGTATTATTATCAATGAGATCCCCTTAATAAAATAGAGTGTTTTTGAAAACAAAACATTCTCAACATATCATATTTAAGATTTAATTCATGATTTAAGTGTTGAAACCATTGAAAAAATAGCAAGTGTTGAATGATTGTATGGAGATTCTGAAAACCCATTATTCCCATGTTGTAGTAAATATACAGTGTTATCAACCGTTTTGATATTAGTTAACTTGAATGAAAGTAATGGTTAGTGTGATAAAATTTCCTCTAACTTACTTGTGCTTTTAAAAGAGATATTCTAGAAGAAAACAAGCTTCCATATTCCAATTATGAGGTGAAGAAAATATTATGCCCAATGGGATTAGGTTATAAAAAGATACATGCTTTCCCCAATGATTGTGTGTTTTATAGGAAAGAAAATAAATTTTTATCAAACTATCCAAAATGTGGAACATCATGGAATAAGATGAATGCAAAAGTCAATTTAGATTCATTCTCAGGTACTGAAATCTAACCTCATGTTAAATCAAATAATTTCTTACAATAATCTCTTCATATAATTTTGATAAATTAACTCTGATTTATTCTCACGTACTGAAATAAAATCTCCCACTAAATCAATTTGGTACCTTCCAACAATTCCTCATTTGAAGCGTCTATTTTCAAATTCAATTGATGAAAAAAGGTTGAGATGAAATTCATATGAACACATCTCTGATGGTAAATTACATCATCCTAATGACTCAGCACAATGGAAGATATTTGATAAAAAATTTCCTAATTTCAGAAGTGAAGTTGGAAATCTAAGAATGGGTGTGTGTACAGATGGAATGAATCTATATTGGAGCCTAAGCAGCTAACACTGTCTGTGGCGTGTTTTGTTGGTAGTTTACAACTTATCCCCTTAGATATGTATAATGAAAAAATATTTTATGATGAGATTGATGATTTCTAGACCAAAACATCCAAGAAATGATATTGATGTGTATCTTTCACCAATGATTTATTATTTGAAACTTCTATGGGAGGCATGTGTTAATGTTTTTGATGCATAAAAGAAAGAGTATTTTCTTTTGCATGCTTTGATAATGTTCAGTATAAATGAATTTCTTGCATATGGAAACTTATCTAGATATAGTGTTAAGTGACATAAAGCATGTACAATTTTTAAAGAATAGACTTCATATTATCAATTGCATAATGCAAAAAAGACATTGTAAATGGGACATCAAAGATTTTTTTGAATTGATAATCCTTATTATAGATTGAAAAATTAATTTAACGGTTTATATGAATAAAATCTTCCCCCAAAACCATTCTCAGTTGAATAATATCACAGTGGGGTGAAAAATATTGATTTGACATTTTGAAAGAAAAGTAGTTCTGGTCTTTATAAAAATATCTGGCAGAAAAAGTCAATTTTTTCAAAACTACCTTATTGGAGATTTTTAGAGATAAAACATAAAATATGTTATGCATGTTGAGAAAAATATATTTGATAGTTTTATTGGGACTTTATTAGACATAAAAGAAAATAAAAAATGGATTGAATTCTATATTGGACTTGATAATAATGGGAATACGTTTGAATTTAGCTCTAACTATGAAAGGAAATAGAACATATTTACCTCCGACATATCACATGTTAAGAACGATTGAAATGTTGAATTTTTTTCAGTGTTTGTATGGTATAAAAGTACCCAATGGATATTCTTCAAATGTAAAGAATTTTATTTCAGTGAAGGATTGAAAATTAATAGGTATGAAATCTCATGACTGCCATGTATTGATCCAACAACTGCTATTGGTCACACTATGTTGTATATTGCCGTAAGCTGTCAGAAATACTGTGATCAGGTTAAGTAATTTTTTAAAATCCATTTTTATCAATGTTATTGATCCAAATTTGTATTATGAGTTGGATAATGAATCTTGTCTTATACTTTTTCAACTAGAAATGTATTTTCCACCTATATGTTTTGATATAATGGTTAATATGGTGATTCATCTAGTGTGTGAGATAAGAATACATGGGCCTATTTATTTAAGTTGGATATATCCTTTTGAAAGGTATATGAAAATTTTAAAGGTATATGTTAAAAATCCTTATCGACTGGAGGCCTCTATTATTCGAAAATATGTATCAGAAGAAGTGATTGATTTCTGTATTGATTATTTGTATGTAGTAGAGCATATTGGTCTCCCTATATCTTGACATTTTATAGTTGATAGTGATGGTAGAGGTATTTGAGGCTTAAATGTAAAGTTCATTCCACGTGATGAAGTGATAAATGCACATATATATATTTTCAACAACATAGATGATGTTTAATCATATATCTCATCACAAATTTTTGAATTAAAGAGACGATATCCAAAAATAAATGAAAAGTGTTTAATGATTAATCATATAAAGAAATTTGTTTTATGGTTTAAATTGAAAGTAATAATAGATATATCTGCATCAAAAACATTGAAATCGTTGGCACGAGGACCATTTCTTAATGTGATAACATGAACTTGTTTTGATATTAATGGGTACACATTTTACAAAAAAAATATGGATGATAAGAGTACCATTCAAAATAGTGGTGTGATAGTTATCGCTGATGCGGTGCATTTTTCAAGTGCAAAAGATAAAAACCCAATTTCTGCTTCATTGACATATTTAGGAGTTTTGAGAATATATGGGAAATTGATTATTCAAAATTTCAAGTTACTATGTTTATGTGTAATTGGGATGATAGAAATAGTGATGTGAAACATGATGATTGTGGATTTAAACTAGTTTATTTGAAAATATTTAATTACAATGAGGAACCATTTATCATTGAGATAAATGAAATGAAAATATTTTATGCCATTAGTCAATTGAATGATCAGTGGTCCATCATTTTTCAAGGAAAAAGATATCATTTGGGTGATAAGAATTATGATGATGATGTTATTGATTTACATGAGTCTTATTCATATATTATACAATTTATGGATAATTATAATGACTATAAGGCAGACATAGTGCATGCAGTATGTAATTAACATGATGAATAAATATGGGAAAATTTTAAATTATTCTCATATTTTTTCTGCTTATTATTTATATTTTGTTTCTTTTTTTGAAACATACAAATGTGTGCCTATTTTTTTACTTATTTTTGTTATCCTTGTTTCTAAATATTCAATTTTCTAATGATATGATGGTACACAAAATTTCATTACACTTTCTTATGTCAATGTAATATACAGAGAGAGGAGAAGTTGTCGAGGTATATCTATTTTGTCATATTGTTAAATATTCAGTAATATAATTTTTTAATGAAATAAAACTTTTAATTTATAATTTTTTTGCAGGACTACTGATGCATCCTCAATGGAGTATAATTATCCTATTACTATAGAGAAATCCATTTCTCAAGTTGTTAAACATGGTATTATACGTTTTCCAAAACTATCACATTCTCATGGAGATGAGAGATTACATATTCATTTTGATGATGATAATAATGAAACATAGCCAAATGCAGTTTAGTATATCAGTTATATATCAATGTAGATGTAATGGCTCGACCCCAGTTACCTAGAGTCAGTGAATTATTACATAACATTGGAATGATCACAAGATATCAAGTCTCGAAAGACCGATTAGTTTAGTAGCCTTGGAAGCACTGGATACATACATAAGTTTTACATTGCATCATGAAATTAAAAAAAAAAAAGAAACAACATTTTGTCCCCTTTTAACACACTCATATACCTTATCCTATCCCTACAGATCAATAATAATATACTTCTTCACATACTGGGAAAATAAAAACATAAGAAAGGGGTGAAATCAGATGCTCAGTAAGGATAAAAATATTTCGGAAACAATCATAAATAACCACATATATTTAAGGCAATCTATAAGACTAAAACACAAGTCCTTTAAACTTAAACTTCAGTATAATATTGAAAATATAAAACAAATAATGGAATTTACTTATTCACATTGATATTCTACTAGTCAAATAATCACATGTAATATCAATAGCTAATTTCAAAATGATGGATTGCATAATGCCGGACATCATAACCACATAGTCAAGGCCTCGTGAAAAGACTGCTAATAATATTTTGGTAAGGCCTTGTGCCAAAAAATTAGTTTGTCTCATGAGACCTACTGATGCATCGAAGAGCTATAGAGGGATCTCTACCAATAACCTACTAAGTCCAATTCATTCCTCATATGAAAAGATTGAAACAAAACATAAAAATTCATATTAAAACTAGAATAAGAAATGTTAATACATTAAACATAAATCATGAATGGAATAAAAATAACACATACATAGTCAAACATATCACAAATCCTTTAATACAATATGTAATATTGTATCATAATAAATAAAATTCAAACAAGTGTAAAATCTATCAAAGGATGTTGACATAGATGAAATCAAAAATATTTGAGAGAAATTTTCAAATAATTTAAAAGTAACGTAATTGTAAAAGAAAAAATTTATTTTGTAAATATTTTTATAAGTTTGTAAGGGAAGATTTTAAGGTGTTATAATGGCAGAGAATAGATTCACCCACCGTATAAGTAACAAAACATTCTTACCATAATTTGTCGAAAAGGTCATAAAGTAGCTTGTTTTGAAAATAATTGAAAGATTACGTTAAAAACATTTTATAGAAAGTAAAAAAGGGTTTAAATGAATTAAACCCATATTATGTAAATAGTATTTTTTTTTTTGAAATTCACTTTTAAGAAACACTGATGTGGATGATAAAGAAGTACCAGTAGATACTCATGTATCAACAACCTTAGATAATAAAGAGATTGTAAAATTAAACCTTATCTTGTACTTTTCCATAGTAGAGGGTACGTTAACCTCCTATATAATAGTTAAATAATTGTTATTAAATTATACAATAACCACGTACATAAATATGAAATCATATATCATCTTTTAATATTGATTTGTTAATAATATTTTAGTAGTATCATTGTTTCGGATGTTAACTGATTTGTTTTCCTTTATATGTTTTGTTATGTAAGTCATATTTGTTATGGGTAGGATGTATTTGATTCATATACAGAATTATATTAAGTCCTTAAACATTATTCTTAATCATAAAATGAAAATTATTCTTGAATGGTTACGATGGGGAATGAATCTCATCGTGTTCATGGAGAGGGTAATCTGTACTTACACATGAGTGACAATATCATTATATTGATGGTAAAATCATAATTAATTGGATGTTATATTACATATAAATAATAATTAACATGTTATATTTATTATTTAAATCATTTATACTCATTATTATACCCATCCAAATATTGAATTGTTGAATAACAACCTACACCATGACGTGGAGACGGTAAGTCGTACGTACACACATATGGTGACTTGTCATTCATAGGATGGATAGAATAATGAATATAGTTGTAACATATTTATAATCAAATCACAGTATTTATAAGTCACTAGAGTTATTATTTTGGTATAGAAACAACAAAGAAAGAGGAAGCGTAAGAAGAAAAGAACATTGAAAGTGGTGGTGAAATTATTACCTCTTCTTCGGGTGCTTCCTTTTGATTTGATCAAAAGGGATACTTAGGTTGGCTTTATAAAAAAATTAAGGCCTCAAGGTTTAATTTAGGTTATTTGGGAGGATATTTTATCAGGGTTTTGATGAGCCAAATGGATTTGGAGGTGTGATTTTTAGAGAAGGGGAAGTACCCTTTTATAAGAGAGGTGAAGATCACTTTAGGAAACTCTTAAAATATTATTTTATTATAAACTAATTTGAGGTTTATAATTGCTCAAAAAGGATTTATTTTGATGATAAGGGGGGATTAGTCGAAATACTCTAAACCAATAGGTTTTAGAAAAGATTAGGTCACCATATTAACCTTATCATTTAGATTTAACTCTTAGCTAATTATTTAACTTTTACAATGTCTTCTTGTATTTTTATATTATATGGTTAATAAACTTACTATAAAATACCAAGAGAACCCCAAGTGGTTCATTACTAACATATCTACCATTATTTAAGTCCTTTTTCCAAGACTGTATATTTTTAGAAATATTATATCAATTAATAATATAGTATTTGTTTTAAAAACTCATTTATGTCAATTTTTATATGATTTAGTATTTGGTTTTTTTGAAAGTAACAAAAACTTGATTAATTAAAAAAATTAAATTAAATAAATAATAACATGTAATATTGAACAATAAAATTAGTTTAATGCATAAAAAGTGTCAATTTACATTTTTTTGGATATTTATAATATCAATTATTTTAATCTTTCATTAATAAGTTAATTACTACATCATCACTGTGTCATAAATAAATTTAATTATATAATGTATAAAAATTATAAATAAAATACTATTGTGTATGAAATATTTTTATATTTCTAATGAATATTTATAGTTTAATTTATCTTATGTATAACCCTATATTAAAAATGTTTTAGTTATGAAAATTTGAATTTAACACTTTTAACTCTTCTTTAAATAAAATAATAATAATTATCCTAATATATTCCAAGTGGATAAAATTGGATCATATTTTATTATTATGTTTTATTTTGGTCTAAAAACACTTATCCAATAGAATTTTTACATGTGTTTGGGTATTTATAATATCATTTTTACCTTTAATTACCCTATTTACTTTTAACCCTGGTAAATAAAATCCAAATGTTACTATTCACCAAAAAATATTTTCATCTTATTGAACCAAATTTTACTTAATGATGTAAACCATGAATCTCATATTTTTTTAAATTCAATCCCCAGAATCAGTAAAATTATGTTTTATGCAAATTTTCCAATGTGCCTAGAAGGTGGGTAAAAGACGTTAAAAAATTCAATAAATTTTTTTACATCTAATATTATTATAAAATGACTCCAATGAATTAAATTGTACTAATATAGGTATTATGTATCTATTTTTACTGAAAATAAATTTAAATAAAATAAATAATTATTTAAATAAAAAGTTGGGTTTAAACAATAACACAGTATTTTACACTATTTATCAAAAATTGAATGTTTTCTGAAAAATAACAAAAATTAACCCTGAGCTAATTTTTGATATTAAAAATTCAAAAATAATGTCTATTTTACCAAATTAAAAACATATAAGTTTCCTTAATTAATTTAAAATTAATTCTCATTGACAAAATAAGAAAGAGAATTTCCGAGAAGTAAAAACTATCAAAAGATTGATATGTGTTTATGTCCAAGTAAAATGTAAAATTAATTCCAATGACCAAAATTGGATTAAATTATAGAAATATAATCTTATTATACTTCAAAAACATTAAAATTTATAATTTAACACTATAAATTATTTTGATTAAAAAATTTGTTTTCAATTAAAATTTAGTACTTTTCACTGTTCACCAAAATATGAAAGTTATCAGAAACACACCAAAAATTTATCAAAACTAAACTTTTATATATATTTTCTAAATAATAATTTTATTTTTTCAAATTGAATATATAAAAGTATCAAATATTGGATTTAAAAAGGGTTCACCATTAAAAGGTGGTAAAATTGTATTTTTTGGAAAATAATTCCTTTATCTAAAAAATTGAATTTTTTCTTATATTATGTATAAGAAACACATAATATGAATGTTAAAATTATATTTAGTATATAAAATTCAAAATGCAGTTAGTACTATTCATAACTACTTTTTGAACGACTAGTTTGGTATGTCGCGGTGCGCTCGAACTCAGTATTGCGTGTAACGCAAGCTATTGAATTACTTTAAACAGATAACGTGCTATGAAATCTTGGGGTGTTACATTATCCCCTCCTTCAATAAATTGCGTCCTCCCAATTTGAAATTTTTTTCAAAAATAAAATTTTTAAAATAGAAAATACCATTGTGGAAAATCCACATCAGAAATAGGGTTAATAAAATTTAGTTATAATAAGAATGAAAGAGAAATGAAAAAGTAACCCCCAAATTATGATCTCAAATAAGAGAACATTGGTAGAAATTAGTGACACATAATTGGAGGGAAAACATAAATATTTATAACGAGTGATTGAGTTCATCAATAACTAACAAATGAACAATAAATGGGATATTGAGGGCCTCAAAGCAATAAATACATGATGATTTAAATATCGTCGGTTAAAAAAACATAAGGTATTATGATAAATTTTTGTTGGTTTTATGATCTCTTTCAAAAAGTTTAAGAATTAATTTCTTCATAGAATAATAGAAAAAAAATCTATGACAAGTAGAGTTTCATCCTTCAAATAAATTCTACCAAAAACTCATCTTATACTCCAAAAGGTAATATAATTAAAAAATATTATATCTATCCTAATATTATAGGGTTCCAAAAATAATGAATTTATAATTCATCTACCAGACCAAAAAAAATTACATTATTCAAACCAGGACATCACAGAGGCCAGTGGTAGGTGATGCACCCTTGTCGCCTTTCGGTTGCAGGTTCAAGTGTCGCAGCCTTGCTAGACGCGATGGATTATCGCCCGACCTCCGGGTTGTCCTCTTTATAATAATCCAAAAATAATCTTAAGATTTTTTTTAAATGCAAACAATAGTATCAAATTTATAACATAATTCATTCCAACCTTTATAATTAACCATAATACTTGTGTCCAAACACATAGACCAAATATTTATAAGGAAGGTCAACATAATATAATGAAGATCTCTTTTTACCACATAATAACACGTGAGTACCTTCATCATGTATTCTCTTAAAACATGGTTACCCCCTGAAATATCATAAAACCTTATTGATTACATTCATGCCCCCTTATTCTTTATAGAATACTAGATATATTCCTTATATAAAAAATTTTGAATACACCAACAATAATGGAATAAACAATCCATTAATTAGTTCCAAGGTAGTCAAGAATATTCAATATAATTCATCCAAATCATCCATCTCTTATTCCAAAATCACTACCTCAGTATTAGGACCATATTAAGGTTTGTCTTTCCTTCAACCATGTATTTTAAAAAAAGTTTAACTTGATATTGAGTCAATTTTCTTAGTACCATATAATCTCAAATCCTCAGTGAAACATTATTGTAGTACAATCATTATTTATTTCAATAATTAATATAACCAGTACATCATTTATACAGCACTTAAATGACACAATTAATTAATAAAAATATAAGAACACTAATTATTCCTCTTCATCTGCGGTAGTATCATAACTTTATTGTTATCCAATAACATCATTTGGAGTATACTCTGATGATTGGTACATTGATTTGTATAGTGTCCCAACTCCTTGCAGATGAAGCATTGTACATTTGAAACCTTTTTCTTACCCTTTCAATCACGTACTTGATGTCCTTTTTCTCCACACTTATAACAAACTCTCATTCCCTTCAAGAATTTACCAAGGTGATTATTTCCACATTTATAACATTTGGGAAAATCCTTCTTTCCTTTCTTCCCTTTATCCATATTTATCTATACCATCCTTTTCTTCTCTAGGTTCCCTTCAAAGCCAAAGGACTTAGAGAATTTATTACTTGTCTTATTAACACATGATACTATTTATCCAAATGATAAGAAAATGTGGAGACTATTTCCTTTATAAATTTTGGAATAAAACCATGAAATATATTATCCTTATTACTCTTTGGATCATGCGTATTACTACAATTCTCATTCCTTCTATTGGGAACCATTTCTAAACAATGGCATACACTAGGTTAGTTTATGAATCGCAAGGAATAATTCCAATACTTTAATATACCTAACATAAATTTAAAAGTTTATGCACATAATCCATAATCCTAAAAATGTTTTCTTTGAGGAAGTATTTACTCATAAATCCTTCATAATAGCTTGTAAAGAAAATGAGAATTATCCTAAGAATATCCCCCAAGAGTGTCATAACCAAGAGTGCAGCAAGGCCCATTGTTGTGTAGCAGGATACCCGGGTCAAGCCTTGAACTCCTTGTTGGAGTTTTCACTCCTAGTTACATCTGTTCCAGAGCCGCCTCTACCTACTCGCATCCATACATTGATGTATATCTTGGAAAAACCACATAATATTCACACAACCAAAATTTTTGGATGTTCTTTTATACTAATCCTCAAACTCTATCTAAGGGTAATATTATCTAATTAGAGTTTATCTGAATATAGTTTCCAAGGTTTGTACTAAAATTCCTCTAATACCAACTATAATGATGTGAACCCGTTTTCCCAGAGTTGGTGGATTAAGAAATAACATTGGCATGATCATAAGTGATTAAGTCTCAAAATACCAATTAGTTTAGTATCCTTATAATCACTAGATACATACATAATTTTTACACTACGTCATGAAATAATAAAACAACAACATTATGTACCCTTTTAACACACTCATATCCCATAGCCTATCCCTGCAGGTCAATCATAATATACTTATTCACATCCTGGGAAAAATAAAACATAAGAAATTGGTGAGCTAAGATGCTCAGTAAGGATAAAAATTTAGCAGAAACTATCATAAATAAGAATATGCATTTAAGGTGATGTATATGAATAAAACACAATCCTTTTAAACTTAAAATTCAGTATAATATGGAAGAGATAAATCAAATAATTATATTTACTTATTCACATGGATGTTCTACTAGTCGAATAATCACAGGTAATATCAATAGCTAATTTCATAACGATGGAATGAAAAATGTCGGACATCATAACCACATAGTCAAGGCCTCGTGCCAAGAATACTAATAAGATTTTATCAAGGCCTTGTGCCAAAATACTAGTTTTTCTCATTAGACCTACCGATTCATCAAGGAGCTATAGCGGGATCCACCCATCACTTACTAAGTCCAATACATTCCACATATGAAAAGACTGAAACATAACATAAACATTTGTATTAAAACTAGCATAAAAAATGTTAATACATTAAACATAAACCATGAATGGTATAAAAATAATACATACACAGTCAAACTTATCAAAAAAACCTTCAATACAATATGGAATATTGTATCATAATAAATCAACTTCAAACAAGTGTAAAATCCATAAAAGGATGTTGACATAGATGAAATCAAAAGTATTTGAGAGAAATTTTTAAATCATTTGAAAGTCATGTAATTATAAAAGAAAACATTTATTTTTAAAATATTCTTATTAGATTTTTAGGGAATATTTTAAGTTTTTTTAACGGCAGATAATAGTCGCACCCACCATATAAGTAAAAAAACATGCTTACCTTAATTTGTTGAGAAGGTCATAAAGTACCTTATTTTGGAAAACAATGAAAATATTCCTTTAAAACATTTTATTGAAATTAAAACACAGGTATAAATGAATTTAACCCATATTATAGGAAACATTAATTTTTTTTGAAATACATTTTTAAGAAACACGGATGTGGATGATAAAGAAGTTCCAGAAGATACTCACGTATAAACAAACTCGGATAATAATGAGATTGTAAAATTAAACCTTACCTTGTAATTTTCCTTAGTCGAGGGTACGTTAACCTAATGTATAATAGTAAATAATTTTTATTAAATTATATAAGAAGCACCTACATAAATATGATATAATATATGATCTTCTAATATTTCTTTATTAATAAAATTTCAGTAGTATCATTTTTTTGGGTGTTAACTGATTCGTTTTACTTTATATGTTTTGTTATGTATGTAATGTTTATAATGGGAAGGATGTATTTGATTCATATGAAAAATGATATTAAGTTCTTAAACATTATTTTTAATCATAAAAAAATTATTCTTGAATGGTTACGATGGGGAATGAATCTCACAGCATTCGTGTCGAAGGTAATCCGTACGTACACACAAGAGACAATATAATTTTATTGATATTGATTTTGTATGTAATTGGATGATATATTACATATACAGAATAATTAACATGTTATATTTATTATCTATATCAGCTTTACTCATTATTATACCCATCCAAAAAATGAAGTGTTGAATAACAAACTACACCACGACGTGGAGACAGTAAGTCGTATGTACGCACGTATGGTGACTTGTCATTCATAGGATGGATAAAATAATGAATATGGTTGTACCATATTTATAATAACATCATATTATGTATAAGGTACTGGAGTTATTATTTTGGTATGGAAACAACAAATAATGTGGAAGTGCAAGAAGAAAATAACTTTGAAAGAGGTGGTGAAATTATTACCTCTTCTTCGGGTGCTTCCTTTAGATTTGATAAAAAGGGATTTATAGGTTGGATTTAGGATCAAAGTAATGCCTCTAGGTTGAAGTTAGGGTAGTTGGGAGGATATTTGATTAGTGTTTGGCCGAGCCAAATGGCTTTGGAGGTGTGATTTTGAGAGAAGAGGAAGTACCCTTTTATAAGAGAGGTGAGGTTCACTTTAGGAAAAGAATAAAATATTATTTTATTTTAAAATCATTTTCGTTTTATAATGGCTCAAAAAGAATTTATTTAGAGGATAATGTAGGGATGGGTATAAATACTCTCAACCAATAGGTTTTAGACAAGTTTAGGTAACCATATTAACCTTATCTTTTAGATTTAACTCTTAGTTAAATAGTTTAACTTTTACAATGTCTTTTTGTATATTTATATTATATAGTTAATATAACTACTATATAATTACAAGAGAACCCCAAGTGGTTCATTAATGACATATATATCATTATTTAAGTCCTTTGGCTGAACCTTATATTTTTAAGAATATTATATCAATTAATAATATAGTATTTGTTTTAAAAACCCATTTATGTCAATTTTGACACTATTTAGTATATGGTTTTTGTGAAAGTCAAAAAACTTGATTACTTCGAAAGAAATAAACTAAATAAATACTAAAATGTCATGTTAACCTATAAAATTAGTGTAATGCATCAAAAGTCTCAATTTTAAATATATTTGGATATTTATAATTTCAATTATTTTAATCTTTCATTAATAAGGTAATTACTGCATCATCATTGTGTCATAAATATATTTAATTATTTAATGTATAAAAATTATAAATAAAATACCATTATGTAGGAAATAATTTTTTATTTATAAATAATATTTATAATATAATTTATCTTATGTATAACCCAATATTAAAAATTTTTTAGTTTTGGAAATTTGAATTTAACACTTTTAACTCTTCTTTAAATAAAATAATAATAACTCTCCTAATCTATTAGAAGTGGATCAAAGAGGATCATATTTTATTCCTAAGGTTTATTTTGGTCTAAAAACACTTATTCGATAGAATTAGGACATGTGTTAGGGTAATTATAATATCATTTTTACTTTTAATTACCGTATTTACTTTTAACCGTGGTAAAAAATCAAAAATTTACTATTAACCAAAAATTATTTTCATCTTATTGAACCACATTTTACTTAATAATGTAAACCATGTCTCTAAGTTTTTTGAAATTCAATTCATAAAAGTGGTAAAATTACATTTTATGCAAATTTGCTAACGTTCCTATAAGGTGGGTAAAGAGGTTAAAAAGTTCAATAAAATTTTATACATCTAATATTATTATAAAATAACTTCAATGAATTAAATTGAAATAATATAGGTATTATGTATCTATTTTTACTTAAAATTAATATAAATAAAATAAATAAATATTTAAAAAAAATCCGATTTTAAATAATAACACAATGTTTCTCACTATTCAACAAAAATTGAATGTTTTAAGAGAAATACCAAAAATTCACCCTATGCTACTTTTGATATTAAAAATTAAAAAATGATGCCTATTTTACCAAATTCAAAACATAAAAGTTTCATTAATTAATTTAAAATTAATTCCCATTGTCAAAACTAGAAAGCGGGTTTTTGGGGAATTAAAACTGTCAAAAGATTGATATGTGTTTTTGTCCAATTCATATGTAAAATAATTCCAATTACCAAATTTTGATTAAATGGTAAAAATATAATCTAATTATACTTAAAAACCATTCAAATATATAATTAAACACTATAAATTATTTTGATTAAAAATTTTGTTTTCAATTAGAATTTAGTATTTTTCATTATTCATCAAAATATGAAAGTTATTAGAAAGACAAAAAAATCTATCAAAACTAAATTTTTATGTCCATATTCTAAAGAATAAGTTTATTTTGTAAAATTTAATATATAAAAGTATCAAATATTGGATTAAAAATGGTTTTCCATTAAAAGGCGGTAATATATGATTTTTTCTAAAATACTTCCTTTATCTAAAAAATAGAATTTGTTCTTATATTATGTCTAAGAAACACATAATATGGATTTTAAAAATATATGGAGTATATAAAATTCAAAATGCAGTTAATACTATTTATAACCACTTTTTGAATGGCAAGATTGGTAAGTCGCGGTGCGCTAAAAATTGGTGTTGCGTGTAGCGCAAGATATTGAATTAATTTAAAGAGATAACATGTTATGAAATCCTGGGATGTTATAGAAAATCCGTTGAAGGATTTGTATTTTAAATCATGATTGGAAGTTTGTGAACAAGATCTCAAAACAACAGCTTTGGGAGGCTGTGACGGTAATATATCTCAATTGATTTATTTTATCTCATTTTTTAAATATAAAATATTTTAAATGACACAATTAATTTATTCAATTATAGATGACATTAAATTTTGAGTAAACAAAAGAAATTAAGAAAAGACATATCTCTTTACCAATGGTTCGATGATAATATTTTAAAACAAAACTGACAAAAAATTATGTTTTTGGAAAGAAAATGTTTGAAAACCCATGCCTTAAGTATTTATATATAGATGAAGATACATAGAAACAATTTTTTGACAACCTTTATGAAGAAAAAATTTCAAGTATGATATTTATTTTATATTATAAAAATTATTATATATTTATCTAATTACATATTAGTTTATTTTTATATAACATGCCACCAGAAGATCTCATCAATAGATCAAGTTGAAAAATGTATACCCCCATACTTTATCATGTGGAGGGTATCTATTATTGGAGAAAAAACAGTTAAAGAAAAATTTGAAGCATTAATAGCTTGATCTAGTAGTGGTTCAGAAGAGGTCTAATTTGGTATTCCATCTCCTCCCACTAACCATGAAAAATCAAAACGAGCAAGAAGAAACCAAAATAAAAGGTATCTTACAAAGGAAGATAAGAAAGTAACAGATGAAATTTTAAGTAAATATTATTTATTTTTCCTGAATTTTTCTATTTTATAAATTATAAGCACTAATATAACTTGTTCATTTTTCATCTCAAGATGAACATAAAGAGCAAGAGACACAAGGATATTTTATCGCTGAGGGTAGGATGGACATCCTAGCCATTACTTTATGAAAGGAAGAACACCCCAGCCGTGTTAGTGGATATCAGGCGAGTATTAGTATTCTGAAAGTTTTTGGTCAAAGTAAGCAATCAAAAGACCCAGAAATAGAATCCTTGAAATCCGAGATGAAATAGTTGAAACCATCTATGTGTGATCAAATTCAAGCAACCATGTAGTCGGCTTTGTTAGAACACTTGACAAGACAATCACAATCTACATATCCTTCCTAGCCTTCCTAGCACATTCAACCTTCCTAGCCTGCTTACTTTGATTCTACACCTCCATCCCAACTGGACTACCCTACCCAACCTGCCTACTTTGATCCTCCACCTCCTCGCTCAGAACAAATCGTATACTATGAGTTGTTTGCTGGAGATCCTAATTTACATATTGGTGTGTTGGGACTCATATATTTTTTGGGAGATTATATACATAACTAGCCTATGAAGATGTGTCCGGTCAGAGTATCAGTACTTGATATTTTTTATACAAATGCTCTATTACCATTTCCAACTGAGGAGATTACCAAAATTGGGGATTGCATGGATCATTTTTTAGTTTTTCCAACTGGTCTTCTTTGTTATATTTCATATGAGGTATGTGTTTTTTTAAATATTAATTACATATGATTGAAAATTACTTATAATTTTATGAAATTTAACTTATATATGAGTATCTGAAAGGAAAATAAATTGCACAATTGAAACAACACATTCAGGAACAATCGAATGTAGATACTTATGATATTTTTGATGGGATACAAATATTATCTCAGGTTTATTCTTCCATGAATAATATATATGAGTTTTAGATGATGTTGGATATATAAATAATATATTATCCATTGAGATTACTCAAATAATATATCTTGCATCTAGTTTATTTTGAAGAGCTTGACCTGAATGTGTTGTCGTTGTTTTCCATGTAATCAAATTTATGTTCAAATTTTTATTTTTTAATTAAAAGATGTTTTAAATTTACTAATTATATTTACATTTTAAATTAGGTATATACACACACTTATTTTAGAAATGACAACACAACCATTTAAAGTTTTATAGATCTAGAATACATTTCCTTGGAAGTGAAACATGTCAATAATTATAGTAGAGTTGCGTATATATGTGAGAGATTATCACATACAGAGATTAAATTGGGTCTTTTTCCATTTCTTGATAAGTAATAACGAAAACATAATTATTAACTAATGATCATCATAATTTCATTAATTGTGAATTTTTTTATTTTAGGGGGAATTGGATGTTAGGTGTATTTTTCCCAAGCGAATTCACCTTATATAGGTTTTTCTTTTTATCAGGGAGTGTTCGTAAAAGTTTTTCCACCTTATTAGTTATGTGAGTTTTTTTTTTTGATAAGCTCATTATGTTTAATTATTATTTTCTATACATGTATTATTATTTCATATAAATGGAAATGCATTTCATGGGAAAAAAATTAACAAATAACACATGTTGATAAAGAAACCAACCTCCATCAATTATGTGAAAGTAAAGGTAATTATTTTTTAAATTAGATATTGTTCTGATTTTTTGATATATATATATATATATATATATATAGTGTTTTATTATCGCGTTAATGTTTAATAACTGTAGTGTCATCGCCAAAAAATTTATGTTGAATTTAGTAATTATGTTCTAAAATTCATGTACAAGATAATCAAAACTGGGGAAACTACTGAATTTGATAAGGTAAGTTATAATATTTTATTTTATGTCATAATATTCTATTTTTTAATCTCATATCATTTAATGTTGTTGTATATATTCAATAATAAATAGTCTTATAGCCAAACTGAGCTTACCCATCTTTAGTCTTTGTTTGCAAACTATTTGTTAAGTCTGATTATGATTTTAGGTATGTATATTCTAATGTTTTTGAATAATATTACATTTTCTTAATAACATGTGTTAAAAAAACTAATTCATTTATTATAGCAGGTGTTTGAATAGAATGATATCAAATGAATTCTTTAATAATAAACAATAATGATCATGTCGTCAATTTCAGGAATGCGTATTTTAATTCAAGTTTACAATACAAATGCGTAGATAGATTTTTGATTAACTAGATAAAAACATGTAAGTTCTTATATATTTTTAGTCAATGACAAATATAATTTGATTGCTATATACTGTGTTTTATTATAGGGACTTTGATTATTTTGGTAGTCCAATATTCTGTATTTTCTAAAAAAAATTACTTTTGTTGTTGGTTTTCTTAAAATAAGATGCCATTTTTAAAAAAAAAATACACGGTTTTCGGCATCGGTTTATATAATAAACTGATTCCAAATATGGTTTTCCACATTGATTTATAATAAAATGATAAAGAAGATAGGGCTACGCTCAATTTTTGACATCATTTTGTATAATAACTGACATCAAAAAACAACTTTCAACGTCGGTTTATTTATAAAAACAATGTCAAAAATGTCACGAACTGTCCTCGGGGCCCGTGTCGTGACTACCCCAAGCCCGTCTTCCATAGGCCAAGGGCTGGAGACTAGCACCAAAGGCATAAATCCCGGTAAAAGGGAAGTCATTGACTTTATAAAAGTAAACAAACACAACAGAGTATGCAAGTGAAGTAAGCACTAAGTAAAACTGAGTACAAAAGTAAGTGATGAAAAGTAAATGGGCCAGTATAAAAACCCAACTGAAAGTACAGTACAACTGAAAAGAAATTACAACAGCATTAAGTAAAGCGGTAACCATTGAGTCGTCCTCAGAATATCCCACCTGAAGGGTGGGTACAGATGGTCTCCTCAGCTCCTCGGGTCTAGCCGTTCGCCCTATGTTCATCCCGCCAAGTGGTCCACCTCTGAGAACCGTCCAGCTCCACAAACCTCTACCTCGATCAGTGTTGTCTGTTGTATGTATCCAACAAAAAGTAGTGTGGGAATAGCCCGTGTAGGGGTGAGTATATGATACTCATTAGAGACCCCGAGACCCCTGAAGGTCTCCCAGAATCCACAAAAGATAAATTACAAAGGAAAGATACAATCACGAAGTATCAACCAACTCTACCTAGGTATATTCCCATACATATACCTAAGTCCTAAATTCCAGTTCATCTCCAACTCTCGAGCCCATGCACATCCCAGTCCACACAGGAAATAAGTAAATCACACAAATGATAATGATTGAATAGTCAAGACTCGGCTCACACAGGTATACTACTTACGAAGAGGGGTATTGATGATTAGATGTAGCCTCTGAATCATCTCCTCTGTCGAACCCACATAGGATCCAAGTATAGAAGTCATCGCTTCCAAACCCACATAGGATCCAAGTACAATAACCATCGTAGTCGAACCCATGTAGGATCCAAGTACAGTCGTCATCACTGCCGAACCCATGGAGGATCCAAGTATAGTTGTCCTCGCTACCGAACCCATGAAGGATACAAGTACATTCTTCATCGTCGTCGAACCCATGGAGGATCCCAGCATGGTAGTCGTCACAGTAGCAACCTGCTCTAAGGTTCCCGCACAAAATGTGCTCGATTCTAGGAGGGTCCGCTCATCGAGTCAAGGGGGGTCGATACATCAAATATCACAAAGTCTGGAGTTGATGTATCCCAAAGTTCCATCTCGTCATAAGGAACTCAACGCGACTGAAGGTGCATCAATCGTACGCCCAGTCTAAGAGATATTAGCTTTTCCATTCCAGAGGCCTGGTTGGAAATATGCTCATTCCAAACCCGACTATTTTCCAAAGTTATCCTATATTCACTTAGAGTATCGCAAAAGTACTGCCTCGGCAAAAGGGTCCCAATGACACAGACGACGCGTCGATCAGACGTACAGTCTTTAAGTTATTCAGGTTTAAGTGAAAACGGGCCCGGTCCGTTAAGCCCAGTGGGCCGATGGGTCGAGTTAACCCAGTTTTGGTGGGTCCAACCTGGTAGGGGTGTTGGACCGGCCCGATGAATCGCGCAGCCCGACCTGAATAGGTGCGACCCGGCCCAAATGGGTGTGGCCCAGCCCGGCATGACACGGCTTGGCCCGGCGCGGCGTGGCCCGGCTGGGCACATCCCCGCTGGCTTGGCCAGCTGTCCGAGCGGCTTAGCCCGAATGTCGAGCGGTACAGGAGGGGCATAGGCCTCCGGCTGCCCGAACTGGCGGCGCCAGGCGGTGCCGCCCTCCTTAACCGGCCGGCCGAAGCAGGTTGGCCTCCTGGCACAAGCGGCTAGCTCAGGTAGGCCACAGTTTTTCTGGCGCGGTATCCTCCTGGCGTCGCGGCTCTCCACCACCCGGCTGGCCAACGGGTCGGCCGGTTCTTCTGCCGAAGCGGCCTGCGAAGCGGGCTGCGTTTCTTTCCGCATAGCTGGCGTGACAGTGCTGGCTTCCTCCGTCGCGGCCGGCCCTAGCCGCAGCTCCGCGTCCCCGGCATGGCACGATGGCGCCATGCTTCCTCCGCCGCAACCCACATGGCCGCGGCATTTCTTTGCATGTGCGACGGTGGCCCTTGCTCCACTGGACTCTTCCGCATTCCGCCTCCGGTCACCGATTCCAAAAAAATAAACAAGATCCAGTGGAGGGTCGTTGGGCCATGTTCGTTCAGCCCGCTCCCTCTGCATTAGGCGATAAGAATAAGCCGGGATAAACAAACATGTTCAATGAAAAAAGAGGCCCAATTTAATCCATTAATAATGAGATTAATTCCCCCACCTCGTTTAAGGTTTGTTCATCGTAGATACGGAAAACGGTGTCGCTTCATCAACATCAGAGAAAGAACCGTCGTCATTGGCGAGTTCCCCGCGTCGGTGTCTCCTCCCTTGACTTGGTGGAAGATAAAGATTGGAGAAACGTGGAGCATTCTTCGTCAAGTCGTTCTTCGTTGAAGGTGGATGTTCTTCGTCGAAGAAGAAAATCGTTCTTCATTGAGGAGATGAATACTTCGCTCTCTTTTCTCAAGAGCTCTCACCCAATGTTTTCCAACACAACAAAGCTCCCCCAAAAATAAAATATTAGGCTTGGCTAATATTTTATTAACACATCAAATTAAAAATTCAAAACTCAAATCACTTAATTAATTAAGTGAAGAGGTTGAATTTATTAATTAGGGTGTGTTGGCCAACAATAAAGAGAGAGAGGGAGAAGAAAGGTCCTCATAAATTAAGGGGTTGTCATGAATTAAACATGGGAGTCCAAAATGAAGTTAGAAATGAGTTATCGAAGATGAAAGGTTGGGGCTCGTGTGGGCCCCACATTTCAGTTATCCACACATGGGAATTTGGGTGTGTGTGGGCCCCACCACTAACTTCCCATGGGAGAAATTAACTTCCATAGATATATATAAAATTGTGTACACAATTTTATTTATTTTATTCTAAATTTTCAATTATTAACTTTCAACCTGGATAAAACGCAACTGCGGTAAAGGTCTCCTTAAGCGAATATTGGCACTGCAAGTTCATCGGTGCCCTCAAATTTCAATTCCAAGCACCGGTTCAAAAGATAGAAAAAAACCCGCTCGTTATTTCACTGAACGTACCCGAGCTAAACTTCAGAAATTGATTCTGGGCACATCTGGGCTCGGAATCAAGTGATGTCAGAAACCGCAGACTCACAAAATTCCAAAGTATTTAAGAAAAAATAATTTCCTTGAAATTTTCGGGTCTTTAGATTACTCCCACCTTAGGTATTTACGTCCCCGTAAAGCTACAACATACACTAGGAAAACAAATGAGGGTACTGAGCACACATTTGAGCCTCCCGCTCCCATGTGCTCTCCTGGAGGTTCCCGTACTGCCAATGAATGCACACCAAAGGAATCGACTGTCCACGTAGGACCCACTCCTGTCGATCCTCAATCTCTATAGGGACCTCCGTGAATGTTTCCCCATCATCGATGTACATCTCCCCGTGATCGATGATGTGTGACGGGTTGTGAATGTTCTCCTCAGCTGAGATGCGTGGAAGACGTCGTGCACCCGGTGCAACTGAGGTGGAAGGGCCAGGCGGCAAGCCACCTCACCTACCCTGTTGAGGACCTAGAATGGTCTGATAAAGTGCGGAGATAACTTGCCACTCCGACTAAATCTCTGTAATCCACGTCGAGGTGAGACCCGTAAGAAAATGTGGTCGCCATCCTTGAACTCGAGTGGTCTCTGTCTCCTATCTGCATAGGACTTCTGTCTACTTTGTGCAGTACTCATCCGCTCCTGGATGATCTGCACCTTCTCTGTCATAGCCTGGACCATTTCTAGTACTACAAGTGCTGACTCCCCAGGGTCAGTCCAGCACAGAGGTGATCTGCATGGTCGACCGTACAGGGCCTCGTAAGGTGTCATCCCGATGGTGGAGTGGTCGTTGTTGTTGTATGTAAACTCCACCAAGGTTAGGTGATCCTCCTAACTGCGACCAAAGTCAAGGACACATGCTCGGAGCATGTCCTCGAGAGTCTGAATGGTCCTCTCCATCTGGCCATCCGTCTGAGGATGAAAGGCGGTGCTCAGGCGTAGCTGCGTCCCAAATGCCTCATGCAACCCCTTCCAAAGTCGGGAAGTAAAGAAAGCATCTCGATCGGGGATGATAGTCAAGGGCACACCAGGAAGTCATACGATCTTCTGAGCATAGAGGCATCCCAAGCTCTCTATAGTGCCCTGCTCTCTGATAGGTAGGAAGTGGGCTGACTTAGTGAGGCAGTCGATGATCACCCAGATGGAGTCATGTCCTCTAGAAGTACGTTGAAGCCCTATCATAAAATCCATAGATATCTCATCCCACTTCCACTCTGGAACCTCTAAGGGTTGTACCAATCCTGCTGGTACCTTGTGCTCCGCATTTACTTGCTGGAAAGTGAGGCATCTTGAAACAAAATTTTCTAAAGCCTTCTTCATACCTAGACACCAGTGATGTCGTCTGAGGTACTGGTACATCTTTTCCACTCCTGGATGTACCACTAGAGGGGAAGTGTGAAACTCCCTCAGCACTTCCTCCTACAGTGCAACTGGTACCATGGTACGTCCCCTAAAGAAGATGACATGCTCTCCTCCTTCATAAAATCCAAAAGGTGCCTGCCCTATGGAAATCTGAGCACATCGCGTTTCACAGACAACGTCCCCACGCTATGCCTCTCTGACCCATTGAAGAAGTGGAGGAGTGACTGTGAGAGACTATAGAAAGGCTGCTCTATCTCTATCCATGAAGGATATCTACAAAGTGTCTAACTACTTCGTCGTCTCCCCTAGCAGTTGTATGTCCGATCTCTTGCTGAGAGAATCAGCTACTACGTTCCCCTTTCTAGGAGTATAGACTATCTCAAAGTCATAGTACTGTAGGAACTCGAGCCATCACCGCTGTCTCAGGTTCAGGTCCTTCTGCAAGAAAATGTACCTAAGAATCTAGTGGTCAGAGTAGAATGTAAAGTTCTCGCCAATCAGATAGTGTTGCCACATCTTCCAAGCGAAGACCACTGCTTCTAACTCTAGGTCATGGGTAGCATAGTTCTGCTCGTGCTATCTCAAATGTCGTGAACCATAGGAGATCACTGCCTGCTTCTGCATCAGGACACACCCGAGTCTAGTCCCTAGTGTGTCGCAGTAAACTACGTACACTACGCCCTCCTCTGGTAGCCTCAATATGGGTGCACTGGTCAATATTTGTCTCAGATCTTGAAATCTATGCTAACATCTATCTGACCACATGAAGGGTTTCCCCTTCTTCGTCAAAGCTGAAAGCGGTGCTGCAAATCTGGAGAAGTATGGAACAAATCTCTGATAGTATCTAGCCAGACCTAGGAAACTCCACACCTCCATCACGCTCCTGGGTGGCTCCCAAGCAAGTACTGCCTCAATCTTCGCTGGGTCCACTGCAACCTCAGCCTCCAAGATGACGTGTCCCAAGAAATAAACCTCTCGAATCCAGAACCGGCACTTCGAGAGCTTTCCATAAAGATGGTGCTCTCAGAGTCTGTCCAGTACAACCCGCAAGTGGTAGGTGTGATCCTCCTTAGTAGTTGAGTAAATCAGTATGTCATCGATGAAGACTATGACAAAACAATCTAGGTAAGGTTGGAAGATCCTATTCATGAGACTCATTAACACTACGGGAGCATTGGTTACGCCGAAGGGCATAACCAAGAACTCGTAGTGGCCATACTGACACCTGAAGGCCGTCTTCTGCACATCCTTGCCTCGAACTCTGAGCTAAATATAGCATGACCCGAGGTCTAGCCATAAGGATCGAGCCAACGGCTTCGTCGGAATCTCCGAGCTCCGAACAAGGGTAGTGGCAATGAAAGAATGACTCGCTTCTATGTCTATAAGAACTTCAGAAAGGGTGGAGTAGACACAGATAGTACTTCGAATCATCTCAGGTGCGCTGTGGTCGTAGTCCTCGACTACTTAGAGCTGATCCTGCCCCTGTCTTCCAGCTCCTTGTGGTCAGGGTGGGCCTCTTGGTGGTGGTGGTGGTAAAGCCTCAAAGCGTCGTCCACCACCCGCTGATTGACTAGCTCCTCTGCCTCATCTACCTGCTCCCTATGGACCGCCACGATCGAACCTATGGATTTTTATAGGAGGTCCCTCTACTGTCTGCTGCACATCTGCATGGCGGGTCGGGCAGTCACGAGCTGTGTGGCCCTTCCCACCGCATGCATAGCACTGCCTGCCCCTCGTATGGCCGGATCTGCTTCATGTTCTCCGCACATCCAAACTTGTATCATGTGGTCGCCCACCTAATGGACTGGTCCTCTTGGACCTCTGCAACATATATCTACTGCCGGCTGCAGAAGACTCTGATACGTGTTGCCCTGCGGTGGGTCTCACTACTAGTGTCGGCTCAACAAGAAAGCTCTTCACAAGAAGGGCTCGCTCTAGCACTCCTGCCTGCGTCGGAATGCTGAGGGAGATCATCGAAGCCCTGATATCATGCCTCATTCCCTACTCAAAGGTCTGAGGCCAGAATAATGGGTCCCATACCATGTCCGTGGAGTAGCACGAGAGGTCGGTAAATCTCACCGAGTACTAAGCTACTATCATACTGCCCTGCTGCAGATGAAGTAACTCCTAGATGCGCACTGCACGGAGGGTGGCTGGAACAAACTCTGAGCAGAAGAGACTCTCGAAGTTCCTCCAAAGAAGAGATGCCTCATCGTGCACCTAGAGCATCAGGCTCCACCATCTACCTGCTGTTGCGTGCAGTAGACTCACGACGAGGATCACCATAAGGTCGGCTGGTGTCCATATCAATCTAAAAACCCTAACGATAGCCTTCAACCAATCCTCGGCTGCCTGAGGGTTCGTCTCTCCACGGAACCTGGGTGGCCTCTATCGCTGAAACTTGTGCAACGCACTTAGGCGGCATGCACTCTCTGCTGCTGGGGCTGGTGGCATCGGTGGCTCAATGAGTAGTGGTACTGCTGGTGCCTCCGCTGTAATGGGGCCCTACACTGAGGCCTCATCGCTCGGTGGGCTTTCATCTCGCACGTAACTAGGAACCCTAGCTGGCTACCTTCATGGGTTCATCCTGAAAATAAAACAAGGGTTCCATGGTCAAACAGTATACCTGGTGAGCTGACACAAAGTAATCACAAAGAAAACTTTTGAAACACACATTCAATCAATGTTTTCATGCACTAAGTCGAAAATCAGGAGTGAGGGTCCTGGTGTATGTATATGCCGGTCGCCGCACCAACACTGGACTCGCTGGACTAAAAACCACACTCAATACTCTTAACACTATTGATTCACAAAGAAGAAATTATCAGAGCCCTGAGCTCTGCGGTAGAACCTACTCCTCTGATACCAATTTTTCACGAACCGTCCTCGGGGCCCGTGCCGTGACCACCCCAAGCCCGCCTTCCATAGGCCAGGGGCTGGAAACTAGCTCCAAAGGCATAAATCCTAGTAAATGGGAAGGCATTTCCTTTATGAAAGTAAAAAAACACAACAGAGTATGCAAGTGAAGTAAGCACTAAGTAAAACTGAGTACAAAAGTAAGTTGTGAAAAGTAAATGGGCTAGTATACAAACCCAACTGAAAGTACAATACAATTGGAAATAAAGTGCAACAGTAGTAAGTAAAGCGGCAACCACTAATTCTTCCTCTGGATATCCCACTTGAAGGGTGGGTACAGATAGTCTCCTTATCTCCTCAGGTCTGGTTGTCCTCCCTATATATGTCCCGCCAAGTGTTCCACCTCCGGGTACAGTCCAGCTCCACAAACCTCTACCTCAATCACTGTTGTCCGTCATCTGCATCCACACAAAGTAGTGTGGGCATAGCCTGTGCAGGGGTGAGTATACGATACTCACTAGAGACCCTGAGACCCCCAAAGGTCTCCCAGAATCCACAAAGGATAAACTGAAAAAGAAATATACAATCACGAAGTATCAACCGACTCTACCTAGGTATATTCTCATACATATACCTAAGTCCTCAATTCCAGTTCAGCTCCAACTCTCGAGCCCATGCACATCCCAGTCCATACATTAAAGATGTCAATCACACCAATGATAATGATTGAATAGTCAAGACTCATCTCACATAGGTATAATACTTACAAAGAGGGGTGGAGATGATTAGATGCAGCCTCTAAATCATCTCCTCTACCGAACCCACGTAGAATCCAAGTACAGAAGTCGTCGTTGTCGAACCCACGTAGGATTCAAGTACAGTAACCATCGCTGCCAAACCCATGTAGGATCCAAGTATAGTTGTCATTGCTACCAAACCCACGAAGGATCCAAGTATAGTCATCCTCGCTGTCGAACCCACGGAGGATCCAAGTACAGTCGTCATCGTCGTCGAACCCACGGAGGATCCTAGCATGGTATTCGTCACAGTCGTAGCCAGCTCTACGTTTCCTGCACACAGCGTGCTCGATTCTAGGAGGGTCCGCTCCTCGATTCAAGGGGGGTTGATACATCAACTATCATAAAGTCCGGATTTGATGTATCCCAAAGCTCTGTCTTGACAAAAGGAACTCAACGCGACAGATGGCGCGTCAATCGGATGCCCGGTCAGAGAGATATTAGCTATTCTGTTCTAGGGGCCCAGTTGGAAATATGCTCGTTCCAAACCTGGCCATTTTCCAAAGTTTTCCAATACTCACATAGAGTATCGCAAAATGACCGCCTCGTCGAAAGGGTCCCAATGCCACAGATGGCATGTCAATCGGATGCGCAGTCTTTAAGTTATTCATGTTTAATTGAAAATGGGCCTGGCCCGTTAAGCCCAGTGGGCCGACGGGTCGAGCAAACCCAATTTTTGTGGGTCCGACCCAAGCCGCAGCTCCGCATCCCCGGCACGGCGCGACGGCGCCGTGCTTCCTCCGCCACAGCCCTCTTGGCTGTGGCTTTTCTTTACGTGTGCGATGACGGCCCTTGCGCCGCCGGTCTCTTCCACATTCCACCTCCGGTCGCCGATTCCAAAAAAATAAACAAGATCCAACGGAGGGTCGTCGGGCCATGTTCATTCAGCCCGCGCCCTCCGCGTTAGGCGATAGAAATAGGTCGTGAGAAAAAAATATGATCAACGACAAAATAGGCACAATTTTAATCCATTAAAATTGAACTTAATTCCCCTACCGCATTTAAGGTTTGTTCATCGTAGACGCGGAAAGTGGTGTCACTTCGTCAACGTCGTAGAAAGAACCATCATCATTGGTGATTTCCCCGTGTCGGTGTCTCCTCCCTTGACATGGTGGAAGAAGAGGATTGGAGAAATATGGAGTTTTCTTGTCTGATTTGTTCTTCGTTGAAGGCGGATGTTATTCATTGAAGAGGAAAATTGTTCTTCATTGAGGAGATGAATACTTCTCTCTCTTTTCCCTAGAGCTCTCACCCAATGTTTTTCCAACACAACAAAGCTCCCCCAAAAATAAAATATTAGGATTGGCTAATATTTTATTAACACATCAAATTCAAAATTCAAAACTCAAATCACTTAATTAATTAAGTGAAGAGGTTGAATTTATTAATTAGGGTGCGTTGGCAAACAATACAGAGAGAGAGGGAGAGGAAAAGTCATCATAAATTAAGGTGTTATCATGAATTAAACATGGGAGTTCAAAATGGAGTTAGAAATGAGTTATGAAAGATGAAAGGTTGGGGCTCATGTGGGACCCACCTTCTAATTATCCACACATGGGAAGTTGGGTGGGTGAGGGCCCCACCACTAACTTCCAATGGGAGAAATTAACTTCCATAGATATAAATAAAATTTTGTACCCAATTTTATTTATTTTATTCTAAATTCTCAATTATTAACTTTCAACCCGCATAAAATGCAACTGCGGTAAAGGTCCCCTTAAGAGAATAATGGCGATACGAGTTCATCGGTGTCCTCATATTTCAATTCTGAGCACCGGTTCAAATGATAGAAAAAAAACCTGCTCGTTTGTTCACTGAACTTACCTAAGATAAACTTCAGAAATTGATTCCAGGAATATCGGGCCTCGGAATCAAGTGCTGTTAGAAACCGCAGACTCGAAAAATTCCAAAGTATTTAAGAAAAAAATTCCTTCAAATTTCTGGGTCTTTACAAAAAACTAAGAACAACGTCATTTTTTGTGTCAATTTTCGAAAACTGATGCCGAAAAGATTATATTTTTTATTGCCTTTATAGACATCGGTTAAATACTAACGTTAAATCCAGCTTCTAAACTGGTAGTTCCTAAAAAGTGGTATCAAAGGAAGGTTATGTCTTGGTTCTGTTCAATTTTTTAGGAATTAATAATTGTCATAAAGTTGAGTATGTTTTTTGGTTTCAACTTTGGTTGATCTGGTAATATGTCTAGTGAGGAAGAGTTAACTCTCTTTAGGAAACATTTGAATGATTCCACATATGCTTAGTGTTTCATGCTATCATCCATAACCAATGAGATTTTGAAGCAACATGAGGACATGGATGCTTATAACATGATGTCACGTGTTTGGGATATTTATCAAGAGAAGGTGAGACACGAGAGATATGAGATATCCAATGATATATATACAATAATTCTTGGAGATTCAATGTTATCTCAGCCTCATATAGTCAAGATTATTGGCTACATTGAATGACAAGACATCTTAGTGTTTAAATTCCTATGTGAGTTGCACATATATCTCATACTTTCATTATTACCCAAGAGATTATCTAGTTTTATTGTTAATTATAATATGAGTAATAATGAGAAGTGTCTTTTAGAACTTCATAATTTGATTTAACAAGTACACTATCACAGATCGGCGCCAGAGAAGTGCCAAATTTTATCAGCATTAAGAAAATCACATTGATAAAAGGGGGCCCTTTATTAGCGCTAGCTAAAAGTGCTGATAAATATAACCTTTATTAGCACTAAAAACACTAATAAAGGTATACCCTTTATCAATTATATTATTAGCACTGATAAATGTGTTTAATAGAAAATATTTTTAATTTATATAAAATTATTATATTTATATAATAAAATATTTTTTATTTACATACATTAAATAAAAAACACATTTTTATAATTAATATATATTTTTTAATAATTCAAATATATATATAATGTTTAAAAAAAGTTTTTATAATTGACTTAAACTATCATGGTTAGTTTTCAGTTGTATTATTCAAATTCAAGTGGGTCAACATTGATAGGGGTATAATTAAATATTCTTCACATTTTACTTCTGTAAACTTCTCTCGCTTGATCAATACTACTGAGTGTGCCGAGCATGATCTAATTATCTTTCCTTCACAAGAAAATATGGTTTATTATGTGGATGAATAAATTCATAATGGTTGTAGTGTTTTATATAACTAACGCAGAGAGAATTATATGATATGGGAAATGAAGATCAATTGTGACTTTGTAATAGTGAACCTCATCAACCAAAAAACATTGAATAGTTTTTTCCTAAAAATATCAAAATAGAGGAACTTACAAGAGAGGGTTAAAATAAATCACTCATTTTAACGAAGGTTGGTAAAAATAAATACAATGAAGATGATTTCTATTTAATGTATAAATTGGTAATGAAAATATATTATAATTTCTCATTGATAAGTTATTTTTACATATATACATTGCTCTAGTTTTTATTTTTAATTTTTGTAAAAATATTTTACATTTTCATTTTTCTATATTTAATATATCTGAACCATTAGAATTGTAGGAATTTTGAGAACAAAAAAAATTAAGATCCTAGTCGATTAGTATCTCAGAGCATGCCACCACTACCGTTAACTTTAGTGGATCCGAGTGATTTTTTTGTACCCAAGACTACTAGTGAGCCAACCATTTCCCTACATGTTGTTGGTAGCTCACGAACCAATTCATATTTAGATATGGAGTTTTTGGTCACCCCTCCATCTATGGGATATTGGCGAGTTACTGTTATTGGAATGTATTTCATTATACAAAAAATCTATATATTTTATTAATTTTTTAATGCATTTGTCAAACATATAAAGACAACTGCAGAAGAGATACAAATATGAACACAACAGATGTATGGGACCTGAAGGACTTCAATATTATCATTACATTTGATGACATTGGGGTTCCTACAGGTGACAGTGCCAGAATCTATGGGTAGATTCTTGGGCAGCTTTCTTGTGAGACAATGATCTTTACCATTAATTATAAATATTGAAGGCATATTCCTACAAATTGGAAAAATGAGGTATTTTATACTCAATTAAATGTAATATTAATTTTGTATTCCTTGATAACCAATTTAAAATATAAATGTAAAATTTTTCAATATACACTACAACAAAACTTGGTTTATCCAGTGCTAGGGCTTTAACAGTGCTAGCTAAAAATGCTGATAAAGACCCTCTTTGTTAGCGCTAAAAAAAAGCGATGTTAAAGAGGGTATTTAACATCACTTTTTTTAGCACTGTTAAAGGGGGTATTTAATAGCTCTAAAAAAGTGTTGTTAAATGGGGGACCTTTATTAGTGATTTTTTATAAATGCTTATAAAATTATATACTTCAAAAAAAATATTTCATTAAAAATAATATATAAATATATTTATATTGATATAAATATAATAAGTATTTTTTGAAATATGTTTTTGATTATTTAAATATGAATTTACACTTAGTATGTAAGATATTTAATGAAAAAGGATTATAAAATAAATAAAAAATTATTTTTAATTTATATAAAAGACTAGTTTTTTTTATCCAGGTTTCTCTTTGGGCCCTACCACATATCAAATCAAAGCCTATAATGAGCTCTATTCCCTAATGGTCAAGGTAAAAACTTAGTCACTTTTTTATGCCAAAAAGACCCCAAAGGACTCCAAAACTGATTTTTTTAGTCGGGGTACCCCATTTTTTTATCATTCGAGGGATTTTAAGCCTCATTTATGGGGGTATTTTTTCCCTTTTTCCACGAGGATTGAATTTATTCTTAGGTATTATATTCATATTGATATTATGGATTTTAAATTTTATCATTTTAATAATTTTATTTTATTTATAATCAAATATATAATAATATATTCATATTTTTTATATATTCACACAAAAAAAATAATTTTATAAATAAATAATTAACCATATTTACATTTGAAATACACTTATTAATATATAAACATATATATAAATATATGGATAAAAAATATGATGAAATATATATAAATATATTGATATATCATAAAATATAAAAAAAACAGTATAATAGAGTGGTAATGTCACTGGTGTATAACGTGGAGTTTCTAGGGTTCGAAACTTGCTGGAGGTAGGGGCACACTTGAGAGGCTGGGATTATCTAAAGCACTGATAAAGGGGTGTGGGAAGCACTGATAAAGGGGTGGGTGGGTGGAAGCATTGATAAAGGGGGTGGGAGGGCCGTGGGAAAAAATTTATATACCCTTTATCAGTGGGTCCTTTTGCAACACTTTTTTAGCACTGATAAAAGTTTCAGGATTTTAACCATGCTTAAATTATTAATGCTTTTTTAGCACTGGTAAAGGCCTTTTCTAACGTTGTTAAATGCCTATTTTGTATTAGTGATACTTATAAAGTGTTATGTTTTTTATTTTTAGTTTTTTTTTCATTTTAATGTCCACGACTACATTTCACGACCACAAACTTTAAAAAAATTGGGAAATAAATGGAGATCATGGCATGAATTTAATGAAATATCTCTAAGATCACAACAGATATATGAGAAATTTTCTGAAGGCATTTCTCACAAGAAATGGAAGATCTTTGTTGAAATTAATAGAGATGTATCTCATGTGGTAATTTTATATTTTATAGCATCTTAATAACATAAATACAATATTTTTTTATTGTTTATATTTTTTTTAGTAATTATCGAAAAAAATATTGTGAATCATGAGAAACAAGTCATTCTTTACATCATTGGGTCTCAGAGTTTTTCGAGAAAAAGAATAATTTTAGTTTGTATGTTATTCATCATTTTTTATATTATTTTATTATAAGTAAAGGTTATTTATAACTTGTTTATGTTTTTTATAATGGCTAATGAATTGCATCACCCTATTGGATGAACAGAGATGTAGTTTAAAGCATATAGGAAACTTGATGGAATTTTTGTAAATGGCCCTACCAAAGATGTTGGAGTAAGTACCTTTCATTACCATTTCATATTATTTAATTACTATAAAAACATAATAATGAAAAATATATTGTAACAACAGAAAATCCAAAAACCCAATTAAATGGGGTCAGCTACATGGATAAAATGATGCAAATTTGGTGTCATTTGATACATCTAGTCAGCCCCAATTAATTGGATTTAATACATGTATCTTGTTAAAATTTATTTTTCATTATTATGTTTTTATAGTAATGAAATACAATAAAATAGTAATAAAACATTTATTAATTAGATAATATTATTATGTTTAGATATTTTAAAAAATCATTGTAAATTTTTTTGTAATAACAAGTTAAAATTCAAGAAGCCCAGGATGAAAAACCTTCACAATCATCATTGGTTTCCCAGAACGATGCATTTTCAATCATTTTAGGGAACAAGCATACCAAACATGCATGGGGGATGGGTTCTGGGCTTAATCCATTAGCTATCACTATTAGGGAATCATTATCCATTGCTTGTGCACTTGATGGGGGTTCAAGTAGTGTCGTTGATCATGAATCACAAAGAGAGAACATAAATAAAACTAAAATGAAACTTTTATATAGAAAACAGGCACTTCAAGTAATACTAACAACATCTTGTGTTGGATTGAAAACTAGTTGATTCCTAGACATCAAAAATGAATTATATATCATTATCCTCTAGTTTGAAAACAATCTGAGCTCATTTTCTCAGTTTTGACCTAGTAAACAGTATTAAAGGTACCAAAGCCATTAAAAACATGTGTCGGGGGGAGGGGGTCCAAAATAGTAAAATTATATCGAACTTCCCTAAAAGAAAAGGAAAATTATTGTAGATTTATTTGGGAAATGTAAGAGTTGACGACCCATTATTCTGAGTTACATTTTTCCTAGGATTCCCGTAGATACGTTTTAGTGTTTTAAAACACTAAAACGTGCATTTAATGGTCCAAAAAATATAAAAAACATAATATTGATATTAAATATTAGTAAAACCACTGTTGAGTTATTTTTTATGTGTATTCATATACATCATTTCAATCTCATGTGTGGTGTGGTTATAATGACTCGGTAAACACGTTTTAAAGTTGTCAAATCCTTTAAAAACATGCATCGAGGGGTCAAAACTAGGGAAGAAATGTTGTATTACCATAAAATCATAAGAAAATGACCGTAGATTTATTTTGGAAATGTAAGAACTGATGACAAATCATTCCGAGTTATGGTTTTCTTAAGATGGTTGTAAACGTTATTTTAGTGTTTTAAAACACTAAAACATATATATCACAATAAAAACTATAGAAAACTAATTTATATTAATATTAAATCATGGGTAAACCACCGGTGATTTATTTTAAACTTGTATGCGCAGACAACACATCAATTCGATATGCAGTGTGATCGAAATGACCCTGTCAACACTTTTTAAAGGCACCAAGCCTTTAAAAACATGTGTCGGGGGATCAAAACTAGGAAAGAGATATCAAATTTCCATGAAATCATAAGGAAACGAATATTTATTTATTTTTTAAATATAGGAACTGATGGTACATAATTTCGAGTTATGGTTTTCCAGAGATGGTCGTAAACGCATTTTTAGTGTTTTAAAACATTAAAATGGTCATGTAATGGTAAAAACCATAGAAAAATATCTTATATTGATTTAAAATCATGATAAAACCACTCTTGTGTAATTTTTGACGTGTTAAAAAGGAAAACACATTAATCTGACATGTAGTGTGGTCAGAATGACTCCGTAAACACTTTTTAAAGGTACCAAAGCCTTTAAAAAAATGTGTCAGGGGATCAAAAATAGAAAAATGATGTATTATTTACCTAAAATAATAGGAAAATGATCATAGATCTATTTTTGAAATGTATGAACCGATAACATGTCATTCTGAGTTACAGTTTTCCCAAGATTGTCATAAATGCACTTTTAGTGTTTTAAAACACTATATCATATGTATAATGGTCAAAATCATAAAAAATGACCTCATATTGACATCGAATCTTAGGAAAACCACTATTGAGTAATTTTTTATGTATATTCATAGAAAAATGCAAATAGAATGTGTTTTGTGGTCGAAATGACTTGGTAAACACTTCTAAAGGGATTAAAGCCATTAAAAACATGTATTGGGGGGGTCAAACATGGAAAATGATGTCATATTGTCCTAAAATTAGAGGAAAATGATCGTATATTGTTATTTGAAATATAAGAAATGATTACACATCTTTCTTAGTTATGGTTTGCTCGATATGACCGTAAACATATTTTTTGTGTTTTATATCTCTGATATGTGTGTGTATTGGTAAAACCCATAGAAAATGACCTCATATTGACATTAAATTATGAGAAAACCACATTTTAGTTATTTTTGATGTGTACGGGTAGACAAAATGTCAATCTGACATGCGATGTGGTCAAAATGACTTGGTAAACATTTTTTAAAGGTATCAAAGCCTTTAAAAACAAGTGTCATGGGTCAAAACTAGGAAAACAATGTTTTATTACCCTGAAATTAGAGGACAATGATCGTTGATTTATTTTTTAAATGTAGGAACTGACGATATGTCATTTTGAGTTATAGTTTTTTTGAAATGGTTGTAAATGTGCTTTTAGTGTTTTACAATACTAAAACATGTGTGTAACGGTAAAAATAATTGAAAAAAATGATATTTATGTGAAACAATGGGATAACTACCATTGATTTATTTTTGATGTGTACATGTAGAAAATGTGTCAATCCGATAGGCGGTTTGGTCAAAATGACTTGGTAAATAGTTTTTAAAGGTACAAAAGCCTTTAAAAACATGTTTCTGGGGATCAAAACTATAGCATCCCACCTTTTTATAATATAAACTTTCATTACATTACACAAAACTGAGGATCTTTAAGGTTTAGTGTCTTGGAAACCAGGAACATAATACATGAAAACAACATAAAACATTCTTCTTAAACACTTGAAAGGCTTCTACTTAAGTTTATCCTAGGTTCATTAATACATCTCATAACCTGGGGACATACATCAAAATAAAGGGTGAGTAGAAGTCCCAGTAAGAGAAACAAGAGAAACATTTAACATATGAACTTGAGATACATCAACTATGTCGTGAAAAAGAACTTTAAGGCATGAGAAAGAAATCATGTGGCATATCATAATAAAAATAAAATTTTTCATAACTTTAAGATGTGGCTACATCATTTAACATAGATAGTCATGAACATATCACCATGGTCCATCCCCAAGGTGTCATTTGAAAATTACCAAGGTTATTCACCAAGATATCGTGAAAATTGTAATCTCTAATGGTTACATCATTAACCAATGAATTGGAGCGCTATCTAGGCGCACCCTTGACATATCTTTATTATAATGTGAGCCACATATATCATCATAAATCATTTCATAAACAACCCATATATCATAAAAGAAATGGGTTTCATTTCATAATCATAACGTTTTAAAAACTACTTTAAAGACATGATCTTTATGTCACTTAAAACCCACGAAAAGGGAAAGCAGGTTTCATGTATGTAAATCCCAGAATTTAAAATAGAACATTTTGATATATATGTGAATACCCCTGTATAAATAAGATCTTCTATTATTCACTTAATAACATAAAATAATTTTGAGATAAAGAGGGAGGCATTTTGAGACGAAAACTATGCAGCATAACGTCTACGATACATGGTTTTAGAAAACATTGAAAAGAGAGGGGACATGGGTCACCCACTCAAAAATGATACATAAAATAGTAGGGGAACAGAATATATAGTATTTAAGAACATGTTAATGAAATTTGAATGATATACCATATGAAACGAAGAACATTAAAGGAAGACAAAAATAAGATTTCTCTTATGAGAATTCGGCAGCCTAACGGCATCACTTAAAACTTCCAAAAATGGATTGACGAGATCAAATAGGGTCTCTCATCATATGAACATAAATGATCAGTATGATAGATATAGATATCATACCCCAACATAATAAAAAGGAACTTGAAATACTTGACATGAAAGTAGATCTTGAAAACGAGAAGGGTGAAAGAACCCCTTAGAAATTCGGCAGCCTAACGGCGCCACTTAAACTTTCAAAAAAAATGAATTGATGAGATAAAATAGGGTATCTCATCATATGAACATAAAAGATCAGTATGATAGATTTATAGATCATACCCCAACATGATAAAAAGTAACATGAAATACTTGACATGTAAATAGATCTTGAAAACGAGAAGGGTGAAAGAATCCCTTAAAAATTCGGCAGCCTAACGACGCCACTTAAACTTCAAAAAAAATGAATTGACGAGATAAAATAGGGTCTCTCATCATATGAACATAAATTATCAGTATGATATATTTAGAGATCATACCCCAATATAATAAAAAGTAACTTGAAAGTCTGGACATGGAATTAGAACTTTGAAAAAGGTGAAAGGTGAAAGAACCACTTAAACATTCGGCAGCCTAACGGTGCCACTTAAAACTTCAAAATACTGAATTGAAGAGATCAAATGGGGTCTCTCATAATATGATCATAAAAGATCAGTATGATAAATTTAGAGATCATACCCCAACATAATAAAAATAAACATGAAATACTTTACATGAAAATAGATCTTGAAAAATGAGAAGGGAGAAAGAATCTGTTACAAAAAATTCGGCAGCCTAACGGCGCCACTTAAACTTTCATAAAATGAAATGATGAGAGTAAGAGGGGGTATCTCATCATATTAACATAAAAATTAAAGTATAATGAATATAAAAGAACATCCTACAATATAATAACATGGAGCATAAAAGGAATGACATAAAAGATATTACTTGAAAAGAAAGAGAGAGGTCGGATCCCTTACCTTAAAACGTAACTCTTAAAACTCAAAGGTTGGGAACTTGAGAGGCTTGAGGGAACCTTGGGAGGACTCCTTGGGAGGTAATGAGACCAGAACTTCGTTGAGAATTATTTTTGAGTCCAAAGGATGAGATAATGGCTTGGTATTTATAGGGAAAGTGAGGGGACAAGGCATTAATGGCCAAGGGACACCTCATAAGTGGGTTTCTCAAAACCTTGTGCTATCCCATGATATTTCCCATGAATTTAGGCCACATGGGGACCACCATACAATAATTCATCACCTTTGGCCGGCCAACCCATAAAATATCTCATGACATCATCATGACACAGTTATGATGTCATTAAACATACCGAAACCCTAAAACTGTATTTTTACTATTCACTGAAAATTCATTTTTTTTAGAAAAATCCCAAAAAATTACCTTAACATAATATCAATGCTCTGAGTTCAAAAATGAAATTAATTTTATATAAATATTTTTCTAAATATTTTTAATTTAATTTTTAATTAAAAAACACTATTCACCTGAAAAAACTAATACTTGAATAATATTTTATGAAACCGTTATTTAACCATTTTATTGAATCTCATTACTTAATCAAGGTGCCTAGATTATATTAATACTTTCTTTAAGTGAGATTACTAATCCATTTGGTCACATTACTAATCCTAAGCATAAAATCACTATTCATAATTTACTATTCATCAAGAATTAAGTTGATCTTATTAGACTCTAAATTTCGTACTAAACATAATTTTAGAAGACCATTTTTTGAAAATCATTACACATTTTTAATTATTTAAGGTTGACATAATCATTTTTTAAAATATTCTTTATCTAAAATTCACCAAAAATATGCATACTATATTTATCCGGACATTTGAAAAGTCATAAAAATCATCATAAGAATAAATCCCAATTTTTATTTAAAACAAAGGATTACACAAGGCAGTTACGGTCTCCTTACATAGCCCCTTATCACACCAGCATAGGACCTAAGTGTAAGGTGTGCTATGGTGAGAGAATCAGAGGGAGGCTCGACCAACATCGCACGAGTAGTAATTTCTATTAGTTTGAACTTCTCGCGAAGGTGATCCCGTTATAGCTTCACACGATGAAGTTCAGCTTGGCTTTGGTCCAGAGCAAATCCCAGTGGTGCTACCTCCTTCCCAAGTTCTGTTAGATGGGCTTCGATCGGTCCAAGACAATTGGTTGAGGCCATCGAATCTTCTTTCTATATTAATTAACCAAGATTACTTGTATTTAGAAACAATAATCATAACGTTTAGTTTCCAGCAGTCATATTGACCAATGGTCATATAATAGTCAAAATCCAACGGTCTCATTTTAATTATACTCATGTTATCAAATGAAACATTTTTGTTGAGTATAAAAATAAAATAACACACAAAATTAGGAAACAAGATTTATTCAAAATTTCATGTCGTTACAAAAACCATGAAAACAATGTCAAATTGACCTAAAAAGAGAGGAAAATACCATAGATTGATTTTTGAAATGTTGGGATAGACAGAACTTCATTACGAGTTATAGGTTTCCCAATATTGATGGAAACACATTTTTAGTGTTTTAAGACACTAAAACGTGCATGCAATGGTCAAAACCATATAAAACAACTTCATACTGATGTGAAATCATGGTATAACCACCATTGAGTTACTTTTGATGTGTATGCATAGACAAAACATCAATATGACTTGTGGTTTTGTCAAAATGACACAATAAACACTTTTTAAAGGTACCAAAGCCTTTAAAAAACATGTGTCGGGGGGTCAAAACTAGGAAAACGATGTCATATTTCCCTGAAAGCAGAGGATAAGGACCATAGATTTATTTTTAAAATTTATAAACTGAAAACACATCATTCCAAGTTACGATTTTCTTAGGATGGATGTAAACACCCTTTTAGTGTTTTAAAACATTAAAATGTGCGTGTAATAGTCAAAACCTTATCAAACGACCTCATATTGAGGTGAAATCATGGGATAACCATCGTTGAGTTTTTTTTGACATGTACGCACAAACAACACATTAATACTATATGCGGTATTGTCAGAATGACTTGGTAAAAACTTTTAAAGGTACCAAAGCCTTTAAAAACATACATTAGGGGGTCAAAACAATGAAAACAATATGGGATTATCATGAAATCTGAGTACAATGACCGTATATTGATTTTTGAAATGTAGGAACTCATGTCATTTCATTATGAGTTATGGTTTTCTCGAGATGGCTGTAAACACTTTTTTAGTGTTTTAAAACACTAAAACGTTCATCTAAAGGTCAAAATCATAAAAAATGAACTCAAATTGACGTGAAATCCCGAGAAAACTACCATTGAGTTATTTTTTGACATGTACGTGTAGACAAAACATCAATATAACATGCGGTATGGTAATAATGATTTGGTAAACACTTTTTAAAAGTACCAAAGACTTTAAAAACATGTATTGGGATGTCAACAATAGGAAAATGATGTTGGATTTCCCTAAAATCATAGGACATTTACCATAAATTGATTTTTTATGTGCAGGAACTGATGGCCTGTCATTCCACAGAACTGTTTGTCTGGGATGGCCGTAAACATGTTTTTAGTGTCTTAAAACACTAAAACATGTGTGTAATTGTCAAAATAATTAGAAAACGACCTCAGATTAATGTTAAATCATGGCACAAGCACTATTGAGTTATTTTAGAAATATAAGACATGTTTTTATATAATGATTTTTAATATTTGTTTATTAAGTAAATTTCAAGCACACCGCATGCCGATTTAAAAATTAATAGGAATATTTACTTATCCATTTTGAGTTTTAAGTATTGAATCATATCTTAAATAGGTAAGTTTATGTTTTTAAAGCGTTTTCATGATATATTATTTGTTTAATGTTAAAATTTCTTCTGTTTGATTAAAAAAATAAAAACATTTAGGTTCAACATTCTAAATATATTATGTTTGTTTTCTTTTTTGTATTTTTTTCCTTAAATGTTTTGGTTTTTATAGTAGGTGAAAAATATTGATAGTAGCCAGGAGGTTGACCTTTCTTATCCAAGACATTCTTTAGAAGGAAGTCATTATGGTTCTTAGTTTTCATGGAATGTTTAAATTTTATCAATGATTATACTATAATCATGATTTATTATGTTTAGTTTTAATTTTTATCTTTTTTTTGTTATATTTGAGGAAATGATGTGGTCGGTTTCAGTTGATGTGATGATATGGAGGCAGACATATGTAGCGGAGGTTGTAGAGTGGGAATATATGGTACCTGAGTTTCTTTTGGACATATTATATATGTATATATTGATGACTGAGGTATGAGTTGACTAAGTTATATGTTTAGTGTAGATGTTTGTATATATGATTGTGGATGTATGATGTATGTATGATGGGTTTATCATACATTTATGTTTTAGTTTATCACATGTCAAAAAAATTTATATTTTTATTTTTATTAAATATTTTAAAAAATAATAATAGTAATATTTAGTGGAAGTTACTATTAGTCGTCACTAAACATAACCACCACTAAATATATTAGTGATGGTTAGGTTCATGTTTTCTATTTTATTTTGAGGTTATTTTTTTAAACTACTTCTAAATGGTAAAAAAAGGACACATAAAAGCTAAAATAATGTAACCATCGCAAAATGTCGGGTGACCATGCAATAAGTAGTGGTTTTGATAACAACCACTATACTACTATTCCCTCAGGTAATATAAATTAATTTGGGTTTGAAGTACTCATTCACATTCCACCTTTATTTATTAAAATTCATTACAGTTAGTATGAAAAAGTTGTAACAGATGTTTATTTTTATGGTTCTTCCTCTTTCACATCAATATATTTAATGACAAAATTCATTGAAGACATATTTATTTATAATTATAATTATTAATATATATATATTTACAAAGTATTTATATATAATTATAAATATATAATTATATATATATATATATAAATATATAATTATAAATATAATAATTATATTTATTATTTAATAAAAATTATTATATTTTTATAATTATTTAAATATATATTTATTTAATTATAACTTTATAAAAACATTTTAAAAAACATCATATATATATATTTGAAATACTAAAATATATATATTAATTATAAACATGTGTTTTTTATTTAATGTATATAAATAAAAATTATTTTTGAATATAAATATAATAATTTTATATAAATTAATAATATTTGTTATTAGTTTTTTTATCAACGCTGATAAAATTTACCTTTATCAGTGAAACATCCACTGTAACTTCTAGTGGAACATCCACTAGAACATCCACTAGAATATCCACTGAAACATCCACTAGAACTTCTAATGGAACTTCCACTAGAATTCCCACTAGAACTTCCATTGGGTAGTGAAAAATTAATTCAATTTAACATGGTTTATTCAATTTCCAATGGTAAATTAAATCAATTTTATAATAATTATGTGTAACAATTGCAATCCATATTTCTTTGAATTATATTTAATAATATTATTATTTTTAGAGATATACATTTTTTTGTAGTGTGGAACTTCCAGTGGAACTTCCACTGGAACTTCCATTGGAAGTCCCACTCAAACTTAGACTTATTCTACCTTATATGATGTAATTTTGTGGATGCCCCCAATATTTACTTAATTTCTACAATGTAGTGAAATTTTTATAGGATTAAATATGGAATTATTATATTCTTTGTAGTATTACTATAATTTTTTTTATTCCAAGTAAAGGTCTTACTTTCAATTTTCAGTTGTTCATTTTAGGTCCAATTTGACCTCTTTACAAATAATTTTATAATAAATCGAAGATCAATTGAAATAAGGTCATAGGAATGATTTGTGTAATAATCCTTTTTGGAATATGGTTGAAGCGTTCATATCTAATACTATATCAGCATTGGATTGTAAAAAATCTGATAGTTCTGTTATGTATGTATTAGATAACTACAATTCATCAACAAGTGCTTTCCTATTCGGTGGAGGGGAAAGACATTTCCCTGAAGATGATATAGAAAGGATCTTTTAAATAACAGAATGTCAAACATAAATGGAGGACTTCTACTCATTCAAACCAACCATGGAATCATTATATGTAATAATATTTCAAACTGGCGTGAAGTTTTTGACACATAAGGAAATAAAATCATCTCTTTTGGAAGCAATAAATGGAGATGAAGAACCAGATCATCTTAACTCAACAGCACTACTAGTTTTATAAACACGTGTGACTATTTTTTTCCCTACTAAAGGTTCTTACCTGAGTTGTGGTTTTATCAATTATGTAAATACTACAAGATACATGAGAACAATATGGTGGTCTCATGAAATCCACCAACAATTGATGAGATCAATTAATGAATTTCACACACACCGTGCAAGGATTACTGGGGAAATTATCACATTTTTGGTAAGGATTAATATTTATTTTAAATTAAATGTATAATATATTCTTCCTATTCTTCTTGTTATTACAGTATTGGTATTTTGGGAAAAGTGTAATAATGAAAGGGAATGAACAAGAAGTCATTCCACCATTCACAAAGTAGAGCCTCTCAGATTTTGATGTCGCTTTAAAGAAACTGAAGATTCATCAAGTTACATCTAGAGAGGTAACTATACCAATTACGGTATCAATTTAATGGTTTTCTAAACCATGAATATGTCAAAAAAATATTACAGATAAAAAATAAGAAATTGAGGAGGATCCGCCAATGATTAAAGAAACTTTAGTAATTGAGGAGACAGCAATGATTATGGAAGCTTCTATTGGATAGTTGGAAAAGGGGGGACCATATGATGATAGAACAATAGTTCTTTCAAAGGAAAATTTGTCCCTGAAAAGAAAACTACCTAAATTGAATGTAATTTTTAGAAAACAGGCTGAAAAAATTAAAATACTCAAGTTGTTAGGAATTGGGAATTCCAGCATAGAGGGAAGTAGAAGAGAAGGTAGCACTGAAAATAGTCATTCTGTAAAGGAGGAAACCTAAGAAGAGGGTACAATTGAAGCTAGGATGCAGCAGAACCTTCCTGAAAAACCTGAATCTCCCAACAAAAAGTAATAGTAAAAGGAAAACCAGAAACTAGGATCCAAGGAAACTAAGATTGAGGAGACTATAGATCAAATGCAAGAAGGTGCTGAACAAACCACACATGTACCTCAAATCATCCAAAATGGATAGACAAAAACATAGATTTTATTAATGAGATCAACGATTAGAAATGTGAAGTACAAAGCTAGAAAATAGAAGAAATTTGATTCTACTTTTCAAAATCAAACCCAATACACAAGAAGAAGAACAACAACATGACAAATAAACAGTAGAAAAACCAAGTCAGCTAGAAGAATCCATTGAGGTAGGAAGTGATTCAATGAAAAAATTGCCAAAAAAAGCTGTTACAGGGCTTCTAGGAATACCTAATTGGGTTAGGTAGAGTAGACGTCTGCAGAAAAAAGTCTATGAGCGGCTGCAAAAGATTCTCGAGATGGAACCAGACTAGTATTTCTGCCCTTAATTTAAATAATTTTGATTCAATTCACCTTAACATTATATGTTTTATTATAATTTATTATTATTATAATATAGTTAATATATATGGGAAGCTAATAATAGCTTGTATTAGGTTGGATTAGATGAAGTTTTCTAAATTTTTACCAAAAGAATGACAAGAAGCAGGGAGAGTTTAATTTAACCAATATTACTCTAAAATAATATTCATTTAGTCTCACATTATCCATTATTTTTTATTTATATTAGGTTACATATATTTATGCTCGTCTTATCAAAAACAAGTATGACATAGGGAAAATAGACATAATTTTTTAGGATAAATCAACTATGATGACAAGTGTTTCCATGGTGAGTGTAATATTCTCTATGTTCTTGAAGATTTAAATATATTAATTAATATTTTTTCTAACAGTATTCACTATTACATAAAATTATATCTAAGAAAAAAACAATTTGAAAGAGTTTTTGGTAGAGAAACCCATAAAAGAAGCAATGTGGTTGAATGGAAAATTCTTCATCCCCATAAACACAAAAAATCTGCATTGGACTTTGCTTGTGTTTGATATTGAAAAAAAAATTCAGCTACTATAACTCCATCCAGCCTTAGATGGGTTCTACTATAATTTATTTTTAATGGTAAGATGCTTTAAAAATGGTAAATTATATCTTCTTTGACATCAAATTCACTTTCATATACACCAACTCACTGAATACAACTTCTATAACACTTGAAGAAAATATTTATTGAAGAAATCATCAAAAAATGGATCCCCGAATACTTAGATAAGACTGCTCTAGTGCTTCCATTTATAGTGGAAGAGATCCTTCAATAGGATGATGCAACATTAGAATGCAGGATAATTTTTTGCTATCTCATTGAGAAGATGGAAAAAGATCAAGGGTATAACAAGAATCTATCACAAGACAAAGTTAATGAAATGCACATGTATATGGCTCATTGTTTCCTTACAGACCCTACATACAGATGGAATGAAACCTCATATATAAGTAGGAGTTGTATTGTGGAAATAATGTGGCTGGAATTAAGATAAAAAGTTAAACAGTTGGGTTCAATGGATCTGACATTAGAGTATAATTGAAATGGTTTGAAAGTATTAAAAAATTTATACATCCCACTTAAATGGTTGTTACTAGAAACTATATTTGATTGTTGTTAGGTTTTTAAATAGCTATACTATCCACTTTAATGATGATTTTTTTTTATTCCTATGAATATTTTTTTTGATTGTTTTTTTGGTTATAATTGCAATGGTTTTATATTTGGTGGTGGTTATTTCAATGGTTTATATTTTTTGTTGGTAATTATGGTTTTTCTATTATAATTACTATTGGTAATTACAGTGGTTTAAAAGTGGTGTTGAAAATTACAATTTTTTAATATTTGGTGTTGTTTATTTCAATGGTTTATATTTTCTGTTGGTAATTGTGTTTTTTCTATTTTAATTGTTGTTGGTAATTGTAGTGGCTTAAATGTGGTGTTGGTAATTTCAATGGTTTATATTTTGTGTTGGTTATTTCAATGGTTTATATTTTCTGTTGGTAATTGTGGTTTTTCAGTTATAATTACTGTTGAAAATTGTAGTGGTTTAAAAGTGGTATCAAAAATTGCAATGGTTTATATTTGTTGTTGGTTATTTCAATGGTTTATATTTGTTGTTGGTAATTGTAGTTTTTCTATTATAATTGTTGTTGGTAATTGCACTGGTTTAAATGTGGTGTCTACATTTGAAATGGTTTATATTTGTTGTTGGTAATTTCAATGGTTTATATTTGGTGTTCGTTATTGGTTTATATTTTTTGCTGGTAATTGAAATTTGTGTTAGGAATTGAAATGGTTTATATTTGTTGTTATTAATTTCAATGTTATTTATTTAGATTTGTTAAGTGGATGAATAGTTATGTTCACATTTTCAGGACAACAAACATGATCTGTAGTGGGAATATTATGTCCTTATGAGGGGAAATATTTTCTTCTGAGGGAATTTATTTGGTTTACCTTTTATAATTGTTGTTGGTGACTGCAATGGTTTATAATTGGTGTTGGTGATTGAAATTTATGTTGGTAATTGAAATGGTTTATATTTGGTTTTGGTAATTGCAGTGGTTTATATTTGGTGTTGGTCATTGCAATTAGTGTTGGTAATTGTAATGGTTTATATTTGTTGTTAGTAATTACAATGGATTCTATTTGGATTCGGTTATTTCAATGGTTCATATTTGGTTTTGGAAAATTCTATGGGTTAAACTTGGTTTTGGTAATAGCAATTGGTAATTACAATGTGGACTTATTTGGTTTTGGAAAATGCAGTGGGAATATTATGTACTTATGAGGGGAAAATTTTACTTCTGAGGGGATTTATTTGGTTTTTTTGTTAGAGTTGATGATGATAGATGAAATTGGTAAGTGGATGAATAGTTATGTTCACACTTTAAGGATATTATCTTTAGTGTTTATAAGACTGTTAAGTTTGGCCAACATCTGGATTTTTTCAGAAGATAAAGAGTCTCCATGTGAAAAGACATGGCCCAAATATCCAATAACTCTTACTCAGTCTTCTAGATTTCTTCATCAAAATTCAAGAATCAAGATTTATCCCATCCTCAATGAAAAAATACATTCAGAATTCTAGAACCTGAATTTATCCCATCTTCATAGTTGAATACACAAAAAATGCATACAAGAAATTTAAAATTGATTTAAGTATCCCAATCCCAATCCATTACAACCAAAATTGGACTATCAAATACTACCACATCCTCAAAGAACAAATGTATATAGAATTATAGAACCAGAATTTATCCCATATTTACAATTGCATACATAACAAATTCATAAATCACATTTAAAATTTCTTGAAGTATCCCAATCCCACTACCAATCCATTACAACTGAAACTGGACTATTAAATACTGTAGCCTATACATTTTTCAATTCAGTCATTTCAATTTAAAAAAAACGGTCATCCAAGGTTGTCTACACTGCTCGACCTCTTCCAATGTTATGCCAGCAATCTACCTCCCAAGACTAAGTACCAAATTGGTGGTCAAGTATTCCTGCAACAGAAAAACTACAAATTTACAACGGTTATAGAAAAGAATGATGATAAAAAAATTACATGTGAAACTGTTTTTCTAGCTCCAACACAAAAATATGATCTTTCTTGCTCCGTGACTCCCTAGGTGTAAATAATAACGATATCATATAACATATTAACAATAAAAACTACTCTTATAAATGCAATGCATCATAAAATGAAATCATACTATCATCATAGCAGTAGGCATAATTTTTTTATTCAAATATTTCCCCTTTAAGAAACCATTGTTTAAAAAGATTTTCAATCTATCTCCCCCTTTCCTATTTGGTTTCTTTTTAAAAGAAGAATTTCTTAAAAAAATTAAACTAGCATGACCAATAACTTTATCTGTTGATGTATTTATGATAGAAAACACTTTTGAAAAATTACTGAAATTCGAGAAGGTGGTGTCATAACCCACATCTGTCTCACAAGCTATGATAATTAAATTCATTCCCATTCATGCAAAATCTTCGTAATGCTTTTATACAATTGATTTCCTATCAACAAGTACCTCAACAGAAGATCCTTTGATATAACAATTTTTCTAGCCAATTAGGTCCATCTTCCTAAAATATATTTTTCAGGTATTTCTCTCACATCAAACTGATCAATTTTTTTTATAACATGAAAACAAAGATACCCAACAGACTCAAAATTTTGATAATAATATTCAACAACTTCATTAGAAGCTTCATATGATACACAGAATTGATCTTCACAATGAACCATTCTAATAACATAAGTGAATTAAACTCCAATTTCAAAACAAGATATCAAAAAACAAGCACCAATCGATTGATATTCATGTTGAAACAAATCAAATAACTTTGGTGTATATTTAGTAGAAACCTGGAACATCAATGCATGGTAAGGGTAAAGATTACAAGGCAACCTCTTCCGCATCTTAAATTCTTCCTTTATTTCAAGATATCTAATTTTTTTCCAAAAAATATTCTTCCTATTTAAATAATTCAACAACACTTAATTTATGATGAACATAATCTTTAAGCAATCCATTAAAACTTTCACTTAATTGAGTGTTGTGAATACCCAATGTTAAAGATTCTTTCAAAAAGCAATGCGCCCACTTTTCTCGCAAAAAGAATACATCATCTAACCACTATGATTACCATCCCCATATTATGGTCTAAGGGAAGACCACTCTTGATCAAACTGATTTGCATCATGGTATTCAAACATGAACTTCTTAAATCTAGTTAGAAAACTAGATCCATCTTTCATCCAATTACCTAAATGCTTAATGCCATTTTGCATCAAATGCCACAAAAAAGGAAATGTTGAGTTCCCACTAAAACTGTAGAAATGGATTTCCCCATTACCACATCTTGATCAGTAAATATAGATTGAAGTCTCATTATGTGATGCACCTATAATTTTTTTTGAAACAACCAAGAAAAAGAAGTTGTGGTTTCATCATATAACAATGCTCTCCCAAAAACAACAATCTCCCGATGATGATTGAACCCCACAAAAACACCTAACGGTCTGTACTCATTATTAGTACTGAAAGTGGTGTAAAAAAACAACATCTCCAAACAACTCATAATATGTTCTTATTTTTTGATCAGCCTAGAAAATATTACTAATTTTTCCATTCATGTCAAACTGTGTAGTATAAACAAATGATGGATCACTACGGGAAAAATGGCATTTTGCGACGTGATCTATTCCCATCGTAAAGAGTCTGTCGCAAATAGCCCGTCGAAGAGATTATTTGTGATGGGATTAGGGGCCTGTCGCAAATAATTACTCTTCTGTGACGGGATTTGGGGTCCCGTCGCAAAAGGTTTGGCGCGGTGTGGTGCATATTGTGCGCCAAACCATGGGAAGAGTATTTGCGACAGGGAGCCTCCCCGTCGTAAATACCCAGCCGTAGTAAATACTATTGGCGATGGGGAGGCACCCCCCCCCCCCCAGCAAATACTCAGTGGAGGTAAATACTATTTGCGATGGGATCTTCCCCCGTCACAAATAGTGTGTCGGCATGTAACTATTTGTGATGGGTCCCGTCACAATACATTTTTAAGCGCTGATAGTAATTAATGCGGCCGAAGGTATTTGGGACGGGACCTGTCACAAATAGTATTATTTTTTACGGGAGTCCAATCACAAATAGTACCGTCGCAAGTAATCTGACCTATGTATACCCCCATTTGTTTTTTCATTCTTGCTCTCAATTCCTAGTTTCTCTCACTCTCTAAACTCTAATTTTAGAGTTAAAATTTCTCTGAGTTGAATTTTTTTTATGAACAAGTTTTGAAGTCGTCTGTACTTATAAAAGACCAAGTTTAAAGGTATTTATGTTTTATTTAATTTAATATTTATTTCATTTTTATATTAATTTTAATTATTGTTAATTAGTTGTAATTAAATTAGATTTATATTGTTTTTGCCATCAATATTTACTAGTAATAATAAATTAAAATTATTAGGACTAATTATTAATAATTAGTAGTAATTTGGAATTATTAACGATAATTAGTAATGAATATAAATAATCAGCAATAATTTGTAATTAGTAGCGGTAATTTGTGGCAATTTGCATTAATTAATAGTAATTAATGCTAATTAGTAATAATTAGCAGTTAATAGTAATAATTAGGAATAAATAGTAATAATTAGTAAAAAATAGTAATAAATAGTAATAATTCCTAATAAATACTAATTAATACTAATAATTAATAATAAATACTAATAAATACTAATAATTAGTAATAAATACAAATAAATACTAATAATTAGTAATAAATACTAATAAATACTCATAATTAGTAATAATTACTAATAATTACTAATAATTACTAATAATTATTAATAAATATTAATAAATAGTAATAATTAGTAATAATTAGTAATAAATAGTAATAATGAGTAATAATTAGTATTAATTAGTATTAATTAGCATTTATTAGCAAATAATTAGCAATAATTAGAAATAATTAGAAATAATTAGCAATAATTCGCAATAATTAGCAATAATTAGCAATAATTAGCAATAATTAGCAATAATTAGGAATAAATACTAATAAATACAAATAAATACTAATAAATAGTAATAATTAGTAATAATTAGTAATAATTAGTATTCCTTAGTGTTAATTAATATTAATTAGTAATAATTAGTAATTATTAGTAATTATTAGAAATAATTAGTAATAATTAGAAATAATTAGCAATAATTAGCAATAATTAGTAATAATTAGCAATAATTAGCAATAAATAGCAAGCAATAATTAACAAGAAATAATCAGTAAGCAATAATTATCAAGAAAAAATTATCAAGCAAAAATTAACAATAATTAGCAATAATTAGTGATAATTAGCAATAATTAGAAATAATTAGCGATAATTAGCGATAATTTGAAATAATTATTAATAATTACTAATAATTACTAATAATTACTAATAATTACTAATAATTAGAAATAATTTCTAATAATTAGCAATAATTAGCCATAATTAGCAATAATTAGTAATAATTAGCAATAATTAGCAATAATTACTAATAATTAGAAATAATTACTAATAATTTGCAATAATTAAAATAATTAGAAATAATTAGTAATAATTAACAATAATTATAAATAATTATAAATACTTAGCAATAATTGGCAATAATTCGTAATAATTGGAAATAATTATCAATAATTAGCAATAACTAGTAATAATTATAAATAATTAGCAATAATTAGAAATAATTGGTAATAATTAGAAATAATTATCATTAATTAGAAATAATTAGCAATAATTAGGAATAAATAGGGATGATTGTAATAAATTGTAAGAACTTGGCACAATTTCCAATGGATTGGCGACACTCTTTTTGCCCAATTACTCTTCTCTTTTCAACTCTCACCGAATCAAAAAATTATAAAAATGTGCTTCTACCTATGCATATCCAATCTCGTATGCATGAGATTGGTTACGCATTCATAAGACCACATTTTTCATAATTTTTTCTGGCAGTGACAGTTGCAAGAAGATGATTCATCAACGCAAAGGGGTCTCTTTTGTCTGATGGCTCATTTACTTTCATTTTTTTAATGTTTTTAATCTTTATCCACAATGTCACTAAATATTTCTTGCATGTAAACACGTGTTAAATATATAATGATAAAATAAAATGAAGTAATTCAAAATTTCTAATTACTCACCCATAATTACTTTGGTAATAGAATATACTTTGAAACTAGGTATATTATCTAAACTTCTTATTAGTTTTAAATACACTTCATGACCCCAGATAGTGCCCCATGTATTTTTAAATCTCTAAAAAATAACTCCTTTATCAAATATCAGAATACAATAAACACCGCATTTCCATCATTCATCCCTTTTTACATTTCCTGAATAAAAAAAAATATAATTAAAACAAAAATATTTAAAAAGAAAAATTGTTCAAGAAATGTAAATAAATAATAAATAAGTTAATACTCACTCCTTTAAAATTTGTACTTGTCATGAAACTAGTATTGATATGAAGTCTCGCTATCAAATGATAATTCAATTTATATAGAATCTTTTCCATTTTATATTCAATGTTTTTTTGGATTTTTGTGTACTCTTTTATGTATAGTGTGAGACCTTTCTTCTGCAAATTCTTTCCATTGTTTCCTATGAAGTTATATTTTTTTATTATAAGATAATCTGAATTCATGGATATATTTCATACATATTTCTGTAATTACATTGAACCATTATGTTTCTCCTATCAAATATATTATTTCCTATTTTGAAAAGACAACATTTTTACAGGACATTTTTTTCCAAATATTTGTTAAAAAATCTGTAATTGTGCATGCCGAAAAAGGCCTATAACAATATAAATAATATTTTTTGTAATACATATATAAACAGTTGTTAAATATAAATTGAAATTATAATAATAATTAAACTTACTTGTTTCCAATTGATTTTGGAGAGTTGAAATCTCAATGACATGAGATAAGTCGAAAGATTTTATGAAATTAACTATATGAAATGATTGTTTTTTGGAGAAGGGTAGACGAGACAGAGGTTGATAGTAACCGACACGGGGGTGATCTTTAGGGAATGAATTATAAGGTGCGAGGTGAGATGAAAAATCTAGAGGATGACTTAACATTGTAGTAGGGTAACAAAATGTGAAGTGAGTAGCATGAGCGTATATACAATGAAATGTCATAAAGAGAATATGACAATGGGGAGGCTTGCTTGCTGGGTGTGGAAAGATGTTTGAGATAGGCACCACTACTGAGTGATTACTTACTGGGTGAGGGAAGATGAGGGAGATGAGTGTAACACACAGTAGTGGGGTGGCTTAGTGGTCGACTGAAGATGGGGTAAAGGAGAGAAGGGAGCTAACATGGGGTTGGAGAGACAAGATGATGGATCCATAGGAAGATCATACAATCATGTATGGTGAGTAATAGAAGGTGGAGTGAACCCACATGAGTGTTGTATTATAGGAAGAAGTGGGGTGAGGCGAGACAAAGTGGCATATAATGTCATACGAAGACGGGATGAAACCACATGAGGCTTACTTCATGGGTGAGAGTTGTTTGTTGGGAAGATGAGGGAAACACACGAGGGTGAGGTGGATTAGTTGTAGAGTCAAGATGAGGTTGAGGTATATTTCCAAGGGCTCCTTTGTAGGGATTAAAAGTGAGTTTTGAGATGATGAAAAATAATCTTGTAGGGAAGTGTGGACGAGGGGGGGGGCGAATGTCGAACAAGTGATGTGAGGTTTATGCGACCAAGATATAGACGCGACAATACATACAACAAGAGAGATGAAACTATTATAAGGATAGGTTGCAGGGAGTGGGGAAATATGTTGTAGCCTTTTTGAGCAACACGTTGCAACCTTTTCTCGAGATCCAGAATCCATTATTTAATAAAAAATCATTAAAATCCATAATATTTTTCCTCGAGTACAATCCTACCTTCTTATCCGGATCTATGATGGTGTTCAAATACCACTGATGAACCAAGCCAGTGTTCTAAGATCAAAAGAAGATAGCCTCTACCAAAGATTTTATTTTTAGTCACATCACATTTAGTATAATCCATAATGTTAATGTTAAGCATTTTCATATTTATATATATTGGAGATATTATGCATGAGATATTATATTTTTCAACAAAATGATTTATCAAAATCTATGTTTTTTCATTCCAGATACTTTTCCTCTTTAATGAGTATGGAACCCTTTATTTATAGTGATTAATGTTGATATAAAAGAACTATGATAGAGAATATAAACTCTGCAAAATACCTATCATAAATATCTAAATACTTTAATGAATTTTATTAATGAATTAGATTCAACAACATGACCATACATTCATTGAAACTATTTACAACATGACCATTTTGGATGAATTTATATAATTTTTATATTTATTAGACAAAATATCTTTAGATTGATCACTGTTTTGAGACAGAGAATCAGAGAACCATTGGTGGTTTCTGAAGAACCTCCTAGCCGACCTCATCAATGAGAACACAATCAGTAGTGAGTTCGAGGAGCCTGAACAACCCACACAGAGCATGGATGAGATGATGCATATAATTGTTGTGTCGATGGATGGGAATCAATATCCTAGACCATTATTTTATGGGTAGCCTGCATATGGATGAACAATTGGAGGAGGATCCGGCTACTGATCCATATTTTGACATTGAGAGTAGTGGGGTGGTAATATATTCCATGTAGTAGGGATTAGGACTATATTTTCTTTTAAACTCATGTTCACTTATTCCCCTTATATTTTAATACATATCTATATATCCTAATTCAATTTTTTAATTCAAGGTATTCACATAAAAAAATTGATTTAACATCTAAAGAGAGACTCTATATCATAATGATGAAACCAATAAAATGGTTTTATTTCTACATCAATATGAACATGATCAAGAATATTTTTTTGTTAAAATTCATCAACGTTTATGAATTTGGTATTCTATTTTTTGTTTAATAGTCATGATTTAATGTTTTATTTCTACATTTAATTTCCTTATTTTATATGCCTTGATTTAATTGGTTGGTTTTATATGGCAGGCTTCTCATTTGGTGTTGATGAAGGCTGATCTTTTCTTCCTTTGGTTGTGATTTCTCTATGAGATTGTTTGGGGGCTCCCAAATTCATAATGATAGGACATAAAAACTATGATAGTTGAAGAACTCATCATCTACCTATTGACATACAAAATAACAATGAAATTACAAATGATTAAAGAAGAAATGGAGGTTAATGAATACAAGAAGAATATTTCTTTTAAATAAATTGAATATAATGATTCTTCCAATAACAACATTTAATGTATAATTTATACATTTAATATTCTTATTTTAAATACATTGATTTAATTGGTTGGTTCTATATGGAGGGATTCACATTTTGTGCTGATGAAGGATGATCTTTTCCACCTTTGGTTGTGCTTTCTCAATGAAATTGTAAGTGGGATCCCAGTGTCATGATGATAGGACATGAAAACTATGATAGTTTAAGAACTCATCATCTCTCTACCGACATACAAAATAAAGATGTTATTAAAAATGATTAAAGAAGCAATGGAGGTCAAGGAATCTAAGAAGAACATTGCTTTTAAAGAAATTGAAGATAATGGTTCTTCCAAAAGTTACGTCAATGAAAATGTAGAACTGGAGAAAATTATCAAAACAATGTACAAACTCTTAATGAAGGAGTAGTCATCCCGACGTTCCAAAAAACAAGGCCTAATTGATATTTCAGAAGTGACATGTTATGAGTGCAACAAGGAAGGTCATATAAAATCCGAATATCTAATCTAAAAAAAGTGGTTAAAAGAAAAGAAGAAAGGTAAGAAAGTTCTTAAAGTTTATACATAGAGTGATTCATCCTCATCAAGAATAGAAAGTCCAAAATGCCTCATGACACATCTTGAGGAAGTTGATAAGGATAGTACTTTAATGTATCACTCTTCTTCTACCATCTATTATTCTTCTTCTTCAAAACCCTTAAATAAAATAGAATACGCTTGTAATAAGATCCAAAATGGTTATCTTCAACTTGATTCTTTTTTATAAATTTATTGATAAAAAATATAAAAAAGTTTAAAATAAAAATGATCTTCTTTTAAAAGAAAATGGTGATTTGATTTTGAAATAAAAAAATCAACCTGATGTTGAAGTTTTCATAAATGAAGTCAAGGATCTCAAAAGATCCTTTTCTAAGTTCACCTAAGGTGAAAAAAATCATAACATTATCCTTGGTTATTAATGCGTTAAAAGAAATAATCATTGTTTTGATTTTTCAAATAATAATGCAACTCCTTCAAAAACCACTATCGTCGTTTCAAATAGTGTTTTTCGAAATAAATTTTGAAAACATTATTGTAAATACATTAATATTATATAAAAATGTGATTATAAATATTCTAGATATGGAATGACTAAATCGATCCCTATTTCTTGTAGTCTTTTTAAAAAATTGAAGAAAATTTGGGCCCCTAAATTATTATATGTACATGTTTGTGGACCAATTTTTTTGCTTTCCCTAATAATATTATGCTAACATTACTGGACCCTCAAGGGTACCAAAAGGAAATATCTTATAGGGCTTCCCCACCAAGCCTAATTAATCTATCATATGGTGTCTATGAAACTAAATGATGATCCAAATAAAGATGGATGATATCGAAATAAAAATCAATAGACTTGAGATCTAAAATTCAAATCTTGGAAGTATTGTTTTTTTATGCTTTATATGTTTCATCAAGGGGGAGCTGTATTAATGATTTTATTTCTTTCCCCTATCTCTTCGCATAGCATATTCTCAAGTTCTATATTATACTTAATCATGTGATATTGGTTGTCATTTTACCTATGGTATGTCTTCCGGTGTCCTGAATTGTTTTACCCTAACAAGTATAGTACTAGTAAGGGGTCAATCCATAGGGAAAAGAAGTTATTTATTTCTTGATTATCTATTTTGTACTTGATCCAGTGAAGTGTACTAAATTTGGAGTCTATTTTATGGTTTTTCTGAAAATATTATTGGTTTTTAATTTCTTAGAAAATTACTTAAAGGATATGGAAAAAAACACGAGAATTTGGTTTTGATTCAAATATTTAGGGAAATGCATTGGAGATGTGAATTTTATGAAGTTTTTATGAAATCATTTTTCTTATGAAGTTGTGTTATTCATAATAACCAAACACTATGGGTTTCAATTGTGATAAGGTTTCCTTGGTACGGTAAACTATGTATGGAATGGAGGAAACAGACTCCTTGGTCCGGTATTCAGTGTTTCACAATTCATTATTTAGATTATTACATTTTTGAGATGGTAAATACTTCTAATGATCATGAAGGTATTCATCGTTGTTCTTCTTTTGAGTCCCTAAAAATTCTGCCCTTGGTCTGGCTCAAAAAATTTTAGTGATAAAAATAAATTATTAAAGAAGAATAAGAAAGGTTGACATAACAAACACAATCATAAAAACTAATCCAAATTACAACTCTTTTATCACCCACATCCCCAACACACTGGGTGTTTAGTTACAGATAAAAGAAAATATGAAAACAGAACCCTTGATACCTGATGTGTTCATCCGAGAAAATTCTAGAAGAGGTGGATTCTTTGGTAGAATAATGGAACGGTGGAGTAGTGGAATGATGGTAGCATGACAGTGGGGTAGAAGAACCTATTTCCTTTGGATCTTCACTCAATGACTCCTCAAACCGAAGTCCAAGGACTCTATTTATTGAAAACACAAGTACACTGTGTGTGTCAAAAGTGCACTCCATGTAGTCTCGTCAACCCACTTTTTCCATATTTTTCTCCACTGGTGGGTGGCCTAATAGGCCATCTTTTACTTGGAACATGATTCCTCCAGGTAGGTGGAGGTACACGGCATGTAGCGACGCCATACACGGCATGTACTCTTATTCATCATCCACCAACTTCTTCTAGAAGTCCCACACTACGTGTAGATTGGTGTACACAATGTGTATCTGTCAGTTGGAATCATGGGTTTGTATAATTCTTCTCAGCCACCAACTACTCCTAGGAGAGGATACAAAATGTGTATGTTATGTACACGGTGTGTACGTGCTTCTGGTAACTTGGGAATTTACTTGGCCTGGCCAATCCATGTTTGAGTCTAAATGTACACGGTGTGTATATTTGTACACGCCGTGTAGTTGGGAAATTTTTCTTAGTTTTCCCACAGTTTGTGTGTTTAGCCAGAAACAACCTAATAATAAAAAAGATCACCAAAATCAAAGTATGTTTCCACTAAATAGTAGGTATTTTCTGAAAAAATGTTCTTATATTCAATAAAGTATGTGGAAATGTATACAAAAATTGGGTGTATAAAACTCTTCCATCCTTAGTCATTTGCTTTCCCTTAAGCAAATATCCACATCTGATTAAAAGAGTCTATATTTTAAAAGGAAGGTATTCAATTAATCATAAGTGTAGAAGATATTTTCATAAGAGAAAATTATAAAAAGGTATAAAATAGTTTCAATTCATAAGATATTCTAATCATGCCTCATATACAATTCAATTAACTACTTTTATCCTCCTTTAAACACAATTTTCAACCTTTCAAAAATAAGCAAGACACTTGATGACCTATTTCACCAATAACATACTCAACAATCAAGATATTTTAAATCAAAGTTATGCTCAATCAAAGGTATATACGCTCTATCCATAGGTTTGCAAGAAATCTAGTTCTCTACTTTATAAAATTTATATAAAAAAATCATGAGGGATTTTCAATAAGGTTTAAATGTCTCTATGGCTAAGGGATGGTAGTTAAATATGTGAAAAATAAACTCTGAGGCATGAAAAGGGAGGCTAAATTATTTAAATAAACCTTCATGATATTCACAATAAATATCAATGTAAAATCATCCTCAACAAGCTCTGTCAAATGATCTCATCACCACCATCTCCCTTAGTTAGGTAGGGTACACAAACCAACAAGTGAGTATAAGCTACCCTTGTCTATATCATTTTTTTAAACAGAACAAAGGGGACCACTTAGAAATTCCACAAATAGGGGTTTGGAACCCTTTCTTCCCTAGATGAACAAGAGGCTCTACCCCATACTTAATATCATAACGATTCACAAAAATGTTCCACGTACTTCCAATTACCTCTTTTAAGATCAAGTGAATAATCATTAAACATTAAAAATAATTAAGGTAGTAAGGGAAGTAAGATTTTAATATGGCTTCATATCAAGGTTGTTCATGGTTTCTATGGGCTTCACGAAAATTAGATGAAGGGTAGGTCTCAATATAAAAGGGTTTGAAACAATATAATGACTCAATCATTTAATGTAATAAAAAAATTCTTCATGTTTTGAAAATAAAAATTTCAAATTATAGTAGTCATGTATATCCTAAGAATCTATAAAGAAAGATGGTATTATAAAGAATACAACGAAGGGTTTCTAATACCTCGCAGGAGTGGGAAAAATAAACAAAGAGACAATCAGGTCGTGACTTTCATATAAATGATTAGCATAATCAATGTAATTATCCAAGGATTACAAGTTTCAATTTAAACTCTATCAGCAATCATTTTAAAACACTTAAGAATCAAAATAAGCATGCAAACTTTAAATGTTTCTTACTTAGAGCTTTATTATTTATAAATATGACCAATCAAAATTGCTTCACATTTTCAAATATATCTTCCAATAATGATGTCTACTAGATGATGGTAAGGGGAAAGATTAAGGTTGTCGAGAGACTCTCCCCCATACTTAATACTGAAAATGGTCCACCAAGTGCCACAAAAAGGAGGAGAAGGAAATGTGGGGACACAACAGTTTACAAGGACGAGGGGAAGTAATGGAATAAGTAAAATGTGAAAGAAAAAGAAAACAAAAAAATCCGGAAAAACAATACTCCCCTCATGTCTAGGTGAAGGAAGATGGGAAGTGGTGGATAAGTACATCCCAAAGCATGCCCGATTACTGGTGATGGTTGTGGAGAGAGAGAAAAAAACTGTAAGCATACACAAAAAAACACAGGAACAAAATATCATAAAAATATATATAGATAATCGAATAAATTTACCTAAAAACTAGTCAGGGGGTCACCTTAGAAGAGGTATCATCCTGTATAGCAGTAGCCAACAAAGAAGGATCTGCAGCAGTGGAAGCTGGAGGCTCAGAAGCTGCATCTAAAATAGAATTTGTAGTAGCCGGAGGTAGAGAGCCCTTGTCCTATTGCAGGGATACTAATGAAGGGGCGTCTGTGATGGAGAGCTCTGTAAGAGGATCCAGGCTGTGACTTGTAGTAAAGATGAGGATGGAGTCTGTGGCCACGATAGTGCCAGAAGGTGGTATGGGGGAAGCCAGAGGTGTGGAAGGAGAAGGAGCCGCCAGTGGAATGGGAACCCCCTGATGTTGTAGTAATAGATCCACTATCCTCAAAATGCGGTCCGGATGTGGAATAGAGGCAGTTTGCTGCTGAAGGAGAGTAGCCTACAGATGCTCCAGACGAGCCAGCTAGTGATTGATCCCAGCTAGGTGGATGGGGATGGGGAGGTCAGCCGTGGGTGCAGAAGGGGAAGGGGTAGAGGGAGGTCCAAGAGTGGGAATGGGTAAGGAATAAGGTAAGGGTGAGGAAGCTGTAAGGGATAGGGAAGGAGGTGTAGGGGCATCGATGGGGGTGGGAGGATCGGTAGAGGGTGGGGGTGGGGCCTAGGAAAGGACGTAAATTCCCCTACTTTTGGACCAATCCCATGTGAATAAACCTGAGAATGTCCATCCGTTGGGGGGAACCTAACTGGTCGTGAGGAAGGGAAGGCTCAAAAATGACGAGGTGGTGGGCTAGGCAGGTGGTGTAAAACCCACCATTCAGGTTTCCTTGATGGCCAATGAACATGGCATGGATGTAGGAGGTGACAAGGTATGGGAGTTTTGGGTAGTCATGTTGGATAACACAGGTTAGGAGCTCTATTTCATGGCCGGTCATAGTGCCCATATCCTCGTGGTGTGGAAAATGGATGGCGCTAAAGCACATGTGGGTGAAACAGAGGATAAGGTCAGCAATTAGGGTACTCTTCTGGGAAGTGGGAGAGTAGTAGTGGTTGGATATAGCAATATCCCACCACATGGTGATGAGATCATAATACATGGGTCGGGTCAGAGTGGAGACAGGTGGTGGGGTGATGGGATGAGGATAGAAACCACACCCTCATCCAAACTTGATCATAGTAAGTGAGAAAGGTCGACCGCCTAGCCAAAATCAGACCACCAAGACCACATCGCCAGGCGTCTCTCAGTACTTGGGATCGTCAAACTCGAAAGGTGCAGTGAACTCCAAAAATAAATCCATGAAAATAGGAGTGTTGACCTGGAAGATCGTGAGTAACGGTGTGTTCCCGAGGAGATCCTCCAACTCTCCCCAGATACTCAGCTGTTGAGGGATGTTTCTGTCGAGATAACGACTGCTCAATTGGATCAGGTGGCGAGAGAAGAGCTGGACTCTGTCATGCGCTAGGTCTGTAATCTAGAACACCATGAAAGTAAAGGGGACACTTGTTGGGGCCTTCCTAGGTGGTGAAGCAGCAGGGGATGGCTCTGGTGGCAGAGAAACCGCAGTAGACGAAGGCCCGCTGGACATGGCGGCCAAGGAGGGATCAGCTGCAACTAAGGAGGGATCAAGAGGTGTGGTGGCCGGTGGTGAAGAAATAACGGTTCTCAGAGGCTCTGTGAGGGATGGTGGAGGTGTGGAACTGGGACCATCATTAGATGAGGTGTTGAGTGGTAGCAGGATGGCCAACAGAGGAGGCTGGTACACCGGGAAGTCCGGAGCTAGTGTCATCGCGGGCTGGAGTCGTATCCGGTGAAAAGTGGTCCTCTATCCCCTAGTAGTGGAAGTGGGATGCTTCCCACGTGACAGGTCTCTACCGGCCATATCCTAAAAAGTAAAGGAAAACAAAACAAAAGAAAATAAAAGAAAAACAAAAAGAAGAAAAAGAGAGAAAAATCAGAAAAGTAAAAGAACACAACGTGTATATCTAGATTACACAGCATGTAGTGTAAGCGGGTTATCATCCCATGTTCTCTAGATAGACATGCTGAGTGGTCATGGAATAGACAAGGGAAGGATACACGGTGTGTACCAAACATACATGCCGTGTACGTGAAAAGTGATCATGGTCGTGTCTTTTCAGAGACACGACCACCATATGAGTAGATCGAAAAATTCAGTACACGTCATGTGAAGGTACAACACCTCATGTGTAGGAACAGAGTTCATATGGTCGTGTGGAGTGCTGGACATGAGTTGGCCTAGGGAAATAGTATACATGGCGTGTACTGAACATACACTCCATGTACACAAACATGGTGTGTGTGTGTGTCCATGTGAATAAGGTACACGAGCACGATTCTGGATGGTACACGGTGTGTATCGAACATACACATTTTGTAATTTCAATTTTCTAATTTTCCAATGTGTGGTCATGTACAAACTTACACAGTGTGTGTTCTTGGTATCGTGCGCATGTATTGCAGAAGTTGAACAGGTGGGTGATCCACAAATTACCCTAAATGTGATGAAAACAAGGAAATAGAGGGTGAGAAACTGTGTACCTGGTATGAGTATTGTAATGGAGAAGAAATCCGGACCTAAAATGCACAAAATTGGTGGATTGTAAATAGGGTGGTCGAAGGGCGTGCGGGGGGAGAAAATGGGGAGAGTGGGGGGGTTCATGAAATAGGAGCTCAAGATGGGTGGGGCACGACCTGTATAGCCACGGTACACATCATGTACCAGGACCTAAATTCCATGTATTAATTATTATTATTATTATTATTATTATTATTATTATTATTATTATTATTATTTGTACAGTATTTAATATAATTATTATAGAATACTATATAATAATTATTATTCATAATTAAATTAAAAGAAATATATATATTTATAAATATATAATTAAACTAAAATAAAGCTATACATGTAATGTATCGAGAAATACATGTCATGTGTTATAAAATTGGAAACAGTAAATTACAAATTTTGGTATGGTGCTTAGGGCGAGGTTCGAACTAGAGATCAGCCATTTCGAACAGAATCCCTCAACCACTGGAGCAGAGATTGTACTAATGCTCGTGTTTATGAATTCATATATTTTATAATTTACAAGTCCTATACTACATGGAATAAATAAAATGCACGTCATGTGGTTTTTAATTAGAATAAAAGGGATGATGCAGGGAGATTAGTCAAGTTCGAACCCGGGTCTTTCGGATCCAGGGCCGAGACACTACCAATCTTCCAACATCACCCGTATGTATAAAAATATTTCAAAAACTATGTAAATTGTCATTTGAAAACTTGTCACCCATGACGTATATCGAAATGCACACCATGTGGTGTTATTAAAATGAAAAATGATGGCTATGGGCCAGTTGTCTGGATTCAAACCAGGGTCTTTTGGACACTGGTTTACGACCCTAGACTTTCATTCCATCCCCACCATGGGTTTTATTTTAAACAAACAAATATATATATATATAATATGAAAAATAACACACATGGCATGTAATAAAACATGAGAATAAAAAGGAGTAACCTCATGCAGAAGGTAGGTCGGGAGGGATTTCAACCGGTGACGGCTTGGATAAACTCCAGTGACCTTACCATCAGCACCAAAATCATCCCTGTTTATTACTTAGTTAATATATATATTCATAATATTAATAATATAAACTAAAAGTAATCCTCACACATTGTGTCTAAAAGTGGTACACGGCGTGTATATGTTGGGTTGCCTCCCAAGAAGCACCTTTGTTTTAGGTCATTGGCTTGATCAAATTACCTCTGCTTACCTGAGATGTATGGTGGAGAGCATTCCCACAGTGTCTTCCATGTGATGGTGTGTCTTGACCCACTATCTGTTCACCTTGAATGGTTGACCATCCTCTCTAGAAATTTCCACCGCTTCATGATGGAATAATTTTATGACTTTGAAAGGTCCTGACCATCTTGATTTTAGATTTCCTGGAAATAATCAAAGACAAAAGTTAAAAAAGAGTACCTGATCACTGGGTTGGAAAGATTTTCATGAAATCATGCGGTTGTGTATTTCTCGCGTCTTCTCCTTGTACAGCTTGGCGTTCTCATACACCTCTAAACAGATTTCATCAAGTTCTGATAGTTGGAACTTACACTTCTCTGCAGCTGCCTTCAGATCAAAATTTAGGGCCTTGACGGCCCAGTAAGTTTTGTGCTCCAACTCTACAGGAAAATGGCATGGATTTCCATAGATGAGGCGGAATGGGGATATCCTCAATGGTGTCTTCAAAGTTTTTTGATATGACCACAAAGCATCGTCCAACTTCTTGGACCAGTCTTTCCTCGAAGTGATCACCATTTTATCCAGAATCTTCTTGACCTCATGGTTGGAGAGCTCCACTTTTCCACTAGACTGGGGATGATATGGAATCCCCATATGATGCTTCACACCATACTTCGACAGTACTCCTTTAATCAATGTGTTGTCAAAGTGGGTCCCTCTGTCACTGATCAGTACACGAGGTATGCCAAACCTTCTAAAAATGTGTTTCTTTAAAAATCCCATGACCACCTTGACCATATCGTGTGCTGTATCAGCGGATTATGCCCACATGGAAATGTAGTCAATGCATAACATGATGTGAGTGGTCCCAAAATATGGGGGGAATGGCCCCATGAAATCTATTCCCCAGACGTCTAAGATCTCAACCTCCAAGATGGGGTGCTGGGGCATCTCATATTTATACCTCACATTACCAGTTATTTGGCATCGATCACAACAAGAAACTAAGGCATGGGAATCTCTATGCATGGTGGGGCATAAAAACCAAAACTGCAGGATCTTTGTTATAGTACGGCCTGGCCCACGATGTCCCCCAACTGGAGAGGCGTGATAGAATTCTAGGACTCCATGAACATCAGTTTCCGAGATGCAATGTTGGATCACCCTATCCCCACAGGATCAGAATAGAAGAGGATCTTCTCATAAGTACCTCTTGAAATCCGAGAGAAACCCCTTCTTCTGCTGGAAGAAGAGTTCAGGGTGGATGGAAACTACAACTAGAAAATTAGAAATATCAGCATACTAGGGTCTAGGTGATTATTTGATTGAAAATAGGTGTTCATCAGGGAAATCCTTCCTGATATCTCTATCTTTCTCTTTCTCCAAATGAGGTAGCACCAGGTGGGAGAGATGATTAGAAAAAACTTTATCACTCCCCTTGTTGTCTCAGATTTCTTGTAGGAGGAATACCCAATGGATCAGTCATGGCTTCACATATTTCTTGTTCAACATGTACTTTAGTTATTCATGGTCAGCATAAAACATAACATAAATAGAAATAAGTAGGAACATAACTTGTCAAAAGTGAACACCACTGACAACATCTCCTTTTCTGTGGAGGTGTAGTTCATTTGTGCCTCACTGAGCGTCCTGCTGGAAAAATATATGGGTCAGAAAATTATGTCAAGCCGCTAGCCCAAGAATGATCCTACTACATAGTCATTGGAATCACACATTACATAAAATTTTTCCTCCTATTTTGGATCAATCATCCCTAGAGATTCCACTAGGCACTGGTTTAGGTGCTCATGCACTGTGGTGCATGGATCATCGAACTCAAAAATGGAATCCTTGGTAATAAGGGTGGTGAAGGGCTGAGGTATCTTGGATAATTAATGGACAAACTTCCTGTAGAAACTTTCATGTTCCAGGAAGCTATGAATGGCTCTGATGGAAGTCGGAATAGGAAGTCGTGAAATGACTTATATCTTTGTTGGTTCAACCTCTAACCCCTTCTCCGAGATTCTTTGGCCAAGGACGATGCCACTATGAACCATGAAATGACAATTTTCTCAGTTCAAAACTAGGTTAGTGTTCTCACATATTTCCAGAACCAGCTCCAGGTTCCACAAGAAAGTGTTGAATGATTTCTCATAAATGGAAAAATCATCCATGAATACCTCCAGGATTTGTTCCACCGTGTCATCGAATATATCCCTCATGCATCGCTGGAAGGTGGTGGGAGTTTTGAACATGCCAAAGGTCATATTTATGTAAGAAAACATACCATAGGGGTAAGTAAATGTGAACTTCTCTTGATCCTCTGGGGAAATGGAAATCTAATTGTAGGTGAAACAGCTGTCGAGGAAGTAGTAATAGTTGTGCTCTACTAAACGTTTAAGCATCTGATCCATGAAGGATAAGGGGAAATGATCCTTCTTCGTGGCATCATTCATATTTCTATAATCCACACTGACTCTCCATCTTGTGACATTGCGTGTAGGGATGAACCTGTTCTTATCATTTGAAATCACAATGATACCACCCTTTTTGGGTACTACTTGCAGGGGACTCACCCAAGGACTAACCGAGATGGGGTAAATGATGCATGCATCTCAAAACATGATTACCTGCTTCTTAAAAACTTCCTTCATGGGGGGGGAGGGGTTTTAGATGCCGCTTTGGTTTCTGAGATTTCTTCGCTCCTTCTTCGAGTAGCAACTTGTGGGTGAAAATGGTAGGGCTGATGCCCTTAAAATGTGCAATTTTCCACCCAATAGTGTGCTTCTGCCTATTCAAAACCTACAGAAGTGCATCCTCTTACTCTTGTGATAGTGATGTACTAAGTATTATGGTAAATGTATGATGGTCTCCCAAATACCTGCACATCAAAGAAGATGGAAGAGGCTTTAGTTCTTGTGTAGGTTCCTTTAGAATTGATGGTACAAGTGGTTGCACCTCTGTCCACTCCATAATGTCGTGAATAACAGCACATTGCCAGTAGTGGCTACCCTGGCCTTCTAGGAATTGTAGGTCCTCCGGTGCTTCATCAACTAGAATGTATGGAATAACCAAGTCATCTGAGGTGGAAGAACATACCAGATCATCTCCTTTTCTACTCAAGTGATCACCCATGGTGGTTACTGCATAAAATCCCTCATGTTAGGATAATTATGCCTTATTGACGGCTTTGAAGACATTTTAGGAGAATATTTCATCTCCTACTCAGAAAATCAGTCTCCCCTAGTGTACGTTGATCAGTACCTTCCCAGTGGCTAGGAAAGGCCTTCCCTAAATTATAGGCACCTCACTGTCTTCCTCCATGTCGAGGATGATGAAATATGCGAGGAGGATTAGCCTCCCTACCTTGACTAGCATGTCCTCCAATAGCCCCTTTAGATATTTGATGGATCAGTCAACAAAATGAAGGGCTAATTGGGTAGGCTTCAGGTCGTTGAGCCCTAGATTATTAAAAACTCTGAGGGGCATGTGTTTGATGTTGGACCCTAAGTCACTGAGGGCCTTCCCAAACACACATGGTCCAATAGTGCATGGAATAGTGAAGCTACCTGGATCCTATAGCTTGGGAGGAATCAAATGTTGTACGAATACTGAGCACTCCTTGGTCAGGGTAATGGTGCCTACATCCTCCCTCATTATTTTTTTGGAGAGGATATCCTTCATGAATTTCTCATATGTGGGCATCTGTGTCAGTGCCTCTGCAAAAGGAATATTGATGTGAAACTTCCTGAATATTTCCATGAACTTTCCCAACTGGTGGTACAACTTTCTCTCCTTCATCATCTCTGAGAAGGGTAAGGCAGACTTGAAGGGTTTGACAAACTCCTTCCCTTTACTTTGTGAAGCCTCTTTTGTGGGGGCCATTTGATGAGGAGGGGTCTATAACTATACCTTCTTCATTTTCAGGGGGTGTAGGTGAACCTATATGTGTCAGTTCCTTCTGTTGTTTCTCCTTTCCACTCCGTAGGGTGATGACATGGTCCTCTTCCCTCAGGTTCTTCTTAGTGTTACCCAGCAGTGTACTGGGCTGCCATCCCAAGAGTTGGTTTCCCAGCTAAACAATTTAGTTCTTGATGCCTCAAATGGAAGCCTCCTGATTTTGGAATTTGGTCTCAATAGTATATATAAACTTGTTCATGATATCCTCTAACCATGAGGTGTTCTCATACTAAGGTGGCTCTGCAGCTGGTGGAGGTGGTGGTTGCTGCTGATGTTGCAAGTGAGGGTTTTGACACCCTTGCTGCTAGTAAGAGCCCTGCTTGGGATGCAGTTGCCTCGGGTACTGGCTCTGATACTGGGGATGACCAGAGCCGAGTCATTTCTAGGAAAGATGATTTTGATGTTGTTGGCCCCATCCTAGGTTACGGTGATCACTCCATCCTGGCATCTAGTACTGTTGGTTCTGGTTAGGCCCTTGATTTTGAGTAACATAGCTCACCTCATTCGTTGAAGGGCCGACTGTAGGTCATAGTCATTCTCCCATGATCTAGTTATCACCACATTCAATGCACGCTGGATGGTTCACCACATGTACTTCATATTCTCCCTTCATATTTAGTGCGTCGATCATTTTGGACACAACGTCCAACTGGGAAGCAAGCATAGTAGTGTCATCGATGTTGTGCATACCTCATTTTTGTGTGCACTACTTGGAATGACACTGGAATCTATTGGAAGACATGTCATCCAGTAGTTCAAAACACTCTTCGGGGGACTTCCTCATATATATACCCCCAGCAGCAGTATCCACCATGGACTTTGTGTTCGTTTTTAGTCCTTCGTAGAAGGTTTGGACCTACATCCAATGTTGGAGTTCATGGTGTGCGAATTTGCGCAGCATCTCCTTGCAGTTCTCCCATGACTCGTACAATTACTCTGAGTCATGTTGTGGGAAGTTGAGTATTTCATTCCGCAAGGTCACCGTTTTTTAGGATGGTATGTATTTTGACAGGAACGCAAGGGCTAGCTCCTCCTAGGTGAGGATAGATCGCTGCGGAAAACTTTTTATCCAGTCTTTCTCCTTATCCCTAAGAGATAAGGGAAAAAGGAGAATACAAATGGTGTATGTGGACACTTCGTGGTAGAGGAACGTGTCTTAGTCCTACATAAAATTGGAGAGATGGAAATTGGGGCCCTCGTTTGGCAGGCCACCGAACTGAACTGTGTTTTGGAATAGCTGCATGATAGCAGGCTTGATCTCAAATTGTTGTGCCTACACTGGTGGACGAATGATGTCTATGTTAGCACCGTGGATAGATGGTAGGACGTACTCCATGATAGTATGGCATGGAGGTGGCTTCTGAGGGAGTGGAGGAGGCATGTATTGTTGTTCCTGAGGGGCGATGTATGACCCCTGACCTTGCTGTAAGAATGGAATCTGCTCTGGTTGGAACTGTAGGTGCTACTGCGGGCCATATCCTAGAGAAAGTGGATCTTGCTGGTTACGGTTGTCATTCAAACCTAATGTCTTTCTATCTCCTTGGACAGTATATGGATCTCCTTCTTCATTTCACACCATGGTATTTTTTTGGTTTTTCTTGTCCATGAGTGATTATCATCACCTCAAAAGTGTCTCTTCGATCTTTGGGTCAATTTGTAGAAACTATGATGACTCAGCATTCTAGGAACGAGTGAGGTAGCCGCTCATACACCAATGAAACTTCACAATACTAAACACGCCAAGCGTAAACAAGGAAGAAGAAAGATGAACAGAAATGAGATTAGAAAAGTGATTTTTTGGGAATTTTTAATTTTTATTTTCACTAAAATTTGATAAAAACTAAATTAAAACAAAGAAAATTTTATCTTTTAATTCCCCAGCAACAACGCCAAAATTTGGTTGTTGTTCCACCGAAGGTATGTTTATTAGTGTCTCAAATTGTTTTACCCTAATGAGTATAGTACTAATAAGGGTTCAATACATAGGGAAAAGAAGTTGTTTTTGTCCTTCTTATCTAGTTTGTACTTGATCCAGTGAAGTGTATTGAATTTAGAGTTGATTTTTTAGGTTTTTATGAAAAGATGATTGGTTTTTAATTTATTAGAAAAGTACTTAAAGGATAAAGAAAAAAAACGGGAATTTGGTTTTGATGCAAATATGAAGAGAAATGTGTCGGGAATGTGGATTTTATGAAGTTGTTATTAAATAATTTTTCTTAGGAAGTTTTGTTGTTCATAATTACCCAACACTCTAGATTTCAATTGTGAAAAGGTTTCATTGGTCTAGTAAACTATATCTGGAACTGAGGAAACTAACTCCTTGGTCCGGTAGTTAGTGTTTCACAATTATTTATTTAGATTAGTCCATTTTTGAGTCGGTGAATACTTCTAATGATCATGAAGGTATTTATCGTTATTCTTCTTTTGAGTCCCTGAAAATTCTTCCCTTGATCTGGCTCAGAATTTTCAATGATAAAAAGAAATGATTGAAGAAGAATAAGAAAGTTTAACACAACCAAAAAAATCATAACAACTAATCCAAATTACAACTCTTTTATCACCCACATCCCCAACAAACTGTGTGTTTAGTAACACATATAAGAAAAGATAAAAAAGAACCCTCAATACGTGATGTGGTTGTTTCTGATGCTTTCTCTGGGGCGCGTGCATCCGTCACGCAGAGGATGCGCTACTGTTACCCCACATTCCTGCTTTCCAAAGGTGGGTGGAATCCGCTCTTTATTCGGGGATGTCTACTCATTGATCAAAGTGGGATGATGGGATGTCGGTTCTTCCTTCCGTGGATTCCTCCTTGGAGCTCGTCACCTAGTCTGAGTCTCTATAGATTTAAAATGTAATTCGTGAAGATCTTCTCGGCACCATATCTTCATGGAAACCAGTTAATTATGCTTCTTCTATCAAGACCTTCCAAGGGGTCCGATCAGGACAGAAACCTTCGGTGAGGAGAGAAGTTGTGTTGGGGAATCACTGCGTGTCTTGACACTGGGGATTGGAATGTATGTCTTCTGTCCCTTATCATAGGTTATCTCGAGGGCGCAGAAGCAGGAGGAATCCCACATAGAACGCAGGGAATTTTATGCCATAGGCAAGTATCAGAGGTTTTCCTCAGCTTCCCATTTTTAACAAAGGGTATGTCGCAGGTTTAACATCCAGAAGAGATGGATCAGACTGATCAGAACACTAGCTAGAGTGGATCAGATTGAAGAACCCCCTGGAGGGAACACCAATGTCGGGGCCAGCACGTGGGTGGCTTCCCGAATGTTGTGGGGGGAGATGATGAGTGAAGTGGCATGATCCCACCGGGATGTGGCGGCCCGGGTAAGAATCAGGATGGATGGTGGCTTTGGGCTTGGGTCTCGAAGAGACTTCCTACGTATCCCCGTGGCAGGGAATAAAAGTCTTCGTAGTTCAGGTGGCTGATAAAGTTTAACATCATGTGGGACGATAATGGGGCTTACACCCTGAGGCGGCCCAAGTTTATGGAGAACCGACATGAATGGGGACCTGGGGTCCAGATGGATTGGGGATTACGCTCTGAGGCGGCCCATGGTGGTGGGGCTTGAACCTTGTGAAGGATTCCTACGTACCATGCCTTAGCATGGATCAAAGTCCCTGTAGTTCGGGTTGGATGGGGCTTATGCTCTGAGACGGCCCAAAGTGGTGGGGCTTGAACCTCGTGGAGGCTTCTTATGTACCATTCCTTAGCACAGATCAAAGTCTTCGTAGTTTGGGATGGATGGGGCTTACGCTCTGAGACGGCCTAAGGTGGTGGGGCTTGAACCTTGTGGAGGATTCCTATGTACCATGCCTTAGCCCGGATCGAAGTCCCCATATTTTGGGTTGGATGGAGCTTACGCTCTGAGATAGCCCAAGGTGGAGGGGATTTAACCTCGTGGAGGCTTCATACGTACCATGACTTAGCACGGATCAAAGTCCCCATAGTTCGAGATGGATGGGGCTTGCACTCTGAGACTACCCAAGGTGGTGGACTTGAACCTCATGGAGGATTCCTACGTACCATTCCTTAGCATGGATCAAAGTCCCCGTAGTTCAGGATAGATGGGGATTACGCTCTGAGATGGCCCAAGGTGGTGGGGCTTGAACCTCGTGGAGACTTCCTATGTACCATGTCGTAGCACAGATCTAAGTCCCCATAGTTTAGGTTGGATGGGGTTACGCTCTGAGATGGCCCAAGGTGGTGGGGCTTAAACCTCGGGGAGGCTTCCTATATACCATGCCTTAGCACGGATCAAAGTCCTCGTAGTTTGGGATGGATGGGGATTACGCTTTGAGACGACCCGAGGTGGTGGGGCTTAAACCTCATGGAGGCTTCCTACGTACCATGCCTTAGAACGGATCAAAGTACCCGTAGTTCAAGATGTATGTGGATTAAGCTATGAGACGGACCAAGGTGGTGGGGCTTGAACCTCGTGGAGGCTTCCTATGTATCATGCCTTAGCACAGATCAAAGTCCTCGTAGTTCAGGTATACAATTTAACGTCATGTGGGACCGGGGCATACGCTCTGAGGGGTCTCATGGTGTGTCATGTTCGGTGCTCACTCTAAGCTCCCGGGAGTCATGCTCAGTGTGAGAAACAAGAGGTTGCAGGGACCTGATGATCATGTCACGAAGGGTGCGTCTTTGGGAAGCGAAGAGGGGCTTATGCGTTGAGCAGCCCATGGTGCCGGGTCTTACTCCAGGATGGAGGCCTAAGGGTGAAAAAGCACAGCAGGAGAGGGATTTGGCACCCATGAAGAGGGGAGGGGCCATGTTCCCTATCACTCCCTCCGTTGGCCTTGGCACCAAGGAAGTAAGGAGGAGTAGGGGTGTTGCCTCCAGCAATAACGGTTAGGGGATTACACCAAGGTGGTTGCCCTTCCCCACAGAAAAACGCCACTCCAATAAATCATTCCCTATGAGGGATGATCCCATCCTCGTGGAGATGACTGTGCATGGAGAATATCTGAGGCGGGGGGACCCTGCATGCGAGGAACAGGGCTAGGTCACAGTTTAACGTCATGTGTTGAAGATGAGGCACTTGGCAGTTTAACGTCCTACAGGTCGAATGAGGTGGGTTGGATCCGCACCCCTAGGAATTATATAGTCGGTGCCCTCTGCCGCTTGTGGAAGGGAAGGCATCGGCAAGGCCATACTGAGGGGGTGTCGCGGGGAGAGCCATCAAGGGGTCCTCGTTAGCGTGGCTATGCGAAGAAGCAATAGCCATTAGCATGCCTATGAAAAGAAGCGTGAGGTAGAGCAACGCAATGGGAAGGATTTTCCAAGGGAATTTGAAGTTACTTTGTACGAGCCTAGAAGGTCGTGCGGGAAAACCATGTATGATACAAATTTTCGGGGTGCACAAGACACCTGCGGATGGCACCCTAAAGGAGGGAATCAGGCGCTCACGCAAAGGGGCTGCCCGGGGAGCAACGAGGAGAAGGGCGTCAGGGGATTGCACGCAGACCTTGGGGCATGCGTGAAATAAAGGGAGCCTAGTTCGGAAATCCCTTAGTTGGCGTGAAATCAGTGTTGCTTGCGCGAAATAGGGGGGCTGAGGCTTTGTACACGACTCCAAGGGATTGTGCACAAGGGACAGAATTGCGCGCCGACAGCAAGGGCCACACGTAAAAATAGGGGGCGTGCAAATTCAAGGATTGCACGCAACTGGCCAGCCTGTGTGCAATGTAAGGAATTGCGCATAAGGGGAAGACCCCGAAGGGGTTGGGGTTCAGTCTAATCCCGGGGGATCTCGTGAGAAGGAAGATCCTAGGGGGACTTGGTGCGAAAAAGAACCATACCTAAAGGCCATATTGCGCACGTGCGCGGAATGCCAATTACGCACATGAGAGGCAGTTCAAATTCTTCAACCCTAAAAAGGAAGGGGGTCGCCTTCTATTTATAGGCAACCCGGGGTGCAAAATACAGTGCTGCGTGAAATAATTGTGTGACGGAGGCGGCAACAAGAAATATCAACCGTGCAGAGCGCGGGTGCGAAATTATTTCACGCCGGTGCCGGGACTTTTTTCAAAACCAAATACCTTCTGCGCGGAACATATTTTATCACACACTTCACCATTTTTTTCACGCAACACCTTCGGGCCCTCCGGACCGGGCCTCTGGGTCCGAATAAGACTTTGATTTTTCATTTCGGAACTTTCTCCGTAACTTACGCACTTTTCGACGTCTACAAATGCCCCCCCCCCTCGGAATTGGATCGGCGAAGGGTCACAACGATCGGATTTTAAGCTAAACGTCAAAATGCAGGGCCTCGTGGGCCCCTAGCATGCAAAAACTCGTGCGGCGTGAAAAACCCGGTCAGGCGCGGAATCCTTTTTTTGCATGGGTGTGGAACCCTAACTTAGCCTATAAAATCTGTCATGGGTCCCATGCTCCATACGGAATTTCTCACGCGATGAGCATTGAGCTCTCGTGCACCAAATTGCTTCCGCTCCTGCGCGAAAACTTCTTGGCTGCGCTTAATTCCACCGAGATTTAGCGGAATTTTACACGCAAACCCAGGATTTTTTGTGCAAAGCTCTAGAATTTCGCACAACCCACTGATTTTATGTGCCTGACTCCCAGATTCCATGCCAACCTTCCATATTTGGAACCCAACTCTCGAAACACTTAGTTGGAAGAAGATGGTCGTCCACCGTGCTGATGAGGGGGAAGCCGCTACTCGCAGGACTGAGATGGCTACGAACCCAGAGGTTTATGCCGCAAAGAGGATTTTCTCTAATAACCACACCCTCTTAAACATGCTAACTCCCTCCCAGAAAGAGTATGCCTTGTCTAATAATCTTCCATTGTGGGACTTCGGCATTTTGGAGGAGGTTCCCCTATCGGGCTTCGAGGTTTATACCCCGTGGTCATGGGTGACCAGCGAAGAAGACCTTCCTCAATACAACATCACCAAAAATGGTCGTCCTTCCATAGAAACCAAGCACATAGATGTCTTTGTTCTAAACCCTAGGACCATGACCATTGCAGGGGTGACCATGTCACGGAGAGCTCATCGGACCTCTACGCGAGCACTTTCTGTCAAAGCATCACCGACGAGACCAGGGGTTGGCTGCAGGACTGGAATCTGTGGTCTGGAGGCAACTTCACTAGCGAGTCAGCCTGGGCGTACTTGGTTCGCCACACATGCGACCAATTTGGAGCCGAGTTGTGGCACATTGGTCTATTCGAGGCGATGTGGACATCGCATTTCCACTTCTACCGGCAGCCTGATCTTGGACCAGAGCTATTCACCCGGTGGTCCCCTAATACCAACACATTCCATCTTCACCATGGGGAAGTCAGCATCAGTCTTTGGGACATCCACTACATCGGAGGCATCCCTTTGGAGTGCCATCAATACGACGAGTTTCTCCCGCTGATGAATATCTGGGGTGACAGGTCGCGAACCCACATACTGACGTGGCACCTACTGGAGTTAGACAAGGAGAGGCTGAAGGTCAAGGACTTCCTGAAGGACATCGCCTATAAGGACTGGTTCAGCCTGTTCTTGTAGAAGGACTTGGAGGTCAAGATTCCAGGGCGGGGAAAATGGTGTCCAACCACGGTTCAAAGGAGCAAGAGCGGATCCTACTAGAGGATCCTAGTGGTGGGGAAATAAAAATCATGGGGCTACAACATTAATGAGGCCCAGGACCCAAATTTCTTGTACGCCGGATTCCTCACCGCGTTCCTGAGTGGGTGGCTCTTTCCGGTACGGGACGCAAGGATGGGCATCCGTCCATCGACTCTGGTGATGGCAGGCATCATGTCTTCCAACAAGAGGTTCAACCTGGGGGTCCCCATGCTGGCTCGGATATACACCATATTAGGACACATCTCGAGAGGGGGATTGCCTAGGAGAGTATGTGGCCCCTTTTATATCTTTCATGGCTGGGTTGCGGCTCACTGTGGCAGCTACACCTTCCCAAATTCCATTCGTCCCCCAGGCAATGGCCTGCAACCCTCTCTGCTGAATATTTCCAGGGTCTTTCCAATGACACTCAATGAGGAGGGGGTATGGATCAGGATTAGTAACCACGCCAACTTCACCTTCATCCCATTCCCCACCCCAACTGGTCAGCTGATAGATGATGGGAAAGGCTCGCTGGAGCAGAAGGAGTACTTCCAAAGCATCAGAGGCGAGGTGATCATAGACCAGATTGATGGGAAGATTCTCTGCGAGCCTTATGTGATGTCCCGGTTTACTAGGTAGTTCTAATGCCTCCAGCGAACGCCAAAGAGAGTATACACAGACCTCCAAGAGGAAAGGCATCTTAGTGTTCTTCTTCTTCCATGGCTAATGTTCACAACCTATGGCTCCAGTGACATCATCACTTTTCCTCCCACCAGAATCGACGCAGGCCTCTCAAATGAGTATGCTGAACATTGGACCATAAAATAACCTAAGGGGCTTCTACACAGTGAGTCCAGAAGCTCAAGGTCATCAGTGCGGAACCTCGGTGGTGAGAGAACAGGCAGGGTGCCGCTAGAGGAGGAAGACTAGAAGCGCCTCAGAAAATGGGGCCTACACAGGTCGGGACCTCAACAGCGGGGGCATCACATGGCGTGGCCGCACCCTTGTTTCCTGGAGGAGGAGGGCCCCACGGTGTGTCCAGATAACTTCCTGGGAAGAAAATAAGATATTTTCTTCATCCTTCCCAGGATTTCGTCTTCCCTGCGTTGTGGTCGGCTTGGATAACTCTACGACAGTCAATGAGTACTGAATCCCTTTGGCAGAAGATAGTGCGAGACATGATCTAGTTGCTGGATTTCGGGCTTGTCTGGGTAGATGATAGAGTGGAATTCCACCGACGGCATGCATACCTGACGGATATGGACACATACGCACGTTAATGGGGTTGTCGTGTGGAGCCACCTCTCTTGGTGAAAGTGTTTCTCGGACAGGAGCATGATCCGGAAAGGATGCCGCGGGGGGGGGGGGGGGGAGATGACAGCGATGAATCAAAGGGCGAAGAAACAGGATATTGGGCTGAAGGAGAAGGTGAAGGTGAAGGAGAGGGAGAAGGGTAGCCTGAAGGTGAAGGGTCGTAAGGGGAGTCCCACTAAGGGAGTCTCCGGGAGAGCGTTGATATCATCGTATCCGATATGGATGTGACCGAGATGCTCTAGGTAGGCTTTGACCCTTATCTTTCTTCTCATGTATTCTCTTTCCTTTGTAACCATTAACCCACCATCCTCATCTTACTTAGGATCACATCAGTGCTGAACAAGCTTCTTCATCTGAAGGAGGGGAGGAAGCATCAATAGGTCAAGGCGGGGCACCGATGCTCGTTATCGAGCTGACAAGTGCTGAGGGATCCCCCGCCATGACTGCTCCTGTAGTGGCCAAAGCACTAGAGTTCAATGCCTTGGGTTCCTATAAGTTCCTTACTTTGATACCGACACTCACTATCAGAGGAATCAACTGATCAGGGTGCTCCTTGTTTGTACAGTGATCACGGCGCTGGAGGCTCGTCGGGTTGCTGAGCCCGGGCCATCAGTTAGTGTGCCGATGGTGGATGTGCCGCCCCATACAGAACATACCTCCCAAACTAAGTTAGCTATGGAAATTGGTGAATAGGGAGCGGTAGACATCGGTGGTGGTGACATCGGGGCAGGGTCGGAAATCGACGCAGGCACTACCAGGACCGAGGGAAGAGAGGAGGGTCACCCAGATACTAAGGAGCCTATTCCCCTGGGAGGAATCTCTGAGGAAGACCCTGCTGCTTCCTTGTTGGTTGTCTTCCCTATCCATTGGTCTGTTGATCCCGAAGAAATTGATGATTCAGATTCGGAAGTGTCCGAGGAGAGTCTGATGACACGACGCAAGGGATGGAAGTGCATCCAACGTTTTCTCAATCAGCCCCAGGGGGAATGGATGAAGCAGATGGGGTCCCTCCACACCTGGCTGTGCTTCTTGTGTGCTAGAGGGGCGGATGCTCAACGTCTCCGTCTGAAGGTCTGTGAGTACATGGCCGAGAAGATGTGTGAGAGCAGTCGGTGCACCGACATCATCTGGTGACAGGAGGAGTCAGGGAGTACCCAGGAATTTTTGAGGGTGGGAAAGGAGGTCCGACGCCTCGAGGAATTGGTGAAGGAGTAGGAGGTGTTCATTGAAAACTGCTCTGAGCTTGTGGATCAGTTGAGGGCCCAGCTGGCGGATTCTCAAGATCAACTCATAGAAGCGAGTCATTAGATAAATGAGCTCCAAGCTGAACAGGCGCGGGCATAGGCCAGGGCAGTGAACTGTGCTCCATGGATGCCAAATAAGAAAGAGTTCTCAGGGGACAGGAGGTAGTCCTGGAGGCCACCATCCAAAAGGTGGCAGCATTGGAGAGATCTATCCTAGAATCCAACCCTTAGGGGGCATGTTTTGGCCAAACCCATAAACATGTCCCGCCTTACTGCTTTCTGTTCTTTTGAACTATATTTATAGACAAATTTACTTCCCCCTTTTCTTAACATACTTGTCCCTTTTTTTATCAAGATCAACCATAATCCCGAAATAAATAGCAATCCATCCCTAAGATCACGTGGGCCGTGAGAAAAAAAGAAGGCTCGTGCTATGACTTTGTTTGATCGTGGTAGCGTCAAACAAGCTTTGGGAATTCGAAATTCAAACCCATGTTTCTGAGGAGAAGAGGGAGGCCTATCCAAAGGAAGAGGACCTTAGACCAATCGATGTATCGTCTTCTCAATGTGCTCTAGCGCACGAGCAGGGCAATGCCAGGGGCATTGGAATCAGTTCGAACATAGGGTAATGAGAAATGTGAATCACGTTACCCAAATTTGGAACACTATGGGAGGGGAATCATAATAAAGGATGATTGTTGACCATGTTCGAAACACAGCATACCCCTTGCACTAGCCTGGAATAGGGACAACAAATGAGGGCCGACCACTGACCATGTTCGCAACACGGGGCATAACTCAAATATCGTCGATCAGTCTTCCGGAACATTGGTCCAGGATAGAAGGAAGACCATAGGTCAGACATCCATACTGTTATGGGGTCCCTTCAAACGTGATCAGTCTTCCGGAACGTTCGCCCAGGACAGCAGGCGGACCATAGGCCAGGCATCCATACTGTTAGGGGGTCCCCTCAAACGTGAAAGAGGATGAAGATCCGAATAAAGGGGCATGCGAAGTGTGGAAAGCGAAGTGGTGGTTTGTTCTCATATAATCCAACACTCCCAAGATTATGCCACTATGGTGGAAGCACATTAGGCGGACGCATCAATCCAATCATGGATCATCCCTACTTTTAGACAAGACCTCTCTGGTGAGGGAACTGTTGCTTCCCAATGTCATTATGGGGCATCCCGAATTTGTTCGGGGAAAATGCTGTAGTTACACAATTCCGCAAGAAGTCAAGACAAGGGGGAAATAGTGAGGGGGGATAGACTTGCGATTCCCGGGGATGTACCTGAGACGAAATGTTTGGGCGTTCCTACGTATCCCATAAGGATGGGAATCAAACCTCACGTAGTTCGGGAAAGGGTATTAGTTTATGGACTTAGAATGTAGACAAAGGATGGGTAAAGAGAGCATGAGACACATGGTAAGGTGGTTACAGAACCCGATGTGAATAAGGACATAAGCCCTACTTACCATGTATTCCATGGGGAAGGGTTCTGGTCAAGGGACCGAACCCGAAAGTTAGGTCGGGCCCGTGGGGAAGTGTCTGGGAGCTCCTACGTATCTCATGAGGATGGGAATCAAGACATACGTAGTTCTTGGAGGTTGGCACGGCATGGTAAGGTACCTACGAAAAGGATGAAAGGGGCGTGTGGGTTTATCCCTCACACCAAAAGAAGCAGTATTTGATGTATCTTGTTTGTCCTTTAAGTTGAATGGTTTTTCTTTTGTGGAGCGACTGACCTAGGGTAGAAATTCTTGGCATCGCCACAATGATCAAGCCGTATACAGGAATTGAAAAATGTTATGGCAAATAACTGATACCCAATGTGATGTCCTCTATGATGAGGTCATCATAATGCAGTTCCGTTTTTCGTTGTGTGGCCGGGATGATATCATCACAGTTTATGGTCATGTGGTAGGACCAAACAACACAGTTTAAAGTCATATGGCTTGGACATGGGGGAATGTGTGAGACATGATAATACATACCTGACATAAATGTGGACGAGATCTAGATCATCACCACGCACACCTCTGGGAAAAGAGCCTCGGGACAAGAGTCCGGTGAGGGCCAAAGGACAAGGGGAAGGAGATGCTAGCTTCCATTTGAACTGGACCCAGAAGTGCGATGTTCGGGTGATCCCATGTATCCCATGGGGATGAGGATCAAGATGCACATAGCCCTTAACGAAGTTCTTAGTTTATGGTCTTGGATCTCGGACCGTGGGATCCCTGAAGGCCACCGTATTGTAGCTTGGTCCCCCTGGCGTGAAAAGGTGCACTGAGGGATAGTGCCAAGAGTGTCAAGATTCCACATGGGCATGATGGGGTGGAACATAATGTGAATCACGCAACCAACATTCAAGGCCTGAAGGGGATGGCGTGATGATGGGGGATTACTGATGACCATGTTCGCAACACAACATCACGTCATGTTAGCCTAAAATGGGACAAACAAATGAGCATCGACCGCTGACCATGTTCGCAACACGGGATTTGTATCAATTTGGTGTCTGAAACCCTCGGGGGCATTCACCCGTAATGGTAGGGGAGCCCTTAGGCATGGTATCTGAGCCATTTTTGGGGGTCCCTTCAGGTGTGAGAGATAACGGGGCCCAAATGAAGGGGAACATGAAGCTTGACAAGTAGAAGTAACTTGCCAAAGTTGAATCTGACACTCCAGGTCCTAGACCAGAGTACTCTGAACACATTGGCGGGCCACTGCAAAGGGTCGAGGGGCTCAATTTGAGAGTGTCCAAGTGATGGAGGATTCCCGGGAGAAGGGGGGCATGGCGCCAAAAACCATGTATCACACCTATATATCCCCGTCGTGGAGAGGGACATGCCAAGGGGCCTAGGTGATCGGGAGATTGGCCAGATCTCTTAAGAGATGGGCTGGATCTGAAATCTAGACATTCAGTCAGTCCTATGTATCCCATAAGAATGAGAATCAAGCCACATGTAGTTCTTGAAGACACCCAGGGGTAAGATACCCTATCAAAGGGGACTGTACGACACGACGAACAACCCAACATGAATAAGGATGTAATCCCACACCAAATCGTACACTCCAGGAAGGACTGGGGATGGATCCCAAGAAGGACAAGGGGACTGAGGCTGGGCATCAGTCAGGAAGGCCTGACTAGCTTGCAGTTTAATGTCATGTGGGACGAGCATGCAGTTTAAGTTCATGCGGGACCATAGGGGCCCGAATGTAGGACCAAACTCAGTTTAAGGTCATGAAAAACCAAGTCATCAGGCAAGGTATTTCTTGAGTAACTTGGCATTGGGGGGAGGAGTTATACACTCACCATCCATGGTCACCAGGGAGTATGCACCATTGGGATAAACCTTATGAACAATGAAATTCCCTTCCCATTTGGGCTCTAACTTGGGTGGTTTCCTGCCGGGGATCATTGGCGCTCTAAGGGATAATACCAAGTCACCTTGCAGGAAAAGGTAGAGGTGAGCCTTCTTGTTGGAAGCTCGAGCCATCCTGCTCTAATGCCTCTCTAGGTTGTGAAAGGCACGAAGCCTATTCTCATCTAGTGCTTCCAACTCTACTAGACAGATTTCAGCCACTCTATCTGGCACTTTCTAGTCATAGACTGCTATGCGCAATGAGGGAAATTGAATCTTGATGGGCAGGACGGCCTCCATTGCATACACCATGGAATATGGGGTCATCTAGGTGGAATTACGGGTCGTCATCCAATAAACCCAGAGGTCATTGGGGAGCTTATCCGGACAACTCTTCTTGTTCTGACCAATCATTTTCGGCATAATGTTAGATAGGGTTTTATTGAATGCCTCAATCTGGCCATTTTCTTGCATGTGATAGCAGGAGGTATGGTTGGAGCAAATTTTGTACGTGGCATATAATTTATTCAGCTCGGATGCTCAGAAGATGGTATCGTTATTGGGGAGGATAGCGTGAGGTACCCCAAATCTATAGATGATATTGGAACTCATGAAGTCAATGATAGAATAGGCCTTGAATTCCTTGAGTGGAATTGCCTCCGCCCACTTGGAAAAAAAATCCGTAGTGGTCAAAATGAATCGTCATTGGTGAGCCCTTGCCGGTGGGTAGGGTCCCATGGCATATAACCCCCAGACTACAAAGGGCCAATAGTACTTGGTAGTATGGAGAGGATCTGATGGTCGATGCACAAAGTTAGCATGAACTTGGCATGCATGGAACCTCTTGGTGAACTCGATGCAGTCATGGATCATGGAGGGCCAAAGATACCCTAGTCTCTAAATCTGGTGAGACAGTTTTGGAAAAGCCTGATGGGCACCACAGGTACCGGCATGAACCACTTTCATGAACTATGGAATTTAGACTCCTTGGAGGCAACGGAGGAGAGCACTGTCATATTCACATTTATAGAGGATCTGCTCAAGGCTGGGACCGCTCTGAAGGGTAAATTGTAGCGCGCAACATCAGATTCACTTGTGCTCGGCCCGGTCTGATGGGAGATTACCTTGTTGGAGGTATTCGACCAAGGGTGTCCTCCAATCGGCAATTACTTCGATCACCACATCTGAAGAACCCGGGGATCCTGACGTAGAGGCACCGCCGGTAAGATGGTTTACCTGTGGGCCGTCATCATCCTCTAAGGTGATGGGAGCAATGACTCTTCGGTACACCACGTGGATAATCAGATCATCCCGTTCGGGCTCTTCAAGCGACGCGGCCAAGCTGGCCAAAGCATCTGCTTGACTGTTCTATGACCGAGGAACATGGATAACCTCTGGACGATAAGGGAACTGGGACATTAGCTGAAGAGTGTGTTCTAACAATGGTATGATATCTGGATTCCGGACAACATAGCCACCATTGAACTGCTTAATGACTATCTTGGAATCCACTTTCATATGAAAATGAGGCACGTCGATCTCAAGGGCCAGCTCGAGACCAGTAATGAGAGCCTGATACTCTACCTCATTGTTGGTGCAGCCTTCTGATAACAGGAATGAGTACTATAGAACGGCTTGCGCCGGGGTGATAAAGACGACACCCATGCCCACTATGTTGAGCCTATGATCATTGAGTCTCCTACTGGTGGGGCTCCGGGAGGCACCATAAAAGTGTATATGCCAACATGGGATGGCTTGATCGACTGAGAGGATTGCCTCGTCAGGAAAATCTAGGTTCAAGGACTGGTTCGCGGAGGTTCGATGGGCAGCTAGAAAGTCTGCCAATGCTTACCCCTTGATAACCTTCTGGGGCACGAACCTAATGTCAAACTACTGGAGGATCACCGCCCACCATGCTAGTCAGCCAGTCAACATGGGATGAATCAGAATGTACTTCAGTGGGTCTACTTGAGAGACCAACTGTACCACGTGGTGTTGTAGGTAATGTCGTAGTTTTTTCACAGAAAATACGAGTGCAAGGTGGATTTTCTCGATTGGGGAGTATCTGGTCTCCGTATCGATGAGCATGCGGCTGAGGTAGTAGAGGTTGTTCTTCGTACCCTCATTGTTATTTTGGGTGAGTAGGGAGCCAAGGGATTGTTCCAGGGCGGTGACATAGAGAATCAGCGGCTTCCCGGAGACGAGTGGCATCAAGACCGGAGGTTGGAGCAGATATTGCTTGATTTCCTCAAAGGGGGTCTGGCACTCCTCATTCCACTCATAAGAGGTGACCTTCTTCATGATGCGAGAAAAGGGCTTACACTTTCCAGCCAGATTCGCAATGAATCGGCGTATGTAGGCTAAGTGTCCTTGGAGACCTTGAAGCTCCCAAATATTACTCAGGGGAGGCATCTGGCTGATTTTATTGATCTTCTATGGATTGATCTCGATGCTTCGATACCAGACAACAAAGCCAAGAAACATCCTGGAGGTGAACCTGAAGGCACACTTCAACGGGTTCATCTTCAGGTGGCGGGAACGAAGGAAACCAAACACTTTCTCCAGGTCCTTGAGATGGTCCTGGCGCTAGTGAGATTTGACCACCAGGTCTTCCACATAGTATTCAACCAATGTTCCCAGGATTGGCTTGAATATGGGATGCATGGCCTGCTGATAGGTGGCACCTGCATTCTTCAGGCAGAATGGCATAACCTGGTAACAGAAAGTACCTTGAGGTACCCTGAAAGCGGTATATTCCTCATCTTTGGGGGCCATCTAGATCTTATTATATCTAGAGTAACCATCCATGAAAGAGAGGTCTTGGAATCTGGCTGTAGCATCGATCTAAAATTATATCACTGGAAGGGGAAAATCATCCTTCGGACAGTAAATATTGAGATCTCAGAAGTGGATACAGACTCTGATCTGACCATTCTTCTTTCTGACTGGCACGATGTTGGCTAACCACTTGGGGTATTGAACCTCCTTGACGAAGTTGGCTTTGATAATATTTTCAACTTCAGCCTTGACCATGGAACCGTGAGACGGATGCATCTTTCTGGGAGGCTGTTTGAACCAGCAATGGTTTTCCTGAAGACCGAGGTGGTGGACGGCTACATGAGGATCTAGTCCAGTATCTCGTCGTACCTCCAGGAAAACACATCACAGTGCTGTTTGAGGAATTCCACATACCGTTGTTGCTCCTCGGGGGACATAGCAGTTCTGATCAATGTGGGTCTCGGATCGACCTCGCTTTCGAGGTTCACCTATACCAACTCGTCGACCGTGGCTGAGACACCTTCTTCAAAGTCAGGGGGAGCTTCCTCTATATCTTCTTCTCCACTTATGGAGGGATCCTCTGCAGGGGGAGCTGCTTTTGATCTATCAAACCCTGATGGGAGGCTTTTACCCACTTGTGCGGCCATGGTCATTGCATCGGGGCATTATGGAACCGCTAAGACCATGGCTATGAAGGCCGTCGACCCGATCCCATTTGGTCTTTGTCCCAAGGGGCCACGCTTGATAATATCAATGCAGTAGTGGCACATCGGCCGGAGCCAACTTATCTGAGCCCGATGAAACAAAAAAGTATGACGGACTGTCATTCCCATAAGTCGGATGTCTCGATACCTAACGGGAGTGGGAGGCTCCGGGATCACTGGAGCCTGGTTCGTATAAGAATATGAAGTGCTCCTCCGACACCGCCTAGATTTGAGAGCATGATTCCACCTTATCCCATAAATGACAAAACACTACCCCATATCGGGGGTTGTGGACTCCAACTGATGGATCGAGAAGACATAGACATCATTTAGGCCTATCCAAGGGTCAGTCGTAGCAGCAACGGGCTCAAACTCACTTGCCTGGACTTGCTTATCCTTTCTCTTGTAATAATCAGAATCCAAGTAGCGGGCTTCGCAAGAGGAGAAATGAAATGCATCACCTTGGAGAACGCCTACTCGACCATTAAGGGAGTACTTGAGGCATTGGTGATATGATGAGGGGATGTCTGCGTGCAGGTGGATCCATGGCCTACCCATCAATGCATTGTATGCGGTGTCCTGGGAGACGACCATAAATTCAGTACTGGCAACTAGGACACCGAACTGGGTCTTCACAAAGATCTTTCCAACCAGGGTCTGTTATGTCCTGTCATATCCCTGGATACTTAAATCGGAGGGAGTCAGTTCATCCTCGGATATCCCTATCTTTCGTAATGTCTGTTTCGGGATAAGGTTGATCCCAGAGCCAGAGTCAACGAGACAGCAGTGAACCTCCACGTCGTTGAATTGGCTGGTGATATACAGCGGGCAGATGTGCCCCTGTATGGGGGAGCCTTCATCCTCTCTCGAGAATGAGATGACAGCCTAGAATTCGGCATTCTCAACTACTTCAGCATGGAAGGCTTCTGCAGCTGCTACCTCAGTCAAAAACTGGAGGGGGATTCTTAAATCCTTGGCGAGTGCTTCACGCATATCTGGTGACATGAAAATGGCTTAAAGGATGGAGAGCCTTGCTGGTATGTTGGTGAGGTGCTTTAGAACATCAAAATTTTGTGCCAGGCGTGAACTTCTGCTTAAAGGATGTCGCTCGGCGATTGGAGGCATGGAGGACCCTACTGGCTGGACCGGCAGCTGACTGGTATTGGGGACATCCCGCTGCTCACTAGTCGGAGCTCAGAGGGTGGCTGCTGGATGAGGACTGGGCAACTCAGATCAGCCTATAGTAGGGTGAAGCTGGTGGTGGTATGGTCGAAGTGGCTCTGTCTGATCCAGTAGCACAAATGGTTATGGAGGCGGGCCTATCGACCCAGGATGAAGAGGCTGCGCATGCTGAGTTCTGCACTGGACCTGTTGTCTGGTCTCAGCGGTGTGAATGACCTAGCTAGAGGTGCCAACTGACGTTCCCCAGTGACCCATATGGATGTGGTTCCACCGACGTTGGCATCGTTTGGGGACATTGGGGAGGTTCGTCTGGTGCTCCCCCTCGTCAGGAGCCATATAGGGATTTACCAACTCGATGGTGTTAACTGAAGCATACCCTTGATTTTCACTTGAAGAATCATCCACCACTGGGAGGATTCTAGGAGGGATTCCCATATCCAGGGGAAGGAAGTTTCCGAGAGTGCGGGATGATGACGTCATTATCGGGGCACGTTTCCTCTTCTTGCGTCGCCGATGCTTGCTCTTTTGGGAAGAGGCCGGCTAAGATGATGATGCAGAAGTGGTGGCCATAGCTTCTGAAGGCTCTGGTTGATTCAATCATGCATAGATAATTCCATGGGCGTGGGCGACTATCCTGTGAGCCAACTAGTCATTATACTTCTGGGACCCGTGTTCAGGAACTTGCTGCCACTCACCTCCGTCGTCGCTACTACTATCTGATCTCACAAAGACACCTTCCACTTGTGCCGGGGCTGGGCCCAACCTAACTATGTTGTTGTTAATCTGTTCTTGGAGCCAGTCCTTGAACACATATCATTGCTTGATGGTGGGCCCCAGGATCCGGTGATAAGGGCAGTAGTTGGGGTGATCAGTGAGATGCGCCTCTTCTGACTTCCGGCACTCAGGAAGTCGTATGATTCTCTGCTCTAAGGCACTTTGGAAGTAGCCGGAGACCTGATCCTCATCGAACGAGTAGGTCTGATTCCTTCTGTCTGGAAAGGGGGTTCTATGAGCCTGACCCTAACGGGGGTCCGTAGGAGCCTGTTGAGGGGGTGGAACTTGATTATCTCGCCTAGGCGGTGGCGGCGCGTTACGTAGAGGTGTCTGCCAATTCTGGGGCGGGTGCTGCTGGGCTGGAAACTGTGCCCGCGGTGGAGGGCCTCTACGAGGCTACAGAGCTGGATCCACTGGTAGCAATTCTAGCTGCCTGGGGGCCTCTATCTGGGCCACGGTGGTGGACTTGGCTCTGAAATCTCTCCTTGCTGGAATTGCAGGGGGCAGCAGGCGTGCCTAGCTAGCCTGTTGCAGGGCTTCTTCGAGGCGTTGGGCTTTATCCGAGAAGTCTTGGAACCCTTCGTTATAATTCTGAGTGATCTGGGAGGGAACCGGTTCTTTCTTGACATTCCCCATGCACATCGTCAGTAATTTCTTCTGAGTTAGCGGCATGTCAAGGGAGTATGTAAGCCCCTTCCACCGGGCAATAAAGTCCATGACTCACTCGTCGGGACTTTGCTTGCACCGGAAGAGGTCTGTGATGTTCGTCTTCCAGGTGGTAGAGCTAAACTTGTAAAGGAACTGCCTGCGAAGGTCCTCCCAGCTTGCAACAGATCCAACGGGGAGCTGGTTGTACCAAACGAAAGTCGGTTCCTCCAGCATCTGAACAAAGCAATGGTGATTGGCGGCCTCCTATAGTGCTAGAGTCCCTAACATATGCCCACACCTTGAATTGAAGTTGGACAGGTGCTACGGTGGGTCCCCTGTCCCATTAAAGGGGGAGAAAATGGGATTTCCAAATCCCGGAGGTGCTGACATGTCATCTACCCATGCCGGGTATGTCTTGCCATCAGGTGGTACAACCACTTGTCGTGTTTCCAAAGCATCTAGGCAGGCAATGAGTGCTGCCATAGGATCGTCTGGACACAGGTCCCTATCCTAATGGGGATCCTGAACCACAAGCGCATTACCGGGATCCTCAATGCGGTAGACAAACTCAGCGGCTCATGGAGTGGCTGGTGGAGTGACCATTGGGGTGGTTTGAGGAGCCCGGATGGGGTTCCCTAGGTGTTTGCGTCATTCAGGAGGGTTCGGAAAAACATATCGCGCCCTCTTTCCATGGGCTCTGTCTTCTACCCTATCAGCAAATACGGCATGATCAGGGTTTCCTTATAGAATCTTGCTGAGGGGTAGTTGTTTTTGCCCCTATTTCCCTGGCCTAGGATCACCGTATTCGGGTCGCCACTCTGCAATGCGTTCAACAAGAAGTTCATCGACTAACTTCTTCTGCTCCGCAAGCTGCTGACGTAGCATGGCCTTCTTAGGGTCCTCTTCTGTTTTCTGCACTGAGGCTGAAGGGTCGGAGTTCTTGATAGCTCCAACATGCTCTTTTCCTTTACTGACATTCCGGCTCAGTACCAATGCTTTAGTGGGTGGGGGAGACCTAGGAGGTTTCTCTACTGGTCATTAATCCTTCCTGATTGGTCCAGTGGCAGCACGTCATCAGGGGGGATGCCACCATCGAGAAGTCACATCTCGTTCGAATCTCCTATCATATCTGTCATGTTGACCGCCACTCTTCCTGGGGGCATTCCCTCCCTACCTCCAAGTGAGTTAGGCTATCGGCGAATCTCACTGAAGAGGAGGGTAGCATACTACCCCCAACCACAGACTTGCACATGGGGGGTAGCCTCCTTGACAACTATATGGAGTACTTGAAAACTCTGAATGCACTGTTGTTGGAGGGCCTTGTGGTGGCCAGGTGACTCAGGGTGTCGGACAACAGGGAGTGTGGATAGGTCAACCAGGCGGCATGTTTCGCCGATGCCTTAGAGGTGCTCCTGGCTCCCGGGATAAGTCAGCTGCCGGTGGAGAAGACGGAGGTGAGTCGCCCAGCGGGTCCAGTGGAAACATTCAAACTCCCCCGGGGTGAGCGATTCTGTCATACCAAAATTTGATCATGCGACTGGCCAAAACTTATCAGGAAAGTGGCCCACTGTGAGGATGGTCCAAAAGTTCCCCGACTTAGATCCAGTATTCAACCTTTGATTTCCCCACTCGTCAATTTAGGGTGGCTGAGTAACTGGCAGTGGCACTGAGGTGGGCCGCTGGGATGGCAGGCTGGCCGGTGGAGAATACAACGAGCGGGCTGATTGGCCGCCGAATCTTGGGTTGTCCCCTGAGGATTACAGTGAACTGGCCACCATGTCACGATAGGATGGACCAGTGACTAGGGATCCTGACACAACAGTAGTATCTACCGGGGGTGGGTTACACCCCGAATCTTCCATCGTTGACCCCCAAAATAGCTCTGAGGTAGAGGGCGCTTCTGGAGACAATGGTGGTGACTGTGTGGTCGGCCCCTGGAAACATGCCAGGGTATCATCCTCCTGTATATAACTTCAGAGGGAAGCAGGGATCTTGTGGATCTCTCATTCTGGGAGCATGAGGCTGATGCGCCACGTTCCTGCCCCATCCCTTGACTCGGGGGACTGAGAAGATGGCTCCTACGCTAAATCATACTCCTCCTCGGAGTCTGATAAGAAGACTGGCCTGATTCCTGCCCGGTCTTCCATATGATTCCTCTTGCGGTGGCGGCGACCTGCTCTTCTACCTCTGGATGGTTCTTCGGGTCAGGGCTGATTTCCAACATGGGGTCCTCCAGCTGTACTAGTGTCGGGGCAGAGAAATATTCCACCCAAAAAAACTGGGGTGCGAGGAGCACCTGGACAAATGTCTAAAGGGAAATGGGGAGGACCTCCGTGTTGGGCATTGGTGAAGTGGGTTGGCTTCCACCTCTCCAATTTCTAGGGTGAGTAGGACCTTCTCCGATCAGCACAGAGACATGGGTAGGGCCTCCATATTGGTGAGTGATCGGAAATGCAATGTCTCCATGCTTGCGGTCCGCAGTAGGGGGAGTGACCCCGTACCCAGTGTAGTGAGAATGGAAGAGATCCCTATATGGAGTGTTTCTGTCACAGGGAAGACCCTCGCCTGGGTTAAAGGTGGAACGGGGTAGACCTCTAAGCCAATATTGGAAGCAGGGAGGGCTCGCACCTTCCGTAGTGGTGGTGTAGAGTGATCCTCCGAGCTGGGCAGCACTACTACGGATTGGTCCGCGGTGGCCATCTCCTGTGCCGACGACTGGGAGAGTCGACCAAACCTGCCCGTGGGGTGTTTGGGGCCTCGATCAGGGTCGGGCGTATAGCTTCCTCTGATCAACGTATGTAGGGATTCGGGAATATGAACCAGTCGTGGCTTGGGCCACATTTGTCACTAATGTTAACACCCCATAGCGAGCGTCTTCTTCTTCTCATGCATGATGCTGGCGTCAGGTCAGGTGGACTAGAGCCAGTAGTGCAAGCGCGTGGACTACCTGCTCCTCGGCTCAGGGAACTGGGCGACGGCGCTGACACAACCTGGTGGGGGGCCTCGCTGAGAGTCCTTGAAGTGGGACTCTAATCAGGTCGGCCTGGATACCTCCTAATCCATCTGTGTAGGGGAGGGAGCTATTGAGGTGCTCCAGGGACAAGCTACCGGAGCGATTGAATGTTGGGTGGGGAGAAGCGGCTCCCTGCGCGGCCCTCGAGGGAGGCATGGACGGTGAGGCGCAACTGCCTCAAGATATAGGTGGGCCATATCCCTGGTGGGGATGACCCCCTCTGCCCCGTACCTGCATACATGGTCATTGATTACCCTTCACTGGATGATATCTGATGGGGAGAGGGGGCGTGTGTTCCCGATATTTGTGGCAGTTGTGGCCATCATGGAAGAGGTAGAACCACACGAGGTGGCTGCGTCGATATTGTGCCTACCCCTATGCCGGTGGGAAGGTGATCAAGCTTCGAATGCAATGACTTGATTCCTAAAGCAAGGAGAGGAACTCATTAATACTTCTAGAAAAAGGAATCGACACCCAGAGCCCCAGCGCCATTCCATCTTCCATGGTCGGCAAGAGGGATCCACGCTGACAACATCGCAGAATGGAATGCTCAACGTCCTGACTATCCCAACTTATGGTGAGTTTCATGTCAGGACTGCTTGGTGGGACCTGGTACCGAATGACGAGGTCAGAAGACATGCTTATCCACTGATGTCCCGAATGCTACTAGCCTCCAAGCCTAGAAGAAGAGTTTCACGTCGGGTTCACCATTTTCTATTTCTAACGCTTTCATCGGGGCACGCGCATCCGTCACGCAGAGGACGTGATGTTGTTGCCCTGCAATCCTGCTTTCCAAAGGAGGGCGGCATCCTCTCCTTATTCAGGGATGTCTACTCCTTGATCGAAATGGGATGATGGGATGTTAGTTCTTCCTTATGAGGATTCCTCCTCGGAGCTCGTCACCTAGTCCGAGTCTCCCTCATAGATTTAAAACGTAATTCATGAATCTCTTCCCAGCGCCATATCTTCTTGGACACCATTTAATTATGCCGCTTCTGTCAGGACCTTCCAAGGGGTCCGATCAGGGCAGCAACCTTCGGTGTGGAGAGTAGTTGTGTTGGGGAATCACTGGCGTGTCTTGACGCTGGCGATTGGCATGTCTGTCTTCTGTCCCTTATCATAGGGCTTCTCGAGAGTGCGAAATCCCGAGGCATCCCACATAGAACGTGGGGAATTGTATTCCATAGGCATGTATCTGAGGTTTTCCTCAGCTTCCCATGTTTAACACAGGGTATGCTGCAAGTTTAACATCCAGCGGAGATGGATCAAATTGATTGTAACACTATCTAGAGTGGATCAGATTGAATAACCACCTGGAGGGAACACCGATGTTGGGTCAGCACGTGGGAGGCTTCTCGAATGCTATGGGGGGGAATGAGGATTGAAGTGGCATGATCCCACTGGGATGTGGCGGCCCGGGTAAGAATTAGGATGGATGGTAGCTTTGGGATTGGGTCTCGAAGAGACTTCCTACGTATCCCCATGGAACGGAATCAAAGTCTTCGTAGTTCAGGTGGCTGACACAGTTTAACATCATGTGGGATGATAATGGGGCTTACACCTTGAGGTGGCCCAAGGAGGTGGTGAACCGACATGAATGGGGACCTGGGGTCTAGATGGATTGGGGCTTATGCTCTGAGGCGGCCCATGGTGGTGGGGCTTAAACCCCGTGGAGGCTTCCTACGTACCATGCCTTAGCATGGATCAAAGTCCCCATAGTTCAGGTTGGATGGGGCTTATGCTCTGAGATGGCCCAAGGTGGTGGGTCTTGAACCTTGTGGAGGCTTCCTACGTACCATGCCTTAGCACGGATCAAATTCCCTGTAGTTCAGGATGGATGGGGCTTACGCTCTGAGACAACCCAAGGTGGTAGGTCTTGAACCTCATAGAGGATTCCTACGTAACATGCCTTAGCACGGATCAAAGTACCCATAGTTCGGGTTGGATGGGGCTTACGCTCTAAGACGACCCAAGGTGGTGGGGCTTGAACCTCGTGGAGGATTCTTACGTACCATGACTTAGCACGGATCAAAGTCCCTGTAGTTCGGGATGGATGGGGCTTACACTCTGAGATGACCCAAGGTGGTGGGGCTTGAACCTTGTTGAGGCTTCTTACATACCATGCCTTAGCACGGATCAAAGTCCCCGTAGTTCAGGATGGATGGGGCTTATGCTCTGAGATGACCCAAGGTGGTGGGGCTTGAACCTCGTGGAGGATTCCTGCGTACCATGCCTTAGCATAGATCAAATTACCTGTAGTTCGGGTTGGATGGGGCTTACGCTCTGAGACGACCCAAGGTTGTGGGGCTTGGACCTCTTGGAGGCTTCCTACGTACCATTCCTTAGCACAGATCAAAGTCCCTGTAGTTCGGGATGGATGGGGCTTACGCTCTGAGACGGCCCGAGGTGGTGGGGCTTGGAGCTCGTGGAGGCTTCCTATGTACCATGCCTTAGCACAAATCAAAGTCCCCATAGTTTGGGATGTATGGGGCTTACGCTCTGAGACGGCCCAAGGTGGTGGGGCTTGAAACTCATGGAGGCTTCCTACGTACCATGTCTTAGCACGGATCAAAGTCCTCGTAGTTCGGGTATATAGTTTAACGTCATGCGGGACAGGGGCATTTGGGGATTATGCTCTGAGGCGGCCCATGGTGTGTCATGGTCGGTGCTAACTCTAAGCTGACGGGAGTCTTGCTCAGTGTGAGAAACAAGAGGTTACAGGGACCTGACGATCACGTCGTGAAGGCTGCATCTGTGGGAAGCGAAGAGGGGCTTACGCGTTGAGCGGCCCATGGTGTCGGGACTTAATCCATGATGGAGGCCCAAGGGTGACAAAGCATAGTGGGAGAGGGATTTGACACCCAGGAAAATATGAGGGGCCCCGTTCCCTATCACTCCCTCCACTGGCCTTGGCACAGAGGAAGTGAGGAGGAGCAGGGGTGCTGACTCCTGCAAGAACGGTTAGGGGCTTACACCAAGGTGGCTGCCCTTCCCCGTGGACAAATTTTACTCCAATAAATCACCCCCTGTGAGGGATGATCCCATCCCCGTGGATATGAGTGGGCGTTGAGAATATCTGAGGCGGGGGGACCCTACGTGTAAGGCACGGGGCCAGGTCACAGTTTAACGTCATGTGTTGAGGACGAGGCGCTGGGCAGTTTAACGTCCTACAGCTCAGACGAGGTGGGTTGGCTCCGCACCCCTAGGACTTACATATTCGGTGCCCTCTTCCCCTTGTGGAAGGGAAGGAATCAGCAAGGCTGTACTGAGGGGGTGTCGTGGGGCGATCCATTGAGGGGTCCACATTAGCATGGTTATGCGACGAAGAAATAGCCGTTAACGTGCCTATGCGAAGAAGCATGAGGCAGAGCAACTCAACGGGAAGGATTGTCCAAGGGACTTTGAAGTTACATTGTACGAGCCTAGATGGTTGTATGAGAAACCCATGTATGATACGAATGCCCGGGGTGCACAAGACACCTGCGGATGGCACCCGGAAGGAGGGCATCATGCGCTCGCGCAAAGGGGGTTCTTGGGGAGCACCAAGGTGAAGGGCACTAGGGGATTGCGCGCAGCCCTTGGGGCTTGCGCGAAATAAAGGGAGCCCGGCACAGAAAGCCCCAGGTTGGTGTGAAATCAGTGTTGCTTTCCCGAAATAGGGGGTTTAGGATTTTCATGCGACTTGAAGGGATTGCGCGCTAGGGCCAGAATTACGCACCAGCGGAAAGGGCTGCGCACAAGGACAGGGGGCGCGCAAATGCAGGGATTGCGCACAACTGGACGACTTACGCACAATGGAAGGAATTGTGTGCAAGGGGCAAACCCCGAAGGGGTTGGTGTTTAGTCTAAGCCAGGGGGATCTCACGTGAAGGCGGATCCTGGGGTGACATGGCGCGAAAAAGAACCTTACCTGAAGGCCATATTGCGCGCGCGCAGAATGCCAATTACGCGCACGACAGACGGTTGGAATTATTCAGCCCTGAAAAGGAAGGGGGTCGCCTTCTATTTATAGGAAACTCAGGGCACGAAATATAGCGTTGTGCGAAATAATGGCACGACAGAGGCGGTGGCGCGAAATATCAACCGCGCGGAGCGCGAAATTATTTCATGTCGGTGCCAGGAATTTTCATGAAACTCGTTACCTTCCGTGTGGGACATATTTTTTTGCGCACTTCACCCTTTTTTCGTGAAACACCTCCGGGCCCTCTGGACCAGGCCAACAGGTCTGAATATGACTTCACTTTTTCATTTCAGAACTTTCTCCATCGCTTATTCTCTTTTCAGCGTCTACAGTTTTAATCGCAGAAACTTCGAGTAGAGGTGGGTTATTTGGTAGAATGGTGGAATGGACGAGTAGTGGAATGATGGTAGCATGGTATCAGGGAAGAAAAAAATCCTTCTTTCGGATCTTCACTCAATGAATCCTCAAACCAGAGGCCAGTGCCTCTATTTATAGAAAACACAAGTACACGACGTGTATCAAAAGTAACCACAGTGTAGTCTCATCAACTCGCTTTTTCCATATTTTTCTCCGCTGGTGGGTAGCATAACATGCAGTCTTTGACTTGGAACACGGCTCCTCCTGGTAGGTATAGGTACACGACATGTATAGCCTCTATACACGGCATGTACTCTCATTCATTGGCCACCAACTGCTTCTAGAAGGTCCACACGGCGTGTAGATTGGTGTACACAGTGTGTATCAGTCAGCCGACAACATGGGCATGTAGACTTCTTCTCAGCCACCAAATGCTTCTAGATGAGGATAAATGACGTGTATGTTATGTAAACAGTATTTACATTCTTTTGGTAACTTGGTAATGTACTTGTCCTGGAAAAACCGTGTCTGAGTCTGAATTTACACAGTGTGTATATATGTACATGCCATATAGTTGGGAATTTTTGCTCAATTTTCCCCCGGTTCATGTGTTTATCCAGAAACCACCTGATAATGAACAAGATCACCAAAATCAAATTATTTTTCCACTAATTAGTAGGTATTTTCTGAAAACATGATCTTATTTTCAATAAAGTATGTTGAAATGTATAAACAAATCAGGTGCATCGGCTATCCTGAAAATATCTTCTTAAAAGCAATTTTTTAAATTTTTTATCCCTTGACATGATCTCTTTTAAAATTCATTGAAAATATTTTACTAATTAAATGAAAATATTTTTACAATATTCAAAAATAATTGTTTTCAAATGTACTTTTTATGAAGGGTTTTTTGTTCATGTCTCGATTCTTGTTTTGTCTTGAGCATGAACTTATTTGTTAATTATAAATTCTTGAGATTAATTGATTTATCTATTTTATTTTATGAAGCATGTTTGTTTGTATCCCCCCTCTCTTTAATAAGAATTTATTTTCCTAAACGAGAAGTTTAATCTTTTTAGATATTATTTTGAAATTCTAATATCTTTTCATCTCTCTCTAACCCTCTTGCTTAAAAAATCCCTTTTTGATAATATTAAAGAGGAGGAAGTTTATTTATGGAAGTAAAAGACAAAGCAACATTCATTTCCAATGGTGTTTCTTTAAGGGAGAGAACTTTATTTCAAATTCAATGGGGAAGATGCGTTTTCATGAAAATTTGGTAAACTCCTTTTATCTTTTTCCTCCACCTTTTCCTGATTTTAATATCAAGTGTTTGTGATTATTCGAAGGGTGGATTTTTGTACACCGAAGCATAATTATTTTAATGACCACAAACACTCCCTCATTGTTCCAACTTGTTTCAAGTTGTTTCTAGTGTATCTTGTGTGTTTATTTTTAATTATGATTAAAGGAAGACATTCAAACTTGAGACGACTTCAAAATGGGAATAAAGGGATACTTTACTAGGTTGTGTAGCAATACAACACAAGTTAGCTTGTAGCATATGGAAGTGGATACAGATCTGTTGATGGCCCATAAGATACCCGGTGGAGTCCTACCAGCCAACCAGTGGGAGTAGGCAACAAACAAGTAGTGTCAAGTAGCCCACCGGTTACCCGGTAGATGCTGTTGAAATAGTGGGTGCCCTAGACCCAACTACTCGGTGCTTTTGATTACCATATCATGTATACAGTTAGCAGTAAATGATGTCATCCTACCATTATAACATAGACTTTTAAAAGTCCTCTATGGAAATGGTAATGTCCAAATATTAGTTGTCATATCGAAAGGTTATAGCAGTTCCCAGGCTATAATGAAAACCTCTAGATACGTTGACATTAATCTTAAATATATGTTCTATGGTATAGATACATCTTACTAATTGGACAAAGTAAATGTATGACTATTAGGTGTTGGGGGCTCATAAGCATTAATACTTCTTCTCATGAAGTTCACACTTGGTGATCTCGAGTAGTGAGATCATGAGGACAAACCCACCAATAGGAACACCACATGTTTCAGGTGTCATTAGATGTTCTTATCTATGATCACGTGTAATGGTCTGCTGACTTGAGATCATTACCAATGTATGTCATTTGATTGCGTACTTGATGAAAGACAATGACCATGGAAATGAAGTCATGGTGAGGTAGTTTGTGTTGGGTGCTTCATTGGTGGCATGACATTGATTGAATGATCAAGAAAGGATTTGTTGCTTCCGGGTTATGGAAGTAATACATATCAGGCCATGTTGATAAGGATGGTAGTACCTTTATAAGACCATGGCCATGGTAGTAGAAGGTAAATCCATCCATTTAGATCAAAAAAAATAAAGTAAGAAGAGGGCGGCGACACGTGATTGCGTCATACTTTATGAGATATTACTGACAAAGAGATTATATTACAAAGTACATGTTCGTAGGTTGGTTGTCGCTACTCTGAAAATCCTTATCTCTTCAAGGTCCATGATGGGTTGCTAGATCACGCTCTTGGTCTACGAATACAATTCACTACTGTTGAGATAAGGGCCTAAAGGGTCACACACAATAGCGTATTCGAGAATTTCCCTATTCAATTGAATGAGAGATTTGGACATGGTGGGCCCCACCACTGGGGTCTGATATTTGTCCAAGGTTAAACGATCATCAATGCAATAAATAAATTCATATTATTCAAGTTATAAATAATGGGTATTGAATTTATTTATTAATTGTATTTACAAGTTTTATGTAAAAACATGAAAAATATTAATTGATGAATATTAAAAACATTTAAGGTTCAATTAATATTTATGGGAATGACGAGTCAAGTTTTGAACTGAATTATTGTCATGTAATATATTTAATATATTACATGAAAAATGATAATAATTTTATGACTCAGTTTAGTAGTCATAAAATGTTTTTGATGGTGCATTATGTATTCGGGGTCAGTGAGGCTATACCAGGTATTTTAATTAAACACTAAAAATAGGAGAGGAGGGGATTTTGCCAAGGACTATTCATGGGGCTTCTCTCTCATCTCCTCTCTCCCATGTTCTAGAAGAGATGCTCTAGATCCAAGGAGCTCAGATCAGGCTCTCTCTCAGGAATCACAAGAAGAGAGATGCAGTTATCGTTGGAGTGTCAAAGGATTCGTCAGAATTCCGCGCTAGCACCCGGACATTGAGGAACAACATTTCCGCGGTTTTCTTAAAGCGCGTGTGGATGATCTATAGGAGTTTGAGGTCATATTTTTTTAGTAGTGATCACCAACGACGAGAAGATGTTGTGTGCAGCTTCATATTTAAACCTGGTATTTTACGATTTATTCTTATACTTAAAACCCTTCACGCGAGATCCTCGGCTTAAACCGGGCAGTTGTTCACCGACATCGACAAGATTACATCGATCATAGGTGATTTTTTTAAAAACCCACATGTCTGGGACTTTCGCTACATGTGAGGTTCCTTCAAGTGGTATCATAGGAAGCACGGGTCGATTTTAAGAAAAAGAATTAAGTTTTCATTAATCTATGAAGAAGGAATCATTATGCTCCCAATGCTGCAGACCATGTTTGATGCCGATATCAGATGACCCATATGTAGTCATCCAAAGTCTAAAATCAGAGTAAAACTAGGTGTTTTATGATCAACAGGTGGACATCCAATTTTCGAAATAGTATTTTTTGGTGATGTTTAGTGATTATTATAATAATAATAATTTAATTATAATAATAATATTTTGATAATAATAATAATAATTTTATTATTATAATATTCAATTATAATAATATTTTATTATTATAAGTTTTTATACTTTCTAGTCTAAATATAAACTTAAAAAATAAAATAAAAAATGGAGGTGATGACACACCTCTTATGGGTCATGTTTAATTTAAAATAAAAATTAAGGAAAGGGAAGACCTTTTCAGGTCTCGGATAAAAAATTTGGCAACCTACTTTCCAGGTCACCGGACAAAGAAAAAAACGGTTCGGGGGGGGGGGGGGGGGGGGGGTGCTGCCCCCCAGTCTTCTGCCATACGCGGTGCGGCAGACTGACCGCCGACCGCCGCCTCCATCTGCTACAAGCGCAACAACACCGAAATCGCAGGCCCAGCAAGGCCGGCGACCCGCTGGCGCCCCCTCGCCACAGCGGCTCCCTCCCGTGCCGCTACTCCGCCTTGCCCGCAACCTCGGGCCGCCGCCCTCGGGCTGCCCCGACCTCTTTGCATGGTACCGCGTTGGACTTGCCCTATGCCACAAGAACCTCCCCAAGCCACCTTCCGGTTGCCCCGTCCCGGTGGACTCCCTCTTCCCACACCGGCGCAGGTCGCGCCACACCATCCAGGTGGTGACACCAGCCCCCTCCCTCGCCCTTCGGCCTCCACCCCACTTGGGTGAGCAGCGTCCTACCAGCCAGATCCCCTCTGCTCCTAGCTTGCCACCTCTAGCCGACGCCCCAGTCCCGGCATGAGCAGAACCCCTCCGGCGAGGTCACACAGCCGGCGACTCCTGTAGCCTAGGAAGCCTGCCGCCCTGTCGGCTCCTCCCCGCTCCTATCGTTCATGACCGGAACCGACCTCCCCACCGACCATGTTGGCCGCGGGCAGCCCTGATGCCTCCCTCCATCGGTGTGCCACCCAGGCCGGGATCTCCTCCAGCCAGGTACTCTGATGCTCCACATTTCGATACCGGGCCCGAAACGGGATTCCGTGGGTCTGCCCAGCCCAAATTGGGCTTGGCCGGACCTGTCTGGCCCAAATCACCCCTGCACAAGGTTGGCATAGGCCAGGATGGGCCTACGCAGGTTCGTTCTGACCTGCACAGGCCTACCTGGGGGTTTCGAGGCCCGGTAAATTTTAAATTTATCAAAAGTTAATTAAAATATTTAATTTAATTCCAGTTGAGAATTAAATTAATTAAACATTATTTTTTGTTTATTAAAATTTAATATGGAATAATTAATTTTATTTGGTGATTAATTAAATTAATTAATCAATTTAATTTTACTTTTAAAATTAAATTAATTAATTGGGACCAAATGACATAAATATTGGATTAAAAATTAGAGTGAAATTTTTAATTCAATTAAATGTCCTCAGGTTTATTTTAATGCATGTTTAATTTTTAATTCTGCATTTAGTTTATATACGTGAGTTAATGCATATATGACTGATCATGAGCCTGAGATCGACCAATATTTTTCTGCTACATTTTATTTAATTGCTTATTTATTTTATTTATTTAATTGTTGCCTTCACTTTTTTAATAATTATTTTAGTTAAATAAAAGGTGATATACGTATCGTCTCAGTGTCATTATATGTATAAGGGCATGCGTGTCCAATTCTCTGAGTTGTACATTTTACTCCCTGTGACCCACTCACCTGTGCACGAGTACTATTGTATAATGACGAGACGAGGTGTGATGCACTTCGTGCCAAGTGATAGTGACACACCAGACAAGAGTTGGATGCATTGGATGAGCAGACGTTGCTATTTGAGTTGCATGCCACGTAACATAAGTTACTTACCCCTAGGGTTTCAGTTGGTCCTTTATTCACTCAACGGATCAACCAATAGTACCGGCTCATGATCATGTCTTCATTTTATTTTACATGGTTTATTTTGTGAATGTGTAGTTAGAGTGCGGTCACATAGAATAATAATAAACAAGCATTCAAGATAAAATGAACATGTGGCACGATGAAGTTTTCTATTTCTTGCATGGTCAGTTGTGAGTGTGGTGACATGGTACATGATTATAAAATAAAAACTGATTTCTTTCATCATATTAAAAATAATAAAACCCTCAAAGATACATTAAGTCATAATCGCCTTCCGTCATTCAAATTTGGACAAAACCAGCTATTTGAGGTGCTGATCATGCCATAGATGAGGGTGCTTCTTACAATCGTTGAGTCCTTATAAGAATGATGGGTCAACTTAACTAAAGTTCTAGTAGGATTATCCATAGCTAACTTTCTATCATTTTAGAGGCAAGTGTTGAGTAAATCATGTTCTGATTTTAGAAACTGGAACTTCACTCAACAGATCAAGGAACCACAAGTTAAAGCGGTTGGCCATCCAAAAGCCCACCATGAACCCTCCAAGTAGTGGCGTAGCCATAGCTTTTAGACTATGAGGGGTGGTTCCAATATCCTTTCCACTAGAATAATCAAGCGATATAGTATTCCGATTCAAGCACAGAGGGTTCCTAGAATTCGATAAAATAGCAGGATACATTAAATGATTTATGTAATTAATTAAAATGTCTAAACCGATAATCATGATAAAAAGTACTAATCTTCTAAAAATTCATTTTTGTACAAAAAAGGAATGTTATACCACAAGTTTAAAAACTGCGATATTATAATGGACAAAGTTAATTTCTTCACTAACAAGAGTATCCATGAATAGTACATGCACGTGTGCATAATACTATGATATTGGAAACTCATTGTTTTAGTGACCCCAACACTATTGAACTACCTTAAGAAGCGAGGATGAAACACTACCACAAAACAGGGAAAGGGAAGCACTGCCCTTTATCAGCGCTAAGTAGGAAGCACTGATAAAGGGGCGGGCCTTCATCAGCGCTAGCTAAAAGCATTGATAAATTTACACTTTATCAGCGCTAAAACAAGCGCTGATAATATTTTTTATTATTAATTTACATAAAACTATTATATTTATATTAAAAAATAATTTTTATTTGAATACATTAAAAAATGTTTATAATTAATATATATTATTTAATAATTAAAATATGTATACATATATAATGTTTTAATTGAAAAAGTATTTCTATGATTATAATTATATATATATATATAATTCTATAATTATAAGATTATAATAAATTACATTAAATAATAAATATATTTATTTTATTTTTATATTTATTAGAGATTTATTAGATTTATTAGATTAATTCATTGTATTTATTATATTTTTTATATTTAATATAATTATTATATTTATAAATATATAATACTTTTTAATATATATATATATATAGATAATTAAAAAGGACTGTAGAAATAAGTATTTATCAGTGCTATAATTTTAGTGGTAATAATTATTTGTTTTATTAGCGCTTTTTGAGTGCTTATAAAGATATGCCTTTATCAGTGCTAAAAAGCGCTGAAAAAACCTATTTATCAGTGCTAAAATGTTAGAGCTGAAAAATGATCCTTTATCATCACACAAAAGTGCAGATAAAGGTATATTTTATCAGTGCTTTTATTTAAGTGCTGGTAAAACAAACGTTTATCATCGCTTTTAACTAGTGCTAATAAAGGTTCTTATGGTTTTTATGAAATACCCCTAATAGGCCCCTCCTCCGTCGCACCTGTTAGAGCCTTCATGGAAGCTGAACCCTACACCGTGACCCCTCCTCCTCCTCCTCCACCACCGCCACTGCTGCCTTGTCCTCCTACTCCAGCACGACCGTCCTCCTCCTCCACTGTCGCTGCCTTATCCTCCTCCTCTATCACGATCCCTCCTCTAACGTGACCCTACTTCTCCTCGTCCTCTATCGTGGATGCCTCCTTCTCCTCCTCCTCCTCCTCCGGATGCCGAATCATCCTCCTCTATCGTGGACACCTCCTCCTGTGTTTCGAAAATGGATGATAGATCATGATCGAGCCTGTATGAACTTTGGATACGGTCGATGAGCATTATTATGGGGTCAACTCCACTTTGAGGCTGGTGGTTTCAAACCATTACCAATGTTTTATGTATTGTTTCATGCATTGTGTGATATGTAGTCTTTCCACCCTTATGTATTTGGTATTAAATCAACTCAAATTGTTTTCCTTGACCATATGCATTTGGAAAAACATCTAGGGATGTTATGGACCCTTTGATTATTATTCCTTAATTCCACGACCATCAGGAGTTGTTGGAATAAATTAAAATACATTGAATATTACATTCAAGATCCCTTGGGGGATTCCCTAGTGTTATACTATGATTCCTAGGACATTGGTTAAATGTCGTTTTTCCACCCTTGATATGGGATATGTGTATAATTGAGTGATTCCATTTTGAGTTTTTTACTAGGATGTTTTTAATTCACCACCTAAGAGTAGTTAAGTTCTTTTTGGGATATGTTCTATCCTTACATGTGATGTAGAATGATTCAATGGAAAATATGATCCATGTTTGAAAATTAAAATAATGGTAATTATGTTCTATATAACCAATAGGTATTCCTCCTTGGTAGAAAATAACATAGAGGGAACAAAATAGGTTCCCTTAGCCTCCCTTGAATAAGTGATGTGTGCATTATGTGAGGTCAGTGTGAGCCTTGACCCAAATATAACTTAGTGTTTCCTCATAGAATTTTTGACTTATTTGACTAACATATGCGGGGATTGTTCCTCGCCCTTATGAACTATAATATCTGAGTGGGTTATAACCTAGTTTTGGATTTGGATATGGGTTTGACATGTGTCGATCAACTAATCTTAAACTTTGAGTGATTCACATGTTATAAAAAACTAGTTATGGTTTATTTATTATTTTCTAAGATGTCTATTATGCCATTTAATGTTGTTTATATAATATAAGAAAATATTCCCATTGGTAATTCTATTTTTATGTGGTGGAAGTGCTACCCCATGATTAATATCTTTGTTTGGGTGTGGGATGACCTGCCTAATCACTCTAGAATGGCCTATGGACTGGGATGATATGAAAATGTATGTTAAAGATGCCAAAATAAGGGGATAATATACTTGATTTCATACTATGATGTGTTGTATGAGTTTTATTTCCCACTAACCATATAATAATGCGATCCAAGATGGTATAACAATTATGAAATATTCAAATGGTTTGAGATGCATTGCCCAATAATATTTATATCTTAAAGGAATTTATTTGAGGGATGATATACCCATTATATGGTGTGCCCATGACTAGGGAAATTATACCTTAGTGTTGGGAAACGATGCCCAATCCTTCTTCTCCACCGCTTCCATCTTTTCCTCCTCCCCCGCCTCGACTGTCCTCCTCCTCCTTCTAGATACCAGGTATCAATAATTGGCTAGCTAAGATCTATGATGAGGCTTATCTTCCATGATTTTTCTTTATATCTTAATCATTATTATATATCTATGATGAGGATGAGGCTTAGAGACCTTGATATTTCAATGTAGAGATTCTCCACCAAAGTGAACATTCTTTCAAAAATTTTAAAGTTTATGTTTGGCTATACATCATGGGGTATATATGATTTTATATAAGACATAAATTATTTTAGTGGTTCAGACTATGTTGAAGGAAAGCTATATTATACCTTCCCTAGGATCTACTTTATGTATGTTCATTTAGCCAAGGGATATATCTTACATTGGTAGTTCTTCTTAGGTAGTATATTGTCTCTTTTATGACCTTCTCATGACCCAATTCTAGTATATATTATTATCCATGTGGAATACCTTGTATTAGTGATTTAGATTGTGTTAGAGTTTAGATTGGTTATTCCTCTTTAGGTCCTCCTTTATGTTTGTGAGTTTATCCATGGGACCTGCCTTATGTTAATGGTTTGGATCATGTGGGAGGTTGGCTATGTTATTCCCTCCATATTGTATACCTTTTGGTAATTCAACAACATGACATCATAGGGTGCACTATGCAATAGTCCCTTAGGCTACACCATAATGTACCATATTATTGAATTGAAAAGAGATATTTTTAGTCTTTTTAATGAGGTTCCACTATTCCTTATTAGTCACTCAACCCCATCACCCAAGCCCTTCTTCCCCATAATTTTCCCCTCTCATAATTCACAATTTAGGATCCCCAATGGTTGTTTCATAGTGGACAGCCCACCCCCCTCCCTGGACAACCCACACCCCCTCCTCCACACCCCTACAGCCCCCACCCCCCAGAAAGACCACCCCCTTCCCATTTGAACATATTATGTTTTACTAGATTTTTCCCTTTTCTCATCCAGAACCCCTCCACGCTACACCAATCTCCCTCTCCTCTTGGGTTGTTCTCCATCACCTAGTGTATGTTTCATATTTCATCACTTGTATTAAAGAGACTATGATAATTTTTACCTCTCTTATTCCTTTTATATATTAGTGTGTGACCCTCAATCCTATATTTAAATGGACATGGGTCAATTACAATTGGAAATGTAATGATACAACCCAAAATAGTATCATAACAAATAACTGACATGACTTTCCACTAACGTAGGTGGCATTCATGATCCCTATGGGATAGAAATGATCCCTTAGGAAAAAATTACAATTAATGTGTAATATTTTACCCCATAATTTGAGTAAATTAAAAAAAAATATTTCTCCAGAAAAATAGACATGTCCTATTCATAAGTTGAATATCTAGGAAAATAGTAGATACACAAAAAATAAATAAACAGGAAGAAGATATCATAGATGGAAAATAAAATCCCACTATTGAATAATAAAATTGTTTAACATGTGAGTTCTCATTTTATGTTTTATTTTCAGTTGGAAATCTCCTCTGTCGCGCGCCTCTCCTCTACCGTGAATGCACATCTGCTGTATGCTGAACGACACCTTCACGGTGAGTTTTCTCCTCTTACTCATTGGTTTCATCTTTTTCTCATCTTATTATTGTTTGATATTGATGGTTATGTTGTGAAATGTATGGGCTAAATGCCCTGCGGAAAATCGTGGCCATTGGTGGTCCTTGTTTGCACACTAAATGAATTGAATGTTGGTTGCTTCCTGTTGAACATTTGAATATAAAAATTGGTAATTTACGTATACTGACTAATGAATGAATGCCCCAAGATGATAAAACTTTTGTGATAACCCCTGAATTAACAAACAGAATTGAATAAGGGATGATTTGAAAAATCTGAAATTGTGATTGTTTGGTTGGTATGGTGTTGCGATTGTGAGCACAATTGTGTGTTTGTATGGTGTTAAGGTTGTTGGCATGATTGGTATGCCATTTTTTCCATGTTTTAGTTCTTCTACCATTGAATATCAATCCAAACTTTACCCATTTCAATGGAACCACCACTTTGTTACAAGTGCAATTCCACTGAATCTTAGAAAACCACTTCACTAGAAGACTCTATGAGACACTTTATGGACACCCTGGTAAAATAAACATAACAACACATGTAATGAATCCTTCCACCCACAAGAAATCTTTTTAAAATCATACCTTATATTAGTTTAGTACCATAGTTCGTGACTATATACATTTTGTTTCTATAAAAACCCTAAAAAACTGGTTTACAACAATGAATATAGATCACATGTGGGATACTAAAACATTATAGTGAAAGGGATTCTCATAGCTAGTTCCATTGATCAAGTGGTTGGGAAGATGGGTGTGATCTACTTTGGTCCTGAGTAATGCATAGAGAGGTAAGGGTATTGTTTACCATAGCTATTTTTGTTTATTATAGTTTGATGATGACCCCAGTTGAACATATTTTGTGTAATTATTTTGTTAAATATTAATACTACTGTATCAAATATGATGAATATGAATAAATAATGGATGAATGCCAATCGGTTGAAGAAAGAGTATGAAGATGGTGTGGAAGAGTTTATAAAGTTTTCAAAAGATCATGCATATGAACCTTCTCAAATCCTTTGTCCGTGTTTACACAATTGTTATTCAAGACAAATTAGTCCATAGGAGTTGCAAGAACACCTGATCTTTCATGGAATAGATCTAAGTTATACATGTTGGAATAAACACATGGAAAAATGAATGTAGGTAGTGTCTGGGATAACACTTCATTTTATGGATCATCTGATATGATTACAAGCATGCACAATGATGGAAATCATATGGAGGATGTGATTATAGATGTGAATGATGACTAAGATCGTATTGAATAAATGACAAGGATAGTTGAAGATGAACTTCTTGATTTCCCAAATTTGTTCGAGAAGTTAAATAGTTGTGTAAAGATGCCATTGTATGCTGGTTCCACTAAATATACAACATTTTCATCCATAATAAAGCTATATAATATGAAAGCAGGAAATGGGTGGAGTGATTCCAGTTTTATGGAACTACTTTCTCTCCTGAATGACATGATCCCAGAAGACAATGAGCTCTCAAGCCGAACATACGATGCCAAATGAATGCTACGCTCGATGGGTATGATCTATTAAAGAATACACACCTACCTGAATGAATGTATATTGTTTCAGAAGGACCACCAATCACTTAATGAATGACCAAAGTGTGGTGCTTCTCGATACAAGAAATATGAATCCATTCCTACGAAAGTTTTATGGTACTTTAAAATCATTCCTAGGTTTAGGCGCCTATATAGAAGTGAGGAGACTGCAATACAATTGAAATGGAATGTAGATTCAAGAATTAAATATGGGAAACTAAGTTACCCAACAGACTCTCCTCAGTGGAGGAGAATTGATCATGAGTATCCTGAATTTGGAAACGAGCCAAGAAACCTTCTTCTTGCATTATCTACAGATGGAGTGAATCCTTTTGGTTTTCAAAGTAGGAGTCATAGTACATGGCTGGTTACATTGGTAAATTATAACTTACCACTGTGGTTATGTATGAAATGAAAATACATCATGTCATCTATGCTTATATCAGGACCAAAATAACCGGGTAATGATATTGATGTTTATTTGGATCCATAGATCGATGATTTGAAATGATTGGTGGATTCAGGTGTTATGTTGTATGATGCTTTCAAAAATTATGATTTCATTTTGAGAGCCATGTAGTACGAGATGATAAATGACTTTCCTGCTTATGGAAAATTTTCAAGATATAGAACTAAAGGAACTCAAGGGTGTCCCGTTTGCGAATAAGGTACACAATCAATTAGGTTGAAATATTCATCAAAAACCATGTTTCTAGGACATCATAGATTTCTACAATGATGACATAAGTACCGATCCTAGACGACATCATTCAATGGAAGTTTAGAAGAACGTAAATCACTGTCTCCTCTAATAGATGATCAATTGTTTGTGAAAGTAAAATATGTGGATAAAAATTTTGTAAACTATTTTTAAAAAACCTTACGAAAACCGATTGGAAAAAGAGATCAGTTTTTTTTGAATTACCATACTGTAATTGTATATATGTCAGAAATTTTCTTGGTGTTATGCATGTTGAAAAAATTTATGTGATAGTGTTATCAGAACATTGCTAAATGCACCTGACAGAACAAAGAATGGAATTAAGGCTATATTGGACATGGTTGAGATGAGAATATGAGAAGAGTTGGCACTAGTGAATGGTGAAATATGAACATTTCTTCCTCCTGCTAAACACACTTTTCCATGATGGAGAGATATCAATTTTGAAACTTTATGAATGATGTAAAGGTTCCCCAGGGGTATTCATCAAATATCAAGAACATCGTGTCAATGAGATATTTATTGTTAAAGGGTCTGAAATCACATGACTGCCATGTTTTGATGAAATATCTAATTAATATAGATTTACATTGCATTTTTCCCAAGAATGTCTGCCATACATTAATGAAGCTCTATTTATTCTTCAAAGCTACATGCAGTAAAGTTATAGACCCGGAGAAATTTCCAACGATGGAAAGAGAAATTATCGTCATATTACGTGAATTGGAAATGTTATTCCCACCCACATTCTTTGATATGATGGTTCATTTTATGGTTCATTTTGTGAGAGAGATTCAACTATGTGGTCCTATAAATTATATATGGATATACCCCATTGAATGGTATATGATGATTTTGAAAGGGTATATCAAAAATCGAAGTCGGCCCGATGGTTGTATTGTGGAGCAATATATTGTTTAGGAAGTCGTTGAATTCTGTACCGAATACCTGTATAGTGTGGAAATCATTGGCCTACCTAAATCTCATCACACTGGGCAACTTGAGGGTGAAGGAATTTTTGGAAGAGAGGTTGTCATAATCAATACTACAGATCGAGAGCAATACCACCTTTACGTTTAGCATAACAATTTTGACGTTGACCCATATGTTAAAACACATAATGAAATTCTTAGGAGTTTTAATTCATATTGGAATGAAAAATGGGTATCATATACACATAATAGATAGTTTAAAAGATGGTTTTAGAACCATATTTTTAAGAAGTTAGTTGAAAATACTGACTCAATTTCAGAACGACTTTAATGGCTAGCTGATTGAGCAAATGTGTATTTATTATCTTATAATGATTATGTAGTTAATGGTTATATATCCTATACTAATTAACATGATGAATAAAATACCATGAAGAATAGTCGGTTTACACTTGTGGATGAAGTGAAGCATGTTTCTGGAGCTAAGGACATAAATCTAATTTATGAGAATATGTCATAATTTGGAATCATCAAAAAAATATAGGAGTTGGATTATACGAAATTACAAGTGCTGATTTTTCAATGCAAGTGGGTTGATAACAGGAGTGATATTAAAATAGATGAATTGGGATTCATGAAATTTTATTTTAGTAAGGAAGGGGAGAAATACGAACCATTTATAATCGCATCACATGCAGTACAAGTATTTTATGTTCCCGATCCCATAAACCAAAACTGGTCAACTGTTTTGTTTTCGACCAAAAAAAAATGAAGGGTCGGATGAAAGTTCAACGGAGAATGACCCTTTCATTGGGACTTCACAATAATTTCACAACAGTCCCAATGTAGAAAGCATTTTGTATGTCAGATGAGACCACAATGAAGGAATTTACATAGTCGATAGAGCGGTCAAATATCTTCAGCCTTTAAAAAAAAGAGTTCAATAATCAGGTAATTTGTTTAATTTAATATACATTGTGTTACATTATGTTATTATTTGTTCGCTGCTGATTTTATGTAATCTAAATTAAATGTTAAACAAATTCTGTAGATAATTACTTATGCACATATTGATGCACCCAATCTCGATGCACAACATGTCTCTCAACCTGTTGCTACTAGTCCCAATGCAGAGCAACAACAGGTTTCTCAACATGTTGCTGCTGGTCTGAGTGCCGAGGTACAATAGGTTTCTTAACCTATTTCTTCTAGTACCATTGTTGATGCTATCACTCCATAGGAACATAATGAAAAAATTTATAAGGAAATGGTAGGAAATGAAACCCTGATGGTGCAAAAAAAAACTAGGGCGGCGTAGTTTGACAGTGTTAGCCAAAATCCTTAAGGCAAAAGAAAAAGGCATCAAATATGAGGTGGGATGGAATAAGTGAGGACAACATGTTATACCCCAAAAATCCATATTTTATTGCTACATTGGAATCGTCACTCAGCAACACGTGCTGATTGATTTACAGTCGTGGCACCATGTTGTCATCGGGATTAAGACACTAATGTGGGAATAGATCACAGTAACATTATGATGAATCAAAGTTTAAATCAACTTATATACCATTCCATGTGCTATGGAAGGAGACTGGTGTAAATAAATAGGGGATACTAATAGATTAAAACACATAAAAAGAGTGGGAAACATGTATAAGTATGACACAATATAAATTTTATTTGATTTAAATCGCTATTACATAACAATGAGTACTTATTTTCCTATATTTTCAATCTGACATAGTCACAGGAATAAAAAAACCCACACCAGATGCAGACATATTTCAAAAGCCTTGAAGTAGCCAAAACAGTATGGCCGCATCAGAGGTGCGGGTTTTGGGGTGACACCCTGAACATATTTTTAGAAATAAAAACAAGTGGAGGATCAAACTGAGGAAATGAAAAACTAAGGATTCTTTACTACTGAAGGTTAACTACCGCTTAGCATAGCATCTTATCTGAAATTCTGATCTAGAATCCCCATGATGCTCTTATCTAAAACCATCTCTATGATATCATCATTCTACATTCACTTTTCCTTCTCTTCTTTCACCCATTTACTAGGTAAATTGGTATAGGAAGAGAAGGAAAAGTGAACGGTGAATGATGATATCTTAGATATGCTGTCAGATGAGAGCATCATGGGGATGTCAAATCGGAAGTTCAGATTAGATACTATGCAAAGAAGTCATTAATCAACAGTAGTAAAGTGCACAAAGAATCATTAGTTTTGTTATTAGCTTATATTTGGACCAAACAAACTGTTTGGAAAGATGTAAAGGTAGTGTTACGATATAATATGACTATTTTAACAAGAAATTATATAATGAAATGTTGATTTTATTTTCATTATTCCTTATAGGGTTAGTTTATTTTAGAAGATTTATGTCAATGAGACATGCCTTTGCAGGAAGAGAAATGATGCTACATCTTCTCAATCACATAGGTAATCCTGATGTTTTCATAGTAAGATCATTGTCCATATATCTTGCATCTCAAAAATTGCTCAAATAAACCCACATCATATATACATATGAATGCCCATCAAAATTTGGGTGCTTACACACCTCATGTAGAACCTGCATCACATCAATTCCCGGATGCATACACACCTCACATACAAATTCCATAAGATTAAAAAAGGACTTTGTTATAAAGAAGTGAAAACATGAATGATTCCCTTAGGCAACCATTTTTCTTTTAGTATTCTAAGATACTATTGGTATTCAGTGAAATTTCCTATAGATAGGAGAGTAATAGGAAATATAGTTCACTAATGACTCGATATTTCATAGCTCTACAGGAACTCTTAGGTTTTTTCTCTACTTAACATAAGCCTCTTCATGTGATTGTGTCACATAAGTTCCTTTTTATGAATGATTTATGTGAACTGATCATGTGATCTCATCACATGATCAAATCAAAAAAAAAATCACATAATCAACATAATTCACTTGAACCATTATTCACATATTCACATATTATTTACATGATCGCATAAAGATTCAAGGGTCATGTAATCGTATAAATCTCCCAGGTTTATTTGATCACATGATCCAATTATGGTCATGTGATCACATGACTTTGAACAAGTCATAAAATTAATTTTGAAGCCTATGTGGATTGATTTAAAAGGGTTATAACATGACTTGGAGCTCAAAACCCATATTTACAGATAAAAAATGTATAATTCTATATCAAATTAGAAGTTTGGGTGGTTATTTGGTAGGGTTATTCGACAAGGTGGAACCTTAGGGATGAAATAGGGTTGTCCCTTCTTGGTTCAGTGTACTGCCATAGAGTTTGTGGTTGAGCTGAAAAAGATAGGATTTTATGAATCTATTTAGGATTACCAAACATTTATTTATTTCAAAAAAAATCTAATGGTAGACTTTTTCAGTATATAGAGTCAATACATGAACACATTTCATTTTATGTATGGTGAGTTCTACATCAGTATATGGGACATTAAGATGATCTATGGTGCAATGATTTTAGGATAAAAATATGATGAGTAAATTCATCCCCCATATACTCAGGATGACATGGAATATAATCCTCCCATTAGGAAGGATCTCATCAATCTGGCTAGAAAAACCCTAGAGAAGGTCCCATATCCATGGGTTGACATCCCCTTCAAGAAGTGGGCTAACTTGTTCATCAGGAAGACTCAACATGAGTGTCTGAAGAAAAATCCCAAGGATTGGACATCATGAGAATCTTATAGGTAAGAGGGTTATCACTTTAAAATAGTTTAATAGTGTCAATTAAATGACTAGGGGTGGTCAGTCACCTTCCAATACCATTATCTTCTTAAACTAGTAAGCTTCTTAGCAATGTACCTAAGCAGGTACTTATTCAAAGTAAAGAAAAAGGTGGAGTTATGGTCTCTACATTAATGATGATAGAGGTGATTGTAGGTAGTACAATTATCATCTTGTTTTTCCCGTGTTGGCTGAGTTATATTTCCAACTTCACCACATCTATTGGGGTATGCCCCGTTCAGAATATTCAGCCCCTTCGAACTGCGGTGGGGTTGGATGGGGCCCCACATTAGTGGATATGAGTTTCTTAATAATCAAAACATTCTATGTTACCAGTTCAATAAATTTATATAAAGTATCCATGGGGTATGGATAATCACACTAAATAACTTGGAGATTAAGAGAAAAGTGAATTGGTATGATTTGTTTTTTTATACAATACAGAGAACCAACCTGTGAAATTACAAATAATGTAAAGAGTGATCATGTAGCCTAAGCCTATATTTTAGCCATATGTGAGGGTGTTTTATCCACTTGGATTAACTAAATGATATTCTATGAGTGGTATGAATCATAACACTTTGAGATATAGTTCAGTGAATTTAGATGATATTCCATACTCCTCCCTACATCAGTTCAAAAATGCATCCCATAGTGGATCAAAAATTGTGGATAATGTTCACCTGATAGGAAACTTAGGTTTAGGTGACCTTTCCTTTGGATATTGCAGGTTTTGGACTCTCCAAGGTTTATTTAGATACCTTGGTCCGATCATATCCAAATGCAGCTGATGGATGGGGTTGTTTGTGATCCAAAGGAAATGCCATTTGTGCCTCCATTAGTACCACCTTTGGCACCTCAAGTTATCTTTTGAAGTTCCTTCCTCTAAGTGGACTAAGAAGAAAAAGTGGGAAATTCCATACACTAAGAAACCTCCCAAAATCATTAATTTTTGTAATTTGTGTAATTTTTTCCTTTTAATTACTCTAGTAGTTTATCATGGCCACTTACATACCCATATCAAGGTCAGGTAACAAGTATTATCTAGTCTTTTGGACCCCTACCTACCCAAATGTGTCTTTTTTATTAAAAATTGAAATTATATTAATTTATTCTTTCATATTAATGTTTAATTTATTTCATTATTGTATTACTAACATAATATTTGGTTTCATATATAGGTATAATTTTTTTCCTGAGTTCAGATGCTTTGTTTGAAAACTAATACCATGGATGAAAATTTTTGAGAGGGGATCACAGATGCCAAAATGATGAAAGATTACTGTTTTGAACTATTTGTTGGATAATTTTAATTGTAACCATATAAAACATTGTTTGAAATATATATAGACCTATGTTTTTTATGCATGATTTCAAGTAAATGTATATAAAATTGTTTATGAAACTCTTGTGTGTGCTGTTTTGTTCTTCTATACTTCGTTTGTGTGTAGGTGTTGTTTGTGAATCTATTTTGTGTGCAAGTGCTATTTGGTGCTATGTGTGCAGGTGTTGTCTTAGGTGTGCAGGTTCTATGAAGGTGCTGGTTTTTCTCAAGAAACTTGGCCTTTATCAGTGCTCAAAATAGCACTGATAAAGGACCCCTTTATCAGTGCTCAGAATAGGTCTTATAAAGGAGTCCTTTATCAGTGCTCAAAATAGAGCTAATAAAGGGGGCCTTTATCGGTGCTTAAAAAAGTGCCAATAAAAGGTGACCTTTATCAACACTTTTTTAGTGTGGATAAAGGGAACCCTTTATCAGCCCTATTTAGCAATGTTAAAGGAGACCCACCTTTATCTTCGCTATTATTAACAGAGCTTTTATAATGCTATGAAATGTGGTTTTTAGTTCATTTAAAATCCCTATTTGTAGTAGTAAAATAGATTACAAGAGACTAATGTAAAAATCATATGATAGTTATATCATTATTCTTTCATCAATGTCCGATTTCAGTTGTAGTCGCTACACCAGGACATGGATTATAGAATCATGAAGTCTCATCTCTGTGATGTTTCAAGGAGAAAATGAAGAAATGATATAAATACAGTGACGTTACACTGGAATTAGTAAATTGAAAGATTGATCATTATCTTTAAATGGATCCCTTTCTCAAATAATTTTCACCACCTTACTCAAGTCTCGTTCTAAGTTACAAAATGAACAAGTATTGAGAAAACGATTCATTACCAATTTAGGTAAGTTTTTCCAAGATAATAACAATATAAAATAAAATTTCATATTTAATTATTATGGAGAATAAATTGAAAGACAATGAGAAAAATCCCAAAAAGAAAGTAATGCCAATGACACATTAACAATGTCCTTCAATGAATGATGTATTAAGAGGAGGTTATTTTCATTTCATAATATAAAATAATACTATGGAAGCTTAAATGCAATTAACTAAATTAAAGAAGCAAGTTACACACTTTTTCTTCAGGAATATTCATCAATTGTAATGTTTCAGTTTTACTAATTGGGTATTAAATACAATATGATGGTGACATATGTGTATTCTTATACAATAACCATGTAAGTATAGATACCTTACTAGAGGTCAGGTGTATTCTCCATGTGGTTGTGAAAGGGTGATACCTAGGCCAGTGGTGAAAAGTACACTACTTCTTTAATTTCCATGTGAAAGATTCATGTTGAACTATTATTGAGTTTAACCACAAACATTAATCTCATTTGTCCTTGGATGCAAGGAGACATTCTTTTAGGTTCTGGAATGAATGTTATTTTTGGTATTTAAAACTGAATCACTAGTTTAGTAATACCTGAATCATAGGAAATTAGTGATGAATATAAATGTAATACTTATACCCAGTTGTGATAAGATAATTCTTTGTCAAGTAATACTAAAATTGGACGACAAGAATATACCATGTATGGTATTTAGGCTCAACATAGCTAAATACTTTTGGTATTATAGAAATCTTTAGTTTGGACAAAAAATCCTATAGAAATAAAGGTATGTCACAAAGCTTTTGAAAATAGTTCAACAAGTGAACAAGAACTATTCCAATCATAAGAAAGAGGTATATATATTTCATATGATTCCTTTAAGTAATTAAGGAATGGTAAAATGAAGTAATTTCATGGTCAGAAGATATAGGTTGCTTCAAGCTGGCATGTTGAAGAATATCTTGACCGTGTAATCATCAATCGTTATAATGTAGCATGGAGTAATTATTAAATGAACATTACCATATCCACATCACAAATTTGATGTTAATGAGGATGATCGATGATGAAGTCTTACATGTTAACATTTATTAACAAAATTTATCATGGAGTAATTCCTAAATGGACATTTTATACATCAGAGTATTGATGTAAGTAATATCAATGTTACAACTTGCAGAAACTTCCATTATATATCATGGAATTCTTTGCAAATAATAGCAATATCCCATAGCCATATGCCAACTATAATGAAAAATTAATATCATACAAGTCATAGTATGATGTAAATCTATTATATCATAAGGGCATGTGTTTGGATGCAAAGAGTCTGTTATGACAGAAACAAACATGCATCAAGACAAATAAAATGTGCATCTATTGTAAATTATCCTAATAGTTTCTTAGGATGATACATAAATTACTAAGATAGAAAATTAGGTAGTCAAGTAATAGACTACAATTCTATATAAGGGAACACATCTTTATTAGAGATAGTGGGAGCTATATTGACTTGTGTTTAGTCAATGCTCAATATGCACAAATAGTAGTCATAGGAACTTGTTCCACAAGCGCATGTGGAATAAAGTATGCTCTAGAGATACATACTATTTAGGAAGTATAAAACTATGGTTATGGTATTATATTCGCTGCAGTTGGTGATCTATTATTCAATGTGAATAATATTTCCTACAAGTAAGAAGTGTATGGAAATTAGCTAAAATTGATAAGACCAACTAAAAATTCAATTAATGGATTCCCTGTATAAAAGTGAAAAGGGGATTGTTATTTTGAATATTTCGGTCGGTATTCGAGTGAGTTGATACATGGAGGGTACAAGCATAGTACCAATAAGGCTCTATTGGTTTGAAAAAGTTGTTATGCATAAATCCGTTAGAATTTTACTTGTCATAACTAATATCTATGATAATTTTATTTTGTATCTGTTGTCATTACCACTAATCGTGGACGGTGTCTATACGATGAAACCAGAAAGGGATAGTCACATCACATAATGCTAATATAGTTTTCAAGTTACTAAAATCCAGTTTAGGATTAATGTAAGCAACATGATCATAAAATATAAATTTGAAACAAATGATTTCCATGTGTGTAAGAGAGGTTAGTGGGAGTGTCAAGGTTTTCCATGTAAAATATGTTTGACAACATATGGAAAACAAACATTGGTCTTAAAGTTAGTTAATACAAAGATGAAATTTATTCTATAGTGATTGACTTAAAGTAACAACCTAAGTTCTAGGGAACATGATCTAATGAGGTAGATATATAGGTTTCTTGGTCCTAGTCAATCATACATATAGTGACATTGTATTGAAAAGTAAAAGTTGGAACAATCTAAGAGATGAATTGTTTCCTATGTCACATGGCATAATCTCTTCAGTATGACATGTTCGGGACATGGGAAGAGATAAAAGTTGAAAGTTTAAGTCCATACGCTTAAACGATGGATTAATCACATATGCCATGATATATACAAGAATTGATATTTCCATGATATGATTTATAATATGAAAATATCAATTGTATCCAAGAGAAATGTAAGTGAAGCAGTGAGAAATATCTAATTGTACTTCAAAAAGTAAAAAAGATATGTACCAGGTAAGTTGAGAAGAAAGGATACTAGTTTTTGGGGACTCAAACTAGTCTTACATAGATCAATGTGATCTACTATCATAGTTAGTATAAAGATGATGAGCGAGTAAATCTCATATAAGAAAGCAGTAGCCATACCTACAAATATCGATTATGTTGCAGCTTCTGAGGTAGCTAAGAAGCAGATAAATGCAACAATTTTTTCCATTTCATGGAATCACACTGGGTGATAAGAGTATTATCATAATGTAAATTATGATATTATTACTAGCCAAGATGTCAATTTATGACAATGGACAAGTGGGATATATTTGGGATACCATATGTTGAGGATTTTTACTCTAAGAGATAAGGTTGTAATAGTAGAATAGCCACATGGAGGAACCATGGCAGGCCTGGTAGATAAAATCATTACTTAGTAGAAACATGATGTTCATCATGTGAGTAGCTAACAAGTTTGGTTAGCAAGTTGGATCTAGTGCAAGTGGGAGTGTTGAAATAGTGGGTGCCCTAGACCCAACTATTCAATGCTTTTTATTACCATATTGTGTATATAGTTAGCTATACCCGATGTCATCTTACCATTATAGTTTATAATTTTCTACATCCATTATTGAAATGGTAATGTCCAAAGATTAATTTTTTCATAGAAAGGTTAGAGCAGTTCCTAGGCTATAATGAGAACCTCTAGATACTATGACATTAATCTTAAATATATGTTTTATGGTCTAGATACATATTATTAATTGAACACAATAGATGTATGACAGTCAGGTGCTGGGGGATCATAATAATTGAGACTTCTTCTCATGAAGTTCACACTAGGTGATCTCTAGTAGTGAGATCATGAGGAACCCCCCCAATAGGTACACCGCATGTTTCAGGTGTCGTTGGATGTTCTAATATATGATCATGTGTAATGGTCTCCTGACCTGGATATCATTACCAATGTATGTCATTTGATTTCATACATTTATGTTAGTTGAAAACAATGGAAATGAAGCTGTGGAGAGGTAGTTTGTGTTGGGTGCATCATTGACGGCATGGAAATGGTTGGATTATCAAGAAAGGATTTGTTGCTTCTGGGTTATGGAAGTAATATATCTCAGGCCATGTAAATAAGGATGGAAGTACCTTTATAAGACCATAGCCATGGAAGGTGATGGTAAATCCATCCAGTTTGATAAAAAAACAATAAAGAAAGAAAAAGGGATATGAAAATTGAGTGCGTAAAGCTTTATGAGATATTACTGACAAAGAGATTATATTACACAGTACGTGTTTGTAGGTTGGTTGTCACTACTGTGACAATATTTATCTCTTCAGGGGTCATGATGGGTTGCTAGATCCCACTCTTGGTCTGTGAATACTACTATATGTTGTTGAGATAAGGTCCTAGAGGGTCACTGTAACGACCCAAATTTTCATTAATGGAAAATCCCTCTTGATCCAGTTAAATGTTTCTTTATGTTTTTATAAGATGTCAACTTCTTTAAGTTTTACGTTAAGATTTGTGACCGTTACTTTTATAGCCGTTGAACAGTGATCATCTGGGTAGTTTAAATATAAGGCTTTAACGAACCAATTTTTTCTACTCAGACAAAGGAAGCGATGGCCTCATCCAGTAGAATTGCCCCTTACGAAGCCCATTTGTCGGAGCTCGGTAAAGAGGTGGCGTCTTTGGGCTTTGCCCTTGACCAAGCCCAAGCTGAGCTTCATCAAGTCAAGCTCGAACGTGATCGTCTACGGGAAAAATGGAAGTTGATAGAGATTACCACTCGAGCGATGTTATCCGAGCAGCCCCAAGAGTCTGTCACCATCGCGCACCTTACCCTTAGGTCTTATGCGGCTATTTTAAGGGGTTATGTAACAAATAAGTAGAACCATGTTCATGTACATTTTTTTTATATATAATAATGAATATAATTTCTAGTCATTTTTGATACATTGTAATTAGTTTTTAAAGTACAAATGATGTTTTTAGTTATTATTTAATTAAGAATTATATTTTATTAAATTAAAGGATTTTTGAATTAAATAATATTTTAATAAAATATTATTATTAATATTAAATTAATTTTTATTAAATATAAATTATCTTATAATTTTATGAATGCAATTAAAATTTTTATTAAGGTTTGAAAGCCATTTCTGTCAAAACCCGTGAATTTTTTATAAATGTCGGTTTTTATTTTAAAAGTGCAAATTCACATATTTAGAAAATTATTTAGATAAAATAAATATTATTTTTGGAATCAGGACGTCGAAATTATCCAACGGTGAATTTTTCATAATTTTCTGAGACAGTCCAATTTTTGGGTAAAAATTAAATACCTTTTAAATATATAATGTGATTTATGACATCATAATGACCCAATGGTGATGTAATAAAATACTATAATCCTTAGGTTCGGCCAATATATGTTTTATCATTAAAATAATGAGGTTTTGGGTTTGTTTGACTCACTTTTCAAAGCATTAATGGAGCCCTCAAGACTTATTCAACACTTTGCCTTTTTAAATTAATTTCCATGGGAGTGTGACTCACCTCCACATAAGCAACCCTAATTTTTTAATAAGTTCGGACCTTGGCCTTGTAAAATATTGTTTTCCTCTCTCCTTTTCCAGAAACCATGGGCAAATACCATGGGATGGTTTGTGGTTTGGATTATTTTAATATAAGGGGTCCCAAACCTAAATAATAAAGAATTCTCTCACCTTTCCTATATAAACCCACCCAAGCTCCCACTTCCTCCTCACTCAAAGCCCTTGAAGTTCGTCCAAACTCTGCCCTACTCTCTCTAGAATCCTCTCAAGGTGCCCCAAGCTCCCAAGAAGCCTCTCACAAGCCTCTCTCTAGCCTTTGGAAGCACACTTCCAAGTAAGGGTTTTTTCCTCCTTTCTCATTTTTGTCAATTTTCTTTAAGTTGTATTGCCCTTTTAATTTCATTTATGAATGTTGGGGTACGGTTTCGCACCTCCCCCATACTGCCCTCTTATTGTTTGAATGATGGGAGAACCCTTTCTCTCTCATTAAATGTCTCCCATGTACACCCGTTACTATGCCGAAATTCCGAAAGGAACTTCTCTCTCTTCTTTTACATTCAAGCAATACTTTTGTATCATGAATATAAATTCCATTTATATTGTTGGGACATGTATATATATGATCTCCTTACTGTCCATTACATGTAAATATGATGAGGAACCATTTTCTCTCTCATCAACCTTTTTATGAATTCTTATGTCACGCCGTTACGCTGCCGAAATCACACCGATTTTCTAAGCCAATATCATTGTGTAGTGAATACCATGCCCATTTCTCCATCAAGGGTATTCACCTTTATGCACATTTACTTATTGATTGTAAAGTTTCATGTATGAATTCCACATTCCTTTATCGTGGAATAAATGATTATGTTTTATGAATCCATGTTTTATGATCCATGTGGCACACTTATGCATGAAATGAAATGTTTAAGAAGGGTGCGCCCTGATAGCGCTCCAATGCATTGGGTAAAGTATAGTATCATGATACGTCATGTGCAATGAGTGTTGACTCATGCTAATTCAAGTGCAACGAGGGTTTACTCGTGCTTCAAGTGCAATGAGGGTTTACTCATGCTCCATGTGCAATGAGCCTTGGCTCATGCTAATTCAATGTTAAGTGTTGTTGCCACATTTCCATGTTATGATTATCATGCTTTATCATGCCTTTATGTTCATGTCTCTCTTATGCTCTATTGATATGCCTATTGCCTAACATGTATTGTACTCCTCATGTTATTCATTATGTACTCCCTTACTGGGCTTTATAGCTCACCCTTTTCTTATGCATGTCCTCAGGTTATCCCATGCAATGCTAAGTACGAAGGAATGTAGTAGTCATGTAAAGGAAGTTTTCAATAAGGATGTTGTATTTCAAGTTTAATGTTTTTTATGTAATGATCCTAAGCCCCAAAGACACTAAACCTCTCGATCTTCTTTGTTGTATCAAGTGAAGTTTTATGTAATAAAGCATGTTTAAGTTGTAATAAAAAGCAGGGTTGTCATAGTTGGTATCAGAGGATAGGTTTAGTTATTTTTGGGATTAGGAAACCCTAGATACAAGACTAAGCATAATAAAAACATCCCTAAGTTTTGGTAAATACTAAGTAAGTGGTTTATCAAACAAATACATCCCTGTCTGGATACGAGCAGGTAGAGGCGGCTCTGGCACAGATGTATCCTAGGGGTAAAACCCGAAAACACCGCTTTGAGCTAGACTCGAACGGGAACTGGTGCACGACAACGGGCCTTGCTGCACTCTTGGTTACGACACTCCCGGGGGATATGTTTTGATAAATTCACAATCTTAGTATGAACCCTTATTAAGGGAAAAATGCCCCTAAGAATATATGTTAGAAGGAAGATCATGAAAAGCCTGGATTGAATCCTATAGACTCATGAGTTAAAGAGATTAAAGTTTATTTATAAGTTGTCAACTTTTGTCTTTGGATTACCCTTTATGTGTTACCCCTAACTTTCCTTTTATTCCAGCCAATGGCCGGTAATAGGAGAACTCGGGCTAACAACCGTTGTGAAGATCAGTGTGATGATTGTACCAATGAGATGCCCAATCCAATGGGAGCGGGAATCGCGAACTTTGTCACGCTTCTCTCTCAGTTAACTCAAGTTTTGAATAGAAACACTGGTCAAGAGGAACGTTCAACCCCCCCTAAGAAAGAACAAGTCGCTATTAAAAGCTTCATGAGACAAAGGCCTCCTACTTTTAGTGGATCATCCGATCCCACGATTGCTGAACAATGGATCAACTCCATTGAAAAGATATTCTCCATCCTCCAATGCTCTGAAAAAGAGAAGGTTCTCCTGGCGACTTATCGTATGGAGGGTGAAGCTGATCAATGGTGGACGTTGATCAAAAATACGAAGCCTGAGGAGGAGATCGAGGCTTTGGAATGGAAGGTATTCCGGAAGATGTTTTTCGATAAATATTTTCCACGCACCCTCCGTCTTAAGATGGAAAGGGACTTCCTTTCCCTCAAGCAGAAAGATGAAGAATCTGTGGGAGCGTACGAGGCAAACTTCACAAGGCTTGCACGATACGCTTCCGGCTTTGTCGTTACCCCCGAATGCAAAGTTGACCGCTTCTTTGGTGGGCTGAAGCCTAGCTTGCGGAAAGCATTAGCGATCCATGACTTTGACAGCTATGAGGAGATTGTCCGATGTGCCCTTAAGGTTGAAATGGAGATCGGAGAATCACAGGGGTATCATGGGGACAAGAAGCGGAAGGTGGACTTCAATGCTGGTGGTCCGATGGATAAATCCAACGGCGCTAAGAAATTCCAGCACCCCACTTGCCAAAAGTGTGGAAAGAAGCACCCTGGGAATTGCCTTAGGGGGACAAGAAAATGCTTCAAGTGTGGAAGAGAAGGGCACCTAGCTGTTAACTGTCAGCAAGAAGGACCCGCGACTGCGACGGAGGGGAGGAACGCTCCGTTCGAACCTCAACGCGTTGTTCAATGCTTCAAATGCAAAGAACCGGGTCATTTTGCGAATCAGTGCCCTAATCCAAGGGTTATCGGAGGCAATCAACAACCTCCAAGACAGCAAGGAAGAGCTTTTGCCATCACTTCTGCCGAAGTGAACCCCGACAACGAAGTGGTGACAGGTACGCTAGTTATTCATTCAAGAATAGCGAACGTACTTTTTGATTCAGGTTCTACGCATTCTTTTATATCTCAAAAGTTTAGTAGAACAATCCCTGCACCACCACAAACCATGGAAGTAAAGATGTCGGTGAGTACGGAAAATGGGGCAATCATTGCATCCCATGAGTATAAGTCCTCCCCTGTTATAATCTGTGGATTGAATTTCCCGGCGAACCTCGTCATACTCCCTTTGGTGGAATTTGATGCAATTCTTGGCATGGATTGGCTTTCCTTATATAGAGCCAACATAAATTGTCGGGAGAGGGAAATCACACTCCATATGGAGAATCGACCCCCGATTCTTTACAAGTGTCAGGAGGAAGATGAATCTCCTTTAACTCCATCATCTCAAGCATGGATATTACTACCTTATGAGCACGCATATCTGGCTCAGATGATTGAGTCCAAGGAAGAAACCACCCTTGAAGAAATGCCTATTGTGAGGGAATTCGCTGAAGTATTTCCCGAGGAACTTCCTGGTCTTCCTCCAAGAAGAGATGTTGAGTTCTCAATTGAACTTATACCTGGGGCACTACCAATATCCAAGACTCCATATAGAATGGCTGTGGTTGAGCTTGAAGAACTGAAGAAACAACTACAGGAGAATCTGGATAAAGGGTTTATACGCCCAAGTGCATCACCATGGGGTGCACCAGTCCTCTTCGTCAAGAAGAAGGATGGGTCAATGCGGCTTTGCATCGATTATCGTGAACTTAACAAAATCACGATAAAGAACAAGTATCCTCTCCCAAGAATCGATGACTTGTTTGATCAGCTGCGTGGAGCACAATACTTCTCCAAGGTCGACTTGCGGTCGGGATATTATCAAGTAAGGGTGAAGAAGGAAGATATCCCCAAGACTGCTTTTCGTACAAGGTACATGCACTATGAATTCATAGTAATGCCTTTTGGACTCACCAATGCTCCAGCAATATTCATGGACTTGATGAATAGAGTCTTTAGAGATTACCTAGATAAATTTGTGGTAGTCTTTATAGATGATATTCTAATTTACTCCAAAACCAAGGAGGACCATGAGGAGCATTTAAGAACTGTACTGGAGACTTTGCGCAAGGAGAAGCTCTATGCCAAGTACAGCAAGTGTGAGTTCTGGTTGAAGGAGGTCTCATTCTTGGGCCATATCATCACAAGCAATGGGATATCTGTGGACCCCTCCAAAACAGATGCAATTGAGGGATGGCCGAGGCCAACATCGGTAACTGATATCCGTAGCTTCTTGGGGTTAGCTGGATATTATCGACGATTTGTGAGAAACTTCTCACGATTGTCCAACCCTCTTACCAAGCTAACTCGAAAGGGAGTAAAGTTTTCTTGGAGTGATGAATGCGAAGAAAGCTTCAAGGAGTTGAAAAGGAGGCTTATCACTGCACCTGTGCTCACTTTACCCACAAGTGGGGAGCTTTTTGTGGTATTCAGTGATGCTTCGAAGAAGGGCTTAGGATGTGTGCTGATGCAGAATGATAAAGTGATATCCTATGCCTCAAGACAGTTGAAAATCCATGAGCGAAACTATCCAACGCATGATCTGGAGTTGGCGGCGGTGATCTTTGCCTTGAAAATCTGGCGGCATTATCTCTATGGAGAGAAATGTGAGATATATACTGACCACAAGAGTCTTAAATATATATTCACACAGAAAGAGCTTAATATGCGCCAGAGAAGATGGATAGAGCTCATAAAGGATTATGACTGTTCAATACATTACCACCCTGGGAAGGCGAACAAGGTGGCGGATGCCCTAAGTAGAAAGGATCCAGCAATTCTATCAATGATGAGAATTGAGAAGGATCCAATCTTCTTAGACTTGATGAAGATGGACGTGGGAATCATAAAGAAGGGAACATCATCAATCCTTTCACAAATGATTGCTCAACCATCTCTTTTGGAAAGGTTAAAGGATGCTCAAAAGGATGATGCGAGAATCCAAGAAAAAGTGGAAGCTATCAAAAAGGGAAAATCCTCAGAGTTTAATGTTAATGAAGAAGGAATTGTGCGGTTTGGGAAAAGACTATGTGTCCCATCAAGTTCGGAGCTGAAGAAGGAACTTTTGGATGATGCACATAGTTCAAATTTCTCTATTCACCCAGGGAGCACAAAGATGTATCGAGATCTCCGAGAAAACTTTTGGTGGGATAATATGAAGAAGGAGATCGCCGAATATACATCAAAGTGCCTGGTGTGTCAGCAAGTGAAGGCAGAGAGGCAGAAGTCTAAGGGGATGATGCAACCATTGCCCATACCAGAATGGAAATGGGAGAACATCACCATGGACTTCGTCACTGGACTTCCAAGGACATCCAAAAGCAACAATGCAATCTGGGTTATTGTGGATCGTCTTACAAAGACTGCACACTTCATTGCTATTCGAGAGGATTTCTCTTTGGATCAACTGGCACGGATATATATCAGGGAAGTGGTACGGTTGCATGGGGTACCACTATCTATTGTGTCTGACCGAGATCCAAGATTTACCTCTAAGTTTTGGAAGAGTCTTCAACATGCTCTGAATACTGAACTGAACTTCAGTACGACCTATCATCCTCAAACTGATGGCCAATCCGAGCGGACTATCCAAACACTTGAGGATATGTTGAGAGCGTGCTCAATGGACTTTAAAGGAGGATGGGATCAGCATCTTCCTCTGGTTGAGTTCTCTTATAATAATAGTTTCCACTCAAGCATCCAAATGGCACCATATGAAGCCCTATATGGGAAAAGGTGCAGAACACCGACATGTTGGGATGAGGTCGGTGAACGTAAGCTGCTTGGACCAGAAATGGTCGAAGAAATGGTGGAGAAGGTGAAAACCATTCAGCAGCATATCAAGGCAGCCCAAAGTCGACAGAAGAGTTATGCAGATAATCGTCGACGAGACCTTGAGTTTAAAGTCGGAGACATGGTGTTTTTACGCATATCTCCGTGGAAGAAGGTCATGAGGTTTGGGAAGAAAGGGAAGTTAAGTCCAAGGTACATCGGCCCCTTCGAGATTCTTGATCGTGTTGGGGCTGTGGCCTATCGACTAGCACTTCCACCTACTATGGCCAAGGTGCATGATGTCTTCCATGTATCCCTCTTAAGGAAGTACATACCAGACCCTTCACATGTACTCTCTTCCGAGGTGGTACAATTAGAAGACGATCTTTCTTATGAGGAGCAACCAGTGAAGATCTTAGATCGTAGAGAAAAAGTTCTACGAAATAAGACAATGCCCCTCGTCAAGGTGTTGTGGAGAAACCACAAGTTTGAAGAAGCAACTTGGGAGTCGGAGGATATGATGAAGCTAAGTTACCCGCTTTTGTTTTAGTGTGGGGAAAGGAAAATTTCGAGGGCGAAATTTCTTAAGGGGGGAATGTTGTAACGACCCAAATTTTCATTAATGGAAAATCCCTCTTGATCCAGTTAAATGTTTCTTTATGTTTTTATAAGATGTCAACTTCTTTAAGTTTTACGTTAAGATTTGTGACCGTTACTTTTATAGCCGTTGAACAGTGATCATCTGGGTAGTTTAAATATAAGGCTTTAACGAACCAATTTTTTCTACTCAGACAAAGGAAGCGATGGCCTCATCCAGTAGAATTGCCCCTTACGAAGCCCATTTGTCGGAGCTCGGTAAAGAGGTGGCGTCTTTGGGCTTTGCCCTTGACCAAGCCCAAGCTGAGCTTCATCAAGTCAAGCTCGAACGTGATCGTCTACGGGAAAAATGGAAGTTGATAGAGATTACCACTCGAGCGATGTTATCCGAGCAGCCCCAAGAGTCTGTCACCATCGCGCACCTTACCCTTAGGTCTTATGCGGCTATTTTAAGGGGTTATGTAACAAATAAGTAGAACCATGTTCATGTACATTTTTTTTATATATAATAATGAATATAATTTCTAGTCATTTTTGATACATTGTAATTAGTTTTTAAAGTACAAATGATGTTTTTAGTTATTATTTAATTAAGAATTATATTTTATTAAATTAAAGGATTTTTGAATTAAATAATATTTTAATAAAATATTATTATTAATATTAAATTAATTTTTATTAAATATAAATTATCTTATAATTTTATGAATGCAATTAAAATTTTTATTAAGGTTTGAAAGCCATTTCTGTCAAAACCCGTGAATTTTTTATAAATGTCGGTTTTTATTTTAAAAGTGCAAATTCACATATTTAGAAAATTATTTAGATAAAATAAATATTATTTTTGGAATCAGGACGTCGAAATTATCCAACGGTGAATTTTTCATAATTTTCTGAGACAGTCCAATTTTTGGGTAAAAATTAAATACCTTTTAAATATATAATGTGATTTATGACATCATAATGACCCAATGGTGATGTAATAAAATACTATAATCCTTAGGTTCGGCCAATATATGTTTTATCATTAAAATAATGAGGTTTTGGGTTTGTTTGACTCACTTTTCAAAGCATTAATGGAGCCCTCAAGACTTATTCAACACTTTGCCTTTTTAAATTAATTTCCATGGGAGTGTGACTCACCTCCACATAAGCAACCCTAATTTTTTAATAAGTTCGGACATTGGCCTTGTAAAATATTGTTTTCCTCTCTCCTTTTCCAGAAACCATGGGCAAATACCATGGGATGGTTTGTGGTTTGGATTATTTTAATATAAGGGGTCCCAAACCTAAATAATAAAGAATTCTCTCACCTTTCCTATATAAACCCACCCAAGCTCCCACTTCCTCCTCACTCAAAGCCCTTGAAGTTCGTCCAACCTCTGCCCTACTCTCTCTAGAATCCTCTCAAGGTGCCCCAAGCTCCCAAGAAGCCTCTCACAAGCCTCTCTCTAGCCTTTGGAAGCACACTTCCAAGTAAGGGTTTTTTCCTCCTTTCTCATTTTTGTCAATTTTCTTTAAGTTGTATTGCCCTTTTAATTTCATTTATGAATGTTGGGGTACGGTTTCTCACCTCCCCCATACTGCCCTCTTATTGTTTGAATGATGGGAGAACCCTTTCTCTCTCATTAAATGTCTCCCATGTACACCCGTTACTATGCCGAAATTCCGAAAGGAACTTCTCTCTCTTCTTTTACATTCAAGCAATACTTTTGTATCATGAATATAAATTCCATTTATATTGTTGGGACATGTATATATATGATCTCCTTACTGTCCATTACATGTAAATATGATGAGGAACCATTTTCTCTCTCATCAACCTTTTTATGAATTCTTATGTCACGCCGTTACGCTGCCGAAATCACACCGATTTTCTAAGCCAATATCATTGTGTAGTGAATACCATGCCCATTTCTCCATCAAGGGTATTCACCTTTATGCACATTTACTTATTGATTGTAAAGTTTCATGTATGAATTCCACATTCCTTTATCGTGGAATAAATGATTATGTTTTATGAATCCATGTTTTATGATCCATGTGGCACACTTATGCATGAAATGAAATGTTTAAGAAGGGTGCGCCCTGATAGCGCTCCAATGCATTGGGTAAAGTATAGTATCATGATACGTCATGTGCAATGAGTGTTGACTCATGCTAATTCAAGTGCAACGAGGGTTTACTCGTGCTTCAAGTGCAATGAGGGTTTACTCATGCTCCATGTGCAATGAGCCTTGGCTCATGCTAATTCAATGTTAAGTGTTGTTGCCACATTTCCATGTTATGATTATCATGCTTTATCATGCCTTTATGTTCATGTCTCTCTTATGCTCTATTGATATGCCTATTGCCTAACATGTATTGTACTCCTCATGTTATTCATTATGTACTCCCTTACTGGGCTTTATAGCTCACCCTTTTCTTATGCATGTCCTCAGGTTATCCCATGCAATGCTAAGTACGAAGGAATGTAGTGGTCATGTAAAGGAAGTTTTCAATAAGGATGTTGTATTTCAAGTTTAATGTTTTTTATGTAATGATCCTAAGCCCCAAAGACACTAAACCTCTCGATCTTCTTTGTTGTATCAAGTGAAGTTTTATGTAATAAAGCATGTTTAAGTTGTAATAAAAAGCAGGGTTGTCATAGTCACAGAAAATAGCGTATTCGAGAATATTCCCTATTCAGTTAAATAAGGGATTTGTACATGGTGGGTCCCACCACTGGGATCCAGGATTTTTAAAAAGTTAAAAGATCACCAATGAAATAAATAAATTAATATTATTCATGTTATGAATAATGGGAATTGAATTTATTTATTAATTGTATTTAAAATATTTAAGTAAATACATGAAAAATATTAATTGATGAATATTAAAAATATTCAAGCTCCAGTTAATATTTATGGGAACGATGAGTAAAGTTTTGGACTCAATTATTATCATTTTATATATTTAATATATAACAAGAAAAATGATAATAATATTTATGACCCAGTTTAGTAGTCATAGAATTTTGTTGATAGTGCGTTAAGTATTCAGGACCAGTGAGGCTATACCAGGTATTTTAATTAAACAATATAAATAGGAGAGGAGGGGATTTTTCCAAGGACTATTCATGGGGATTCTATCTACACTCCACTCTCCCGTGTTCTAGAGAGAGATGCTCTGGATCCAAGGAGCTCGGATCAGTCTCTCTCTCATGCATTGCAAGAAGAGTGATGCTGTGATCATTGGAGCGTCGAAGGCTTCATCCAAATTTACACTAGCACTCGAACATTGACAAACAATGTTCTCGTAGTTTCTTGAATTGTGTGATGATGATATAGAGGAGTTAGATGTACGATTATTCAAGAATTGATCACCAACGATGAGCAGATGTTGTGCACGAATTCATATTTAAACCATGTATTTTATGGGTTATTCTTGTTCTTAAAACCCTTCACGTGAGATCCTCAGCTTAAACCGGGATTTTTTTTGACATCGAAAATATTATGTTGATTATCGGTGATTTTTTTAGAAAACCCCACCTTTTGGAGCTTCCCCTGCACACTTGGTTCCATCAGATGCTATTGGGTATCCGATGGCTTCAGGACTACTAGTCTAAGGAGACATTTATGATGGTTAAAAAGTGTCGGTTTCGGGGATTAATTTCTTAGATCAATTAATTAGACCTCGAGCATCTTTGGATGATATAGAAGGAGGCTTCATTCTTCATCTAATTGTCATGTGAATCAACTGAAATGATCCCCTTTCTTCAACGACTCCTTAATCCTCAAGTGATTTAATGTTCTATACTTTCTCCTTAAATTCCAAAATTATTTCAAGAAATCATCATCCGTTGGAATTGAACATCTTCTTCAGAGGCACATTCCAAGGCAACACAAGATTCAATGACTTTCTTCAAGCACCTTCGAGCTTCATTTTATTTATTCTTTCTTTGGGTCTTCTTATTCTTTCTTCATCTTCTCTTGAGCCTTTATTCTTTGTTGTATAACCATGTGGCTCTCGTTAAAACCAAGGTTTCTTGGTTTCTTACGTTTTCCATTAAAAATAAAGGGATTTTTTGGTTCTTGATTCACATTAAAATCAAGGGTTTATATACCCTCTAAATCCTTTTGGAAGGGAGGAGATGTAGGGTACCTTCTGTTAACATTGATGAAATCCTTTATCAAAGTGTTTTAGTCTATTTACTTTCTACATTTATTTTTTGCATCACTTTCGTATTATTTCATTGTTTCAATTTGTAATATGGTTTACATTGATTATATAATTTCTTGATTTATATTGTTGTATCATTTATCTCATTAATTTATTTATTTTCTTTAATTTTTAAAGAGGTAATTCTCCCTATTTTTTCCATGATCCCTGATCCAACAATTGGTATCAAAGGGTAACTTTAACCTTATTTGAAAATCACTTTTTGAAAATCCTCACGATACCAACAATTGGAATCAAAAGAGACCTTTGTTTTTATTTCAAATTCTTGTTTTCATTTTTTTTATTTTAAAAAACATTATCTATTTTGAAGTAGTCTTTTATTATGGTATCTAATTCTTATTCACATACTCCAGTTTTTGTTGTTATCAATTATTCATATTATAGAACTATCTTGTATATTTTTCTTAGAAGTATTGGATATCTTGTTTGGAAAATGGTAATGCATGGTTATAAACCTACAACCAAACCAAAATATAAATGGTATCCCTAACAAATTTCACCTTTTTAATTATATGGAAAGTCTATGAATTTTTTTCATTATGGTCTTGAGAATAATGAGTTTAATCATGCTTCTTATTATAAAACATCTTATGTAATTTCAAAATTATTAGAAGTCACACATGAATAAACGAATAAAAGACACTATATTGGACATGTATCATCGGTATTCCAAACTTTTTTCCATGATTTAAAATGAATATATTACTAGCATATTTACTTGTTTCGTTGACATTTGTAATGGTTGAAAATCTCCCAGTGATCACTTATCTATAGATACTCTTATAAAGAAAATTATATGGGTTTTGTAACAGATTGTACCTTCCCATCTTGTTACTTTGCTAGTTTTTGATGTTGGATCTATTTCAGAGGAGGATTGGGAAATTTTCATGGTGGTTGGAGGTGCAACGAAAATGATATACGAAATTTATATTGTGAATGGTGTACACAACGTTAATTGGTGGTTCGCAGCTTGTGTAACTGGCCAGTTTCATAGATTGTATATTAATGAGGGGGAACTTGTCAAATTTATTCATGTTTTGAAAGTAATTTATGATGTTTAATTAAATAAAGTCCTAGGTGACGTGAATTTTGGTTAAATTTGGAATTTTTGGGAAACCCATGGATTTCACATTGCGAATGGAATACATGACATGAAACCAGCGGGATCCGAGTTATTTTATAACTCTTTCTACTGATTCTTTTCATTCATCCACATATGTATTTATCTCATTTTAGAGGAACCCTAGGCTACTTCAAGGTATCTTTCATTCCTTGTCCTCCATCTTTGATTCTACGGGTTTAGGTGGTGGTTTTTTGGAGATCCTCAACAAGTGCTTCTTTTTTCCATGTGGTCTTCTTTCATTATTATCTTGAGGATTAATTGTGGTGATGTTTCATTGGTTTGGGTTGTGATTTGGGTTGTGTTTTTATAACCCTTAATGCGATGTAGGTTGATCTGTTATCTTGTGGTGAAATGGTGGTTTCTGGGCTTTCCTCCTATGACCTACATTGTACAATGATATTGGAAAGATTCTTTAAGGAAATGAATCCCTCATTTCTCACTTTTGTGTATCATACATGAGGGGTTTACTGTTGTTTATTTGTGGGGATAGTTTTTTCCGACCTAATCTAGATAAATTAATCATTTAATTGAAATTTAAGGTGAACATGAATGATTCACATGCTTTTATTTATTTGATATTATTGTGATGTTGTGATTGTTTGAGCTGAATGCCCCGCTAAAAATTGTGGTTGTTGGGGGATTTGTTTGTGCTGGTTTGACATGTGTTGTTGAGATCTTATTGTGGGGTTGTTGTGATATCACCCTAAAATAAAAATTGGATAACCACTTATTTTTGGTTAATTAAATGGTTTCCCCTAGATTTATGAAATGTGTGATAACTCCCCTAAAATAAATTGAAATGTGATAAAAAAACTCTTATTAAATATGTAAAATAATATTTAATGTGTCATGATGTGTGGTCATGCTGTGGGGTGACAATGTGTGGTTGCAATGCAGTGTTGATGTGTGTTTTTTTGGTCGTTCTTTTGAGGCGACTGGTTGATGGATTTTTGGCCATAAATTTGGGGAGGTTGGGTGATGGATTATTTGGAAGTGCTTTTGGGGTGATGCACTGATGGTTTGTTTGACCGTTCTTTTGGGGTGATGGGGTGATTGTTTGTTTGGTCGTTCTTTTGGGGTGGTGCAGTGATGGTTTGTTTGGCAATGATTTTGTGGATGAGAGGTGATGGTTTGTTTGGATGTTATTTTGGGGTAGTGAGGTGATGGTTCAATGTGAATGATGATATACTTATAATAATTGTTGCCCTGTACAAGTTTCCTGGGTAGTTATTGAATAGTTGGTTAATAAAGTATGAAATGGATGGAGTTTAGTTTGTTTAATGATATGGAAATGAATAATGAACAAATAATTGATGGGTTGTGTGGTAAAATGCGGTTGTTGGTAAATAATGAAATGAATGGGCTGGATAATGGGATTTGATGGTGGTGTGAGATGTGGATTATGATTTGTGTGGTTTTATGAATTTAGATGTGGTAGTGAAAGTGGCAGTGTAGTGAGTTGGTTAATGTTTTGTTGTGAACCCATAGGTTGATCATGTTTATGGCTATCTGTGTGACGTCCTAGACCTAGGTTCCACTCATATGTTCCCTATGCCCGGTTCACCACATAGCCTCAAGCGTGCCTTGTCATACATTAGAGGCTACTGATTAGCAGCAAGGGCCTAGCGTGTGACTATGGGGAGACTATGCTCTCATAACCAGAATGAAGCATAATGGATATAATAAATATATTAAATAGAATAAGCAGTATAATAATGAATAAGCAGTAGAAAATGGGAGTAAATATCCAAAAAACTGATAATCAACTAATAACTTGAGAATATCATATAAAAAATATCATAATATATGTCATGTCTTTAGAGAACAAAAAAATATGGATATAATCTGTCAAACAATACATGCTATACAGGAATCCCAAAAGAAGCTAGAATCTATCCAAGAATACCAAGCGCTGGACCGATCATCTACTACTAAGCTCCATCCTAATGGAAGCAATCAATATCAAGTGTCTACAGTGGGATGCTTTCCCTTATCAATACATGCATACATGTAATCTTCTCGGGGTACCAATGGTGGCCTAGATATAGTGTGAGATAAAGGAAATATTATTTTATTAAAAAAAATGGCCATTTTAAACTTCAAGTGTTTTTAATCTTATTTCTTATAGATTTCTAAATAATTGAATATTGATATTTTATTTTATAAATATATATATTACCTATTATAAAAAACTTTTTACTATGTTAATTTAATTTATTAAGGTAAAATATAATACCCCCCTTTTAATGGGTTTTTAAAAAGTTATCCTGTTTAAAATATTAATCAAAGAGAATAATAATATATAATTATTTTTATTAATTATTATCCCTTTATATACAAATAATTATATTATTCATGTAATTTTAATATTTTATGGTTCATTTTAATTAGGTTTTACATTAGTTTGGTGTTTCGTGTGACACAAGCTATTGAAGATAGTATTAATTTAAAGGGTCCAAAATATCAGGTCGTTGCATTCTACCCCCCATAAATAAATTACATCCACACAATTATAAATATTACTCACTGATGAATGTAGGTTTGGGTAATATTAAAATATTAATCATTTGTGATATAACTTCTACACTATTAAGATACACCAACTTACTTATCTTTCCTCAAACAACATTAATCATTCATATGATCATGTTCCCCAGTATGTGTATACCCTAATCATATATTCTCCATTATATACCTTTCCCTAAAACCATTTGAATATCTAAGACATTAAATCCTAGTGAAATCATATATTACTTAAAAAATTAACTCTTATCTTCCATAATTTGTTCATAAATCCACACACTACTCTATCTATATCATGATCCAAAAAATGTGATAAAATTCACAATAAATATTATGATAAGATTTTCATTAAATCAAAAATAAATTCCAAGGTTTTTAATACTATCTAACTCACTTTTATCAAAATCAATCAACCCTTTAATACCTAAACATAATTCATATATTAAACATAAGAGTTGTGTATACCTCAATCATGTGATCTCTAATAGTTATCCCCAAAATATAACCATATCATAAAATCTCTTTTCAAGGTTATTGATATCATTTGATAAATATTTACAATAATTTAAAGAAAAAATATTGGAAAAAAAATATAGAGATCATTTACATAATTCTCATAACTTTTAGAATATACCAGAATACCATTAATAAATATCACCCTTTGAGGAAAATATCTAAGAGTTTCAAGGTATAATTTTTATTAAGATATTAACATTAATACCTTAGGTAAGAGTTGTAAAATCACATTTTCCATCATAAAATGAATATACTATGATTCACAATCATTTAAGTGTTTCCCCTTATTTTTTTATAAGACATAGCCGTTTCTAGATGAAAATCTTTCTCAACTTCATTTTTATGATCATGTTTCAACCAAATACAAAATCAAAAATGATTATGATAATATCAAATAAAATATTAGTAAATGATCATATGAATATTAATGATCAATCCTATAATGTCTTATCTAATGACACTTTTATTTCAACTAGTGATACCCTCATTTCAAATATTTCACAGTTGGTTCATCTTATAACTCTCTTGGTTCTTCCTAGGATACTTTGCATTTGCTCGTACTTATTAACCTAATCCATTAAAGTAATTAGGAAATAAATTATTCACAAAGGATTATAAATAGTTTGTTATTAACAAATAAATATCCCCTGAGAGTTCCAAACTAGATGTGCAGTTATGCCTCTTTATTGTGCACTAGGTGACAATTGAGTAATACCCAACACACTGGTTTTAGGTTTATTACCCCTAGGTACATCTATGTTAGATCCTGCATCCACTTATAAAATCAAGAAAAAGATGTTATTACTAGTAGAACTACACAATATCTACATTACTAAAACTTCATGATGTTATCCTATACATACACTTATTCCTATGGTTTTCTCGAAAACATCTTATCATAATCACTAAACTACATAAAATATTCAGTATAACTAACTTAATCGTTTATCTATACCTTTTAAACTACTGAGCATTGTGTTGATTTTTTTTTTCAATAAGATTTAAATAAGGTGTCAAGTGTTGATATGTGTATGGAAAAGTTGTGGTGATTATTATTGAAGAGGGGAAGTCATTCCAAAGAAAATGGCACAGATATTTGGAGAATCACTATTTGACAATGGATGTCAATCTTGGACATTCTCCATATAAAATTCAGATGATTTTTGAGACAATCCTAAGTTCCAAATACATGTATCAAAGTCATACATGTTTTCACCATCATTATGAATATCATGCTATACTCAATTGCATGATGAGAAAGAAGATCTATCTATTGATCTTAAATGGATAAATTTTAAATAATTCAGACGATTGCTTGAGTCAATAATCAAAGTCCAAGACATTTTTTTAAAGAGAACACATCACTCATTACAACATTGAAGACCATTAATTATGGTTTAATGCATGAGGAATGAATAAATGGTCCATGCATCATCCATGATTGGATCAAAGGAACGTATTGAAGATCCTTGGGATTCATGATCTTAAGAAAAGAGTGATGATGTTTTAGAGAAGATCTTTAGAATTTTTATTCCAAAAAGAATATAATAAGAAGAGAAGAAGGTTGGTGGTTTGGAATTCTAGAGATAATGAATAAGAGGCATGGTATTTAAAGATGACATATCATCTTGGTTATACTTTGTTTTTAACAAAGTATTTTTGTTTTATGCCTTTTCCAAAAAATCGGGCCAACTATGCAGGCCAACAAAAGCCTTCACCAAGGAATATGCGAGACTTGAGGGTCTACTGCATCCAAGGGGAAGACCTTGTAGCCAGCTCACAAGAGGCGCATCTGGGCCATGTATAATCCCACAGGTTCACATGTGGTGGTGAACCCATGAAGCCAGTGCATAGTGGATGCTAGAAGCGCGCCTGGAGGAGGAAGAGTGGGTGCTAAGAGCGTGCCCACATAGATTCGGTGCGGGGAGACACTGGGGGGGGGGTAATCTGGTATTAGGGCATCGAGATTTGATTGACAAACCAAATGGATCCTATGTCTCCATTTCAATGTGGGATGTATTTTTAAAAATGTGGATGCAATCTTAGTTATCCATCAGATCTCGCGCAAGATCTCAACTGCATGCTCTATCCCGAGCTCTGTGATATAATCTCCACCATACATGATTGATCTGAGTCAATCCAATGGTCAAGAAAAGGCACCGAGGTTGTCTTTATCCTCTGGTCACCCACGGCCACCCGATGTGAAACGATGTACTGGAGAATCTCCCACACCTCCTTGACCGAACTTCGACCATCGTTTGAGCCACTAAGGATCTCATCTATATTTTATGATCATAATGAAGTCCATGCATGCAATTACATTTACATTCATGCATGAATCTTAAAATCCCATGTGCCCGAAGCAACCGAAGGTGTGAGTCCATGTCATGCCATCAACTGAGGATATGTTGATGAACATATTGAGAAAGCTCCCATTTTCAGAAAAATAGAGCACCTAGAGTTTCTGCGCATCCCTACTACACAAAGAAGAAGAACCACATGAGTTCAAAAAATTTTATGCACTCTTGAACCCTCCTTGTGAAGAAGAACCACACCCATGTGAAAAGAAACCCACAAGCACACAACAGGTTCTTTCGAACCCTCGTTGTGTCTTTGTGAGTAGAATCTTTTGTGTACAGATCTAGTGCATTTTAACCCTTTATGTACTCCATGAAGTCAAAACCCACAAACCTTCTCGGTTCTGTGAAGGATATATACATACACTCCTTATATGAAGAAGAACCCGTGATCCCTCTTGGATTCACGAAGTGAAGAAGGGGAGTTCATAAAGGGACAGTGCACACATACACTTCCCTTAGATAAGAAGAGAAACCCAAGCATTTGGGTGTTGCATACATGAGACATACTCTGTCCTCTTGAGAATTAAAACTCACAAATACACCACCAATGTACCCATTTGGGCTGTGTGTTAAAGGAAAAAAGAAAAAGTAGAGTTCATAAAAGGTTGAGTTCATGTGCATGCAAAGAACATAAAATATAGTGTGTGTGCACATGTAAAGAATAAAGAAGAAGAAAGAAAGGAGAACACAAATTAATTAATTCCCCCATTTGGGTATGAGGAAACACACATATAATTGAACTCCAATTAAAAGGAAAATGTGTGTGTGTGTTCAAAGAACCAAATAATAAGGAAGTGTGTGCATTGAGGAAGAAGGAAGTGAGTTTCACCAAGAAGGAAGTGCATGCATATGCATAACATGCACACATTGAACATAAACCATAGATTCAAGTGAAAAGTGTGTGTTCGGGTTTAAAAGAAGCATATTATGCATGCATGAAATCGTGCATCAAAACATTCATGTGTGAGAAGTAACTGAGATATCCAAAAACAAGAAGCTTGGATTCCATGCAATCCATGCATGAAGTATATGAAAACTGATACTAAATCAAAAATAATTAAAGAAGTTATTATATATTATTTTTCAATAGTTGAGAGTCCAAGAAGGAAGACTGAGATGCAATTATAAAGAATCACTCTTTCATTCTTGAAGAGGGTGTGTGCACCACTTTCACACATATTAGTGAGGCCTGGTCTTCATCATAAGAAGAAAGAATTTCTTGAGCATTGATGAACTGGGGATTGATTAGTAAGGAGATCAGATTTATTGAGCAAGGCCAACCAACCTTATCAAAGTTTGTTGAAGAGTCTTTAAGAGATACACATGCCAGTGTGATTCATTAAGCCTATGTGGAGAGATCATAATATCATCTACAATGAATCAAGAAATAACAAAAAAGGAAGAATCTCGTGTGACTCAAGAGATAGAAGAACCCTGTGAGATTCAAGGAGGAGAAGAAGAATTCAGTGGGAATCTGAATCTGGCCAGTGGACTCTGGTAACACTATGGGATGCAGTATAAAGACCTTCCTATTGGACATATGAGAGATACATTGGGACTCTCTATCAGCCATTGTAACTGATAACAAGACTATATTAGAGAATCTATGTTGGGGTGAATAACCAATAAAATAAGGAGTAGTTATTTGAACCGAAACTTGTAAATACTTGTGTTCAGTGCCTTTACATTTACCGCACCATTTGAGGCAAGGATGAGGGACACAAGAAGAGTGGATCAAGGATTTAACCAGATGTAGAGGTTTAATTGAAAGTAATCAATTAGTAAAAAGATTTATAGGTATCACTGATTCACCCCCTCCCCCTCTCATTGATTCACAATGATCTGGGAACTTCAATTGGTATCAGAGCGAGGTTACCTAAAAAATATCCAAGGAAGTCTTTATGAAGTGAAAATTTGAGTAGATGAGTGAGAAACCTAAAATGGTTATTTTTTCCAAGACCCATAAAAAATTGAAAGAAGAAAAAAGTAAGGAAGATGAAGAATATGATTATTAATAAGGGGGAGACACCTTCTACTAAAGATAATCTGAAAGGTATAACATTTGATAATTATTTTTATTATTATGATTCCTATGATGAATCATGTTCAAGATGTGTGATAATAGATCAATTAGTGATATTCAGACTGCACTCAAATATCATTTGAATAAAGTCCCTAGAGAAGTGTAAAGACACATTAATATAAGCATTAGTGCTCTTCATGATGAAAAATTACAGTTGGAAGAATAAGCTAATTCCATGGAAGAGGAATTTGTTAAAAGGGTTGGTCTATCCAACACTCAAAAAACTTTTGAAGGAAAAGGAAGAAACAATTTCTCTGTGCAATGGAAGATATGATGACATCACTTAAAAATTGGAAGAAAGTATTTGTGAGAAAGAATTATTTGAAATGATATTTGTAGAATCCTTCCATGCATTTGAAAAGTTGCACATTGTTTATATGGTTTTCAAAGCTGCTCAACTAGAAGACAAAGAAAACAAGCTAAAAGAGCTTGAAATATCTTTGCAACAATTAAGAAATGTTCCTGAAGAACAAATAAAAAGTTCGAAGGAGAATTGGGAAAGTAAGATGAGATTAGTTGAGAATGAGAAGAACTCTCTCAACATGAAATATTTATAATTGGAGGTGAGATTGAAAAATCAGAAATCACCCCAAGATGAAACTTTCCAATCAGCAAGAATATGAGATACTACCACTCAATATTTCATTAAGGAAAATGATTTCAAAATAAGTAATAGATCATCCTCTTATTCAATGGAAACATCCTCCAAGAAGAAGGTATCCCATAACCCTGTTATTTTTGATTCCACTAATGCAGTTTCATCTACAAGTACAAGTTCAAAGCCAAAATATATGAAGATGTGGATTGATAACAATGTCAATAAATCCATCAAAACATCAAGGGTGGATACTGTAATGATTAAGAAGAGAAACTCCCAAAAGGATTCTCCAAAGAATGAAATAAAATCCCAGAAACAAAAATACACCAAATGTGGCCAAACTAATACTACAAGTAAAAGAAGGATATTTTTTGTCTATTTTTGGAAGTTTGGGCATCATGCCAATGATTGATGGAATAATATGTCAGCATATGAAAATTGTGGAAGGTCTACATTCAGGTAATGTAGATGTAAAGAAATGAAGCATCCTGCAATGCTAAGGAATAATGCACATATGAAGAAGAATATGTCTACTAATAACAGATTTGAATATCTTGAAGACTTCTGTGATGTGTGAAATAGAAGTGGTCATAGTTATCATGAATACTGGTTCAGTCCTACCATGTATCATTCATATATTGATAAGAAACATAGACTATAAGAAATTCAAAAGAAATCAAAAGGAGCTGAAAAGTCTTCCATTGGAAATATGGAATACAATGAAGTGAAGAAAACAGTGAAATAAATTATTCCCAAGAATAATATCAAGACAAATTCCAAGAATGGAATTTCAACCAAGAAAAGATGCTTCTACTTTGGAAATAAAGGCCATACCAAGGATCACTATAAATAATCCATGGAAATGAATGGAAGAAATATAAAATTGAAAGGAGAATCAACCAGAAGAAGAAATTATTGATTTAAGATATTCCTGAAGATAATTTTTATAAGTTTTCTAAGAACAGTATCATTAAAGAATTGAATAATTCCTGGGGAAGAACCAATCCAGAAAATGAAAAAGAGGAGTGTTTAGTAATTTGACCTAATCAATTGAAAATTTCTAGAGAACTACAAAAATCTAAAAATGAATTACTATCTAAAGATAAGGAAAATTGAAAATAGATCATTCCACATGAAGAATAATTTTAATTTCATGAGTGTTTTTCAACAAATAACAACCCAAGTGTCTCACAATTACTATGTGGGAGGTGAAAGAAGTGTGGAAATAAAGTAAAAAAATATATAACTATTTTACCAGATCAAATAGAGATGTTGAAAATTGAAAATCATGCATTAGTGGAAGATACTTCACTACTAGTAGAAGTAAAGATAAACAATCCACACAAGGTGAAGGTGAATAGAAATAAAGGGTCCATGTTGGTGAAGAAAGATCAAAATTCCAAATGGATAGGAGGCATCATCATGAAGAGTACCAGACACTTTAGATCTACAAGTAAAGGAGTTCTTAGGTTGAGAGAAAATTCTTAGCCCCAATGATTATATTAAGATGCTCACAAGTGTTCCATCTTATTCCCTTTTATTTTTGTTGTATATGTGTTCTTACATTAAAGGGAATTGAAGATGAAGGTCATTCAAAAAATGAGAATTGAATGAATAAAGTGGAGAACTAAAATTTGGACTCATTATTCATGATTTGATAATTACTTGAAGTGTTCCACAATGGAAGATTATCAATATGAATATCTTGAGGATCATCTGATGATTATCTTACCTATGGTAAATAAAAGGTAGTGCAGCCCTTAAGGGGTTGAAAATATGAAGGAGATGATATCAAGGATTATTTCATATCAAATATTGGGATTAATATCATCTCAAGAATTTGAAACTGAGGTATTCCAATCAAACTTTCATCCCTTTTTCTTAATTGTATTTATCATATCAATTAATAGTGAGTGATTTATTGATGAAAAGATGGAATGAAATAGGGAACTATATCTTTTCACTTGAACTTTTTAATACGTTTGGTGAATTATGTGAAGGATTTAGCATTTCATTGATAAATTTGATTATCTCCAATCCCTTGTCCAAGAATTGACCCATTCTGAGCATGATATCACATGTATTGTTGTTTATGCCCATCATTGAAAACCTTGGTCATATATCTCTTGTTTTCTATAATGGGTTAGCCCAAATTAGACTTAAATTTGATTTGTTAAAGTCTCATTTCCAAGTGAACATGTTACATCATCCCTCACTCAGAAATATTCTAGAAGATATTATTCAAAGGGAGGAGAACATGTTTTGAACAGACCCCACTACACCTTTGCATTTGGTTGACAATAAGGGGGAGAAAATATTGGCACACATATTGACCCATTCAAAGTGTGATTAAGTGATATTGAAAATGGCACTGATATTTGGATAATCACTATTTGACAATGGATGTCAGGATTGGACATTCTCCATATTAAATTCAAACAGTTGTTGATCCAATCCTAAGTTCCAAAGACTTGTATCAATGTGATACATGTTTACACCATCATGAAGAAGACCATGCAACATTCAATTGCATGAGGAGAAATAAGATCCATCCATTGATCTTAAATGTATATAGTTTAAATAATTCAGACGGTTGCTTGAGACGATCCTCAAATTCCAAGACACGTGTTTAAAGAGAACACATCACTCATTACAACATTAAAGATCATGAATCCCAAGGATCTTCATGATCTTAAGAAAAGAGTGATGTTGTTTTGGAGAAGGTCTTTGGAATTATCATTCTGAAAAGAATAAAAGAAGAATAGAAGAAGGTTGGTGGTTTGGAATTCTAGAGATAATGAATAAGGGGATTGGTATTTAAAGATGACACATCATCTTGGTTATAATTTGTTCTTAACAGATTATATTTGTTTTGTGCCTTTTCCAAAAAATTTGGCCAGCCATGTAGGCTAGCTGAAGCCCTCACCCAAGGAATATGTGAGAGACAAGGGTCTACCATGCCTAAGGGGAAGGCCTCGAAGCCATCCCACAAGAGGCACATACAGACCGTGTATAATCCCACAGGTGCATGCATGATGGTGAAACCATGCGGTGAGTTCATATTGGGCACTAGGAGCACGCTCGAAGGAGGAAGAGTGGGTGCTAGGAGCACGCCCGCATAGAATGGGTGTGGGGTGGCACTGGAGGGGGGAGAGGAGTAATCTGGCATTAGGGAAACAAGAGTTGATTGATAAACCAAACAGATCCCATGTCTCCATTTCTATGTGGGAAGGATTTTTTAAAACGCGAATGAAATATCGGCCATCCATCAGATCTCACGCAAGATCTCACCTCCATGCTCTATCCTGTGCTCCATGATATAATCTCCACCATCCATGATCGATCTGAGTCGATCCAATGGCCGAGGAGAGGAACCGTGGTTGTCTTCAACCTATGGACACCCGCAGCCACCCGACGTGAACCAGTGGACCAGAGAATCCTCTTCACCTCCTTGATCGAACTCTGACCACCGTTTGGGCCGTTGAGGAGCTAGTATGGATCATCTGAGCATAATAAAGTCCATGCATGCAATTCCATTTTCATGCATGCATGAAACCAAAGATCCCGCATGGATGAATAAACTGAAGGTGCAAGGCCATGTCATGCCACTCGATACCTCAAAGAGAAACCTTTCATGTGTTCTTAAACTCATGCACGTGATGTTTTCACGTGAAATAAGGAGTCCGCATTGAAGAGAAAAGAACATAGACATATGCAGGATATCTCACCCATATTTGAAATATTCAAACCAAAGATCATGGGTATTCAAAGATTTGAATACCATGGAATCTCATTCGGATTTTAACGCACAAGTGATATATCATCGCCTATATATAAGAGATCCCTCGATCGAGGCTCTATTGTTGAACATATTGATAAAGCTCATGTTTTTCAAAAAACAGAGCACCGAGAGTTTATGCACAACCCTTATACATGAAGAAGAATACCAAAGATGTTCAAAAAGTGCTACGCACTCTTGAACCCTACTTGCAACGAAAAACATCACCCTTGTGCGAAGAACATCGCGATCACACGACAGGTTGTTTCGAACCCTCACTGTGTATTTGGGAGGAGAATACCATGTGTACCCAACTGGTGCATTTTCACCCTTACTATACTCTATGAAGATAGAACCCACAAAACTTCTCAGTTTTATGAAGGCGATACATGATCACTACTTTCATGAAGAAGAACCTGTGATCCCACTTGGTTTCATAAAGAGAAGAAGGAGAGTTCATAAAGGGACAATGTACATATACACTGCCCTTGGAGAAGAAGAGGAACCTAAGCATTCAGGTGTTTCATACATGACACATACTCTGTCCTATTGATAAGTAAAACTCACACATACGCCACCCATATACCCATTTGAGTTTTGTGTGAAAGGAAAAAACAAGGAGTGTGCGTACATGGTGGAGTGCATGTACATGCAAAGAACATAAAATACAGTGTTTGTGCACATGTGAAGAATAAAGAGGAAGAAAGAAATAAGAACACATATAAATGAATTTACCCATTCTGGTATGAGGAAACACACATATAATTGAACTCCAATTAAAACGAAAAGGTGTGTGTGTGTGAAAAGAACCAAATAATAAGGAAGTCTGTGCATTTAGGAAGAAGAAAGTGAGTTTCACCAAGAAGGAAGTGCATGCATATTCATAACATACACACATTGAACCTAAAACATTGATTCAAGTGAATAGTGTGTGTTCGAGTTTACAAGAATCATATTAAAAATTCATGAAATCATGAATAAACACATGCACGTGTGAGAAGTAACTAAGATATCCAAAAATAAGAAGTTTGGATACCATGCAATCCATGCCATGTAGTAGATGATAACTGAGACTAAAGCCGGACATAATAAAAGAAGTTCTTATATCTGAGTTTTCAGTAATTGAGAGTCCAAAAATATAGTCTGAGCTAACATTGTGAAGAATAAATATTGAATTCTTGAAGAGGTTATGTGCACCACTCGCACACAAATTAGTGAGGCCATGTCTTTATCAGAAGAAAAAATAATTTTCAGAGTATTGTTTAACTAGGGACTGATCAGTAAGAAGATCAAATTTATTGAGCAAGGCCAAAAGACCTTATCAAAGGCTGTTGAAGACTCTTGAAGAGACAAATAGGAAATATTTATTAATCAAGACTATGTGGAGAGATCATGATATCATCTATAGTGAATCAATAAAGAAAAAAAGGAAGATGATCGTGTGACTCGAGAGCTAGAAAAACCCTATGAGATTCATGGAGGAGAAGAAGACTTCAGTAGGGCTTTGAAGCCAGATAGTGGAATTTAGTAACACTATGGGATGAAGTATAAAGACCATCCCGTGGGACTTAAGTGAGATATAGTGGGACTTTTTATCAACCATTATAATTTATAACAATATTATAGTAGATAATCTATGTAAATGGAAACATAAGAAAAGATTAAACTCAGATGTTCAGTAAGGATAAACATAAGTGATAAGAACCAACAATCATAAGTAATCATAAGAAATGTATATGAGTAAATTAATGATATATAAGAAAATTATATCTTATAAATAATAGATCATAAATCAGAGAATAACATAAGAATACATCATGTAAATTTCTCATATCATAGAAACAAGGCATAGTTATGAATTTTGGAACATGCATAAGAATAGAAGTCAAAACATAGTGGATTGGGTATCACAACTAGTTTCCTTTAGTAGTAGATAAGGCTTCACACACCTGTTTTCTTTGGTGGATCAGGTTTAACTTACCTATTTCCCATAACGGATCAATCATCACAACCTATTTTCTATTTTGGTTCGAGCATCACTACTCATTTCACTATAATCTCATGAGATGTAAATCTTTACCCAAGACATTAGATATATATATATGACCCACTCACGACTTAATGATCAACCATACACATTTGTGCCATAAGAAAACATTTAAACACCACATAATTAAAACCCAGGAATAATAATGAGTTTCATAAAACTTTCTAATGAAAATCTTTCACATTTTTTATAGTACAAGTAACCCATGGAGGGAAAATGGGTTTCAGTCAACACATCATAAAGAAATCATGGATATAAAATGAGTCTCATATCCTTTTAAAATGGATTCACTTAAGGAAATCATTCGTAATTCCATAAAACATCATTACATGATAAACACGGGGAATATAAAGGGGTGTCTAATGACATCAAGTAACTTTCAAGATAAATACTTATTTAGTGGATGTTAAATATGTGGGGACTAGGGAACCCTAAATGAGTATTTTGAACATCCACTATATAAAAAGAGGATAACTTCATTCAATGTACTATTCATCAGTCAGAATTGAGATATTCTTTATCCACTTGAGTCATAGTGAGAGAAACACTCTAACTAAGCAAACAATCTATGAATTACTTTGTGGATCGAAGCTACATGATCATGGTGATCAGAATGAAATCAAATTGATTTTAGGAGCTCCACTCTAGAACCCATAATTAGATGAATGATGTGCATGAAGAATCTTGAAATGGTTGGGAAGATATTGTCATTTTTTTCACAAATAATAATAAAAAAATAATAATTGGACAACTATTTGTGGTATTCTTCCACAAAAAAAGGAAAAAAACAAAAATAAAGGGGGATGGGGTAGTATAAAGGACTAATCAAAAGAAAAAAAAATAGAGAGAGAGTCATATTACATAGACTTCCCCTCTCTATCAAATTCAATAGAGAGGGGAAGTCTATGTAATATGACTATCTCTTTGGTGTTTCCCTCCTCCTTCCATCCACACTTGAGCCCCACCAACATCCCACTATGCCACCCTAGTCTCAACATCAGGCCCAAATCCCATCCGACTGAAACGGGTTCCCCACACGCAGACCCCCTGCATTGTGCACCCCTTGCATTAGGTTTCCACGGGTCCAGTTGAACCCAATCCGCCCCACAATGGGTTAGGGTGGGTTGGTTGGACCTAGTACGGGTCTGGACTGGCTGGCCTGGCCCAAAACAGCCTTGCACAGGGTCCGTCTAGCCCGAAACAGTCCTGTAGTCTTACGACCCAACCCCAAATGGGTATAGGAGGGGTTTTCAAAACCGGGAAAAATTTAAACAATAAAAAATTAATTTAATTAATATTTTTTGTTTAAAATAACTAATATTTTAATATTATGAGATGTTAATTTAATATTAGAATTTATTTAAATTAATGACGGGATCAAGTGAAAATAAATTATTTGAAATTAAATAATTCATTTAATTTATTTAAATTCTCCTTTAATTTAAATTTATTTAAATTTATTTTTATCACGCTTTTATTTTACCCACCGATTAATCATTAGTTAGTGACTGGACCAATGTATGTCTGGATCATTTAATTATTTATTACCCGTGTCTGATTTTTTTTATAAGTAGTTAATTTTTTATGGTGGTCTGCACATCATCTTCTTCATTTAAATATGTATATGGGAATGAAAATCCATTAGTATTTCGGTATGTACATTTCACTTAAAGAGAACCCTTTCTTGAATATGAGTACATTTTTATTATGATGAATACGATTGACATCATGGACCACACCATGTTGATGTGAAAACCTAGATGATATATGGACACACTGGACTGGGGATGAGTTGTATAATGAGTCAAGATCTGAATCAGGTATGATACCCTTAGGCCATGGTTAATCTATCGATTTTAAATGGATTGAACAATATTATATATTAAAGACTAGTTACGTAATTTTATTTCATTTGTTAATTGTTTATTATTTTAATCATTTTCTTTTCTATGAGAAACTCATAAAATAATAAACATGAAAAATGCATAAAGATGGGATGAATGTTTTTATATTAATGTTCAGTAGTGATTGTAGCAACATAGTATGAACATATTAATAGAAATGGATTAAATTGATAAAAAAATATAGAAACCCTAAAATAATATTAAGTCACAAACACCTTCCTTCATTTGATTTTGAACACAACCAGGTGTTCAGGGTGCTTATCATCCATAGTTGAGGGTGCCTCCTACTACTCAGGAAATCTTATAAAAGTGATGGGTGGACTTAACTAATGATGGTAGGAAAGGAGCAGTCATAGTTAGCTTGTTTCATCTTTAGTGGAAAATGTTGAGTAAATCAAAATTTTTATTTTAGAATCTGGAACTTCACTCAACATATCAAGAATCCATGAGTTAATACAGTTGTCTAGTTAAACACCTACCTTGAAATCTCTGAGTAGTGGTGTATCTATAGCTTGTAAACTATGAGGGTATGTTTCAAGGATCCTTTCCAATAGAATACTTAAATGAAATAGTATTCCATATCTATTAAAAAGGTTTCTATATTTTGATAAAATAGTGGGTGACATTTAATTATTTAAATAATCGATAAATTATGGTTGGTAATCAACATAAAAGTACCAATATTACAGATTTTTTTTGTAGACAAATGAAAAGTAATAAAAAAAATACAATATAATAATATTGAACAATGAAAATGTCCAAACTTGAATGATTTTCCAAAGAGTATTACATGTTCTTGTGCAAAGTACTCTAACATTGGAAATTCAATGTGCTGGTGTCCCCAATAGCTGTTTAGCCACCTCATGAAGCGAGGGTGGGAACTATTCTTACATGAGACTCATGTATGAATAAAATGATGTTTATTTCATAATTCCATCATCAAAGTATGACGTTGGTTATGTATCAAACATCAGGACATGGAAGATTTTACATGTTATCTCATCTCTGTGAAGTTTACAAGGAGAAAGTGAAGCACATATATGAATTTTAGGATGATGATTACACTAGATATGTGTAAATTTAAAGATGAATCATGATATTTCAATGAATCCCTTTATCATACCATTTTCCACCCATTTACTCCTGTTTTTTTAATATTAAAAAATGACCAATATAGAGAAAACATTTTTTTACTTTTGGGTAAGGTTCACCAAGTTAATACGAACTTACATAAATTTTTAGTTCTTATGGTGAATAAGTTAAAAGACAAGGAAAAAAGGATAATGAAAAGCGTGATGTCAAATGAAACTTCAAAAAATCCTTAAAATAAAGTTGTATTAAATAAGAGGTTATTTGATTCTCATATTGTGAAATAAATCTATAGAAGTTTACATGAAATGAACTGAATTAAAGAAGCATGTAATCGTTTCTTCTTCAGGTATATTCATCAATATTAAGTAATTTTTTTGTTATAATTTTTGGGTTTTAAATAAAATATGACTATTAAATATGATTATTTAATTATAATATCCATATAAGTAAGGAAATGTTACTAGAAGTAAGGTTTGTTCTCCAAGTGGCTAAGAAAGTGTAGTACCTAAGTCAGTGGTGAGAAGCACACAACTTATAATTACCAAGTTAATGGTTCTAGTTGAAATTTTGTTACATATTACCAAAAAAATTATCCCATGTGTTGTTTGGATACAAGGAGAAATTATTTCAATTATCCAGTGAATGTTTTTGGCATTTAATACTCAAACAATAGTTTTGAAATTCTAGAATCATTCGAAGTACATGATGAATATACAATGTAAGACTTATATACCCAATTATAGTAAGGTAATAATTTTTCAATAAAAAATTAATTGTTTTCCAGGATATAATGATTATGTTTTTAGACTCTTTTGAGTTAAATACCTTGGGTACTATCGACAAACTTATGTACTTAGTTTTGAAAAAAGGAACCTTTAGAAATAAAGGTAAGTGATAAATCCTTCAGAATCTATTTATCCATAGTGTGTGAACTATTTCAAGGGTAAGCTAGTGGTAAGTATACTTCATAAGATTACTTTATGTGTTTAAAGAATGTGAAAGTGATGTATGGTATATTCATGGTCAGAAGATATGAAATGCTTCAGGCTAGTGTGTTGAATAATATCTTGACCAAGCATTTATCCATCAATATAATTCATTAACACACAATACCTTATCTACATGAAATCTATGTTACTAAAAATTAGGATCAATGACGAGTCTTACTTGTTATTGTTGATCAATAAAATGTAGCATGGAGTAATTACTAAAGGAATATTACCTGATCCACATCTAACCTATGATTCTAATAAGAAGGATTGATGATGAGTATTACATGTCAAAATTGATCAATAAAATGTAGCATGGAGAAATTCCTAAATTCATATTTTATTATACACATCATAGTCATGATGTAAGTAAAATGAGCATCAATGTTAAAACTCACGCATTGCTGATGCTTCCATTTTTTAAGACATGCTTTTCAAATAACTACATTATCCCATAACAATATGCCAACTATAATGAAAAATGGATATAATATGAGTTTTGGTGTGATATAAATTCATTTTCATAAGAATTTGTTTTAGATACAAATAGTTTGTTAGGATATAAACAAACTTTCATCAATAAAAAACCCAATGTACATCTGTAGTCATCATCCTTATGTTTTCTAAGGATATTATATAAATCCCTATGATAGAAAATATATATTCAATTTATAGACTATATTTATATAAAAGGGTGCCCATCTCTACTTGATATAATGGTAGTAATATTTAATTTGGTTTAGTCAATGCTATACATGCACAAATAGTTGATATAGGAACAAGTTCCACAAGACATTATGGAAAAAATAATGTTCCAGAGACATATACTATGTTGGAAGGGTAAAAACAGAGTTTTGGTTTATATTCCTTGTGACTGGTGATACATTTTTAATTGAGAATAATGAATCCTACAAGTAAGAAGTAAATGGAAATTAGCTAAGATCGACAAGATAAATTAAAATTTAATAATTTATTCCATGTATCAAAATGTAGGGGCTTATAATTTTGAAAACTCCTGTGGGTACTCAAGTGAGACTATACATGGGTGGTAAAAGCGTGGTACCAATAAGTATTTATTGGTAACACCAAGTCATTATGCATAAATCCATTAGAATTTTACTGATAATAGAAACTTTCTATGATCCATAAATTGAGCATTGTTTGTCAAGATCACCAATAATGGAAGATGTTTATACGACACAATTACAAAGGGATGATGACATCATATAATTAAAATAAGGGTGAAAGTTACTAAAATCCAAGTCAAGATTAAAAGTATGTAATAAGATCTTATATTATTTATTTGTAATGAATCATTGTCATGTATTTATGAGATGTTAGTGGGACTAACTTATTTTCCAAGTAAAATATGATTGATAACATAAGAAAAATAATGATTGGTTTTACTTTTAGTTAAGACCCGGATGAAAGTAACTCTCCATAGATTTAATTAATGTTGCCACCAATGTTTTAGGGAGTGAGATATATTGAGGTATATCCAATGGTTTATTAGAACAAGTCAACAATACATATAATGATAGTGTATTGAAAAATAAAAGTTAGAATAATTTGAGATAATATTGTTACTAGTGTCACATGGTATAAATTTATCTAAGAAGACATGCATAGGCATAAGAGGAGATTAATTTGGTGATTAAAATTCCATAAGAACCGACAATGGATCTATCACATATGCCATGATATGTACAAGATATGATATTTCCATCATATAATTTATAATAGGAAAATATCAATTATATATAGGAGAACTACAAGGGAAGCAGTTAGAACTATCTATAAAAATGATATGTACATGGTATGTAGAGGGGAATGGATACAAGTTACAAAGGTAGGTAAACTAGTCTTCCTATGAGGTCAATGTGATTTAATATCATAGTTAGGCTAAGGTAATAAGAAATATAGTTTCATTCAAGTCAGTAGTAGCCATGTCTATAAATATTGAGTGCATTACGTCTTCTGAGATAGCTAAGAAGCAGTGTAAAATATGCAATGATTTTTTAGTTCTTGGAATCACACCTAGTAAGTAAAGTATTATCATACTGTAAATTATGATACTCTTACTAGCCAATTTGTTTGGTTTTTTTAGTGGAAAAATGGGTATATACTCGGGATATTATCTCTTGAGAAGTCTTACTCAAAGATGTAAAAGTTACAGATATAGGAATAGCCACACAGGTAAAATGTGACCGACCTGTGGTTAAAATCATAACTTAGTGTAAACATGATCCTATCATGTAAGAGATAACAAGGATATTCAGTAAGTTATCTATAGTGAAAGTAGGCGTGTTGTAATAGTGGGTTCCCTAAACCTAAATAAATAGTGATTTTCTATTACAATTCCCTATATACAGTGAGTTATACATGATATATACTTACCATTATAATGTTTATATTTTTTCATACACTATTTAAAAGGTAATATCCATATATTATTTGTCATATTAGAAGGTTATAGAAGTTCTCAGGATATAATGAGAACCTCAAGATACTATTACATTAATCTTAAATATGTATCATATTGTCTAGATACATCATACTGAATGAACATATTTCATGTATGAATATCAAGTGTTGGGTGCTCATAAAAATTGAGACTTTCTCTCAAGAAGTTATCACTTTGTGATCTATAGTAGGTGAGATCATGAGGATATACCCACCAATAGAAACACTACATATTTTGGGTGTCGTTTGTTGTTCATATCTACTGACATGTATATTGGTCTTCTGACTTGATATCATTATCAATATGTTTAATTTTATCGTGTAATTTTATGCAAGGAAAAAACCATGACAATGAAGTCATGATGAGGTAACTGGGGTTGGGTGTGTCATTTTTGGCATGACATTAGATGAATGATCAAGATAGAATTTTCTCTTTCAATTTAATGAAGTCAGGCCTAGTTGATCAGAATAGTAGTACCTTCATAAATCTGTGGTCATGGTGGTTTATGGTAAGTGTGTTTATTATATCAATAAACAATAAAACAAAGAAGGATGATGACACAAGTGTGCATCCTTACTTACAAGATCTCTTATTAAAAATAGATTATGTTACACACTGCATGTTTGTAGGATAGTTTTCATTGCTATGACTATTACATATCTATTTAGGGGCCTTGATGGGTTGTCAGACTCTACTATTGGTCTATGAATACTATTCACTGCTATCGAGATAGGGTCCCAGTGGGTTACAATAACATATTCAAGAATCTATATTATTCTGGTGAATATATATATATATAAGACATGGTAGGCCCCACCATGGGGGCTGAGCATTGCCCAAGTTTTATTGATCATCAGAAAATATATAAATTCATTCTTATTATTGTGTAGAATAATTATGTTTAATTTATTTATTAAAGGTATTCACAAGTGTTTAATTAATAAAAGTTATAATATTATATGAACGAATATTATTTTAATATCCAATGTTCTTTTAATATTAAAAATAATTACAAGTCGAGTTAATGTATCAAGTTTTATCATGTAATATATATAATATATTACAAGTATGTGATAAAATATAAATAATATTTATGACGTAGTTAGTTCTTCACAATTATTTATATTTATTTATTAAATATTCAGTGGATGTTAAATATATGAGGGTTGGGGAGACCTATTCAGGTATTTTGAACATACATTATATAAGAATAGGATAAACTCATTCCATGTATTATTTATCATTTGACATTAAGGTATTCTATCCCCTTCTAAATCCTTGAGATAGAGACACTCTAACTGAGAGAACGATCACAGAACACCATTGCAGATTGAAGGTATGGGATCATGGTGATTGTCGCGATGTCAAAGTGATCGTCAAAGCTCTCGGAAGGCCCCAGAAATTCAAAAAACAATGTGACCACATATTTATGAAGCATGTGTGGATGATCTAGAGAGGTTTTATCTCATATTATTTGAGCAAATGTCACTGGTGTCAAGCGACAGATGAGCACACATCAATTAGAATGATTTACTTGTTATATATTAATTTATGTGCTATGATTAATTAACGTGATATCCTTAGATAGTATCAGGGCTCAGATCGCTGGAGAGAATGATGTTTTTCCTCTCTAGTTAAGAAAATATTCAAATTCCCAACCCAACAAATTCTGTTGTGTGCCCCAGTACCTTAATCTTCATAGGTAGGAATATATTCCTCTTATCATTTCCCAACACCTATGGGAAGAAACTTCATTTCCTTTGGGTGGATCCTCACATATTCACCCAATACATCACCATTGATGTAATTACATTGATAAGATTCTAAACAACATGCCTTATGGGGTGGATCCTTGTGGTGTTAAGGAAGAAACAATATACATGACTGATAATTCAGAAGGTATAATTTATGTTGGAGAAAAAACTTTATGAACCAAAAAGTTATGGAATGACCGGATTTGAGACATTTGTGGGGAAGGATTGTGGACCTTGGATAAAAATGAATTATTGAGGCTTGATTATATTAAGTAAAGAACATGAAAATGTTACATCTGTGGGAAGTATCGAAAGGTATCCTTTATTTCTTTGAATAAGGCACCAAATAATAAAAAACTCAAGTTTAGATGGTCTTGATTTAAAATTATGATCCTTTGAGACATAAATTAACTAAAATATACCATTTCTTAGTAGCATATAACACATCATGGTTCAACGATCTGTAGTTGAAATTTTGTTTTTACATGTCCTAGGTTTATGGAAATAGTCGAGAATGATTTGGTGGGTCCCATTCAACTTATTTGGATGAGTTTGGCCATGATTTTATGGAGAGGACACATGAAGCAATCATGGAAGGATTTGAAGACATAGATTGATTCTAACCATTGTTACTAGGTTATAGAATTTTAAAACACTAAATTTCATTATTGTGGTAGAAAAAAAGATAGCGAGACTTTGAAGTGAAATACAAAGAGGGAGGTAAGATATTTCATGTAACAATTTTTAATTCCATTTAAGGCATGGAAATTTAGATAATATGGACATCATACTTATGTAAAAAAGAAGTCTTGAAGGCCTATAGTTTTAGTGCAAAGCTAATCTCGTTTGAATCTCATTATCACCTTGATTTACACAATTATGAAGATTCTTGTGCTTATAAATATTATATATTTAATCAATGTAGTGGATGAAGACTACGAATATGGTTTGTCTCTTGGATTCAGTAGTGAATCGACCCAAAATCATTATAATCACATAATAACGGATTATTGATTTGTATACATTGATAGTGTGTCATTGATCGGGATGTCACCCTCTGGGACGCTCTGCCATCTCGGCTAGAAATGAATCCTTCCCAATAGGGGATCTCTCTGGAGTGACCTCTTCGTGGGTATGGGAGTTTCCTTGTGTGGAAGGTTAAAAAATTCCACACCTAGGAATTCCATTTTATGAAAATAATTATAGTAAGTCATATGTAAAACTTACATTGACTTTTCCATATTATAAGTTGAACCTAAAAAAATACTAAAATGATCATAATTTTTTATATTTTATTGGGAATGGTGATTTATCTTTTAATAGATAAAAGAGATCATGTGTTCCTTTTAACATGGGGATAAGACCATAAAAAATGTTTTTAATGAAAAAATAAAAAATTAGTGATCACCCAAATTCACAACCTTTCATCATGTTTAATGAATGTGATGCATTGATTCTAACATCATTCAATATGGTTCTATTTTATTTCTTAATTTTTTTTTTATATTTATGTGGTTTTTAATTAGATCATTTTGAAAAAAATACAATACAAAATTATAGCATTGGGGAGTTCATAACAATTAGGATAATCTCATTATTCCAACACAATACTCTATAAGTAGCAAATGAAAACACTCAAAAACCATTTAACTCAATACATTTACTTTAAATGTATCATTATAAAATCTAATTTAATTTCTAATCATAAATAAAAAAATTTAAGCAGACATTATTTTGAATTTTCTTTTTTTAAACTTAATTTGTTCATTGATAAAAATTTCATCATGGTAAAACTTATATAATGGGAAATAAGTAAAGGGTTAACTATAAATATGGTGTGTAAATATTTTAATGGGTAATTATAAATATGTTTAATGATTCTATAAGTATTTTTAAATATAAATTAATATCCATTTATATTAACACTTAGTATATGAGGATAAGGGGGTAGGGTGGTCAAGGTCAACAGTTAGTGGGGGGGGGGGACTATAAGGCCCGATCCTTAAAACATTGCTTAATCTTGAGATCATTCAATAATTTTTCTTTAATTCACAATGAGGATCTTTTTAGGTTAATATTTTTATAGAATTTGGACATGACTATTACATTACATCTCAAATATTATACACCATACATGTCTACTCTATCCAATTATTCAAAAAAATGAAACTCCTTAAATAAAAAAAGAATTAGTTTCTTAATAGAAATCTTATTGAATTATTCCTTTATATTACCCTTTCTTATAACCTGTGAAATACAATTTCAAAAAATTTGTGATGATCATAAAAAGCTCAGTAAGGGATATAATATAAGGAAAGAAAAAATTAATCCATGAATATATACAAATCAATGAAATCATATTTTTCACTCAAAAATCATATTCTATTTAAGATACCTCATTAAATCATATGATTTATGAATAAATCCTATAAATTATATATCATAAAGGTATCTTTTGGAATCCACAACATACATACTTTTTAGTTTTCATGGCTATAGAGGGAGTAACCTTGATGGTTACGTTTGGAATACCCATCATAGTATATTATCTAAATCTATTAGGAGAAAACTTAATGTTTACCTCTGTCACATTACCTAATTCATTGGAGAGCTATCACAGGCTCACCCACCCTCATTTTATCACTGAACCACCCATATACATTACCAATGCCTAAGAACCATATAATAATCATATCATATGAACAATCATAAAGGAAAAATAACATTTCCACATTGCAATCATAAGACATAAAATCAAGATATTGATATAATAAATTCATTATCAAAACCATTTTAAATACCAAAATACTTAAAAATTGAATAGGTTATTTACTTTTCTTTTTAAAAACATTACGTCTTTTAGAGAAAGCAAAATATCAAATAATGCTTGTAGCGGTGGAAAGGTTGTTGTCACCGCATACGTTAAAAAGAAACATTCCTTTTGACATTTATTAAAAAAACTCATATAAAAATATTTCTTTTTTTAAAAACATTGAATGAAATTAAAATTAAAAGGGGTTTATTATATACCGTATAAAATAATGTCATGAATAAATCAAAATATGCCTCAATGAAAGTAGATTGAGACGAAGTCCGTTACCTTGAATCCAAATAGTTATGTATGTTATTTATTCTTCCTGAATAATAAACTTAAGTTAATTTAGACATGTTTTAGAACCTTTTACAAGTTTATTTTTCCTTTTATATCCCTTAATAACATGTTTTAACAATCACATAATTATTCAAGTTCATATTGGTCGTTTTGTCGATATTCGGTACTTGAGTCGAAAATAAACTTGTTTTGATATAAATTTTATATGTAGTCAAAATTACATCATATTAAAAATGATATTTAGGATTTAAATATCATATATATGACTTATATATTTATTTATAATAGTTCATAACATTTGGATATAAGAAATAAAATGAACTGTTCATGGAGATGGTAGACCGTACGTATGCATGAAAGTTACTTTCATTTCTTTATCATATTAAAGGAATGAAAACTAAATTATACATAGTTATGTTATAATTATAGTATAATATATATGTTATATAAGTTTTTTAATTCAATCCTTTATACGTTCCATGTATAGCGTGAATGAGTGATATCACATTGAGGGGGCGGTAATCTGCACATCCTCAAATAAAATTATCATATTTACACATTATGAAAAGCATAAATGTATTCTGTAAATAAAAAAATACAGAATAATAGATACATTATAAAGATAATATATATCATATATAAATACAGTGCCATCATAATAGCCCCCATGAGATGTTGTAGGAGAAAATTCAACAATCATCGTTTCGTGAGGTAGTAGTTTGCCGTACACAGAAACAATAAGTTCGTATCCATTAGATAGGGGTGTGTGTTAGTGTAGTTCGATTAATTCTATTAAAACATCCTAGTATATTTAGGATACTGATTTTTTTATGTAATAAAAGAATAATAATATCACAGGGAGTGAATAAGTAAAATAAAATAAAGGAACTTGAGAGAAGAAGTTACCTCTAAATAGGGTAACTTCTTTTGATTTGAGCCAAAAGGATTTCTAGAATTTTATTATTCCAATGTTAAGGATTATAAGATGAAGGGAGGTATGTTAGGAGCTTATTTTAGTATCATTTTTATGATCCAATGGTTTTGAGAGGTGTGAGTAAGTGGGTAGAGTTGGTGACCTTTTATAAGAGGGAGAGGGGCACTTTAGGAAAGTCTTGAAATATTATTTTATTATAAATTTATTTTTTAATTATAATGGTTAAAATTGATATATTTAAAGTATAAGATGATAATGGGTATAAATCCTCTCAAAAAATAGGTTTTATACATGTTTAGGTCACAAAATTAACCTTATTTCTTAGCTTTAACACTTAGTTAAAAACATTAACTCTTACCACGTCTTCTTGTATTTTCATAATATATGGTTACTATAGTTACTATAAAATCCAAAGAGAACCAAGAGTGGTTCATTAATGAAACTTTTAATATTATATAAGTCATTTTTCCAAATATTAGATTTTTAGGACTATTATATAATTTAATAAAATAGTATTTGTTTTATAAACACATTTATGTTAATTTTGATACTATTTAGTAATTGATTTTTTTTAGTCATAAAAACTTGATTAATTCAAAAAAATGAATTAAATAAAATATAATATGTCATAATCATCCATAAAATTAGTGGATGACATCAAAATATTCAAATTACATTTATTTTTATTTTTATAATATAATTTATTTGAATCTGTCATTAATAAGGTAATCACATGATCATCATTGTGTCATAAATAAATTGAATTATTTAATTTCTAAAAATTATAAATAAAATACTACGATTTATGAAATATTTTTATAATTATAATTACTGTTTATATTCAAATCTATTAGTTATATACCCCAATATTAAATTTGTTTTAGTAAAAGATACATGTTTATGTTATATTTCTTTTTTACTTTAAATTAATTCTTATAACATGTCATTATCACACCCAAGTGGCTCCATAGGATCCTAAAATCTATCCATGGAAGCCCATGGCTAGAAATATCTAATAAAATATGATTAGGACATGTTTTAGGGTAGTTTTATATTATTATAATATTATTTTTACCCTTATTTACCAGATTTACCCTTTAATCATGGTAAATAAATATAATTACTGATGTTCCTATTCATAATATCTAAAAATAAAAGGTAATTATTTAAATTTTTTTTAAATTATGATTAAAAATATGGAATCCATTTTTCCAAATTCAAAGAACAGAATTTGATGAAATTAATTTAAAATAAATTCTCATATGTGGGTATTAAAAAGTAAAAACTATCAAAATATTGACATGTGTTTATGTCCAATTTAAAACTGAAATAAATTATAATGAAAAAATAGGATTAAATCATAAAACCATAATACAATTACACTTTAAAACCAATTAAAATGAAAATATAACTATATAAATAAATTAGATGAAAAGACAATTGTGAATTAATATGCAGTATTTTCACTATTCATTAAAAAATGAACTTTATCAGAAAATTACCAAAAATCTATCCAAATTAAATTTTGATGTCCTTATTCTATATAAGAAGTTTATTTTTTCAAATAGAACATATAAAAGTGAAAAAAAGTAGATTTAAAAAGGGCTCTCCTTCAAAAGGTGGAAAAACTACCTTTTAAAAATATTAGAGTAGTTTATGCTTAAAATTGGATTCATCCTCATTTTGAGCCTCTAAAATTTATTGGATAAATGTAAAAATAGTTAACAAACTTGTATAACCATATTTTTATTAGTTCTATTCATTACCTCTAATACAACTACTAGGTGTTAAATACCATTTTAAATAATTTTTTTATATTATTTTTCGGTATAACTCAATGCTGTATTACACATAAGATTTTGGAGAAACCTGATGTTGAGTATCGAGTACGCTATTGAAAAAAGTGTCACATTTCACACAAGATTAATATCTTATTCATAAATATTAATAGATATGAAAAGGTATTATTCTATAAATATATGGGATCCTACATCATTCCCCCCCCCATTGGAAACTGCATCCCAACAATTTTATTTGATTATCAAATAAGTGGGGGTATTTATCCCTCATAGCATTTTGAGATTCCCACATTGCCTCTTCAACCATATGATTTTTCCACAAAAACATTTCCGGATTAATTACCATATTCCACAACACTTTCTCTCTGTGGTTAAGAATTTTGACAGGCTGTTGCTCATAAGAAAGATTCTCTTCCATCTGAACAACCTCTAGACTATAAACATGAGGTGGATCCAGAATATGATTTCTTAACATTGAAACATGAAAAACATTGTGTACCTGGGATAAAATTGAAGGTAAATCCACTATGTAGGCAACTGATCCAACTTTCCCCAGAATTTCATATGGTCTATTGAACATCAGACTCAACTTTCCCTTATTTCCAAAATGTATCACACTTTTCCATAAAGAAACTTTGAGAAAGACATGATCACCTACCTCAAAAGAAAGATCCTTGCTCTGGTTATCTACATAAATTTTCTACCTACTCTGAGCTGTTCTCATGTGATTCTGAATCAAATAAACTTTTCTTCCATCTCTTCTACCAAGTCTTGTCCCATTAACTTCCTTTCACTTACTTCATCCCAAAAATCTAGAGTTCGACACCTCTTTCCATATAATTCTTCAAATGGTACCATCTGAATACTAGAATGAAAAATGTTTTTATAATAAAAATCAACCAAAGAAATTTGTTGGTCCCAAATTCCCTGGTAATCCATAGAACAAGCACATAACACATCTTCGAATGTTTGTGTTTTCCGTTCTGACTGACCATCTGATTACGAATGAAAAGTTTTACTAAAATTTAATTCAAAACCCAACGAATTCTAAAGGCCCTTCCCAAAGTTAGAAGTGAACTTGGGATCATGATCAGATATGATGGAGAAGGGAACTAAATGTAACATGACTATCTCTTTAATATACAATCGATAAAGTTGATCTAGAAATAGAGTATTTCGAATAGAAAGAGAATGATCATATTTTTTCAATCAATCAACAATAACCTAGATTTAATTGTTACCACAAGAATTATTTGGAAATCCCACTATGAAATCCATGTAAACATTTTCCCATTTTCACAATGGAATTGGAAAATGATGAAGCATCCCTTTCGATAACTATCACTCTACTTTAACCTGTTAAAAAATCAAACATCTCAGGGTAAAGTCTGCAATATCTCTTTTTATTCCATCCCACCAATAATACTCTTGAAGACATCTGTACATTTTAGTACTGCTAGGATGAATTGAAAATAGAGAACTATATGAATCATAAGGAACAAATAATCTATTTTAAAACCTCAAAAAATAGTCTTTATCAATATTAAATTTAGGTAACTTACCCTTTTGAACCAATTATACACTTTTCTGAAACTCACTATCTTCCTTCCGTGTTGGCTTAATTATTTGTAATATAGATGATTACACTACCACCTAAAAAAAAATAGAGAATTCCCTACACCAACAACTTCCAATAAAAAATTCATCAAATCAAAAACCAAAGGATCTCATTCCATTGTAGAATGGTTAATATTGAATTACTCTTTCGACTCAAAACACCAGACACTTTATTTTCCATTCTTGGATGGTAATGAATCATACAATCATAATTCTTGATTAATTCCATCCATCTCCTCTATCTCATGGTTAATTTTTTGAGTGAATATATACTTCAAACTTTTGTGATCATTATATATTTCACACTTCACACCATATAGATGATGCCTCCAAATTTTTAAATAAAAAACAACATCAAATAATTCCAAATCATGCGTATGGTAATTTAACTCATGAGTTTTCAACTGACATGAAGCATAAGAAATTACCTGTTCATTCTATATTAGGAAACAACTAAGTCCTTTCAACGAAGCATCACTATAGATAAAAAATTTACCATTTCTGGAAAGTAGTGTGAAAACTAGAGAATTAACTAATCTTATTTTAAATTCCTAAAAATATTTATCACATTATTTTTTCTAGATGAACTTAAAAACTTTTTGAGTAAACATAGTCAGTGGGATAGATAACCGTGTAAAATTTTAAACAATCCTTTGGTAATAACCTGATAAGCCAAGAAAAATACAAATCTCTGTTATATTTGTGGCTCTTGGAAATTATTAAACAACTTTTTTTTAGAAGGATCAATAGTTATTCCATATTTAGAAACAATGTGACCAAGGAATGAAATTTGTTGTAACAAAAAATCACACCTTTTGAATTTCCCATACAGTTTCTTTTATTTTATGGTTTGCAAGACAACCCTAAACTAAATTTGATGCTCCTCTTTACTTTTAGAATATACCATAATATCATCCATAAACCCAACCAAAAACTTACCCAAGAACTCATGAAAAATTATATTCATAAGACCCATGAATACAACAGGTGCATTGGTTAACCCAAAATGTGTAACTACAAACTCATAATGGCCATATGTAGTACAAAACATAGTCTTCGTAATGTATTCTTCCTTTAATTTCAAATAATGGTACCCCAACCTCAATTCAATCTTTGAAAAATAATTATATACATGGATCTGATCAAACAAATCATTGATATGAGGCAAATGATACTTTTTATTAAGTGTGATGTTATTCAGGGATCTATAATCAATGTAAATTCCCATTAAACCATCTTTCTTTTTAATAAACAAGAAAAAATCACCCCATAGTGATGTTTGAGGTCGAATTAAAACTTTATCTTATAACTCCTTCAATTGATAATTAAACTCTAAAATTTCTATTTGAGCCATCAGAAACCATGTCCACAGTAAATTCAACTTCTTGATTAGGCATTATACCATGAAACTCATCAGAAAAAACATAAAGATGCTTAGTGACCACTAACACATCATTAATCTGAAGAGTTCCTTTATTTTCAACAATATGTGCAAGGTAAAATTCATTTCCATTTTTTACTAGTTTTTCAGCTTCCTGATATGTTATCTAAAGTAAGGGTTCATTTTTGTACACAAAATAAAATTCTTTCTGAAAAGAAACCTCTTTAGATCTATAATCAATCTTATCATGATCAATGGAAATCCAATCCAAACCCAAAATAACATCAAACTCTACTAGTATAAGGACCTAGGCTTATTACATTACTTAATTATGAATTTATTCAATAAATCACTTCCTTTCACATTGAGGATATTTTCAAGTTTATATATTTGGAGAATATTTACATTATACATTAATAACATTACAGATAAATATAGAGTGGATACCATAAAAATAGTATTCATTTCTTCCAAAATATAAAACATTCAAATATAACATGATTTTCTTTGAAAATTATTCAATCATTTAAATTGTATTCCTTATTTTTACTAAACATCATAATAACCTGTGAAAATAATTTAAAAACTTGGGATGAGCACAAAAATCTCAGTAAGGGATATAAAAAGAAGGAAAGATCACATTAGTCCATGAATACGTGTAATGTATGTAAACATTTTCAAAGGACATACTTGTCACCCATATATACTTACTTTTCAAAACTTGAGATTTCCACAAGATCCCCAAAAAACTTAATAACATAAATAGAACCATAAATTTATCTTGATACATTACTTATATAATCTTGTAACCCTCACGTCTACCTTATAATTTGTGACCCTCATGACTACCATACAATTTGTGTAACCATCGCAGTTACACTTAGAGTAACCATACGACCGACCTCCAAAATACACATACCTAATACATTGGAGGGAGATATAGGTACCACAATTCATCATAAAAAATTCACAAGAACCTGAACATAATCATACAACATGAATAATTTCATAAAAAACATTGCTTTTGAATGTTGTGAAACAGAGTTTTAAAAGATGATTTTAAAGGAAAATCCCCTTAGAAATATCATATAATTCAAGTGAGACTTAATATAGTGGATGGAATATGTATAAAAAATGTAATTACACATAATTATACATAATATAAACAAAACACTTCACACAAACAATTTTAATACCACATAAATAACGAAGTAGAAGGCTAACCCAAAGAATTGAAATCGGGTTAAGAATTCCCTTACCTTAGATTTTTCTTACTTAAAAATAATTTAAACCTCATGTATAATGGTCAAAAGAGTGTTATTAATATCTTATAGTAACATATCTATATTTATAATACTTTATATGATCATTTCATTACATCATTTTACCATTTAATTGTTAGTATTTTGTTCCTTGCATTGTTTTGGGTGTGTTCTTTACATGATTTCTATGATATGTTCAAGATAGATATTCTTATCGATTGGATGTGAAACTCCAGAATTGAAATATACTAGTATTTAAATATTAAAGAACCATAAATTATACCATTTAAAATTTTTGTATCTATTATGAGGATGGTTCATGAGTTAAAACATTATTGATATTTGTTTAGGTCATTTTGGTGATTCTTCGATCGTAATGAACTCATTTATTTTATAAATTAATAACATGTGTATAAAATGATTTCATAACCATATATAATATATAATTCATAAATTATAATATAGTTCAACCACAGAAATGGTTTCATTACCAGTCTTGATTTATTTAAAAGAAATTTAAATCAAATCGTCCACGATGTCGGTAATTCGACACATCATGAACAATGTTTTTATATCTTGAATATGTGGGAGAGGAGAAGAAATATAATGGTAAGTATTCCATAAACATGATGAAATTAAAAATATGTAAGATACTAGATCATTCATTCCTCTTGGATAAGGTAATGTGTGTAAATATAAAGAAAATAATGAAATCTCAAAATAAAAAAATGTTGATAAATCCCTTACGAAAATTTGGTAGCCTAACGATGTCGCTTAAAATTTCATAAAATATTTTGATGAAAGAAAAGGGGTATCTAATTATTCTTACATAATAATAGAATTAATGGGGACATGGAATGACATATCCCAACATAATCCAAAGGAAATTAAAAAGAAAAACATAAAATGGCAGAAAAGAAAGAAAACAAAAGAGGATGTTTACCTCTTGATCTCTTATCATTGAGATCTTTCTTAAGGCCTTTGGTTTTGGACTTTTGGTAATACTGGTAGCTCTAGGATGTGGGGAAGAGCCTTGGGAGGTGTATTGGGAAGAACTTAGGTAAGGATCAAGGAATGAGATGTGTGGGAGGAAGAGGGAAATTAGGGTGGTATTTATAGGGGAGGAGAGGAGGTATTTTACATTATTTTAATCATTATTATAATATTTTTTCTCAAGACTATGAATAGTCTCAATTCATGTGACCCAAAATAGTAATAATGGCATGTGAGTTCAAACCACGTGGTATTACATCATCCTTGCATCACTTATGATGTAGTAAATCAAGTATTTAGCATTTATCGTATTTTACTATTCATAAAAAATTCTAGAATTTCAGAAAATTCCCAAATAATCACCCCAACCATTTCCCATTGTGTAGAATTTAAAAATGAACTCCATTTTTTAAAAATAATTTTTTAAATATTATTAATTTAATTTTTAAATAAAGTAATTCTTAATTAAAAAATTTGCAATTTTAAAACTTTAAATGCTTTTATATCACATTGAAAAATTAATCAAGATGACATTATCTTAAATCCTTAAGAAAATAAAATAATAATATAATTTACTATTCATTAGGTTCATATTACTATTCATATTACTATTCATAAGGGTATGTTACAATTCACTAAAAAATGAAGACGGTTCCATAAGAATCCAAATAACTTACTGAACACAATTTTAGAGGATCATTTTTTGAAATTTAAAACATAGAAGCAACAAAATTATGTTTAAAGTATATTTATAAATATCTACATAAAATAAAGTTTCAAGAATTTCAATTTATTTTTAAAAAAAATTGGGGTGTTACATTATCCCCAACTTCTGGAAATTGCGTCCTCACTTTTTTATTTACTTATTAAAAAATGAGAGTACCTTTACCTCATAGCATTTTATAGGTCCCATGTTGCTTTTTCAACCATGTGGTTTCTCCAAAAAACCTTTACCTAGTGGATTACCTTATTCCATAATACTTTTTTCTCTTCGATCAAGAATCTGAACTGGTTTCTCTTCATAATAAAGGTTCTTTTCCAACTAAACTGCTTCTGGGCTCAAGACATGAGATGAATTTGGCACATAATTCCTCAACATCAAAACATGAAAAACATTATATACCTGATAGAAACATTGAGTCAAATCTAATCAGTATGCAATTATTTCATCTTTCTACAGGTTTTTAAAAGGGCCGATAAACCATAGACTTTGCTTCCCTTTCTTACCAAAACGCATCACACCTTTCCAAGGAAGGATTTTAAAGAAAATATGGTCACCTACCTCAAATTATAAGTCTTTCCTTCTATTATCTGCATAACGTTTATGCCTGCTCTGAGCTGTCCTCATGTGATGCTGGATCATATTTACTTTCTCAGCCACTTCCTCTACTAATTTGGGCCCCATCAACATTCTTTCACTGACTTCATCTCAAAATTCTAGAGTTCGACACCACTTCCCATACAATTCCACAAAAAGGTTCCATATGTATAATGGAATGAAAACTGTTATTGTAAGAAAAATAAAATAAAGAAAAATGTTGATCCCAACTTCCCTGATAGTCCATTGAACAAGTTCAAAGCATATCCTCTAAAATCTGAATCGTTCATTCTGACTGCCCATCTGATTGAGGATGAAAAGATGTATTGAAATTTAATTTTGTGCCCAATGAATTTTGAAGTCCCTTTAAAAAGTTAGGTTTGAACCTAACATCCCAGTAAGATACAATAGAAAGAAGAACTCCATGTAAGCTAACAATCTCTTTGAGGTACAATTGAAAAATCTGATCCAACGACATTGTATCTTGAATAGAAAGAAAATGTGCAGATTTTGTTATCTGATCAACAATAACCCAAATTGCATTGTTACCTCAATAATTCTTAGGTAGTCCTACTACAAAGTCCATGGATACATTCTCCTATTTCCACTCTGGAACTGGAAAAGGTTTAAGCATCCCCTTTGGTAATTATTTCTCTGCTTTAACCTGTTGACATGTCAAACATTTCATGGTAAAATAAGAAATATCTCTTTTCATTCTATCCTACCAATAATACTCCTGAAGGTCTTTTTACATATTAATACTGTCAGGATGAACTAAAAATAGAGAACTATGAGATCCACACAACAAATATTTCTTCAACTAATAATCACAAGGAACACACAAACTTTTACCAAATCTTAAAACACAATCTTTATCAAGGTTAAATTTTGGAAATATACACATTTTAACCAACTCTACCTTTTTCTGTAACTCACGGTCTCCCTTATGTGCTTTCTTAATTATGTGTGATAATGATGAATGCACTAAAATCTGAAACAAAATTGAGGTATTTCATGCACCAACAAATTCTAAGCCAAAATTCATTAAATCATTAATCAAGCGATCATGTTCCAAATGTAACATGGTTAATGAAGTATGATGTTTTTGACTCAAGGAATATTCCACATTGTTTGGTTCTACTAGATGGTAATTGATCATGTAATCATAATCCTTTATTACTTCAATCCATATTCTCTGCCTCATGTTTAATTCCTTTTGAGTGAATATATACTTCAGACTTTTATGGTCAATATATATTTGAAATTTGGCTTCGTATAAATGATGCCTCCCAATTTTCAAAGAAAAAAACCACAACTGCCAATTCTAAATCTTGTGTGGGATAATTTAACTCATGAGGTTTTAGATGTCTTGATGATAACAAATTACCTGATCATTTTGCATCAAAACACAACCAATTCCCTTCAAAGAAGCATCATTGTAGATGAAAAACTCTCCAATTCAGTAAGGCAATGCCAAAACTGGATCATTCACCAATATCTTCTTCAATTATTGAAAACAAAAATCACATTATTCTGTCCAAATAAATGTAACCCCTTTTCGTGTTAACTGAGTTAGCGGGATAGATAACCGTGAAAAGTTTTTAACAAACTGTTGGTAATAACCTGCTAATCTAATAAAACATTGAATCTATGTAACATTTGTGGGTCTTGTCCATTCATAAACCACTTTTTTTACATGATCAACTATTATACCATCCCTATGTACAATGTTCCAAAACAAAAATATGTTGCAACCAAAAATCACACTTTCTGAATTTTCCATACAGTTTCTTTTCCATTAAGGTTTTTAAAACATCCCTTAAATGTTTTTCATGATCCTATTTATTTTTAGAAAAGATAATAATTTCATCAATAAACACAACCACAAACTTATAAAAGAACTCATGAAATATTCTATTCATAATATTCAGGAATACATAAGGAGAATTAGTTAATCAAAATGGAAAAAGAATAAAAATGCCCATATCTAGTATGAAAAGCTGTTTTCAGGATGTCATCCTCCTTCACCTTCAGATGAGGGTATCTGGATCTCAAGTCAATCTTGGAAAAGTACTGATGTCCCTGGAGCTAATGAATTAAGTCATCGATATTAGGCAATGGATACTTGTTTTTAATAGTGATGTTATTCAAAGAACTATAATAAATGAAAAGTCTCATGGAACCATATTTCTTTTTAACGAAAAAAATTGGAGCACCCCATGTTGAAGTTATAGGATGAATTAAGCCTTTATCAAACAAATCATACAACTGATTTTACAATTGAAGAAGTTCTATTTGATCCATACGATATGGGGGTTTTGAAATTGGATTAGCATCAGGAACTAAGTCAATTGTGAATTTGACTTCTCGATCAGGTATGACATTAGGTAACTCATAAAAAAAACATCAAGGCATTCATTTACTACTAGAACATCCTTAATCTGAACAGTTCCCTTATTTTAAAAAATATGAGCAATATAAATTTCATTTCCATATTTCAAACTTTTCTCAGCTTCCTGATATGATATCAATTATATGGGTTCATTATTAAATAAAAAATGAAACTCTTTCTGAAAAACAACTTATTTAGATCTACAATCAATCTTAACATGATAAACAAAAATCCAATCCATTCCTAGAATAACATCAAAATCAATTAAGGTAAAAACAAGGTTTTTAGGTAAATAATATCCACAGAACACAATAGAAATATTCTTATAATTAACCTTCTCTATAATATTTCCCCCACGTGTTTTAACAATAAGTTATGATCTTATTTGTTGAGGTGATATTTCCAATTTATCAGAAAATTTCTCGTAAATGAAGGAATGTTTAGACCTCGTATATAATTTTTTTTAGCAAAATATGAGTAAAAAAATGGTACCTGATATAACTCCATTGGATGGCCTGACATCGGATGATGTAGTATCAAACGATCTCACTACAAATTTCTTCTTATATTCTGGCTTCTTTTCTTTATTTGGATATCTCTTTGGGAAGGCATTTCCATAATGACCCATCTCACCACATTTAAAACACTTAACAGTTTTCTAATCAGGATTAGTCTTAGGATAAGTTTCATTAAAATCTCGGGCCATATGTCCAAACTTACCACATCAAAAACACTTCATAATTTTGGTAATACATTCCATGAGGTTCTTCTTGACACACTTTTCACAAACTAGAAATTGTATTTTCTTACCATTAGATTTATTTGGTTGATTATTACCCATCGCTTTCCATTTTGACCTCTTCTAATCCTTGTTTCCAAAATGCACGCGAGCATCAGAAAAATTCATCTGTACCCTATCATCACATAGAACATTTTTCTCATAACTTTTTAATTCACAGGAGGCCAACACCCTTATATACCTTGGGTTCAATCCTGAGCAAAAATGGTTGATTTTTCTATCAAGATTCAGAATAAGATATGGATCATACCTCGCCAGTAGGGTGAAGTTATCTTCATAAAAATCCAATCAATCTTCCCATTTTTTCTTTAATTTAAGGAATTTCTTCTCCATCCTATGTCTCACCACCTTAAGAAAATATTTTTCAAGGAAAATACTTTTAAATTTATCCCACTACAAGGCATCAATGTCATCTCTATCCCTGATATTCTTGACCATTTCCAACTACTGATCAGCTTCACCTTCAAAAAGATAAATATTAAGACTTACCTTTTGATTATTTAAACATCCCATACCATCAAATATATTTTCATGGGATTTAATCCATCCTTCAACAGCTACTAGGTCAGAATATCCATTGAAATCATGAGGGTGTTGTCTCATAAAATGTTCCACTATCGTCATGTTCTTTTGTGGTACCTTTGGTCATTCTCTTTCATGGATTCCACCAACATTTATTTATTGTGTTAGTTGATCCATTACTATCACAAACTACTTAGTTCCAATCCCCACCAATCCTGGATGAAAATTCGGAAGGATGTTGTTCTATCGGTGCCTCTCTTCTTCAGCTTCCCTGTTTATTCCACAAACAACCGTTATGAAAAAACATATCTCAGTCAAAGAAACATGGTAAACATTAAATTCTATAACATTTCAAATTAACCATATAATATAAAAACATTTATGGTATTATATTAACATGATCCTAACACTAATGTTATCAAAACCATCCTTTGATACCAACTATAAGGACACAACCTTATTACATTACTTAATATTGAATTTAGTTAGGAAATAAATTACATTCACATTGAGGATATTTTTTTGTTTATAGATTTAGATAATTAGGAGATAATACATTCATAATATTATACATTAATACAGAGTGAATACCATAAAAATAGTATTCATTTCTTCCAAAATATAAAACTTTCAAATATAACATGATTTTATTTGAAAATTATTCAATCACTTAAATTGGATTATATCTTTTTCATAAACATCCTTATAAGTTGTGAAAATAATTTAATAACTTGGGATGAGAACAAAAATCTCATTAAGGGATATAAAAAGAAGGAAATAGCACATTAGTCCATGAATAACTGTAATGTATGAAAACATTTTAAATGGACATACTTGTCACCCATATATACTTAATTTGAGAAACAATAAATTTAAAAAAGATCCCCAAAAAACATAAGAACATAAATAGAACCATAAATTTATCTTAGTACATTACTTACATAATCTTGTAACCCTCTTGGCTACCTTATAATTTGTAACCCTCACGGCTACCTTATAATTTGTGTAACCATCGCAATTACAGTTGGAGTAACCATATGGCCGACCTCCAACTTACACATAACCAATGAATTGGAGAGATATATAGGTCCCCAAACTTCATTATAAATAATTCTCAAAAACTAGAAAATAATTATACAACATGAATAATTGCATAAAAACATTTCTTTTGAATGTTGTGTAACAGAGTTTTAAAAGATTATTTTAATGGAAAAGACCCATATAAATATCATATAATTAAAGTGATACTTAATAGTGTGGATGGAATATGTATAAAAACTATAATTACACATAATTAAACATAATATAAACAAAACCAATCACAAAAACAATTTTCATACAACATAAATAACTAAGTAGAAGGTTAACCTAAAGAATAGAAATCGGGTTTAGAATTTCTTTACCTCAGGTTTGTCCTACATTAAAATCATTTAAACCTCCTGTATAATGGTTCAAAGAATGTTATTAATATGTTACAAAAAAATATCCATCTTTACAAGACCTTATATTATAATTTCATAACATCATTTCACCCTTTAATTGTTAGTATTTTGTTCTTTGCGTTGTTTTGGGTGTGTTCTTTACATGATTTCCATGATCAGTTTATGATGGATATTCTTATTGATTGGGGGTGAAACTCAAGAATTGTAATGGATTAGTATTTAAATATTTCTATAATCATTAATTATACAATTTATCATTCTGAGTTCTTTCATGAGGATGGTTCATGAGTTAAAACATTATTGATATTTGTTTAGGTCATTTTGGGGATTTTTTGATCATAATGAACTCATTTGTTTCATAAATTAATAACATGTGAATAAAATTATTTCATAACCTTATATAATATATAATTCAAAAATTATAATCTAGTTTAACCATAAAAATAGTTTCATGACCAGTCTTGAAGAATGTAAAAGAAATTGAAATCACATCGTCTACGATGTCGGTAATTCAACACATCACACACGATGTTTTAATTTCTTGAATAAGTGGAAGAGGAGAAGAAACATTATGGTGAGTATTCTATAAACATGATGAAATAAAGAATATATAAGATAATGGATCATTCATGCCTCTTGGATAAGGGATGGTTGGGAATGAAAAATAAAATAATGGATTCTCAAAATAAAAGAAAAGTTGAGAAATCCCTTACGAAAATTTGTCAGCCTAGTGTCGTTGCTTAAAATTTAATAAAATATTTTAATGAGAGAAAATATGTCTCTAATAATTTTAAAATAATATGGTAATTAATGGGGATATGTAATGACATATTCCAACATTATTCAAATGAAATTAAAAAGAATAACATAAAATGAAAGAAAAGAAAGAAAACAAAAGATGATGTTTACCTCTTGATCTCTTCTCCTTGAGATCTTACTTAAGGCATTTGGTTTTGTCCTTTTAGTAATGACAGAAGCTTTAGGACGTGGGAAAGATCATTGGTAGGAGTATTGGGTGGAACATAGGTAAGGATCAAGGCTTTAGAGGGGTTAGAGGAAGAGGGAAATTAGGGTGGTATTTGTAGTGGAGGAGATGAGGCATTTTACATTATTTTAATCATTATTATAATATTTTTGATCAAGACTATGAATAGTCTTAGTTCATGTCACCCCAAATAGTAATAATGGTATGTGAGTTTGAAGAAAGTGGGCTTACATCATCCTTGCATCATCTATGATGTAGTAAATCAACTATTTATCATATATCGTATTTTATCATATTTTACTATTCATACAGATTTCTAGAATTTTAGAAAATTCCCAAAACATCACCATATCCATTTATCGATGGGTAGAATTAAAAAATGAACTCTATTTTTTGAATTTTTTTTAAATATTATTAATTTATTTTTAAAATAAAATCATTCTTTATTCAAAAATTAATAATTTTAAAACTATAACTGCTTTTATATCACATTGAAAAATTAGTCAAGATGTCAATATCTTAAATCCTTAAAAAAATAAAATAATAATATAATTTACTATTAATTAGGGTCATATTACTATTAATATTACTATTTATAAGGGTATGTTAGTGTTCACCAAAAAATCATGCTGGGTCAATAAGACTCCAAATAACTTACTGAACACAATTGTAGATGATCATTTTTCAAAATTCAAAACATAGAAGCTGCAAAATTATGTTTAAATTCTAGTTATAAATATCTACTTAAAAAAGATTCATGCATTTAAAATTATTTTTAAAACCACTTGGAGTGTTACAACTAGATTCAAAACAATAAGGCTTGTAGGTATATTCTTTCCGCACATAAGGACATGAAGTTTCTTATAATTTTTTTGTATCAACATTTCCCCCAGGTGTTTTTACCACAAGTTCGGGATTCTTATCTTGAGATATAATTCCCAATTTACTAGAAAATTTCTCAAAAATGAATGAATGTGTAGACCTAAAATCAAACAACACATTGACATAATCTTAATAAAAAAATAATGTACCTGATACTACTTCATTTGATGTCCCAACATCTGATAAAGTAATTATAAAGGATTTGAACACCCATTTTTTCTTATAGTCTAGTTGATTTCCATCAATTGAGTTTTTCGTTGAATAATAATTTGCATAATGACTCATTTCATTTCACTTAAAACATTTGACTGACTGTAAATAAAATTTGGTCTAACCACTACCCTGATCTTTTCTAGTGAAATTACAAGCCTTGTGTCCCATTTTACCACATCCGAATCGCTTAACAAAATTCAAAAGGTATTCCCCAGTGTGCTTTTTACCACAATTTTAAGAAACTGTAAACATATGTTTCTTACCATCATAATTGTTTTGAAGAGTTCTTCCCTTTTTTCTACCACCTCTACCTCTTGTTTTGTTGTTTTTCAAAGAACATATGATCATCGACAAAGTCTATTTCCACATTCTCCACATACCGAACATGTTTTTATAACTTTTTAACTCACGAGAAGCTAATTCCATTCGATACTTTGGATTTAATCCTAGTTAAAAATGATTGATTTTAATATCAAGATCACGTATTAAATTTAGGGAATAACTTTAAAATAAAGTGAATTTTTCTTCTTAAGAAGCCACCGAGTTATCCTCCTACATCAATTCTAAAAATTGTTTTTCCATACTATGTCAAACTGCCTTAGGAAAATATTTCTCAAGGACCATGTCTTTTAATGCATCCCAACCAAGAGCATAAATATCCTCAATATACTTGATATTTTTAACCATAAACCACCATATATCGGCTTCACCTTAAAACTGGTAAAAAAGACCAATCTTTTAATGTTCTGAACACCCCATGACATCGAATATATTTTCCAGTACTTTAGTCCACCCTTCAGCTAGAACAGGGTTAGATGATCCTCTGAATTATGGGGGATGTTGCCTCATGAAATGTTCCACTATCGACATGTTCCTTTGTGATTGATCTGTCTAATCTCATTCATGGATACCACCACCATTTATAGCCTAAGTAAACTATTCCTTCACTACAACAAACTATTCAATTCAGATTTCGACCATTTCTAGTCACTAATTTGGTAGGTTGTTTTCCTCTTGATGTCATCCCATCATAGCCACCCTGTTTCCTCTATGGAAAACAATTCTGAACACAGACATATCTTAGATGAAGCAACATGGTAATAATAAAATTCTATATCATTTCAATCTTACCAGAGAGTAAAAATAATTTTTCGATATTCATTTAACAATATCTTAACTCTTAAATTTATCTAAACCGGCCTCTGAAACCAACTATAAGGCCCCAAACTTAAAACATTACTTAATATTGATATCATTAAATAATTTGACTTTAATTAACCTTTAGGATCTTTTTAGTTTTATATTTTTTGATAATTATGCCACAACTATTACATTAAATCTCAAATATTACAAAGTAGAAACTTCTACTCTATCCAATTCTTCTTAAAAATAAAACTCCTTAAATAAAACAAAAATTCTTTTCTAGATAATAATATTATTGAATTATTCCATTCTCTTACCATTCCTTATACCCTATGAATTGTTTTTAAAAAAACATGGGATGATCATAAAATGATCAGTAAGGGATATAAAATAATGAAAGAAAACATTTGTCCATGAATACATAGAAATAAAAAAATCATACTTTTTCACCCATAAAACATAATTTATTTAAGATACCTCAAGAAATTATAAGATTTATGAATAACTAATAGAAATCATAAATCATAAAGGCACCTTGTGGCATCCATTACATACTTACTTTGTAGCTTTCATAGCTACATAGGGATTAACCTTCATGGTTACGTTTGGAATACCCCTCACATTATATTCTCTAAATATCTTAGGAGAAACCTTAACATTTACATCTTTCATGTTATCCAATGTATTGGAGAGATATCATAGGATCACCCAACCTTGGTTTATCACAGAATCACCCATATACATATTCAATTCCCAAGAACCATAACATAATCATAACATATGCACAATCATAAAGGAAAAATAACATTTCCACATTACAATCATAAGACCGTATATCAAGATATTGATATATTCAATCCATTCACAAAACCATTTTCAATACCAAAATATCTAAAAATTTAATATGGTATTTAATTTTCTTTTGAAAAATATTATGACTTGAAGATGAAGCCCAATATCAAATAATGATCACGGTGGCTGAAAGGTTGTCGTCTCCGTATATGTTAAAAAGAAACATTAATTTTGTCATTTAGTAAAATGATTCGTAGAAAAACATTCCTTTAGAAAACCATTGAATTAAATTAAAATTCAAAGGGGTTGATTAGATACCATATAAAATAAAGTCATATATAAATCAAAATATTCCTCAATGAAAATAGATTGAGACGAAGTCCCTTACATTGAGTCCAAATCATTACCTATGTTCCTTGTTCTTCTGGAATAATAAACACAAGTTAATTTATACTTTTTTGAGAACATTTTTCATGTTTTTATTCATTTTATATCACTTATTACCTTGTTATAACAATAACATAATTATTCAAGTTCATATTGGTTGTTTTATAGATATTCAGTACTTGAGTCGAAAATGAACTTGTTTTGATGTAAATTGTCCATGCAGTCAAAATTAAATCATCTCCATAATTATATTCATGATTTAAATTCATATATATCTAGTATATATGTATTTATAATAGTCCATAACTTTTGTCGATATGAAATGAAATGCACCATTTATGGAGACGGTAGGCCGTACGTATGCATGAACAATACTTTCATTTCTTTGTAATCTTAAAAGAGTGAAAAATAAATGATACATTGGTATGTTATAATTAAATTTTGATATATATGTTATATATTTTACACAAGTTCATTAATTACATCTTTTATATGTTTCATGTATGTAATGAATGATTCATATCACTTTTAGGGGGCAGTAGTCCGCAATTTCTCAAATGAAATTATCGTATTTACATATTATGGAAAGCATAAAGGTATGATATAAATAAAAAAATATAGAAGTATAGAGACAATATAAATATAATATATATCATATATAAATACAGTTCCATCATAATGGACACCATTAGAGGTGGTGGTATAAAATTTAACAATCATCGTTTCGTGAGGTAGTAGTTCACCATACACAGAAATAGTATGTTTGTATCCATTAGATGGGGGTGTGTGTAAGTGTAGTTAGAATAATTCCTATAAAAGAATCCTTGTATATTGAGGATACTGGATTTTTTTATGTAAGAATATAATAATAATATTATAGTGAGTGAAGAAGTAAAATAAAAGAAGGGAACTTGAGAGAAGACATTACCTCTAAATCAGGTAAGTTCTTTTGATTTAAGCGAAAAGGATTTCTTTAATTTCCTTATTTAAAATTTAATTATTCTAGGAGGAAGGTAGGTATGTTGAGAGATTATTTTATCATAATTGGGACGATCCAAGGGGCTTTAGAGGTGTGAGTAAGTGGGTAGAGGTGGTGACCTTTTATAAGGGGGAGGATGGGAACTTTTGGAAAGTCTTGAAATATTATTTTATTATAAATTTATTTTTGAATTATAATAGTTAAAAAGTGATATATTTATAGTATAAGATGATAATGGGTCTAAATCCTCTCAATCAATAAGTTTTATAAAGGTTTAGGTCAGAAAATTAACCTTATTTTTTAGATTTTACCCTTTGTTAAAAACATTAACCCTTACCATGTCTTCTTGTATTTTCATAATATATGGTTACTATAGTTACTATAAAATTCAAAAAGAACCACGAGAGGATTATTAATGAAAATTTTAACATTATATAAGTTATTTTTCCAAATATTAGATTTTTAGTACTATTATATCATTCAATAAAATAGTATTTGTTTTAAAAACTCATTTATGTCAATTTTGACAATATTTAGTAATTGATTTTTGTTAATGTCATAAAACTTGATTCATTCAAACAAAAGGAATTAAATCAAAGATAATATGTATTAATAATAAATAAAATTTATTTATGGAATCAAAATTTTCAAATTACATTTATTTTAATATTTATAATATCATTTATTTAAATCTTCCAATAATAATCAAATCACTGCATCATCATTGTGTCATAAATAAATTTAATTATTTAATGTCTAAAAATTATAAATTAAATACCATCATGTAGGAAATATTTTTATATTTCTAATTACTATTTATTTTTAAATATATCAATTATATAACCCTATATTACAATTATTTTAGTAAAATATACAAGTTTATGTTATAGTTCTCTTTAATTTAAATTAATTTTTATAATAAGTCATTATAACACCCAAGTGGATCCATGGGATCCTAAAATTTATTTAAGGATTCCCAAGGTAGGAAATATCTCATCCAATAAGATTAATACATGTGTTAGGTTAGTTTTATATTATTATAATATTATTTTTTACCCTCATTTACAAAATTTACCCTTTAACCAATGTAAATAAAAATAATTACTGAAGTTTCTATTCATAATGTCCATAAATAATAGGTACATATGGACAAAATTGGGACCTTATGATTCTAAATATGGAATCCATTTTTCCAAATCCAAAACACAAGATTTTAATAAATTAATTTAATATTAACTCCCATTGTCAAAACCAAAAAGATGATTTTTATGAAGTAAAAACTATGAAAAGATAGATACATGTTTTTTCCAATATAAAAGTGAAATTACTTACAATGACAGGAATTTGATTAAAGGATAAAAACATAATGCAATTTAACTTTAAAAACAATTAAAATCACAATCTAACTATATAAATAAATTAGATGAAAAGGCAGTTTTTAATTAAAATGCAATATTTATCACTATTCATTAAAAATGACCTTTATCAGAAAATTACACAAAATTTAACCAAATTAAATTTTTATGTCTTGATTCTATATAAGAAGTTTATTTTTTCAAATAGAACATATAAAAGTGACAAAAACTAGATTTAAAAATTGTCTCCTTCAAAAGGTGGTAAAGCTACCTATTAAAAATATTAGAGTATTTTATTCTTAAAATTGGATTCATCCTCATTTTATGACTCTAAAATTTATTAGATAAATGTAAAAATAGTTAAAAAAACATGTATAATAATATTTTATTTAGTTCTTTTCATTCTTGTAAATACAATTTCTTGGCATTAACTACCTTTTAAAATAATAATAATAATATATTATTTTTCGGTATAACTCAATGTTGTGTGCAACGTAAGATTTTGAAGAAACCCATTGTTGCATATAGAGTACACTATCAGAAAAAGTGTCTCATTTAACATAAAATTAATATATTATTCCTAAATATTAGTAGATATGGAAATGTATTATTCTATAAATACCTTGGATCCTACATCATTCCCCACTTTTGGAAATTGGGTCATTGTAATTTTATTTACATATCAAATAAGTGGGGGTATTTATCTCTCATAGTATTTTCAGATTCACACATTTCCTCTTAAACCATATGGTTTTTCCACAAAACCATTACCTGATAATTTACCTTCTTCCACAACACTTTCTCTCTATGGTCAAGAATTGGGACTGGATGTTCCTCATAATAAAGATCCCCAATCACAGTTCTTTCCTTGTAAGGGATCAGGTTTCCCCATCTTCCCATAACGGATTGGGTTTCCCAATCTTCAATCATCATGGTGACTAAACCTACTGGGCGGGACAAACCACCATCCCCAGTGAAAGACCTTTATTTTTAAGGGATCAGGTTTCCTCATCTTCCCATAGTGGATCAAGATTATCGACTTGATTCCCATCATTATCTCATGAGATATAAATGTTAACCTAATGCATCAAAGGGAGATATATGTCCCACCCATCACATAATGAAATCATACATACATGTACCACAAGATCATAAATAAATATATCACATATCATAACCCATGAAATTAAATGAGTAAAAAAAGTATGTAAACATATCATAACTTGTGGAAAGAGACTGGTTTCATAATCATTTCATCATAACCATATCTCGTGAAAAGAAGTGGGTTTCAAAAGCATATAAACCATGAAATAAAAACGGGTTTCATAAACATAATACCCAAGAAGAAGACATATTTTTCATAAATACCATGAAATTAAGAATAACTCTTTCATAGAAAGGATATAAATGTAACCTTTATATCATTTACTATAAGGTATCATTACATCAATATATTTCATCTTAGATGGAAAATAATTTTGAAATATCCTCTAAAACATTTCCTGAGAAAATTATATTTTCTTTTATAAAAAGAGATTTTTAATACCTAAAACCATTTGAAAAAAAATTTCCTAGAAAATACCTTGAAAACATATAAATAATACATGAAAACATTTTGAAAACATTTATCCTTGAAATTTTTTAAAATGTTCTTTAAAACATTTTAAAAACCTCTTCCTTTCAAAACACTTGAAAAATATTAAAGAAAGAATGAAATATTTTTGAAAAAACCATTTATTTTAAAATAATTTGAAAACTTATAAGGAAACATTGAAACAAATTTGAAAATATTTTTTCTTTTTAACTTATAAAAGAATCTTGAAAACGTTTTGATGCCCATTTCATTTAAAGCACTCTGAAAAAATGTACTTAAGACTTGAAAAATATTTTGAATATAGTTTTCCATGAAAACATATAAAAGATGTTTGAAACCATTTTGAAAACAAAATTTACTTGAAAATTACTTCTAAAAACATTTTATTAAAGATTAAAATTTTTAATAATAAAAAATGGAGCTTCAAATAAATTATTGTGGGTAAATCCGTACATGTCATACGAGGTCAAAAAATATTCCTTTTTCACTGTAAAAATGGTGGAAAAGGGCCTTGTTTGGAAAGATACAAGAATAATACCTTGAATATATTTTTAAAATACAAAACTGGTAAAAATATATTTCATATGTTATATGGGAATTATATAATATTCTTAGAACTCTTTTTAGAAAACATAGATTTCCGACCGAAGAGAGGGTAAAGTCGGGCTTCACTAAAAACACTTTATTAACTATCTTAAGTACCAAAGAGTAGAAAATGGTACCAATACATGAGTATATAATGAAATAACAAATGATAAAGAAATTAATTAATATTCATGAGATATGTATCATAAGACTTCATCAAAGGAATCATTAACATAAAAAATCTTGAAAAGCAATGAGATTGTCTCAATAAACTCTTATAACTTGGTATCTTGGGATCATGCACTACATGTATGGAAAGTAAATTACATGAAGAATATTATATAATTAAAACATTTAGATTCATTATATGTAATGTAAAATTTAATTATATGCACCCCTAAAAAGATTTTAGGTTCATAACAAAACAGGAGTCTCAAAGAAGGTAAATTGCGAGAAACATTTTTATCGATTTAGTAACTTTTGAAACTTAAACCCCATAAAAGAAGGATCATGAAATGGGAATTTTAATACCCATAAATTTATTTAAAATATAATTAGAATAAAATCAGAGAAATTACATACACCACAAAAAAAGGAAGGATTGGAGAACATGGCATGTATCTCACAAAAATTAAAAGTGAGATGAAATCCCCTTACCATGTATCTTGAATCTCTCCATAATCATACAATATTCATATATAATAAATATATGTTTATTATAAATATTTTAAGTAAGAGTATAATTATAAATAATACCATATATATTTTTATTATTACCTTATGTTACCCTCTTGTTAAAGATCCTATGTTAAGTTTTCACTTTGGATAATATTCACTTGTTCTTCGCATGTGTCTTAATTTGTTATATCATTTGTCATTATACTTATATCATGATTAAAGAATGTATATCATGATATAAATATCAGTTATATCAATTATATTCATATTATAATAATTTATAACCTATATAATTATGAAATGGAATGCATTGTTCATGGAGACGGTAAGTCGTACGTACGCATGAACGTTGTTTTCCATTTTTATTGTCGTATTGAAAGAAAGTATGTAAAAAACATATGAATATATATGTATGCATGTATATATATATCATTATTATAGTAGCATTAAAATATCATATACATCATATAATTTCATTAAACCCCTCTTTAATACATTCTATGTGGTGTGTGAATGAATTAAATTGCTTTGAGGGGGCGGTTGTCTACACTTCCTCAAATGAGATTACCGTATTAACACCAAATGGAAGGTAAAAAGATATGTGTTGTTGTAATGCCCCGACCCCAGCTACCCGGAGTCGGTGCCTTACTTCGTAACATTGGCATGATCACAAAAGATCAAGTCTCGAAAGACCGATTAGTTTAGTAGCCTTGGAAACACTAGATACATTCATAAACATTACATTACATCATAAAGTGAAAAACTAAAATAACATGGTATCCCTAGTCCACACTCATATCCTCTTCTGACTATCCCTGCAGGTCATTCATAAAATACTTCTTCACATCCTGGAAAATATTAAAACATTGAAAGGGGTGAGCTCAGATGCTCAGTAAGGATAACAATATTGCGAAAGCTTTCATAAATAAACATAAACATTTAAGGCAATGTATAACTAAAACAAAAGCCTTTTAAACTTGAACATCAACATAATATGGAAAAAGTAAAATGAGATAATTCCATTTACTTCTTCACATGGATATTCTACTGGTCGAATAATCACATGCAATATCAATAACCACTTTCATAATGAGGGAATGTATAATGCCAGACATTCTGAAACATTTTGTCAAGGCCTCGGCCAAGATGCCCAAAATGATTAAGGCCTCGGCCAAAACCATAAATCAAATTGGGAAAGGGCCTCGTCCAATTACACGTCTAGTTGTCTCATGAGACCTACCGATGCATAGAGGAGCTATAGCGGGCTCCACTCGTCACTTATTAAGTCCAATACATTCCTCATATGAATAGTTTTAAACATATAATAAACCATAACATAATCGTATCACATAAAACATGCATAAAGGAAACATAAAATTTCCAAATTTCAATCACAAGATATCAATACAACACATTGATATGATAAAAATGCTTTCAAAACCATTTTCAATACCAAAATAAAAGAAAGTTAAAACTTTGTATTTAAAAAAATGATGGCTTGTAGAGGAAGCTGAAACTCAAATAATGGTCACGACGGCGGAGAAGTCGTTGTCACCGCATAAGTACAGAAAGAAAAACATTCCCTTTTTTTATTTAGAAAAATGCTTCATATAAAAAGATTCCTTTTGAATAAATGTAAAAGTCAAAGGGGTTTATACACCGTATAAAAGAAAGTTGTGTATAAAACCAAATATGCCTCAATGAAAGGGGATTGAGACGAAGTCCTTAAAAAGATCATTTTTTTTAAATAAAGTACATATATAATGTGTATTCACTATAAGTACACATAAATAATGTAAAAATACAAGATAGGACATAATAATATGATGACATAATTTGAAAGTAGGAGATTAACCCAAAGAATAGAAGTTGGGTTAAGAAGTTCCCTTACCTCGTGTCTGACTTGACTCAACCATTCTTTAACCTCCTGAATAATAAACTAGAGTTAATATATACCTTATTAAGAACCATTTTTAATTTCATTATCCTTTTTATATCACTTATTACAATGTTATGAACATTATGTAATTATTTAAGTTAATAACGGTCGTTTTGTCGATCTTTGGTACTTGAGTCAACAATAAACTTCTTATAATTACAAGTTGTTTATGTGGTAGAATATCCATTATCTCCAGAATTATATTCTTGATTTAGATGTCATATATATCATATATATCCAGTATATACATTCATTTATAATATTACGTAACATTTAGAGGTAAGAAATGAAATGCACCGTTCATGGAGACGGTAAGCCGTACGTACGCATGAACGCTACTTTCATTTCTATTTCGTATTTAATGGAATGAAATCATAATGATATAAATGTATAATATAATTCCAGTATAATATAGTGTATAATACCATTTACTCCATCCTTTATACATCCCACATATGGCATTAACGATTCAAATCACTTTGAGGGGGCGGTAGTCCGCACTTCCTAAAATGAAATTATCACGTTTTACCCATAATGGAAATCATAAAGTATGCCATAAATGAGAAATACAGAAGCATAAGTAAAACATAAATATATTATATATCATATATAAATATAGTGACATCTTAATGGACACCTTTGAAGGTGTTATAAGAGTGTTGAACAATCATCATTTCGTGAGACAGAAATTCGCCATCCACAGAAACCTTATGTTCTTTAACCATTAGATGTAGGTGTGTGTAAGTGTAGCTCGAATCCTTCTTATAACAACATCCTAGTATATCGAGGATACTGGTGTTGTTACAAAAGAAATGAATAAAAAGATTTATGGGGTTGGAGAAGAAAAATAAAACAAAACAACATTAGAGAAGACATTACCTCAAAATCGGGTAACTCTTTTTGATTTGAGCCAAAGGATTCCTTGGGAAGAGTTCTGCCCAAAGTGAGGCTTCTAGGAGTAAGAGGGGGAAGTTGGGAGAGTATTTGGGCAGAGTTTGGCCGAGCCAAATGGCTTGAAAGTATGAATGAGGTGGTAGAGGTGGGGGCCTTTTATAAGAGGAGAGGAGGGGCACTCTTGGAAAGTAAGGAAATTTTACATTATTATACAATGCTTTTCGGATTCTAAAGGTCCCACACTTATATAATTCGTGGATAAGGTGATAAGGGTTATAAATCTACCCATCCAATAGTCTTTGTACAAGTGTAAGACTTGGATTGTACATTATCTTTTCATTTTATTAAAATCGTTAAATAATGAAGTCATCGCTGCATCATAATGATGTCATAAATAATTTAATTTATTTAATGTCTAAAAATTATAAAAAAATACTATGATGTAGTAAATCTTTTTATCTCTCCAATGACTATTTATAGTCAAAAATATGACTTGTATAACCCCATGTAAAAATTGGTTTAGTAAAACATTTCATGTTTGTGTCATTTTTTACTTTAACATTAAATAAAAGGTATTTATGTCATTTTCCAACTAAAGTGGCTCCATGGGGTCCCCAAGTTGACCCATGGATTGTCTTGGTCGGCCATGGCACATACAATAGGAGTAGGACAAGTTTCAAGCTCATATTATTAAAACATTATTTTTACCTTAAACTACACTAATTACCTCTAATCGCGATTAAGAACTTAAAAGTTACTATTCACCAAAAAATTATTTTAATCTCATTGAACCACATTTTACTTCTTAATGACAACCATGTATGTCGGATTTTTGAAAATCAAATCACAGAAGTGGTAATATTTCATTTAATCGAAAAATCAGTTATTTAACTACCACTTAGTGGTTTCACTATTCATCAAAAATTGAAGTTTTTCAGAACAATGCCAAAATTTCACCCTAAGCTATAATTGATATTCCGAATTCAAAAATGATGTCTATTTTACAAAATTCCAAACATATGAGTTGCATTAATTAATTTTATAATTAATTCCCACTGTCACAACAAATAGCGTGTTTTTAAGAAACAATTTATATCAAAAGATTGACAATTGTTTATGTCCGATTTCAATGTTAAATTAATTCTAATGACCACCATTGGATAAAATGGTAAAAATATATTATAATTATACTTTAAAACCACTAAATAGTATAATTTATCACTATAAATTATTTTGATTAAAAAAGTTGTTTTTAAGTATTTTTCACTATTCATAAAAAATTAGAAGTTCTCAGAAAAATACCAAAAATTAAACATAGGCTAATTTCGATATTCCGAATCCAAAAATGAAGTCCATTTTGAAATATAAAATTTCTATAATTTTAAAAAGTGGTTATTACTATTCATAACGGCTACTTTGATTAGTCGCGGTGTTTTAGAACTCGAAGTTGCGTACAATGCAAGCCATTGCATTATTGAATGAGAAGCGTATCGTGGAAGATCGGGGTGTTAAATTCTCCCCTCCTTCAATAAATTGCGTCCTCGCAATTTGAAATTTTTTTATTTGAAAATAAAAGGTTGAAAAGAGAAAATACCTTTGTGGAAAACCCACATCGGAAATAAGATTAATAAAATTTAGCCTTAATAAGAGGGAAAGGGAAATGAAAATGTCACCACCCAATTATGATCTCGATTAGGAGAACATTGGTGGCAATTAGAGACATATAATTGGAGGAAAAACGTAAATATTCGTAGGGAGTGATTGAGGTCATCAATCACAATCAACTGTCAAATTGAGGGCCTCAAATTCTTCAATCTATGTTGATTTAAAATATCATCAGTTCAACAAGACATAATGTATTAGGATAACACATTTTTTTGTTTTAATATCCCTTTACTAAAGTTTAAGAATTAATTTATTCATTGAATAAGAGATAGGTATATATATATTTATGCTTGACAATTAGAGTTTCAACCTTCAACTCATCTTTCACTCAAAAAGATAATAGAACTCAAAAATATTATACTTATCCTAATTGTATAAGTTTCCAAATGTTAACACATACCATTTAGATTAGTAAAATTATTTTGTAATAACCAGGGACTTCCTGTAGGCTAGTGGTAGGAAATAAAGGCCTGTCGCACTATGGTTGTGGGTTCGATTCTTGCAGCTTTGTCTGACGCGACGGGTTATGCCCCACCCTGCAGGTTGTCCTTTTCCTAAAACTATAGTATTATAATATCCCAAAAATAATCTTCATAAATTTTTTAACCTTAAACAATACTATCCAAAGATCAACTTAATCCAATCCAACCTTTATAGTTATCCAAAATACCTCTATCCAGAATTTCTCTAAAAGGTCTCTTAATTCCAAAATCAATTTATCAGATTCCCCAAAAAAAGTAAAGTTTCTCTTATTTTCACATACTAAAAATATAATTACCTTAATCATATTAAAACCTTACTGAAATCAACAAGTACTGCAGTAAAATCCTTATATATATATCACATTATTCTAATAACCAGAATATAATCCATGAGTTCAAAAGCACCAATACGTTAGTTATTCTGCTTCAACTGTAGTAACAACATAAGATTGTCCTTGATCCCTTGGCCTTTTCTAAGGTAAGTTTCCCTGACGCTTAGGACATTCATTTGCATAATGACCCATTTCTCTACAATTGTAGCATTCAACTTTGATATCCTCTTTCTTTCCCTTGCAATCACGAGCCTGATGACCCTTTTCTCCACATTTATAACAAACTCCCATTCCTTTTAGGTAAGTACCAGGGTGATTCTTCTCACAATTATCACATAATGGAAAATCCTTCTTTCCCTTTTTCCCTTTATCTGTCTCTTGTTCCACCGTTCTCTTCTTCTCTTGCTTTACTTTGTTGTCATAAGACTTAGAGAATTCCTTTTCTGTCTTGATAGCACACGAGACAATATTTTCGTATGATGAGAAGGATTGTGATACCAAAGCTCGACGGAGAAATGGTTTTAACCCATCAAAGAAACGATCAATCTTACTCCTTGGGTTATGTATATAATTGGCAGCATGCCTCGCTAACCTTGTAAAGTTAGCCTCATACTTTGTGACATTCTCATCCTCCTTCTGCCTCAGACTCAGAAATTGCCTTTCCATATCTGGTCGATGGTCACGAGGAAAGTATTTTTCTAAGAAAATCTCTTTGAACTCCCTCCATTCCATATTCGATACGGCATCATCTTCCTTTGTGTTTTGAATCAGCGACCACCACTGATCGGCATCTCCAGTGAGGCGGTAAACTGCCATGACAACCTTCTCCCTTTCGCTACTCCCCAAGGCATGAAATATTTTCTCTAAGGAGTTTATCCATTGCTCAGCTACCAAAGGATTTGTACCCCCATTAAATGATGGTGGTTGTTTCCTCATGAAGCTGTCTAACATTGATCCTCCACGTTGTGGGTCAGGGTGATCCATACGAGTAAGGTTATTATTCATAACTTGAGTGAGTTGTCCCAATATGGTAATAAGTTGATCAGCACCAGTTGTATCTCCAGATCCGCAATAATTATCTTGAGCAGGAGGGCAATCCCTACATGGAGTGAGTGCATTGATACGGTTTCCATTCCTTCCACTAGGCTCCATTTCTAAACAATGGCATAAACTAGATTAGTTTATGAATCAAAATACATAATTCCATACTTGTAAAATACTTAACATAAATTGAACTATTTATGGATATAATCCATAATCATAAAAATGTTTTATTTGAGGAAGTATATACTCATAACCGTTCATAGTGGTTTGTAAAGAAAATGAGAATTATCCTAAGCATATCCCCCGGGAGTGTCGTAACCAAGAGTGCAGCAAGACCCGTTGTCGTGCACCAGTTTCCGTTCGAGTCTAGCTCAAAGCGGTGTTTTCAGGTTTTACCCCTAGGTACATCTGTGCCAGAGCCGCCTCTACCTGCTCGTATCCAGAAAGGGATGTATTGCTCGGAAAACTCAAAAAATCTCTACAATAAAAAAATTATAGGAAGTTCTTCTATACTAATCCTCAAAGTCTATCTTTGGGCTATGTTCTCTAATCAGAGTTTATCTAAATATAGCTTCCAAGGTTAGTACTAAACTACCTCTGATACCAAATGTAACGCCCCGGCCCCAGCTACCCGGAGTCAGTGCCTTACTTCGTAACATTGTCATGATCACAAAAGATCAAGTCTCGAAAGACCGATTAGTTTAGTAGCCTTGTAAACACTAGATACATTAATAAACATTACATTACATCATAAAGTGAAAAACTACAATAACATGGTCTCCCTAGTCCACACTCATATCCTCTTCTGACTATCCCTGCAGGTCATTCATAAAATACTTCTTCACATCCTGGAAAATATTAAAACATTGAAAGGGGTGAGATCAGATGCACAGTAAGGATAACAATATTGCGAAAGCTTTCATAAATAAACATAAACATTTAAGGAAATGTATAACTAAAACAAAATCCTTTTAAACTTGAAAATCAACATAATATGGCAAAAGTAAAATGAGATAATGCCATTTACTTCTTCACATGGATATTCTACTGGTCGAATAATCACATGCAATATCAATAACCACTTTCATAATGAGGGAATGTATAATGCCAGACTTTCTGAAACATTTTGTCAAGGCCTCGGCCAAGATGTCCAAAATGATTAAGGCCTCAGCCAAAACCATAAATCAAATTGGGAAAGGGCCTCGGCCAATTCCACATCTAGTTGTCTCATGAGACCTACCGATGCATTGAGGAGCTATAGCGGGCTCCACCCTTCACTTATTAAGTCCAATACATTCCTCATATGAATAAGTTTAAACATATCATAAACCATAACATAATCGTATCACATAAAACATGCATAAAGGAAACATAAAATTTCCACATTTTAATCACAAGATATCAATACAACACATTGATATAATAAAAACGCTTTCAAAACCATTTTCAATACCAAAATAAAAGAAAGTTAAAACTTTGTATTTAAAAAAATGATGGATTGTAGAGGAAGCCGAAACTCAAATAATGGTCACGGCGGCGGATAAGTCGTTGTCGCCGCATAAGTACGGAAAGAAAAACATTACCTTTTGTCGTTTAGAAAAACGCTTCATATAAAAAGATTCCTTTTGAATAAACATAAAAGTCAAAGGGGTTTATACACCGTATAAAAGAAAGTTGTGTATAAAACCAAATATGCCTCAATGAAAGGGGATTGAGACGAAGTCCTTAAAAAGATCATTTTTTAAATAAAGTACATCTATAATGTGTATTCACTATAAGTACACATAAATAATGTAAAAATACAAGATAGGACATAATAATATGATGACATAATTTGAAAGTAGGAGATTAACCCAAAGAATAGAAGTTGGGTTAAGAAGTTCCCTTACCTCGTGTCTGACTTGACTCAACCGTTATTTAACCTCCTGAATAATAAACTAGAGTTAATATATACCTTATTAAGAACCATTTTTAATTTCATTATCCTTTTTATATCACTTATTACAATGTTATGAACATTATGTAATTATTTAAGTTAATAACGGTCGTTTTGTCGATCTTTGGTACTTGAGTCAACAATAAACTTCTTATAATTACAAGTTGTTTATGTGGTAGAATATCCATTATCTCCAGAATTATATTCTTGATTTAGATGTCATATATATCATATATATCCAGTATATACATTCATTTATAATATTACGTAACATTTAGAGGTAAGAAATGAAATGCACCGTTCATGGAGACGGTAAGTCGTACGTACGCATGAACGCTACTTTCATTTTTATTTCGTATTTAATGGAATGAAATCATAATGATATAAATGTATAATATAATTACAGTATAATATAGTGTATAATACCATTTAATACATCCTTTATGCATCCCACATATGGCATTAACGATTCAAATCACTTTGAGGGGGCGGTAGTCCGCACTTCCTAAAATGAAATTATCGCGTTTTACCCATAATGGAAATCATAAAGTATGCCATAAATGAGAAATACAGAAGCATAAGTAAAACATAAACATATTATATATCATATATAAATATAGTGACATCTTAATGGCCACCTTTGAAGGTGTTATAAGAGTGTTGAACAATCATCGTTTCGTGAGGCAGAAATTCTCCATCCACAGAAACCGTATGTTCTTTAACCATTAGATGTAGGTGTGTGTAAGTGTTGCTCGAATCCTTCTTATAACAACATCCTAGTATACTTAGGATACTGGTGTTGTTACAAAAGAAATTAATAAAAAGAATTTAGGGGGTTGGAGAAGAAAAATAAAACAAAAAAACATTAGAGAAGACATTACCTCAAAATCGGGTAACTCTTTTTGATTTGAGCCAAAGGCTTCCTTGGGAAGAGTTATGCCCAAAGTGAGGATTCTAGGAGTAAGAGGGGGAATTTGGGAGAGTATTTGGGCAGAGTTTGGCCGAGCCAAATGTCTTGAAAGTATGAATGAGGTGGTAGAGGTGGGGGCCTTTTATAAGAGGAGAGGAGGGGCACTCTTGGAAAGTATGGAAATTTTACATTATTATACAATGATTTTCGGATTCTAAAGGTCCCACACTTATATAATTCGCGGATAAGGTGATAAGGGTTATAAATATACCCATCCAATAGTCTTTGGACAAGTGTAAGCCTTGGATTGTACATTATCTTTTCATTTTATTAAAATCGTTAAATAATGAAGTCATCGCTGCATCATAATGATGTCATAAATAATTTAGTTTATTTAATGTCTAAAAATTATAAAAAAAATACTATGATGTAAGAAATACTTTTAGATTTCCAATGACTATTTATAGTAAAAAATATGACTTTTATAACCCCATGTAAATTTTTTTTAGTAAAACATTTCATGTTTGTGTCATTTTTTACTTTAACATTAAATAAAAGGTATTTATGTCATTTTCCAACTAAAGTGGCTCCATGGGGTCCCCAAGTTGACCCATGGATTGTCTTGGACGGCCATGGCACATCCAATAGGAGTAGGACAAGTGTCAAGCTCATATTATTAAAACATTATTTTTACCTTAAACTACACTAATTACCTCTAATCGCGATTAAGAACTTAAAAGTTACTATTCACCAAAAAATTATTTTAATCTCATTGAACCACATTTTAATTCTTAATGATAACCATGTATGTCAGATTTTTGAAAATCAAATCACAGAAGTGGTAATATTTCATTTAATCGAAAAATCAGTTATTTAACTACCACTTAGTGGTTTCACTATTTATCAAAAATTGAAGTTTTTCAGAACAATGCCAAAATTTCACCCTAAGCTATAATTGATATTCCGAATTCAAAAATTATGTATATTTTAAAAAATTCCAAACATATAAGTTGCATTAGTTAATTTTATTTTTAATTCTCGCTGTCACAACAAATAGCGTGTTTTTAAGAAACAATTTATATCAAAAGATTGGCAATTGTTTATGTCCAATTTCATTGTTAAATTAATTATAATGACCACCATTGGATAAAATGGTAAAAATATATTCTAATTATACTTTAAAAACACTAAATAGTATAATTTATCACTATAAATTATTTTTATTAAAAAAGTTGTTTTTAAGTATTTTTCACTATTCATAAAAAATTAGAAGTTCTCAGAAAAATACCAAAAATTCAACATAGGCTAATTTCGATATTCCGATTCCAAAAATGAAGTCCATTTTGAAATATAAAATTTCTATAATTTTAAAATTTGGTTATTACTATTCATAACGGCTACTTTGATTAGTCGCGGTGTTTTAGAACTCGAAGTTGCGTACAATGCAAGCCATTGCATTATTGAATGAGAAACGTATCGTGGAAGCTCGGGGTGTTACAATTGTAAAAGTAATATAGAATCTTAAAACATAATACATATGATATATTATATATAGAAATAGAGTGTCCATCATAATTTCTATCATTATTGATGGTAAAGGAGAAATGAACAATCATCATTTCGTGAGGTAGTAGTTCTCCATACACAGAAACAATTTTTTCAACATACATTACATAGAGGTTTGTGTAATTTTAGGTTAGAACCATTTCATAAAAACATTCTAGTATATTTAAAATAATTTTTTTCTCACAAAATAAGGTAATAAGGATATTATAGGGGGTGTAGAAGAAAAATAAAGGAAAGGAGCTTGAGAGAAGATGTTACCTCTTAATCGGGTAACTCCTTTTGGATTATGCCAAAAGGATCACATGAGAAGATTTATGCCAAAAGGGAGGATTCAATGTATAAGGGATTATTTTTTGGAGGATACTCAGTCAGATCATGGATGAACATAAATGTTTTGAGAGGTTTTAGTAATGGGTAGTGGTGGTGGCCTTTTATAGGGAAGGAAAAGGACTTGGAATTTTTAGAAACAAATTAGGTGTTCACATGTTATTTCCTAAATGTAACACCCCAAGATTTCATAGTGTGTTATTTCTTCAAAATAATTCAATAACTTGCACTACACGCAACACCGAGTTCAATTGCACCATGAATTACCAAAAAAAAAGCCATTAAAATAGGTCATGAATAGCATTAACTACATTTTTAACTTTATATAATCCTTATAATTTTAGAATCCATATTATGAGTTTCTTAGTCATAATGCAAGAACAGATTCATTTTCAGTATTGCACTTTTATCAACTTTTGATAGTGAAACCTTTTTGAATACAATATTTTAATCTTTTTGACTAAATGGAGACATCAAAAAATTTAAAATGAAACATCCCAAGCTTCCACGATACGCTTTCCTTTGAATAAAACAGTAGCGTGTACTGTACGCAACATCGAGTTTTAACACACACCACAACCGATCAAACTAGCCGTTATGAATAGTAATACCTAAATTTTGAAATTATATATATTTTATATTTTGAAATGGACTTCATTTTTGGATTCGGAATATCGAATTTAGCCTAAGGTGAAATTTTGGTACTTTTCGGATAACTTTCATATTTTGATGAATAGTGAAAATTACTAAATTTTAATTAAAAACAACTTTTTTAATCAAAATAATTAATAGTGATAAATTATGAATTTGAGTGGTTTTAATGTATATTTAGAATATATTTTTACATTTTAATATAATTTTGGTCATTGGACATAATTTTACAATTAAACCGAACATAAACAAGTGTCAATCTTTTGATAGTTATTATCTCTTAAAAACACGCTTTTTGTTTTGACAGCGGGAATTAATTTTAAATTAATTTCTGCCACTTCTGTGTTTTGAATTTGGGAAAATGGATTCCATATTTGGAATCAGGATGTTCAAATTGTGTAAATAGGTAACTTTTATTTTTAGATATTTTGAATAGTTACTGTGGTAAATATTTTATTTACCATGGTTAAAGGGTAAATCCGGTAAATAAGGGTTAAAAAATAATATTATAATAATACAAAATTACCCTAAAACGTGTCCTAACCTTATTTATGGACACATACCCGACCATGGGCATCCTTGGGTCAATTTGGGGACCCCTTGGAGCCACTTGTATGTGGTAGGGACACATTATATTAATAAAGTTAAAATAAAAATAAAAATGGCATAAGCTTACATCTTTTAGAAGAACAATTTTTACATAGGGTTATACATGTTGTATTTTCGATTATAAATATTCATTAGAAAGCTAAAAAGATTTCCTACAGGATGATATTTTATTTATAATTTTTAGACATCAAATAAGTTAAATTATTAATGACACAATAATGATGCAATGTTTACCTCATTAATAAATCATTGAAATAAATAATATTATAATGATTAAAATATTATCTAAAACCTGTCCAATTCTTATTGGTTGATGTTATTTAGAATATGAGTCATCTTATCTTCGACCTCAATGATTTTTGGACAATTATAAACCGAATATAATTATATTATAAAGTAATACTTCTTTCACTCTTTCCTAAAGAGCCCCTCCTCTCCCTTATAAAAGGAGACCACTTCTACTCATTCCTCACACCTCTCAAGCCACTTGGCTCGTCCAAACTCTGCCCAACTAATCTCCCCACACCCCTCTCCTACTCCTTGAAGCTTCCCCTTAGGCAGAAATCATTTCAACAAGTCCTTTGGTTCTAACCAAAGTGAGTTACCTAAATTAAAGGTAACGATTTCTCTTAAATTATTTTCATTTATTTTGCTTCTCCAACCCCCAAACTCTTTTTATTTCCTTTCTTTTGTAACAACACCAGTATCCTCAATATACTAGGATGTTGTTATAATATGTATTCAAACTACAAATACACACAACTCCATCTAATGGATGATGAACATAATGTTTCTGTGGATGGCAAACTAACGCCTCACGAAACGATGATTGTTCAAATACATCTTACCGCCTCTCATGGTGGCCATTATGATGGCACTGTAATTAAATATGATATTAATGCTATATATTTTATATATAAGCTTCTGTAATTCCATTTTATTTCATACCATTATTCGTTTCATGTTGTATATACATACGATAATTTCATTTGAGGAAGTGCGGACTACCGCCCCCTTAAAATGATATGACTCGTTCATACCACACATGGAACGTATAAAGGATGATGTTAATGAACTTAATTAACATGTATAAAATATTATATTATACTGGAATATTAATATACCTATGTATCATTGGTATTCGATTCTTTTAAAATAAAAATTAAATGGAAGTAGCGTTCGTGCGTACGTACGGACTACCGTCTCCACGAACGCGATGAGATTCATTTTCCATCGTATCCATTCAAGTATAATTATCATTTGATGATTTAAAAATGATGTTTAAAGACTTGATACCATTCTGGATTTGAATAATATACAACTTATCCTTTACAAACATGGCTTATGTAACAAAACATATAAAAGAAAATGAGTAAGTTAACACCCGAAACGACGATAATTTTAAGATATTATTATCAAATCAGTATTAAAAGATCATATATGATATCATATTAATGTATATGATTCTTGTATAATTTAGTAACAATTATTTCACTATTATACAGGAGGTTAACCTACCCCAACCAAGGAAAAGTACAAGGTAAGGATTTATTTCGCAATCTCTTCATTATCCGAGATTGTTTATACATAATTATCTACTGGGACCTTGTTATCATCCACATCCATGTTCCTTAAAAATGTATTTCAAAACATTTCTAATATTTAAAATAATATGGGTCAAAGTAATTTATACCCTTGTTTGACTTTTTATAAGAGGTTTATAAGGGAATCTTTCCGTCGTTTTCCAAACAAGGTGCTTTTAACCTTTTCGACAGAATTAAGATAAGAATGTTTTTTTTAACTTATACGGCGGGTGAGGTTATTTTCCGCCGTTATAAAATCGTCAAAGCTTCCCTTACAAGATTATAAGAACATTTTCAAGAAAATGTTTTATTTTATATGGCTCTTAAATGGTTTCAAAAATAGAAAGAGATATTTCTCTAAAAAGTGTTTTGATTTCATCTATGTCAACATCCTTTGATGGATTTTACGCTTATTTGAAGTTGATTTATTATGATACAAAACTTCCATATTGTAATAAAGTTTTGTGATATGTTTGACTGTGGATGTTCCATTTATATAGCATTCATGGTTTATGAGTAAAGTATTGACATTTCGTATGCTAGTTCCAATAATAATGTTTATGTTATATTTCAACCTTTACTTCATATGAATGTGTTGGACAAGTATGTTCCAGGTTGGGGACTGGTTAAAGTAAGCCCTCCAGGTTGGGGACTGGTAAAAGTAAGCCCTCCAGGTTAGGGACTGGTAAAAGTAAGCCCTCCGGTTTGGTCTCCGGTTATTAGAAGGACTCCGGGTTGGTGTCCGGTTATTAGAGGCACTCCGGGTTGGTGTCCGGTTATTAGAGGCACTCCGGGTTGGTGTCCGGTTATTAGAGGCACTCCGGGTTGGGTTCCGGTTACAGTTAGCCCCAAGGTCTTGGGATGAGGCCTTGACAAAGAAATTAAAGTTCAACATTATGCATTCCAACATTATGAAAGTGGTTATTGATTTTTGCATGTGATTATTCGATTAGTAGAATATCCATGTGAATAAGTAAATGGCATTATTTCATTTTATTTATGCCATACCATGTTGAAAGTTCATGTTTGAAAGGCTTTTGTTTTAGTTATACATTGCCTTAAAAGTTTATTCTTATTTATGAAAGTTTTCGCTATTTTGTTATCCTTACTGGGCATTTGAGCTCACCCCTTTTATATGTTTTATTTTTCCCAGGAAGTGAAGAAGTAAATTATGAATGACCTGCAGGGATATTATGTGGGGATATGAGTGTGGATTATAGAGACTTTATGTTGTTGTAGTAGTTTTTCATTTTATGATGTAATGTAAAACCTATGAATATATCTAGTGTTTCCAAGGCTACTAAACCAATCGGTCTTTCGAGATTTGATCTTTCTTGTGATCATGCCAATGTTATGTAATAATGCACCGACTCTGGGTAGCTGGGGTCGGGGCGTTACAGTTGGTATCAGAGGAAGTTTAGTACAAACCTTGGAAGCTAGATTTAGATAAACTCTGATTAGAGCACGTAGACCTAAGATGAACTTTGAGGATTAGTATAGAAGAACTTCCTAGAATTTTGGTATTGTAGAGATTTTGTGAGTTTTCCGAGCAATACATTCCTGTCTGGATACGAGCAGGTAGAGGCGGCTCTGGAACAGATGTACCTAGGGGTAAAACCCGAAAACACCGCTTTGAGCTAGACTCGAACGGGAACTGGTGCACGACAACGGGCCTTGCTGCACTCTTGGTTACGACACTCCTGGGGGATATGCTTAGGATAACTCTCATTTTCTTTACAAATCATTATGAAGGGTTTATGAGTATATACTTCCTCAAAGAAAACATTTTTATGATTATGGATTATATCCATAAATAGTTCAATTTATGTTAAGTGTTTTATAAGTATGGGATTATGTATTTTGATTCATAAACTGATCTAGTTTATGCCATTGTTTAGAAATGACACCCAGTAGAAGGAATGAGAACTCCAGAAATACACATGATTCTAAGAGAAGGAAGGATCATATCTTTCATGGTCTTAAGCTAGAATTTATAAGAGAAATAGTCTCCCATGTATTATCATCATATGAAGAAATAATATCATGTGTTGATAAAATAAGTAAAGAGTTTACTGAGTCCTATGGCTTTGAAGGGAATCAAGAGAAGAAAAGGATGGAAGAGAGAAAGATGGATAAAGGGAAAAGGGAAAAGAAGAATTTTCCCATATGTGGTAACTGTGGAAAGAAACACCCTGGATCTTGCCTGAAAGGAATGGGAGTTTGTTATAAGTGTGGAGGAAAAGGTCACAAAGTACGTGACTGCAAGGGTAAGAAAATGGTTTTAAATGCACAATGCTTCATTTGCAAGGAGTTTGGACACTACGCGAACCTATGTCCCAGTCATCAGACTATGCCACAAATGATGTTATTGGATAATAATCAAGTTATGATACTACCACAGATGAAGAGGAATGATTAGAGTTCTTATGTTGATTATGTCAATTGAGTGTTGTATCAACAATGTACTTGTTACAATAATCATGGAGTATATAAGGATTGTACTGCAGTACTATTTCATTAAGGAATTGAGATTGTGTGGAACAAAGAAAAGTGACTCAATAGCAGGATAAATATTTGGAAAATATATGGTTGAGAGAATGATAAATCATAATATAGTTCTGATACTGAGGTAGTGATTTTGGAATAATATGTGATTGTTTTGGATAAATTATATTGGATATTCTTGACTACCCTGGAACTAATTAATGATTTGTATATTCCATCATTGTTGGGGTTTAAAACATTTTTGGATTAATGAAGTATATCCAGCTTTCTATATGGAATAAGGGAGCATGAATGTAATCAATAAGGAATATGGTAATTCAGGATGTTTCGGTGTATTAAAAGAATACATGATGAAGGTATTCATATGCTATTACGGGGTAAAAAGGTTCTACATTATGTTTACCTTACTTATAAATGTTGGACTGTGAGTTTGGATAGAAGTATTTTGGATACTTCTAGTTTGGATTATTTTGGATTGCCATAAAAGGACAACCCGGAGGTCGGGCGGCAACCCGTCGCGTCCGGCAAGGCTGCGAGACTTGAACCCGCAACCGAAGGGCGACAAGGGTGTATCACCTACCACTGGCCCACGAGATGTCCTGGATTAAATAATGTAGTTTTTATTAAAAGATCTTGTAGATGAATTATAAATTCGTTTATTTTGGAACCCTATACGAATAGTGTAAATAGAATTTTTTTTACATTCTATTATCTTTTAGAGTGAAAGATGAGTTTGTGGTAGAAATTTATTAATGGATAAAACTATAATTATAAAGTAAGTATATCTCCTTATGATCTTAGCCAATCTCATAAATAAATTCCTCAATATTAAGAAAAGTAACATAGAACAAAAATGTTTTCCTAGATGGTACCTTAAATCATCACTAATTTATGGCTTTGGGATTGTTGGCCTTTTCATAGCCATGTTCTCTACCACTCTCCATCAGATAATTGATGGTTAGATTTTTCTTCCATATCCATATTTTCCTACATGGAACCCTAGTATGTGTTATTTTCGGTAATCTTCATACTTTCGACTCTTTATAGGCCTCGTTAATTCATTTTTCGATGTGGGATTTCAACTAAGATATTTTGAAACGTCAAAAATGTGTTATCCCAATACCCTATATTTTGTTGAACCGATGGTACTTCAAATCATCATAGATTGATGAGTTTAAGGACCTCAATTATACACTTGTTTGTGATTGATGACCTCAATCACTACCTATAAATATTTACGTTTTTCCTCCGATTATATGTCTCTAATTGCCACCAATGTTCTCCTAATCAAGATCATAATTTGGTGGTGACCCTTTCATTTCTCTTTTCCTCATATTAAGACTAAATTTTAGTAACCCAATTTCCGATGTGGGTTTTCCCACAAATATATTATCTATTTTCAACCTTTTATTTTCAAAGAACAATTTCAAATTGCGAGGACGCAATTTATTGAAGGAGGGGAGAATGTAACACCCCAAGATTTCATAGTGTGTTATTTCTTCAAAATAATTCAATAACTTGCACTACACGCAACACCGAGTTCAATTGCACCAGGACTTACAAAAAAAAAAGCCATTAAAAGAGGTCATGAATAGCATTAACTACATTTTTAACTTTATATAATCCTTATAATTTTAGAATCCATATTATGAGTTTCTTAGTCATAATGCAAGAACAGATTCATTTTAAGTATTGCACTTTTATCAACTTTTGATAGTGAAACCTTTTTGAATACAATATTTTAAACTTTTTGACTAAATGGAGACATCAAAAAATTTAAAATGAAACATCCCAAGCTTCCACGGTACGCTTTCCTTTGAATAAAACAGTAGCGTGTGCTGTACGCAACATCGAGTTTTAACACACACCACAACCGATCAAACTAGCCGTTATGAATAGTAATACCTAAATTTTGAAATTATATATATTTTATATTTTGAAATGGAATTCATTTTTGGATTCGGAATATCGAATTTAGCCTAAGGTGAAATTTTGGTACTTTTCGGATAACTTTCATATTTTGATGAATAGTGAAAATTACTAAATTTTAATTAAAAACAACTTTTTTAATCAAAATAATTAATAGTGATAAATTATGAATTTGAGTGGTTTTAAAGTATATTTAGAATATATTTTTACATTTTAATATAATTTTGGTCATTGGACATAATTTTACAATTAAACCGAACATAAACAAGTGTCAATCTTTTGATAGTTATTATCTCTTAAAAACACGCTTTTTGTTTTGACAGCGGGAATTAATTTTAAATTAATTTCTGCCACTTCTGTGTTTTGAATTTGGGAAAATGGATTCCATATTTGGAATCAGGATGTTCAAATTGTGTAAATAGGTAACTTTTATTTTTAGACATTTTGAATAGTTACTGTGGTAAATATTTTATTTACCATGGTTAAAGGGTAAATCCGGTAAATAAGGGTTAAAAAATAATATTATAATAATACAAAATTACCCTAAAACGTGTCCTAACCTTATTGGTGGACACATACCCGACCATGGGCATCCTTGGGTCAATTTGGGGACCCCTTGGAGCCACTTGTATGTGGTAGGGACACATTATATTAATAAAGTTAAAATAAAAATAAAAATGGCATAAGCTTACATCTTTTAGAAGAACAATCTTTACATAGGGTTATACATGTTTGATTTTCGATTATAAATATTCATTAGAAAGCTAAAAAGATTTCCTACATGATGATATTTTATTTATAATTTTTAGACATCAAATAAGTTAAATTATTAATGACACAATAATGATGCAATGTTTACCTCATTAATAAATCATTGAAATAAATAATATTATAATGATTAAAATATTATCTAAAACCTGTCCAATTCTTATTGGTTGATGTTATTTAAAATATGAGTCATCTTATCTTCGACCTCAATGATTTTTGGACAATTATAAACCGAATATAATTATATTATAAAGTAATACTTTCACTCTTTCCTAAAGAGCCCCTCCTCTCCCTTATAAAAGGAGACCACTTCTACTCATTCCTCACACCTCTCAAGCCACTTGGCTCGTCCAAACTCTGCCCAACTAAGCTCCCCACATCCCTCTCCTCCTCCTTGAAGCTTCCCCTTAGGCAGAAAGCATTTCAACAAGTCCTTTGATTCTAACCAAAGTGAGTTACCTAAATTAAAGGTAACGATTTCTCTTAAATTATTTTCATTTATTTTGCTTCTCCAACCCCCAAACTATTTTTATTTCCTTTCTTTTGTAATAACACCAGTATCCTCAATATACTAGGATGTTTTTATAATATGGATTCAAACTACACATACACACAACTCCATCTAATGGATGATGAACATAATGTTTCTGTGGATGGCAAACTAACGCCTCACGAAACGATGATTGTTCAAATACATCTTACCGCCTCTCATGGTGGCCATTATGATGGCACTGTAATTAAATATGATATTAATGACATATATTTTATATATAAGCTTCTGTAATTACATTTTATTTCATACCATTATTCGTTTCATGTTGTATATACATACGATAATTTCATTTGAGGAAGTGCGGACTACCGCCCCCTTAAAATGATATGACTCGTTCATACCACACATGGAACGTATAAAGGATGGTGTTAATGAACTTAAGTAACATGTATAAAATATTATATTATACTGGAATATTAATATACCTATGTATCATTGGTATTCGATTCTTTTAAAATAAAAATTAAATGGAAGTAGCGTTCGTGCGTACGTACGGACTACCGTCTCCACGAACGCGATGAGATTCATTTTCCATCGTATCCATTCAAGTATAATTATCATTTGATGATTTAAAAATGATGTTTAAAGACTTGATACCATTCTGGATTTGAATAATATACAACTTATCCTTTACAAACATGGCTTATGTAACAAAACATATAAAAGAAAATGAGTAAGTTAACACCCGAAACGACGATAATTTTAAGATATTATTATCAAATCAGTATTAAAAGATCATATATGATATCATATTAATGTATATGATTCTTGTATAATTTAGTAACAATTATTTCACTATTATACAGGAGGTTAACCTACCCCAACCAAGGAAAAGTACAAGGTAAGGATTTATTTCGCAATCTCTTCATTATCCGAGATTGTTTATACATAATTATCTACTGGGACCTTGTTATCATCCACGTCCATGTTCCTTAAAAATGTATTTCAAAACATTTCTAATATTTAAAATAATATGGGTCAAAGTAATTTATACCCTTGTTTGACTTTTTATAAGAGGTTTATAAGGGAATCTTTCCGTCGTTTTCCAAACAAGGTGCTTTTAACCTTTTCGACAGAATTAAGATAAGAATGTTTTTTTTAACTTATACGGCGGGTGCGGTTATTTTCCGCCGTTATAAAATCTTCAAAGCTTCCCTTACAAGATTATAAGAACATTTTCAAGAAAATGTTTTATTTTATATGGCTCTTAAATGGTTTCAAAAATAGAAAGAGATATTTCTCTAAAAAGTGTTTTGATTTCATCTATGTCAACATCCTTTGATGGATTTTACGCTTATTTGAAGTTGATTTATTATGATACAAAACTTCCATATTGTAATAAAGTTTTGTGATATGTTTGACTGTGGATGTTCCATTTATATAGAATTCATGGTTTATGAGTAAAGTATTGACATTTCGTATGCTAGTTCCAATAATAATGTTTATGTTATATTTCAACCTTTACTTCATATGAATGTATTGGACAAGTATGTTCCAGGTTGGGGACTGGTTAAAGTAAGCCCTCCAGGTTGGGGACTGGTAAAAGTAAGCCCTCCAGGTTAGGGACTGGTAAAAGTAAGCCCTCCGGTTTGGTCTCCGGTTATTAGAAGGACTCCGGGTTGGTGTCCGGTTATTAGAGGCACTCCGGGTTGGTGTCCGGTTATTAGAGGCACTCCGGGTTGGTGTCCGGTTATTAGAGGCACTCCGGGTTGGGTTCCGGTTACAGTTAGCCCCAAGGTCTTGGGATGAGGTCTTGACAAAGAAATTAAAGTTCAACATTATGCATTCCAACATTATGAAAGTGGTTATTGATTTTTTCATGTGATTATTTGATTAGTAGAATATCCATGTGAATAAGTAAATGTCATTATTTCATTTTATTTATGCCATACCATGTTGAAAGTTCATGTTTGAAAGGCTTTTGTTTTAGTTATACATTGCCTTAAAAGTTTATTCTTATTTATGAAAGTTTTCGCTATTTTGTTATCCTTACTGGGCATTTGAGCTCACCCCTTTTATATGTTTTATTTTTCCCAGGAAGTGAAGAAGTAAATTATGAATGACCTGCAGGGATATTATGTGGGGATATGAGTGTGGATTATGGAGACTTTATGTTGTTGTAGTAGTTTTTCATTTTATGATGTAATGTAAAACCTATGAATATATCTAGTGTTTCCAAGGCTACTAAACCAATCGGTCTTTCGAGATTTGATCTTTCTTGTGATCATGCCAATGTTATGTAATAATTCACCGACTCTGGGTAGCTGGGGTCGGGGCGTTACACTAAAAAACGTCTTAAAAATATAAAAAACTCAATAATTAAAGGTTTATTGATAAAATATGGACATAATATGTGTTTTAGACAAGTTTATTGGTCATTTTGGCCCTTAATTTAAGGTCTAGTCCCTAATTAAGCTTAATTTGTCCTTAACCGCTGTGATTAATTTTAATCACTTCTACTAATAATTTTGGTAAAAAATTAACATGGACTTATTATAATTTAAATATTAAACTAAATACAATTTTTTATGTCATATTATTTAAATTACAATCAGAGAATCAAGAAAATTAATATTTGTGCTAATCCTGCAGATGGGATGAAATAGCGGGGTTTTAAAGTAGGAAAAAACTCAAAAGTTTATTAAGATTTTATATTCAGTTTCAAAGTGAAATTGATTATAATGAATTAAATTGTATTAATATATGTAATTAATATCTAATTTTATAATAAAAAATATTTATTAAACCATTTATCATTAATAATTAATTAGAAAAATGGTAGTGTTTAACTAAAAAGTAGTATTTTTCACTATTCATAAAAAATGAGGTTTCTCATAAAAATCACACTAGGATAATTTTGATGTCTGAATTCAAAAAATGAATTTTATTTTATCAAATTAAATTTATAAATGTGTCTAAAATTAATCTAATTATTATAATCAGTTTATTCGAGAGAACGGTATTTTTAACATAAAATAACTTTACCAAAAATCATATCATTCATTATAAATATGTTTTTTAATATAAAAAATTATTAAAAATATTTGGAAAGTAGTTATTAATATTCCTAAACCATGTTTAATGGTTAGGTTGAAATTATCTCATTTAATTAATTAATTATGTATATATATATATATATATATGTTTTATTAAAACTCAGGGTTGCGTAAATCCTACGCCAAGTCAGTGTTGCTTGTAGTTCAAGCCAAGTTGGTATTCCATGTAGTGCAAGCCAAGTTGGTATTAAATATGAAAGGAATGTTAGAATCATAATTTTAATATATATATATATATATATATATATATAGAGGGAGAGAGAGAGATATTTACAATGCCATGTGAAATGAAAAATATTGAAAGGATAAATTAATTCTAAAAAAAATAAATCTCAATATATCAGGGTGTTACAATTAGTGTAAATTATCTCTTATAAGAGATGAAATACATGATGAATATGTTTGGTTATCTAATAATAATGGAGTTAATTACCTTTTGAAAAATCTCCACTACTATCTATTAGTGTTCAATTGGGTACATGGTACTTTGGAAAATCCCTAGTTCAGTAATGAACATAATTACACAAAAATACATCCTTAGAAAAATCAGATGTTGTGATATATACATCTTCTATTACAAATTCAACAACTATTAGTTTCATAGAAAATTTACATCTAACCAATCCAACATTAAAGAAATCCAAAAATCCTACCACATTGAAATTTAAAATTTTCTATTATCAATAAAATCACACTTTTATAGTTTTAGTGGGAACCCTCATTATAATTATTAGAAAAACATTAACAAAAAATTATGTTAAACCTTCATGAATTAAAATAGAAATTTCAACCATGAAACTTTCTAGAGCTTCAATAAAAAAATATACCTAATATAACAACCTTATTAAATTAAGCTTCATCAAACAAATCCACCCATGATACGATGTTCATGATGATATATACGATCATGTGATAGATTCTTTCAATAATTCATAAAACTATTCTTATATTCATTAGTTGTAGATTGATAAAAATAATATCTAGTTATCATCACTAAGTAATTAATAGAAAAACCTATTTCACTTAATTTACAACTCTAACCCAAACCTAAACATCCATATGATCCTTATACATGGTAGATCCTCTAGTCCACTATTGGTTAAAATCGATACATAAAGAAAAACACCAACCTTCCTAACAAAACAATTACTATCTGGAAGAGTTTGACTAATGATTCTCAGATAGATCATAGATATCTACATCATGATGGGTGGGAAGTTCTTTTTAAATATTTTTGATATTGATATTAACAACCGTAAAGTATTCACAAAATGGAATGGTTTTGTGATCCAAATTAAAAATACTAACATGCTGCTAGGATTAAAGACAAACTGCATTGTCTTTCTAAAGGCTAAGTGGAATGTAAAACCCATCTATCTTGACCTACTCTTCCATTCAACTCAAAATTAAGAAAAAATGACTCATGTATTTACAAATCTAATGAATTAACAAATCATCCATAAATGTAATATTATATAAGAAGTGAGTGGGAAAAAAATACCTGAATTCCACCTCACCCAATAACTCTATTGATGGTAATGGATCTTGGGTAGTAGGTTCTGAATTTTGGGTCTCTATATAATCTTAATTATGGCCTACACAAACATCCTTAGAAGCCTTAAACCCAATTTTTAGATAGAACTCATAATTATTGGATCCTATAGGATTACTCATGGACCTATTCATCCGAGGATTTAGTAATTTGGAAATATATTTACAAGGATCCTTTGGGACATTAGATTTACCTAAAGTCCAAGTCATCATAGTTTCAGGTAATCAGGAGTAATCCTTTCATATTGTAATTTTATTTTGTAGAGTAATTTTATATCTCAGTATGTCACAAAATATTTAATCTCTTTAAATGATCATGAACAGATGCATGATTCATCCTGAGTATCCTACATATCCTTATATGGAGACTATAAAGTTTCATCTACCTCAATAGTATCCTCTCACAATGCCTCAAGATGGTTCTCAATATTGATAATAGTGGGTTGTTTCATGATAGTAGTAGGGTGTGTCAACATCTTTTCACTGTAATATACCATATCTTATCTAGAATAAGGAATAAAATACCATTCTCTGGTCATGTATCCTCCAATATCTCTCCTTAACCTAAAAAAATTAGAAAAACATGGATTCAGGTGTAGTGTATAGTCCACCTTCCAGGATAGTAATTTAGTATAATCTAAAACCATGAAGGCTCTTCAAGGATCCCATAGATCATGTTTAAACACATGAACCACTTTAGAGTCAAATTGATAATGAATAGAATGATTGGATGACCTTGGATGGAACCTTTCACATATAAGGTTGTTGATTACAGATTTGTGGGTTAGTAAAATATATTCCTTCAAAAAATGATTTGGAGATTTTATTATAATCATACCACTATAGTATGAGTAATGATAAAAATGAGTCTCAAATTCAATGGGATCATCCTTATTTGTCGTTATGGAAGTGATACCACCAAGAAAGCTAGTGCTTTTTCATGAAACACACTAATAGTTTGGTTGATAATTCCCCAAATAGTTATATGAAGTAAAAAAATCAACCAATGAATCAAAACACAATGATTTATTTAAAAAATATTCTTCATAAATCTAAGCCCAGATATAATTCACCAATATCTTAAAAATATTTATTTAAACATATATACAAGTAGATAATGTATAGAATAGTTAATGAGTTATGTTATTATCACATAAAAATATCTCACCATATTCCTAAGAATTTTTAGGATTATCTGGTTTTAAAGGTAAGGGTTAAGACTTGAAAGGTAACTTGGATAGTTGTATTAGGGGATCCTACTTCAAATGGGAATAAAATAATCCTTAGAATAATGAGAGACAAAAACAATTTAATGCATGGAGGTAATCTTTTCAAGCCGAGACTAGATCGTACATGACCATGAAAAGAATCTAAATATGTTGTGAATCTATAAGAACTATAACCACACAATCAAGAAAACCCCCAAAATAAAAAAAAACAATTATAGGAGTAGACCTAGGGATAGTTGTATAAAAAATGATCCAAAATAGATAGATCAGGTAGTTTTGAGGATTCCATGAACTCTAATGGGATGGTCAATAGATTATAGATTACATGATCGATTGGGGAAACAATATTTAATAAGTATATTTTGGGAAGTGGTGATAGGATACACAAGTTATTAATGGTTTTAAAGGCTGATGGATATACATAGTTGGGTCCATGGTGTATCCCTCTCCCTCTAGTGTGGGAAGTCCTATAGTAGTTTCCATGCCAATAATTTGAAACTAAAATCGGTGTAACTAATGATAATCCTATAATATGTTCCTCATTAAAAAAAATTGAACTCAAATAAATGTAGTATAAGTGGTCCATGAGTAGATTCTTGAGTGGAAAGTGTTAAGGATGTGTTATAGTATTTTTTATGGATTTTGTGTGCTAAAATAGTGAATATGAATTATTGGATTATAATTTATTTTAAAATGAATTGATCTAACCTTTGATATCCCCCTCTCAATATGTTCAATCATTTTTACTTATTTTACATAAATTATTTTATCCCTAGTCAAATGAAATCTCATCTCACTATCCACCACTATATATTTTTGTTTAATTGAACATATTCTATATTCACTAAATCTATAATATCACCAATCCCAGTGATCAAATATCTCTAATCACTCATGGATCAACACACTAGTAAATATTATAGCAGTGTAGAAGCTCCATGTGGCATTTGTGTGTAGACCAAATGGAGAGGAAGAATAATTTTAATACATCAAATAAAATGAAGTTTCCTAAAATTAAATACATTCAAACATTTCCAAAGATAATTTATGATAATTATCAATTTTCCATTTAATTCATCAATATGGTGAAGAGGTTTTCCTTGGAATAACCACTAATGGATTAGTGTTACATTACCATATAAGTATCAAATTGAAAATAAAAAAAGTAATAAAATAGAGGAATCTACTCTCTCCTAGGAATAGAATAAAAAATTACCCCCTTATTAGTGAAAAATACTCTATTTATATAAGAATTATTGAATATTATTGAAATGATTCACAATTTAACACATGAGAAGAACATGTTTCTTAAACTCATTTAGATCACTCAAGACATCAAGAATGTAACTTAATTTTAGTTCTCAGTTCAAGTAACTTCCTCTTAATTGTAAGTTTGATAAGTTTCCATTTGTAGGGTTGACATAACTTCCTTAGTCATTTAGAATCTTCTATAAATACTTCATGACCCTCCCATAATTGATCTCTATACTTTCATTTTTATAATAATGGAGTGGAATTGTTTTACTAGATTCAATGGATGTTGAATTATAATAAGAATTTTCAAATGAGTAAGATGATTCTCATGGTGGAAATTGGGTGGATGAATTAGGAATTTTCATCAATGCATTTGGTCATACACTGATAATTGAGTTTTAAAAAATTTCCCTAGTGTCTTTATTCAAGGATGGAATAAACCTACACTAGTTTCTTTGGTCTTTCATTATTCCTCCCTAGTTAGTTCCCATCTTCATGTTGTTGCAACATAATTTCTTTATGAAATACCTCAGTGTATCTTGACATCAGGTAGTTCTTCTTCATCTTGGAAAAACTCTAAAATTGATATTCTAAAATCCAGTATCAGCATACTTCATACTGGATTGAACACACTATCAAACTATGTATCATTCATTATTTATTTCTAGGATTCATCCAAGAATTATCTTTTTTTTAATTTGATTATTTGGAGAAAAAAATTTCTTGGGTTCAAATTTATTAGTGTAATCTCTATCAAACCAGTTAGCTTCAATAAATTTGGTCCTCATGATTCAATCGGTCACTTTGAATTTGATTTTAATGTCAAAACATCAGCCTCTAAATCCCTAGTTTAGGGTTCTTGTGATCTCTGTCTCAATCATGGAAATGTAGGAATATGTAAGGATGGATTGGTCACTGTTAACCAGAGGATTTGATTACATCATCAATATTTTATATAGTATTTTACATTCATGGTTTACAAGACTTGTTTGGAAGTAGCCTTAAAACTCATTAGGGTTATCATCTAGTGAATTTGTGGTTTTCTAATCATCAAAACTCTTCATCGGAAGTACCTAAAACTCTAGTTCTTTACCAAACAACTAGTAGTTAATTGAAACATAAATTATAACACTTTGAACACACTAACATGAGAACATTAAATCGCAATGATGGAGAAAAATGAATCCCCCTCTCTTGATTAATTCACACCTACAATAAAACACATAATCAAATGAGAAAACATATTTTGATTAGCGACTCAATCAGTCTTAGATCACTAAATCACTCAGATTTAATAAATATCATCCTAAGGTTTATAATATCAAGTCAAGAATCGTCTTCCATGATCAACTTGCCTTACCAGTCCTATCTCCATCAATTAGATATCAAGTTGACCTTACAACCCAATAATATCTTTATCTAATTACTTAAATGTGGTATCACAAATCTTTGAAGTTTCATTATTAGTGCATTCCTGTGACTATTCATCTTGTCCTCAGTTGATGAATATAGTGGTCTTCCATTAGACCCATTACCTTCTATATCAACAGACTAAAATTTAATCTTCCTTCAAGAATTCAAGTGGTAATATTTAGTTGGAAACAAATAATCAATATGTTTTAGTACATGGATGATTTTTAGTGTGGTGTTTTCATGGAATAGTTATTTCATAGAAGCAATAGAGACATGGTAGCATGATGTTAGGATAACAAGACAAAATTATGGTGGCTCTATGGTTACATTAAATTTTGTTATCATGAATGTGGGCAATATATATCGATGCATCATGAATGGTAACATAATTAAGTGATTGAAATAAGTAGGGTCAGATGTATGATTGAAGGGATGCCAAAGAATGAATATTCTCATGGTAGCATAGGGTTACTGGATATAGGATAACAGTTTTAGGAATCCATGAGAGTGGTATGTATTCACAAAATCATTAGTATTCCATTTCATAGTCACCAAGTATGCAATTAGGTTGAAGAAATATTTGGGAAGGTCTGGATGTAGGGGTATGTGCATGGTTATAAGAGGTAGAAAGGTCACAATGTGATTTCACATGATCGCAGACTCTTCTCACAGTCATATATTTCAATGTGGGTTCAATATTTCCCTCACATAAATGAATTAATTTTTGACTATTAGGAACTTAAATAGTTTTTTTGAATCTATTCCGAGAAATATATGTGGGAATCAGTTTTCTAAGGAACCTAATAAATAATCACAAATGGAATAAATTAATCACAAACCCAGTTCCTAATGACTTAGAGATTCATTATGGGATCCCAATTTCACAGTTTACTCAACTTCAAAGGATGTTTTATTAAATATATTTTGAGTTGGATTCAAGAGGTTATAATTTTTAAAATGTTATATTACCCCATATTAAGTTCCAAAATATAGTGACCTCATTTTATAATTTTAATTACACATAAATACTTTCACTAACACCCCCTTTTATAGATCTAAGAACCAATTTCTAATGATTTATTTCTAAATTCACTCAGAAATAATTTCACTCTCAAAATTTAAATAAAATGAACTTTGTCCACTCTCACATGGTATTTAAACATGAAAGGGAAATAATTAAGGTCAGTCATTTACTATTATAATAACAAAATAAAAACTAAAATTTTATAAATAAGTATACATTATGTATAAATTCATAAAATATAATTTTAGTTTTATTTATAAGGAAATAGACTAAATAATATCCATAAAACTGATATTTACATCATAAACTATTCTATCCATCTCCACAACACTTATTTCAAACACACTTTTGTTAAATTTACATATTTTATTTTTTTATAGGGAAATATATTAAGAGACATATGTCCATATTTGTGTGAAGAAAATAGGAAACCAATGTTTTCATTATGTGATGGTTGTAATATGAGTTTGGAATCATCCATGGGCTCCTTCAATAAGCCTTAATGAAAATGAATCACTTTTTTTCATTCATCTTGGATGGATAATTTTATTACCCCTTTGATATAAAATACACCAAATGTAAATGTGTTAGTCACTATGTATGGCGCGATCTATTTGGAATGATTTTTACTAGACATGATATTAATTGTTTTAGAGAATAATATCATATTATATCTAATTTTAAAATCACTTAACTTGATAAATATATTATGTACAATCATGTATTCCTCTTTTCAAATTAATAAATTCTTATATTCCTCTCCTATCATATCCTCAAGATCTATCATTGGAATTTTCCTCTACTCTCTAACTTTCCCAAACACTAGTTTAACTTACTTAACATCCTATAAGGATTTTTATTGTAACTCTACATGAAAGGGGACTCACTTTCCATTAAAAATTATATAAGGGGACATACCTATAAGGTTTTTCTAGTTATTCTTGTATTCCCACAGAGCATCCACTAACTCCGTACTCCAATCCTTATGGTTTCATTGCACTATCTTCTCCAGAATTATTTTTATCTCTATATTTGAAAGATTGGAAATCCCATTGGTTTGTGGGTGCTAGGAAGTAGATGTTTTCTAGTATACTACATCATTCTTATTTATGGATTACACTTTCTTATCACAATATTATGATCCTTGGTAACTTATTATTTCTCAAATAATTCTATACCTATAATTTTTTTTTCGATTATATAATTTTAATAATAGTTTTAGAATAATCAGTTCATGTGTATTTTTCATTAATTTATTTATAAAAATATTCAAATTATAAAATATTTAGAAAAAACAAATTTTATAGGAAATGGGCCAATGAAATCCAATCCAAAAGAATATAATATTTCATAAAAATCAATGAATTTTTAGATATCTCATGTACTTGGGACATTTATACCAGTAAACTAGCAGTTTTTACACTTTTTTCAAAAATTATGTGAGTCATTGACAATTAAAGTCCAAAATAATACATATTATAAAAGTTTACTATCTATTGTGTAATTTCCTAAATGGAATACACATGCAAGTGTATGGAAAAATGTAAGAACAGATTTTAATTACCAATTAGATGATGTGACACCTAAACACTTGATCGCTATTTATTTTATATAAATATAAATATTCCCAAACATAAAATATTGATTTTGATTTTAATTTATGTGATCTACATTTGGAAAATAATTATGATGCCTTTAATGTGACAAAAAATTTCAATATATCATCATACTAGGGAACTTATTTGGCTCCATACATATGCTCACAAGGAAAAGAGTCATCCTTGTTTGTTCCGGATAGTGGTTATACCTCAGGAGTGTGGGAAAATATACTCATCTGGTCTGTAACTAGATTATAATAACCATTATTTCCCTTTTTCTCAAAGTCATTATTTTATTATAGAAAAATCTATCTCACTATTCCTTAAATTTCATCATCTATTGTGATGAAATACATGAGTTCATCATGATTAGAGAAAATTATTTCATTTATTCCTAAAAAAATATTGGAACTCATGTAAGGGAAAAAATATAAAACAACTCCTTTTTCTATTGTGAAATGAAACTTTTCAAAATTTAAGACCAAATTATTGTCAATGAATATATTTAAAACATTCCCCATGAACTCCAAAAAGCTTTGAAAATAAGTTTTAAAGAATTTAAAATCATTGAAAAATACATCTAAGAAGCTCTCAATTAGGTCTTTGGAGATACATATCATGTATTGTTGAAAGGTTTATAGGAAATTTGATTGACTAAAGGAAACCTTTGATAGGAAAATAAACTAAAAGGGAATGTTTTGGTGATCTTTTCTTAGTCCTCTTAAGTAATTATAAAATGAAAGAACCCAAACAAAACACAACAATTAAACAAAAATGACCTTTCCCAACTATCCTCCCTATCCTTTTATTAATAAATGGAATTATAAAGTGGTCTTTGCATGTCACATAGTTCAGGTTCCAAAAATTAATGAAAACTCTTCAACTATTATAATTTTTTGTGTTTTCAAATTCAATATTATCAATTTATATAATGGACATCTAGTTTTATTTAGGAAAATTTTAATTGGTCTCAACCATTTGGAGTATGATATTGGGTAAATTTTTAATTCTTCTAATTGTATTTCTACTTTGATTTTTACTACTTCCAGAAGGGTTGGGATGAACATTATTTGGGGTTTTACCACTAGTTTTGGACTCACATTATGAATAAATCATATACATGTTGGTGGAAGTGTTAATCCCAAGAATGTATTCTACTCTTCATTTTATTACTATGACATATTTTTTCCCAAATTTATATATTTTGATAATATTTTTTGGGTTTAAAATTATTTGAAATGATTTATTATAGTTTCTAATTTTATTCAAAATAAGAATATTTTAAATTTGATGTAAGAAGTTTTAATTACCACTTAGGGTTTTTTCTAGTGATTTTTATAGCTTAGTGTTTTCCATGATAGTATCCTATACATGTAAATAATAATTGAATTTATTGTTTTAGATAAAATCAAAAAAGTAAATTTCATCAAAATATCTTTAATTAGTACACACCACAATTTCTAGATTTTACTCATTTTCAAAAATAGAATCACTAGAAAAATAATAATTTTTCAAATATTATCCTAATATAATTATTTCATAAAATCTTTCAATAAAATATTCAACAAAAAACAAATGAAATCTAAATGGTTTAGTTTAATAATATATTATATTTTATGGGGGTATTCTATTGCATCATGTATGTTAAAATTCAAATTTTGTTCTCCAAAATTTATGGAAAGAGTTCCTTCATTAAAATTAATGGTTATCTTGGAATTTTTTAGAAATGTACTACCTATAATTATAGGGTAATGAGTCTTGTATTTAACTCCTTTATATTCATAATATATAAATCAACATGGAATAAAAAAAATTGTACACTTATAAGAACTTCATTGAGTACACATATTTTATATGTAATGGATTGGTTGGTAAGTAACACAACCACTTAGGTGGGTTTATATTATAGAGAGAAGAATAAACTGATTAAGGAATTAAATTAATTGATCCTCCTAAATAACATAATGTAATAGAAAAATTATGTTCTCTAATAGTGAGTTGGATAGTGAAGGTACATCCATGTTTTCATTTCTAGGGTATTTATGTGTTTAAAAGTGTGGAAAATTATTTACCTAAATGTATAATTTAATTAAATTTCATTATTCTCTTCTTGTTGCACATGTCCTTAATGAATTTCTCATAACATATAGTTTTGGATTTTTATAAAATAAAATTATATATTTATATATATGATACATTTTTTTATATTTTATTCATGATTTATTTGATAATGCATTGGGTTCTGGTTTTTTTCACAGGAATTAGGAATTTTGGAATTAATGGAATAAATAATGAAAATGTAAAAAAAATAGTCTTTACACTCCATTTACATAACACACAATTTGTATAACTCATTCACACCATGCCTGTGGAGCCATAAACTAGCCTGTGAAGTCTTTAAATGAACTCAATCCAATAAAGGATGTGTACATTCATTACAGAATATGAATATTTCAATGATTATAATCCTTCTAAAATAGAATCATATACTATATGTGTACATATTTCATGGCATGAAAAGTAAAAAGTCTCTCCCAGTCAAAGGCACAAGTCGATTATTCAATGGAAATTATGGATCTCATATACAAGATGTGTAGGAAACTAACAAAACATGCAGATATCGGGACATAAGTCACTTAAGCTAGTACACAACATTCATGTCTTACAAATCATGTTAATCTCAGCCTATTTATATTTTAGGTTCTCTTCCACGTATAGAATGCTGCACATACTTTTATTTTTATCTCATTTTATTTCATTGATTTCTCCCATTTTCATCTGTTTTCAATATAAATCCATTTTAATTTATTCCTTTAATTGTTTTGTCAAATCCTTTTGAATTGTTGGTTAATATAAATCTAATATTTTTCTATTGTTAATTTATCCCATTTTAGATATCCATTTAATCACCACTCACCATTATTCATCAACACTTGCAGCATTCTTCATTGTTTCTTCATACATGGGGAGTTTTTGATTGGATATACATTTTTTAATCCTAGATTTATTCTTTCTTAACAATATCATAATTATTCATAGCATGTTTAGTATTTCCCTGCTTTTGAGCAACATCGCCATGCGCAGCTAATCCACCTAGGGTTAGGGGTCAAGTGTATGGGTATTTTTGAGCCCAATGAATCTGTATATTGAACCTTAGTAACCCTAGGCTAGTGATTAGGTTAATAATACTTTTTCATCATATTCTTTTTCACAACCTTTACCCTGGGAATTGAAATTGAATAAGCCTAACCTAATTGGAGTTGAGATGGACTATGACCATTATCATGAAATTATTTCGATATATAAACTTAGCATAATGCACCTATGTTTTCATCTATACCATGAACATGGGTAGATCTAATTGGTTTGACCAAAACCAATTAGTGAATCTTGTATCTCTTCCAAACCTATGTTTTAGGACTATCCCAAGCTAAATCAAGTATTATCTTCTATCAAGATCTCTTAAATTTATCCCAATCACTTCTTAATTATCTGAATTAAATCAAAAATACCAAGATTTAGTAAAAATAAAATGCAAATAGTGAAAGTGATAAATCCTTTAAAAGGATCTTGTTCAATTAGTAGATGAAATTCCATTTATCCTCATGGGATCGACCCCACACTGCCTCTTTACTACACCCTAGTAGTAAGTGTAGTTTGGAAAAATAAATTTCTAATATAATAATCACCCGCAAAAATTCAACAACGCATATGGGCGTGTTAAATTTTGGAATTTTTTCTAGGGATTACTATATCCTAGGAATAGTAGCCTTTATATCCAACCCTGTATTACCTCACTATTTCCCATTTATTATTTTTCCTTCCCATTTTTACTTTACATTTTAATCCTTCATGTGAACCTGATTCCTCTCTCTCATTATCTCTCTCTCTCATATTCATGGATAGTGCATGTTCCCAAGACCCATAACTTTCTCAAGAAGTCTGGATACACAAGAAGAACTTATTTTCAGTCCAAATATTTATAGAATAATTGATGCCCACCACCACTTCACGATGACTGATCTCAACAATATTGTTTCACCACACCTTCAAGACCCCTAGTATGTGCCACCTACCAATCACTGAGAGAATCTAACATAGCATGAGCACAACATAATGGATTAAAACTTTATTTCCATTAGATTTTTTATGCTTAGAATTTTTCTCCCACCAACTCAGGTGCACACTTTTGAAATCAATCATGGATTCATTCAGATGATCCAGAATAAGGGTCAATTTAGTGGTATAAAGGTGAAGACTCTCATTAACACATTTCTAAATTCCTAGAGGTTTATGATACCATTCAAAACCAGGGTGTATCATTAGACACTATAAGACTCCATGACCTCCCATTCTCCTTGTTTGGACAAGCTAAATATTGGTTAAAAATTAAATCTCTCTTCAATTGGGACTTGGAATAAACTAGCTAAAAAGTTCTTGGGAAAATAATTCCCTCTGATACAAACTTGGAAGCTCGGTAATGACATTAAATACATCTTCTAGGTGAGTAGAGTATCAACCTAGGAGTCATGGGATAGATTCAAGGTTCTAACCTACAAGTTCTTACATCATGGACTAGATGTGTGGCTAAAACATCAAATGTTCTACTAGGGACTTTAACTATTTTTACAAACTATAGTTGATGTCTCTATTGAAGGTAGAATTCTCCTTAAGATAAAAAAACGGGATAACATATTCTTGATGAAGTATCCTAGAATTATATTATTTGGAAAAGGGATAGTGGACTACCTCAGTGTGAAATCCATCAGGTGGAGGAAAGAATCCGCCTCACATCAAAAGTAGAAACCCTGGAAAAAAATCTGGAGTCTTCAACATCCTACAACAACATCACCCCCTCGTTTTTCTATAATGTAAATTTAGTATTATGAGATGTGAAGAGGACATAATTCTTACCAAGACTACAGGGTAGGTATTGAGGAATCTCAATTATAATATTATTATTATGTTAATTAAAATCAATAAAACCAATAGTACCAACAACCCCAACAATATCAATAGTAGAAAAACTATCATCAGAGGATGGATTAGAAGTCGTAGTAACAAAACCAAGGTTTATTTCAGTATAGGAGTGTATAGGTACCACTAAGGAACCACATAACACTTGGGAACCCACCATAAGGGCCTTCTCCTCGACCTTAGTAGAAATTACAACAACCTTCTCCTTGATCTCAACAGTTTCCACCTACACAGAAGCAGTAGAATCAACAAGCTCCACTAAGACCACCTCAACAATCCCAAAAATCTCTAAACCAATATTGAAACCTTGTTTACTTCCTTCATGTATAAATCATATCTAAGGATGACAACATAACAAAACAAAATGAAAAACAACAAAGATACAATGAACAAATTGGAGCATCAAATGGGGAATATTACTAAGACCTTATCAGATCATCTATCAGGTAATTTTCCCAGTAATACAATAGTTTATATGAGGGAGGAGGCTAAAGTTATAGTTTTAAAAGTGGAAATGTGATGTATTTTTATAAACCATGTAATCTTGAGAAAAATCAGATAAAAGAATCTAATAAATCTGGTCACAGGAAAACCAGAGTGCTAAAACCATCTGAGAAAGTATTATTTTATGAAAACATTGAAAATATAAATGTCCAATCTACAATACCACCATATAATCCCCCTATAGACTTTATTAAGATGATGAAAAAAGATAAAAAATAGGTATGATATAAAAAAAGAGATATGTTTAAGATATTACACATCAACTTTTCCTTTGCTGATGAAATTGCTCAAGTACCCACTAATGAAAGATTATTTAAAGACTTACTATCTAGAAAAAATAAAATGCTGGACTTAGGAGTCATCTCACTAAATGAAGAATGATCCACAGTTTTCCAATAGAAGTTGCCTCTGAAAATTCAAGACCCCTGAAGTTTCTCAATTCCATGCAATATAGTGGAATGAAATTTTGAAAAATCCATATGTGATATAGGATAAAGTATTAATCAAATTACCATGAGTTTTAACAATGATCTTGGGATTATTGAACTAAAACCAACAAGGGTAACACTTTAACTTGTTGATCGGTCAGTCAAACATACTTAAGTATTTCTCGAGGACGTCGTAGTAAAAGTCAAAAAAATCATTTTCCTTGATGATTTACTTATCCTGTACATGGAAGAAGAAGGATATATTTCCCTCATTATAGGAAGAACATTTATCATCACTGGAATTTTTTTGATTTATGTTAACCTTTGGAGAATTATTTTTCGAGTCAGTGAATACTTGGTTGTATTTGATTTAGAGAAGGATTATAATAAAAGAAATGAGCCATTTAATTGTAAAATCATATATTTTTATAATAATAATGATAATCAAGTGACCAATGAAGATGATAATAAGAAACTACCTCCTATTTACAAGGTATCCAGTGCTTGGAAGAATGAAAATTTCACTACATCTCTGAAAAGGAAGGTCGTCCCACCTTTTGTCCCCTATGTTTTCAAGAATAATTCTATAAAGGGAGTCCCCTTAAAATATTAGTCTACTGCATAGAAATGTTTCTAGATATTGACAATAAATAAATCATTTATTGGTAAGAAACCCATGGGGTTTTCAATATGCTAGAATAGGGTATTTTGGTTTTTAGGAGGGGTTAGATCTTCTAGAGGATTTTTTATTGGACCTGGCCCAAAATGGGGAACAAAATGAAAAATACATGTCGTGTAACCATTACATGGCATGTAAATTTTGAGTGACTAAAAAAATATCTCTAGAAATACATGTTGTGTTCCAAATACATGATGTGTAAATTTCAATCATCTTATAAAAATTCATGAACCTAGGGTTCATGCCAAACACCCCCCTGATTCTCCTACTTTGGCATGACTAGCTCACCTCTACAGCTCCATCAACCTCACTGATCATCTCCATCCTCCTTTCATAAGATCCTCCCTAATCCTAAAAATTAAATTTCCTCTAAGATATCCAGAACTAAAATAGTCTACACCCTAGCTTCTGAATTCATGCTCATTCATAATGACACACATCCACCACCCAAATGGTATAAGTTTTCTCATATTCCACCACCCTATGATCCCTCCGATTATTCTTGAAATTATGCCACTACCTCTATTTCTACCTATGAAGACTCATAGTCGACTTCTAGTGGGTTGTTGGGACCTACCCATCCTCACCTTCATCCCGACATCCATTTCTCCAAACCTCATCATCAGATTCAGTTGGTCCATCTCTTGAACAAGCCAATATGGAAAAACAAGACATTAGTTCCCATAGTAGTTGAGGGTATCCAAATTAATTAGGAGGTTCTTGACCTCATAGGATGTATTCACCTTACCCCGGTTACCCAAGTGTGATATGAGACTTTTAACAATCTCTTCCTTGAGTTTATGGATACCATCAAGTTGGCCATTGATTCTGTCTTCTTCAGACTCAGAGGTAGGCTATGAGAGCTCACGCATAACAATATTTACATCATTATTTACATCTACTCCATCGAATTTTTCGATTCACTAGTCTTCCCAACATTTCCTAATAAGGCTAATGCTACATGAATTTAGGCAAAAATATTCAAAGACCATTTGATCATTTATGACCCTCGCACTATGAAGAGGTCCCATATCCATAGTACAACACTTATGATACATCATCAAGACCTTTATCATTCTTGGATAGCTCACGGTGATTCTCATGGGGGGATGAGCCAGATGGAGGTCGTCATTATGTCATTTTCCTAGGGTGGCCTAGTTTTCAACATGGTTAGGCAGTTCAGAGAGTTCTATGGGACCCTGGCAAGGAGGAATCAAGGTATGTTGATGGGTGGATCCTTAATTACCCATCTATCTAGGAATCTTGGTGCCTTCAAGGCCACCCATCCCCACAACTCCATTTTTCCTATTGAGAGAATCATCCTACCACTTCTCTACAATATGGGGCTACTCAATAAAGATAGCAGCATCTATCGATGGGAATTGGTGTGTATAGATGATAATGATGAGGCCCCTGATCAGAATGAAATTGTCTCTCCTCCATCCCCAGCTCATGATTCACCTTCACCTTCTATTCCACCTACCTATACCACCAAAACTCCACACTATTCCCATGTTACGACCACCAACATCGACACCACAAGCCCAACCACATCTACCCTTACCCCTCCTCCTCCTCCATCTGACCGGTGGCCTTCTATCCAGTTTCTTATATAGAACTAGAACCATATTTTCCTCCATCTATGTATTCAATTTGGCACACCAAAACTACTCCACCATAAAACTCTATAGCCTACCACCTGCCACCACTGGAAATCCCTTCATCCACCATCACTCCCACGCTTTCCCCTACCTAGGCCCATCTTCACTTAGAACTAATAGACCCTGATACCCAGTAGTAGTATCTAGAAGATATGGACCACCGAGTCAAGGGATCCTCCCAACCATATCTATACGAGGTTACCTTCATATATATATCTTTAATACAAACGACCACCATATGGATCGGCACCTCACATCCTCTTTCCTCGATAGAGCCAGAGGCTAGCTCAATGGAACCCACCATAGTGACTCATCCCCGAACCACTTCCACTGTAGATGAGATAGATTGGGAGGGATAGCTACAAACACCCAAAATTTTGGAGGGTATGAATGATGTCGATCTCAAGAAATTTGAGTTTACTTATTAGTTCTATCCTAGTCCCCTCCCCATTTTGTACTCTATTTGGGTGTCATTTTTTATGATACTTGTATTACTTTTTACAATGATGTATCATTACTTCTATATAAAACTAGGATATAGATTTTTTATTTACTAATTTTTGTCTCATTTGTATTTTATTACTGCATTATTTAGAAATTTCTAGCTCTTATGCCTCATATAGGGTCATCGATGCACCTGTCCCTCTATTATCTTCCCTCTTACTTAGGATGTCTAGCATCTAGCTAACATCGAACACCAGCTTCATGAGCTCTCACTTCAGATCTTTACTTATAAAGGATCCCCACCACAATGAGCATGGATTATTTTCTTACCCCACAGGATTCATGTTCAATACACTCCTGATGTGGATAATCCCACTAAGAAACCATGTATGATTTATGACACAACCACCAGTTTCTACCAAATGAAGTGAACCTCTAAGCCAATGGACAACACTTCTTGATCCCTTTATTCATCCATTTGGATGATGAAATATTGTTATCTCTTTATGTGAGGTAAACCATATTTTTTATTTCTTTTTATTCATGTTATTATGATATTTTTCCCTTTTAGTAGCATTCTTTCTCATAGGTAATTCTTAAACTTCACTATAATAACATTACTACATTTATCTGAGTTGATTTATTCTTCTTTGGACTTTATGTAGCTAATCATTTTTTTAATTCCATACTAGTTAAGATTTTGGACTAATGTTTTATCTAATGTAGTTTTTTTATTTCTAAAAAAATCAAATCACACAAACTCCACTCAAAATCCAACAAGATTCCCCATGGCATGACATTCACTTGATAGTGATCTAAATTCTGTAAATTAAATTCTAAATTTACATTTCATTTTTTTATGATATGTATGTGATATCTCTCCCACTATTTATTCCAAGGGAAGTGTGGAAACTGTTATAATTTAGGTGTGGGGGTATTTCTTTATCTTTATTGTTGTTAAACTTAGACTATTACACTTTTTCACTTATCTGGGAGACATTTTTCACTAAAATCATGTTTTAATCATGACATGTCATTTCACCCATATAAATAAAAGAAAAATTTAAGTTGTTAATTTTTTAAATCCATGTTTTACTCTTTTTTAGATTTGTAGCATGATTAGTGAGTTTAGTACTTTAATTCTATTTTTAGATTCTTTTAATTTATTTTTATTGACATATTACTGGATTTTATACCCTGAGTGATTTCCAGTTTTTTATATTCTCCCATTTCCTTAGAGTATTATGGACCCATTATTTCATATTATTTTCTTTGAATATTTTTTGAGAGACATATAGGGCATGCAAAGCTATCGTAACTTTCATTGAAATATCATTGAGGCTATGATTTTTCAAATACATTATTAATATGATAGCGGAATACTTTGTTGAGATTTTTTTTTCTGATACCCACCAGTACATATTTCATTATTTATCCCATAGTATCCATGAATAACCTTGTAAGGATGGAGCCATTTAAAAACCGTTATCCCTTCTTATCTTGATCTTTGTACGATGCATGATTATATATTTAATAAGTGTAGTGTAATTTCTACTACTGATGGAAATGGGATAATTTTATTAAGGATATATGTTGTGGCACTTTCATTAGACTAATATGATGTTTTCTATGATTACTTTTGGAATTTTATACAATTACCATGTTCCTTTGAAAAATATAAAAAAAAGAAAAGAATATTTTCGTTTTTGTATTAGGAAGGTCAAAAATCACCATTACCAGACCGATTAATCCTACAATGGATCATATGTGGTTAGGTGTGGATGTGAAATATAGACTAGACATGACTTTTGAAAAATAAATGAAAATAAAAAGAAAGGAAAAGGGTAAATTTTTTATACTTTATTGATATACTCATGGACTCACCTTGAGTTGTTAGAGCATGGACACCATTTGATCTTGGAGGAGTCACTTCATTTCATTGTTTATGTTTATCATGCATTATGATTTAGATATTACCATCCTTTTGATGTTGATTTTTACATTCTACCCACCATTCCTTAGCCTCGACAAAATTTTTACCTTATTATTGAATCCCTCATGATTGATTTTGTATTTTTCTTTATGAAGTAGATATTTTCGAACCAATGTAATCCAATGGTAAGGAACACATATTTAGAGTATGAGCATAACTTCTGTTTCTATTTAACCTTTACTAATGGGAGATAATTCATTGTGAGGTAAATTGAAAATTGGGTATTATTTCTAAGGAACAATTATTAAATTTTAATTAAAATAATAAAGAATTTGGATAAAGAACTAAATTATAAGGCATAACTAATTTTCTCTACAGGATTGATTCTGGAGGACTGAATTTTTCTTCTTAGACTATTTTTATTTTCATGGTTTTAATTAATGTTTATTGTTTAAAAAAAATCTTTCAGAATCCCTATTCACATTATTTTTTCTTTAGGATAACCAATTATTCAAGTATAGGGGAATTTTATAAGATTAAATTATATATACATATTGGATACATTTCTTTAAGGTTTATTCATGATTCATTTGATAATGCAATGGGTTCTATTTTGTTCTATAGAAATTATGAATTTTGGAATCAGAGGAAGAAATATTGAAAAATGGGGAAAATAGGCTTTACACACCATGTACATAAAACATGCTATGGGTAACTCATTCACATATTTCCTATAGAGACACATACCTTCCCATGATGACTTTACATGACCTGAAGCTAGTACATGATATGTACATTCATTAAAAAAGGTGCATATTTCAAATATCATAATCCCACTAAATATTAATCATATACATGATGTGAAAATATCTCATGATGTGAAAATTTTTAAGGTTCGCCTTTTAAAAGATACGAGTCAGTTATTTGGAGGTAATTATGGATCTCATATATAATATGTGAAGCTGACTTACACAATGTGTAGATATTGGGAAAGAAGTCACTTAAACTATTACATGATGTGCATGAATTACACATTGTGTAAATCTTGACCTATTTATATTTTTGGCCATCCTCCACATATAGAACGTTGTTCATAATTCCTTTTTCTCTTGTTTTATTCCATTTTTTCTTCTGTTTTCATCTTTTTTTTCATTTTAAACCAATTTTAATTCATTCCTTTAATTTTTTTATTGAATAATTTTGTGTTTTTGGTTAATATATATATGTTATTCATCCTTTTTGAATCTGTTTCCATTTTTGACCTCCGTTTCATCACTGCTCACTATTCTTTATCGATTCTTCCAATGTTCTACATTATTTATTCATGTGTAATGATTTTTTATTGGATTTACATTGTTTTAAATTTTTTATCTTGATTATTAATTATTTCAATCTTGTATTTCTTATTTCTCAATTGTTTCAGATTATTCATAGCATGTTTAGTATTTACCTACTTTTGATCAACATCACCATGCAAATCTAATACACCTAGTTTTAGGGGTAAATATTAGGGATGTTCTGAGCCTAATAAATCTATATAATGAAACTTGGAAACCCCATGTCTAGTGATTAGGTTCATAATAATTGTTCAAAACATTATTTTTCACAACCATGACCATGGGAAGTGAAATTTAATGAACCATACCTAATTGGAGTTGAGAAGGACTGTAACCATTAGTATATGATTCTTTCTACAAAAAATATTTTAGTAATGCACCTAGGTTGTTTTTTATACCTTTAACATGGGATAGTTGTAGCATGGGTAGATCCAATTGGTTTAACCAATACCTATTGGTGAATCTTGCACTGCTTCATAGCCTAAGTTGTAGGACTATCCTAAGCTAAATCTAGGATTATCTTCTCTAAAGAGCCCCAAATTGACCATGATACCTTATTAGTTATCTGAATTAAATAGAAACTAATTATATTTAGTAAGAAATAAACCTGAATATATAAAGTGAGGAATCCTTTTAAATGGTTTTTTTCAATTAGATGTTGACATACCAGTGATCCTTTTGGGTTTGACCCCACACTACCACTTTACTATTCTCTAGTAGTAAGTTTTTTTTCGAAATATAAATTTCTAATCTGATCATTGCCCACATGAATTCAAAAATTCATGTGGTCATGTCAGTTTCTAGAAAAGGTATATTAATATCCACTTTTTTTGAATTTTACAAGAATATCCCATTGTATTGTGCCTTTACTATGTATCTTAGAGGCATTATTCATTATAGGTAAGGGATATTGTGATTTAATTGAGTCTTCTATATTTTATTTACCATTATATTTATTCACAGGGGTGTCTCCATAAGTTCTTTTGATTCATTATCATGGGAAAATTCATTAGTTATTATATGTTTTCAACTTCCTTCTCTCTATTGAGATGGTGATTCTTCACCACATCATATCTCTATAAACGTCCTTAATGAAAAATAAAAAACATTACCCTTGGTGTTTGGAATTAACTAAGTAGAAAATGTACATGATCTATCATTATTTATTTAATTTATAGAAATAAAAAACTGGATGGACTTCCCTTGTAGATCCTTTCATGCTGATCAATGAGGTTAGGGTTAAGTTTTTTAAGTGGTGTAATACTTCAAAATTTATTTTAGTAATTCATTCATGGTGGGTTATGGATTTATCCCTTATTTTTAGATTATAGAGGGATGATATATGGGATATTGGACGGGTGGTGGATGTAAATAAGGTTGAAGAAATTTTGGGAAAGGTTCTCCTTGTTGTTGCGGATTCACAACTCCAAACTAAGTGTTGGAATAATACCTATATCCTTGATGGTTTTCTTGTTTATACTATTACTATCTATGTAATATGGAATCAAAAATTATGGTCCCTTCAACATGAGAACATCTATCATTATAGTGGTATTAATAGTAACAAAGTTAGAAGACACAAGGGAGGGTGGTGGGTAATGTATCATGCACATTTTTCAAAGATAAAATTCTCACAAGATATGTTAGTTCTTCAATATGTTTTTCCCATAGAGGATATTTGTAACTATTTACCTCAAGTAATCCTATTTTTGTAGTTTTTGTATTGAATTAATGATAATTTTGGGTGGTCCCCTAAATCATCTCTCTATCTTAAATAGAGGATTTTCATATTAATGATCCTCCAAAGAAAGCATATATAAAATTTCAGTCATTCTCTATCAACCCTTAGTAAAATAATACCAAGAAATTATTATCATTAAATTATAATGCGGGTTATAGGTTTTTATCCTCGTAAATATTTCTCATAACTCATAGAGAGTTTCTCTACATTCTTTCTTGATCCTGTATATTTCATTCATTGTTTTAGTGCTCCTTGAAGCAGGGAATTACTTATGGAAGAATTAATTCTACTGAAGATCCCATGTAGTGATTTCCCCATGATGAAGGTTGTAGTGTCATTCATTGGATTCTCCTTTAAGAGATAAATGGAATAACTTCTATATGACTTGGTATTTTGATACTCTTTTGGGATTGAAATTTATGAAAGCATTATAAAAATATCTTTGATTGTGGTTAGGGTCCTCTCCTACCATGCCATAGAGATTCGGCTGGAGTTGTATCATCCCAGTTCTTAGTTCAAAATCATATTGATTATTATGTGGTTAAATTGGATTATCAATTTTAAAATTGTATGCATAAATTTCTGTCAACATTCTATTAAATTTTTCTATGTTATTTTCAATTTTTTCACTCCCTAAAGTCTCTCTTGTGGAAGAAGTGTAAGAGGATTGAGATTATTTCAATGGGATAGTGATAGAATCCCTTTCCACTTCCTTTATGATTCTGACTGTTCTAAGTTTTTTAGAATTTTTATTTATCCTTTGGATTTAAACAAACATGGTGAGATGAATTAGATCTTTTTATTTTTTGAAATCATTTTAAAATAAGAACAAGGCACAAAAAATTTTCTACCTGGTGATAGTTCTAGGTTTGATGAGTTCCCTTTCATGGATCCCTCAGAAAACCAAATTTTTAACCTAAATAAATGTAGTATTATATTAGGCTCAGGTTTTCTCTAGAGATAACATTTTTATGGATGTGTTCTAATTTTAATTTATGGTTTCAGTGTGTAGAAATAGTAAATGATAAAATTTTATTTTTAATTCAATTTAAATAAATATAACATAACCTAAAATGTCTCCCTTCATATATATTAAATCATTATTACTTATTATATATATATGTTATCTCTATACAAATTAAACCTCAATTAATACCTTCCCATAGTCATTTTGGTTTAATTAAAGGTATGAAATAAACATTGTAATCACTAATCTTACTTTTCCTAGTGAGCGAGTATTTCTAACCACTCGTGGTTCATCGCACTGATAACTATCATAGGAGTGTTGATGAAACTGGTGGCCTACGTGTGAAAACGATAGGGAGTGGAAGAAGAATTTTAATATATATAATAAAATGATGTTTTTTATAAATAAAACATAGTTAAGCTAATCCATAGTAAAATAGAAGAGAATTATCAATTATCTATTGAATTTATCCATAGGGGGGATAAGTGTATCCTCAGTTCAACCATGAATAGCACAGTATGACATCACCAAATAATTATATACTATAAAATATTGAAATTATGAAAATTGTAGTATATTAACTATCCTGATGATTGAAGAAAAAATCCATCCCTGAACATTGAACGGTCCTCCATTTATAAAATAAATCTCATACATTCTTGGTGTGTTTTACAATTGACCACATGAACAGTACATGTTTTTAAAACTCTGATTGGTGACTCCAAAATTTGGGAATGGTACTTAATTTTAGTGTTCAACCCAGTGAGTTTATCGTCATTGAATGTTTAACACAATCTATATATTAGGTTGTGATATCTTCCCTAGTCATACAAAATATTCAATAACTAAATTGTTCCCCTCCCATAATCAAGCTCTATTCTTTCATTCAGGGATAATTAGAGTGGATTTTTTTTTCAAATATTCATTATAACTTAAATTCTGATCAGTAAGATCATGTTATTAAGATAATTCACATGTTTGAAAGTGGGTTGGATGAATTCTACCCCCTCTTAATTACATTTGGGTCTAAGCTAGTTTTTGGCATTCAAAAATTGGGATTCGTATATTCAATAAATGATAAAATAAACCTACACTAGTTCAGGTGGTCTCATATTCTTCCAACTTGGATAGTGTTCATCATTATGTTGCTGTTATAGAATTTCTTCAACCTCCATACCAATATATCAAAGAACAGGGCAGTTCTTCTTAAACTCCACCAAGGTCCCTAGTTTATCTTATTAAATCTAGCATCAGCATTATTCCTAATAGTGTGAAAAAACCTTCAGACTATGTATCATTCATCATTTAATATTATTTTTTATCCAAGAATGCACTTAATTCTAATTTGGGTACATAGAGAACAAATAAATTGTTCAAATTTGGTTTTTGAGGAATATTCTACTTCAAACTAGTCGGATTCATAGAATGTGGTATTAAAGATTCAATATGCCTTTTTGAATTTGATATGAATTTCAATAATTTGGACTTGGCTTCCCTGGTTTGGTTTTATAGTGAGATTAGTCTCATTCATAGAAAACTAGGAATATTTATATTGAGGGTAGACTCTGTGAACTGGATGCTTAGGTCACATTTACAAGACTCTATCGACACTTCATTATTTACAATTACAACACTGGTTTGGAAGTGGTGATGAAAACTCATTATTGTCTTCATCTAGTTGAAATTTGGTTTTTTATTCTTCAAAATTATTCATTATATGCACCTTAAACTCTAGTACTTTTCCTATAAACCATTATTTCATTTACAGATTAAATTTAACAATTTATATGTTCTTATATATGAAAATGTAGTAACAATGATATAAAAAATGAATTCTACTCGCTTCATTAGTTCACAATTGTAATAAAACAAAAAATCTAACAATTGGATGCATTTTCATTGACCAATTGATCAGTATCATATCCTTGCCTCACTAAATTTTAATAAATATCATCCTCTATTTTCAAATTACCAGTCAATCATCAAATTCCATGATCAAAATGCATTTTTAGTCCAATCTCTCTCAATATAAGCATAAGAAAACATTAAAATCCACCATGATCATCCTCAAATTTCAAAGATGTGGTATCACTGCCTTTCGAAGAATCTTTACTAGTTCATTTGGGAATGTAATGACCTATAATTTATAAATTATATATTATTACTAAATAAATATGTTTAATATTATATTTTATAGTATTATAGATATAAAACACCTATAAAAACAAAAAAATATTATTTAATAAATGGAAATCATTACATTATTCAATAAAAAACCCGTGAAAATGAAAAATAAACAACGAGACAAAAAATAAAAAAATAGAATGAGAAAATAAAGATCATTAAAATCTATTAGAAATATCGCTCCCACAAAAAACACCATTGTTTATGATGGATTCATATTGGCTACTCAGGTTTAGGAAATAAGATGCTTTATGCCCATGTTAACTACATAAGTTTCTTATCACATAATTTAATGTCATGATCACCATTTTTGTCTCTACAGGATTCGTTTGGGTTGAATATTGATTTTGAGAGGATCAATATAGTTTGAAAATCATTTTTGTTAGTGTGATTTATCCTTGGAAACACCCAATGACTGCCACGTCCATAATAAGTTATGAACCAACTTAACAAAGGTAGGCATTCATTAGGGATTAAAACTCAAATATTCTTAGGAACTCACATTGGTCAAGAGGATGATTGGTCAATATCACCACACATTAGGGGGGGGGGATTATTTACTAATCTGGTAATCTCCTCTAGATTTAAGATATGTCCATGAATCTTTCCCAAATCCGAATATGGGATTGGTTACCCTAATAAAATTACCAGGTTTTGAATCCTTCTATAAGTGAGATGGAATTATATTAATGAAACTATCTATATATGATACTGGTTCTCTATCTATTTTGCATTATTTCTAAATAATGAGGGACTTCTTGTGTTATTAAGCCATATGACTATGATCTCTAGAGTATACTACCATATAGAATATAGATTTTCATTTTGGGATTGGGATTCAACCTGAAAAATGTGTCTTATATATCCCATGAGAACAATAATAAAAACCCACATAGTTTGTATGGGACCACGTCATGCATTTCATTATCATTCATAAAGGAAAAATATGATGCAATTTAAGTATTTGGTTTGGATATTGATCCTTAGTAAGGAATCTTACGTATCATAATTATAATAGGAATCAAAGTTCTCATAGTTTAGTTAGTCCACAACTCACATATGGGTGAGGAAGTGTAATTAACACTTGTGAGGGTTATTACATATGAGTTTATGGAATTATAGGGACTTATACCAAGATGGATTCCCTAATATTTTAGATAATATTACACACTATGGTTTCCCTTATTGGGGGATTTTTATTATGGTAATGGCATGATCGTTGTTGATCCCTAAGCATTACTGATTCATGATCAGTGTGAGAAACAAGATATAGATAGAGATCATATACATTGTATATGTATTAATGATATAAGTGTTGAAGTAGATTTTATGGAACATTTTTTAAAACCCTATAAAGGGTATGACCCCATGTAACGTCCCGACCCGGGTCACCCCTGAACCGGTGGCTGGACCGGTCGCCACATGACCTCAAGTGTGTCTCTCCTTATGCCAGAGGCTACTGACTAGTAGTGAGAGTCTAAGGATAGTCAGTGGGGAGACTATACCCTCATTTTAGTGTTCAAAAATAGAAAATGGAAATAAGTAGCAGAAATGGTATAATAATGATAAAGCAGCGGAAAACAGATTTTATAAATATTGTAAAAAAGAGATGTCCAACGCCAAATTATACAGCAGATGCATGCATGACATGATAATGATAGAAAAGTAGAAAACAATGAACAAAATATCATTCTTTAAATTCCAATTCAGAAATAAATAAATAATGACTCAAAACCCCAAGGGCGATCTCCTCGAGCATCCCGAGCCTCTGCTCAGTCATCTGCACCCAACTCCCAAGTAAATGAAAAAAGCATAGTCCTGCAACCACATAGGATCTACTCGAGTACCCAGTGCAATGGTGTCATGAGTAGGGTGTGAGATATAAATCTCAGTAGGCCGGGACCACCGGTGTCTACCCAAAATCCATACATTTAATAAATAATTTAAAACACGTGAAGGCATGCATAAAATAAAGTAAGCAGTACAAAGTAACTATATACTCAACTACCTACTTCATCCCTCATATGGTGTCTGAACCTGCACTATTCATTTGTCATGCATACTCAACAATCATTACATAATCATTTTTCATTTATCAATTAATCAAATATTATTATGAAAGTCTTTAGATTCGGCCTATGCCCGACATCCCCCGTATAAGTCACTGACCACAAATGTCTCTAAAGACCATCTAAGTAATCAAAGTAAAGACCGAATCCAAGCTTGTGCCTTGGCTTGGATAACACCTCATAAGGTATTCAATTTAATCTTTCATATACTATGTCTGAGCCTGTCCACTGAAAGTGGTTCACCCAATTCATAAATAACTCTAAACCCTTTCTTATAATCAATTCACAAATCGTCATGTCACAACAGCCTTCATTAACCATTAACTCATTTCATGCATGAACAATTGGACCCACAATCCAATGTTAATTAATGGATGTAGAAAATAATGTATATCACCCTCGTGAGTATTTGGAGCATCTGTCCTTGTCTCATAACCCATGGGTATTTGGAGCATCAGTCCATGTCCCATAAAAGAATATTTTCTTATAATTTGGGTATAGAACGCCATGTCTAGCACCCTGTGAGTATTTGGAGCATCATTACCTGTCTCACAACCCATTTATCAACCATACATATATATCTATTATTGATGTAGAATACCAGGACTAACACCACAAAACCAATCCGTTAATTAATTCAACAATTAATTAACAACACAAATTGCTCTTCAGATAAGTCAACACTTAATTAACAATTCAACATCTCATTAATTAATAATTAATTAACAATGAATTATTATTAGCAATCCAACTGAATAATTTAACACAACACTTAATTATCCAAATTATTTAACAAGTTTGAACCCATCCACTCAAACGACGGTTCGTCCAGGACTTTAACAATCTACAAGCACACCATAATCATCTCAAAACATGATGAACAAAGCCAAGATATTTAGTGACCATCTCACACAACATATCATATCTCTAAACAACTCCATCCAAGACAACTTAAGTCATGGAAAACTAATACACATCAGAAGGTACTCTTGGACAACAATCGTAACAAACAATAAATTCAAAATCTTAATTTAATGCATGAAAATTCATTAATTCAATTATTAATTAATAAAACATTATCTCATTAACCAATAATCAACTAGTTAACCATTTACCATTTAATATATAATAATTAATCTCTCCATTAATTATTACCAGTTTCCAATTATCTTCAGAACATGTCAAATATTCAATATTCCCAATAATATGTAAATGCCACAATCTTATTCCATCTCATGACGTGTTAATTAATCCTACCATTAATTACCCTATTACTCATTATTCCCATTCAAATCATTTAACTGTTTAATCATATCACTTTAACTAAATTATCCAAACATGCTTAAACTCAACACAAGTTCAAGTCCTCACTTATCTCATGTTAGTGGAATTATTTAACAACATCAAAAGTGTCATTCATCAAAATATCATAATGAAGGAAGCTCACATTCCTAATTTATTTAAAGAAACTATAATTCTTAAATAAAGTGTTAAATATTTGGGACCTTACCTCGTGGTTTTAATGGAAACCACAATGAAGGAAGAACCCTCAAGTGAAACGGGTTGATTCTTCAAGAACCTGCCTTAGATCAATTCTCCTAGCAAGACCAAGACCAAAACTCATCATACTTGACATCCACACTCCTAGATTTACCCATAATGGGTGTTTATCTAAGAAACCATGAGAAGAGGAGATTTAGATCAAAGTAGATCAAAGAAACCGAACAAGAACGAAGAAGAACATCTACCTACCTCATGAATCCTGCTTGGATTTGCCAATATAAGCCTTCAGATCACCTCCAAAATTATTGGGAGAGGTTTTCCAACCTTCAAGGGAGAGTAATACTGAGTTATGGCGGCTTAAGAGATTAAACGTGGTACTTAGAGGCAAAAAACGAGCAAGATCCATAATTTAAGGATCTCATTTAAGTGCCTGCACGGTTAGTTCACACTGTTTTGACAAACTGTGTGCTAACTGTGTGTTAGCTACTGCCTCGGCCACCCCTCTAACACAACCTCATCGCATGGTCTCTCCTAACCATGTGCCAACTATGCAAGAGCTACTGCCTCAAAACTTCAACTACACATGGTTTGGCTGCACAGTTAGACAAACGGTGCGCCGCCCGTGCAACTTCCCTTTTACCTCAAAAAATTCTATCAAAGTTAAAAAAATGAAATCTTTATGTGTTCCTACACTAGGAATAAAATTTAGGAGCTTAGTTTAAAAAGAACGACCTATTGATAAACTGAAAAAGAATTTCAGAAACATTTGTAATTTTAACCTGGTTCAAAACATGGGATCTTACATTATACCCACCTTAAAAACTTATCATCCCTGAGAAGCCATAGGGAACCATTACTAAAACAACTGACCTACCAAGGTCATTTAATCTCGTTAGAAGTGACATATTGCATTCCCAACACCAAACACACCTTTAACCCTCCTCAAACGTGATGGATATGCCTTTATAACTAGATCCAAAGATTACTCTAAAGCTTAAACATCAAAACAGATCTTATATCTTAGGTCATTAGAAGGACCTAGTAAACGTAAAAGGTTGAACCACGATCAAACAATGGAACATGTTTCACAAGCTTCCCTCAAAAGACATTGCTGACCCAAAAGCCACTTTCAACCTTTATTTGATGATGTTCTTTTAAAACTATTCCAGAACCGTCCACCAGTATAATGAATCCCTTACCCAACATCTGTTAAATTTTCCAAGTCAAGCCATCACAAGGCTATTTTAAAAACAACCGTGCCCAAACACGAATAAGGAAGTAGCCCAAAGAGACCACACATCTTGTGTACTACCTAGATAAAAACCACTCATCAAGCCCAAAAACATTTAAACTGTAGCGTTTCACAAGATCGATGCTATCTTAGTGTCTCCATGATGAGGAAAAGATAGGGGACATGATCATCGTGTCCAAAAGAGCGCACTAAGTGAAAACTGAGGTCATGAAGAAGATCAGTCAAACCATTATTGAACAACTCTGTTCTAAAAACTCAGCATCACCTGCCAACACATTCATCCTGAAAAAAGTGACAATACCCACCTTAGAATTTCCCATGATGTCTCAAGAAAAGATCAGCCGCTCACCAGCGTGCTAGATTAACAACAAGATCGGCGTGTCAAAACACCCGGGTCTTTCGAAAACTATTCAATGTATTGAAATTAAACTGATTCTTTAATGCTCAAGTCACTCTACATGGAGTTGAACTGAGATCGTACTCAATAGTACAAAATGTCTTATTACGGAGTCATATTTCCTCATATGACCATTTTACTGGACGACGCCATAACCAGTCATCCATTAATAAGAAGAAAGGGTCAAACAACCAAAAAAGTAGCTGAACATGCCTAAGGAACGTCTAACCAGCTGACAAAGAGCATTATTCGATTCTCAATCCCACAATAAGGTCAATAAACACATCACCACCCATTAGAACTAGGGTGTCATTGGAAACTAGATGTCCTGCCTGGGACAATGACACCTAACAACACCAAAAGAGTGAGAAAACCCATAGCACTAGCAAGGAATTTATGTTCAAAGGGAGCTACTGACAGCTGGTTATCCCCTTATGGAGAAAAAGTGTCAACCCTAAAACCGGGTCACTTCAAACAAGTCACTAGGCTCAAAAGCCAAACATAAGGCCATTACTAAGGAAAAGAATGTCTAAGGAAAGTACTCACAATTCTGTTCCAAGGAAACTCAATAGAAGTCTGAACTACCCTTTACATGAGGGTTTTAAACAGTGGACACCACAATAGGTTCCATTTCCACACCTCTTATATTTAATCACTGTTAATATTTAATCATCAAATGATTTAATCAAAACATAAAGTATCATTTTCAAAATTCCCCTAGGATAAATAGGAAAGTTTCATGAAACTCCCTTTTTAAAACATTTACGTTAGTTGACATCCTTTAAATTTCAGGAAACTTATCAAAATAAATTTATTTTAGAAACATAAGGCGACCTACGAGGATCCCATTTTAACCAACCTCGGTTCTCTATAAAGAAACCCAATAGAAAACATAAAGGTATTAATATTTTGACACCCAAATGGGTCATACCATAAAAACACTCCCCAACTAACCTAGTTGGGTCTAGTTGCATTTTGGAAGCTAGCCATTTGATTTCAAATCAACATTAAACATCTTTCACATTTATAATCATTTCACATGGCATCAAGTCATCACATTTAATATGAGTCATCATTTCCCAATTCATGAAGCGCCCATACACTCCATGGATTGAAACTTTGCTCTCATTAATTGATATTAATGTCAATTCAGAAATTAACATGATCAACCTAATGGTCCAAATTATATGGGTGACCACCTACCAATTGATAAGGCACCCATACACCTTATCGCTGGATTTTGGCTCCATTTAACACAATCAAAATTTATTTAACATTTTATCTTTATAACCCCTTTCACATATCAAAACATCTCTAACATGTTAGCATAATCAGTAACACAACAACATGCTATAACACGGAATCATGTCACAACAACAAAACATGATAATAACCAAGGCAGTTGGAATATAATCACTCAAGAATGTTAAATCTATCATCATAACATGCTATCTATAGAGGCATTATAAAGCATATCAAACATGGCATTGTACCCAAGGAACACAATCCAAGTTAGTAGGCATCCTACTAATGCAACTACATAACATGTTATATGCATGACATGTGAATCTATAAGTGCCTAAGATGATGTATGTATGAAACTTCCTTGCCATATCAGGCCAAGAAAATTATTCTTTTAAAAATTCTCAAAATCAATAAACAACGTAAAATAAATCAGTCACTCAAGGTGAAATCATATCAACTATATCCTCTAATAGTACAAACATCAATTCCCATCCTTGAACACTTGGTCATTTTCCGTACATGTGGTGATCAGTCCCAAGAATGACTATTAACCCAAGTGCCGACACATTCCTAGTCTCCTATCTACCAACCCCAAAATAGTAAGACAAAGGAAAAGAAAGAAACCTAACCTTTGATACCAATTTGTAATGTCCCAACCCGGGTCACCCCTGAACCGGTGGCCAGACCGGTCTCCACATGAACACAAGCGTGTCTCCCCTTACGACAGAGGCTTCCAACTAGTAGCGAGGGTCTAAGGATAGTCAGTGGGGAGACTATACCCTCATTTTAGTGTTCAAAAATAAACAAAGGCAATAAGTAGTGGAAATTTTCTAATAATGACAAAGAAGTGAAAAACAGATTTTAAAAATCTTGTACAAAACAAATGGCCAACGCCAAATTTTACAACAGATGCATGCATGACATGCTAATGATACAAAAGCAGAAAACAATGAATAAAACAGCATGCTTTACATTCCAATGTAGAAATAAATATATAATGACTCAAATACCCAAGGTAGATCTCCTCGATCATCTCAAGCCTCCGCTCGGTCCTCTTCTCCCAACTCCCAAGTAAATGAAAACAACATAGTCCTGTAACCAAATAGGATCTACTTGGGTATCTAGTGCAATGGCGGCCCGAGTAGGGTGTGAGATATAAATCTCAGTATGCCGGGACTACCGGTGTCTACCCAAAATCCATACATTTAATAAATAATTTAAAACACGTGAGGGCATGCATAAAATAAAGTAAGTAGTACAAAGTAACTATATACTCAAGTACCTACTTCAACCCTCAGCTGGTGTCTGAACCTGCACTATTCATTTTTCATGCATACTCAACAATCATTACATAATCATTTTTCATTTATCAATTACTCAAATCTTATTATGAATGTCTTGATATTCGGACTACGCTTGACATCCACCGTATAAGTCACTCACCACAGATGTCTCTAAAGACCATCTAAGTATCAAAGTAAAGACCGAATCCAAGCTTGTGATTTGGCTTGGATAACGCGTCATAAGTTATTCAATTTAATCTTTCATATACTATGTCTGATCCCGTCCTCTAAAAGTGGTTCACCCAATTCATAAATAAGTTTGAACCCTTTATCATAATAAATTCACAAATCATCATGTCACAACAGCCTTAATTAACCATTAACTCATTTCATGCAGGAACAATTGGACCCATAATCCAATGTAAATTAATGGATGTAGAACATCATGTATATCACCCTTGTGAGTATTCGGAATGTCATTCCTTGTCTCACAACCCATGGGTATTTGGAGCATCAGTTCCTATCCCATAAAAGAATATTTTCTTGTAAGTTGGGTATGAAACGTCTTGTCTAGCACCCTGTGAGTATTTGGAGCATCAGTCCCTGTCTCAAAACCCATTTATCAACCATACATATACATCTATCATTGATGTATAATACCAGGTCTAACACCAAAAAACAAATCCATTAATTAATTCAACAATTAATTAACAACACAAATCACTCTTCAGATAAGTCAACACTTAATTAACCATTCAACATCTCATTAATTAATAATTAATTAACAATTAATTATTCTTAGAAATCCAACTGAATAGTTCAACCCAACACTTAATTATCCAAATTTTTTAACAAGTTCGAACTCGTCCACTCAAACATGGTTCGTCCCAGACTTTAACAATCTACAAGCACACTATAATCATCTCAAAACATGATGAACAAAGCCAAGATATTTAGTGACCATCTCACACAACATATCATATCTCTAAACAACTCTATCCAAGACAAATTTAGGCATGGAAAACTAATACACATCAAAAGGAACTCTTGGCCAACAATCGTGACAAACAATCAATTCACAATTTTAATTTAATGCATGAAAATTAATTAATTCAACAATTAATTAATAAAAACTTATCTATTTAACCAATCATTAATTAGTTAAACATTTAAAATTTAACATGTAATAATTAATCCATCCATCAATTATTACCAGTTTCCAATTATCTTCCGAACATGTCAAATATTCAATATTCCCAATAATTTGTAAAATCCACAATCTTATTCCAACTCATGACTTGATAAATAATCCTAACATTAATTACCCTATTACTCATTCTTCCCATTCAAATCATTTAACTTTTTAATCATATCACTTTAACTAAATTATCCAAACATTCTTAAACTCAACACAAGTTCAAGTCCTCACTTATCTTATGTGGGTGAAATTATTTGACAACATCAAAAGTGTCATTAATCGACATGTCATAATGAAGGAAACTAACATTCCTAATTTATTTAAAGAATATATAATTCTTAAATAAATTGTTAAAGATTTGGGACCCTACCTCGGAGTTCTGACAGAAACCGCAACGAACAAAGAACCCTCAAGTGAAATGGGTTGATTCTCCAAGAACCTACCTTAGATCACTTCTCCTAGCCAGACCAAGACAAAAACTCATCATACTTGTAATCCACACTCTTTGATTTACCCATAACAGGTGTAGATCTAAGAAACCGTGAGAAGAGGAGATGTATATCTAAGTAGATCTAAGAAACCGAACAAGAACGAAGAAGAACATCTACCTAACTCAAGAATCCAGATTCGATTCGATAAGATAAGCCTTCGGATCGCCTCCAAAATTATTAGGAGAGTTTTTTCAACCTTCAAGGGAGAGTAATCTCGAGTTATGGCCACTTATAATCTTGAAAGAGGCACTAAGAGGAAAAAATGAGTGGGATCCACAATTTAAAGATCTAATTTAATAGCCTGCATAGTTAGTTTGCATGGTTTGACAACCCGTTCACTAACTATGCTTTAGATACTGACTCGGACACCCCTGTCGAATGAACTCATTGCATGGTCTCTCTTAACCATGCACCAACCATGTGGGAGCTACTGCCTCAAAACTGCAACTATGCACGGTTTGGCTACACGGTTAGACAAACCGTGTGCCGCCAGTGCGACTTCCCCTTTAGCTCAAAAATTTCTATCAAATTTCAAAAAACAACATCTTTAGGAGTTCTAAAACTTGGAATAAAATTCCTGACCTCTTTTTAAAAAGAAAAAACCGTTGATAAACCAAAAAATAATTTCAGAAACATTTGTAATTTTAACCCGGTTCAAAACACGAGATCTTACACCCCACAAGGAAGAACATTGTATTCATGCTTGATATGGAGAATTAACCTTAGAAAGGAATCCTACATAACCTTTTTATAATAGTAATCAATGCCCTTGTAGTTTTTTTTGTTCTTAATCGGCTGATTGATGAGGAAAGATGGTAGACCTGAAAGAGGTGGGTCCCATGGGCTAGAGTAAATGGAATGTTGAGGGACTTACACCAAGGTGGATTACCATGATGGCATGAGGAACCCTTTTGAGGTAATGGGGTTGCATTAGTGTATAACCCCAATCCATTATGGGTAATCTCCTCATAAAGGAGTAATTCATAGCCAAATACTTGTTATTAAGGGTTCACATGGCTGGATGGTATATATCCTTGTTTGCATGCATTAGAAGGATGACATGTCCAAGAGTGTCAGCCTAACATGGCTGACAAGGATAAGGATATATTCCTAACATTTCTGATGATGTCCTTATGATGAGGCTAACATGTCTGAGTATGTATTGTTGACATGTCTAGGGATTTCCTTTTGATGAGGATAAAATTTCTAAGGATTTCTATCTGACATGTCTAAGGATTACTTCAAATAAGGTTTACAAGGATTTCATGTGAACCATATTATTCTAAGGGATGTTATGTGATCATGAAGGCACATATAGGAATTTCAAATTAACCAAGATAACATGTTTGGAGGTGTATCATGATCTCAATAACATGTCTAGGTGTCTTCACATAATATCACTCACATGTCAGGGTGTCTTCACATAATATGGATAAAATTTTTGGGTCTCTTCACATGATCTTCTTGACTTTTCTAAAGTTCATCGTGTGATATATGAATATATCTTGTGAATCATCTAATACCTTCACATGGAAATTTGGGTTTCTTAATTTTCATGAAACTTATATCATTTTCATCCTTAATTATGTAAATGCCTCAATGTTTGTCAATACTTTTCCTATTGATGCCTCACGTGATCAATCTAACAGTATAAAGGTCCTTAACAAGATCTGGTTGGAATATTAAATATCCTTCATTTGATCAATGATCTGATATCATGAGATGCATAAAACTATTGTGTAACCCCTCAAATTTCTCATTGGGATTATCATGTGGAAGACTATTGAAATTGTGTTGTCCTTGACTTCAGAAAGTCTACTCATTCCTCCATATGTGTATCTTTTTATATGCTTCAATGGGGGATTTTATAAGAATATCGTCCCCATAACTATTCCACTTTTTAGGTATATTAAGTCTCATATCTTAATTTGATTAGGTAGAGGTAAATTTCACATAAGTCGATAATGTATCATGAACTTCACATGATCAACTTGCATGTCATTAATGACTTCATAAAATATTAACATGATAAATAGTGACCATTTTATTATTCCTTTATCATAATATTTATTGAATACATGGATTTTCAAATGGATTCCTCATGGTTAAACCAATATGTCTGAGAGCCTTTGAAAGATCAGGTCGACATGTCTGACAGACATTTCAAGATTAAGTCAACATATCTGAGAGCCTTTGTGAGATTATGCTACATGTTAGAGGGACTTCATGAGATTATGCAAACATGTCATAGGGATTTTTCATTATCAATATTGTCATGTCAAGGTCTTCAAAATATTAATACAACATGTCCAAAATCTATTTTGATATCGAGATGTATGTCAGAGGGCCCTCATGAGATCATGACAATATGTTCAAGGGCCTACACAAGATCAAGGATATAATATTGAATTATTTTTTCATGATCCATTAACTAATCACATGAATCACATGATACTTTCACATGAATATCAACATAAATTACTATATATATATAGATCCTATCATTTTAAAGTTTTATCTTGTGAATTACTTGATTATTGACAAAAATGTTTCCACTAGTGTGTCACATAATCAGAAAGGCTCATATGAGGGGATTTAAAATGATCAGGAAGACTCATTTGATTGGTTTCATGTGTTTAATAATGATTTTATTATGGGGATTAACATTATTAGTGAATACACCACTTGAATCATGTAACCCCTTCACATGATGTGCCTAGGGTGATGCGATCACGATTCTTGTTGAAGGCCATGTGATTTGTGTGACCTAGGTGCTTGATCCCCATAAAACACTTATTCTTATTTCATTCTTTTTTTGGTAAAATAATACATGTTATTAGGTTGTTTATTCAACCCAAATTTACTTATACTTGTTTGGATGGCGTCAATGAATTCCACTCCTCAGAAGATAAGTCTAGGGGAGGAAGGACCAAGGACTCGGTCTGAAAGAATTAAATTTCCAACTAATTACCTCTGGATTATATTGGTTGGTTCTCATGTTTTTTCTAGACTTGAAATATACCTTAATTATTCCATGATGTGGTCTATAAATAGGGGAATAGGGGGTCTATCATTTCACCTTTGACTCAAACTTCCAAATATATTGAGATTTCCTCTCCTTTGTATGACCACATCACAAGACTTATTTGCATAACCACATTGCAATAACCAATCACATGATAGCCTAACATGATCTCTTCATGTGTTCTCCAAATATGATCTCTATGTGTGAACAAATTTTCCTAGAAGCTCATGCCACCAATCCGCTAAATAATAAATGGTAATTCACTTAAATGATGATGCACATCCTCATCGATTAGGCTACTTCTTGTGATGAACTTGAGAATCATAAGTCACATAAATTATTATGTGATTTGAATGACCTTATGATTGTAACACAGTGAAGATAACTGGAACAGATCATGCGATCATGAGAATTTACATGCCTCACATGATCATGAGACCCATAAAGGTTCATGAGACCCATAAAGGATCATGAAATCCATGTGATTCCATCAAAGTCACACAATTTTTTATAAAGTTCAACCCTTTTAATGATTACAACTTTTATCTAATTCATTCTTTTTATGTATTGGACCATATTCCTTCAAACATGTGGACTTCACCCAATATAGCCACATGGAGGGATATGATTGTGGGTAATCATGATGATGGTCCTCAGTATTTATTATTTTTTGATAATGAGGTTCTTAAGAGTATTCTTTTAATCAGTATCCTGAATTATAATCTATCACATAGACTAAATTTATATATCATTAGTCTTTGGGAAGATGTTTTCATCTATACTACCAACCAAAATCATACAACTATTTGGTTTTTACCTTCCTTTGATTATATCTAGTCGATTGTATCTATGTAGATTCAACTAATTATATCATTATTCTACGGGTTATCCTTAAAATTTAATCACTCCTCTTTGAACCTAGATATTTGTGATCTCTCTATAATAAGTTGATATCCCATAGTTACTCAAATATATTTGTCTCCTCTTTGGACAACCCGAATGGTTCCTAGAGTTTGAAGTGGTATTTGTGCCCTAGTAGAAATGTTTTTGATGAATGGGTGGGGCCATTCTGGGATATACAAATCTACATATAATTTTCTAATCAACTGCATGTTATCCAACTTTATGAGGTAACTTGGATGTCAAAATTCATCATGTATCATCCGTCAAAACTCCTTATAGATATTATCAGTCTGTAGTGTCTAGACACTAACTATTTTAATCTAACCCAAAGAAAAGTAAGAATCAGTCTATGATACATCTATCATCTTGGGGAAATAATTCATCTTAGGAAAATGTATTATGAATTCCACCATTCCATAAAGGTTTGTGATGACCCTGAATAGATTCCATTCTTAGAAGAAGATATGATCATCATTTTGAAGGGGAGGATAAAGAAGATATTTAACTTACGCTCAATCATTTATTTCAAGGATTAGGTCATCTTATTTCATTATCAAAGAGGTTATGTCATCATATTTTCCTTCTCAAGAAGTTGATGATAGTTTGGAATCTTATTGATCCATTCTGAAGACTAGAGAGTATTCTACATGGGGTTGTAAGGTGTCACCATAGGTATCTCCAAGTCTTTAGTTAGCAGGATTTTTGGCCCCTTTTTATATATGGATTTTTTCTATTAGGGATGCATGACCTGTTATCTAGGTTAGAAAATTAATGATGTTATCTTGACTATAAGAAGGGTGGAATATCATCCTAGTTGTGTCAACCCTTTGTCATTTTTATTAGTTTCTAATCCATATTCATAATGTTAATACCATTATGGGATTATCAAAACTATATGTTTTCTATTTGGATGAATGAGTGATCCCTTCAGGTGTTATAGGTACCAAAATACCATAGAAATACATCGCTCCTTATTCCCACCTCCCCTAATAAAATTTTTTAGGGTTAAGGAAACACTGTTATACATCCATGATGTTATCAACATTTTGAGTAAACAAGATTGTACTAATTTCATTCTATACCCCACACACTTTGGGTTGATCGTTGATGACAAAAATGGTTTCATTGATGATAGGTTGTATAAATTTTCATTTTGGTATGGGGTTCATGTAGCCTATTTAGACAAGATAATCATCTTTGATCTATATGTTCCAAAAATATTTTCTTTCTAATTTTATTGCACTCAGAAAGTGTCTTATCTTGCTTCTCCTAGCATGTGAGGGGAATGAAATCCTGAACTAGTCTATCAATTCTGGCTGATGTTGGAATGAAAGTATACTAATTCCAAGATTTCCTTGCTTCCATCCTCTGTTTCTACTTATCTTTACCAATACCATTCTCTAGCTTGGATTGAATCCTATCTATATAGTGTTTTGATCTGAATAGTTTGATGAATAGATATACCTTATGTTTCCATAATCACCTTATGCATGGTCTCAATAGAACTAGTTTTGGAATCAAGAGGCCCTTAAAACAAATGTCATCATTGTTTAAAGGAGTCCTTTCGAAATAAGGTGGCATTTTTCAGGGAATCCATCCCATCAATATCGATTGTGAAAGATATGTTGATTTAATGAGGTTCAATACATTTCATTGGTGAGGGGTGATTAGTCCAATACACTATTTATACTTCTTCATCAGTGGATTTAGGCCTTCCATTAATGGGTTGGATACCTGATTATTTTGCAACCATTATTTATTATATCAATACACCCTCAAAAATAGTTGTTGTGAGCAAGATGACATGAATAATGATGTGGTAACAGATTCATTCATGAATTCTCAAGAATCCCTTGGAAGAATTTCATGGTCAAGGGGAGAACCTATGCTAGATTTTATGGGCTTTTGGGGCAAGTGGATTCAAATATTAGCATCATGACAACTGTTTGATATTAAGAAAAAAGATAAGTGACTCTGACCACAAAGTTTTCTTACTTCATTCCATGAGGGATACCTATAAGTAACTGGATTAGAAAAATCAAATATCTTCCTAGTTGTAGGATTATATGAGTGACATGGCCACACAATTAGTGGATTGTGAAGTTCTCATAGCTCTTGTGAATGATGATTTTTCAAAATAATCTACTTTTTAGGATTCCACTAGAAAATATCATCATGGTTTATCTTTATTGATCTAGGATATACGAGCACTAGTATCAGTAGTGGAAATGGAGTGAACGAAACTTCAACATTTAATTGTAACCTCCCACTAATATTTGGCAGATCTAGAGAACTCAAAACATCAATTTTTATAATTATCTTGTTATATATCCTCTAAGAACCCCAGTAGAGAGTCTAAACTGTTGATATTACTCCTTATTTTGTACAAAATCTATTAATGGATCCTTTTAATTTTATATTTTTGGGGTTATCATTCTCTCTTTTATCACATGTATGGAACTTTGGAATCTTAATATCATACAAAGCATCAAATAAATCATGTTAAAACTTTAATACTAAGAAAACCCAAAATCTGAACTCAAATGATAAAATCATAATAGAAATCTCATGAGAATATCCCATGAATGTTTAATAGAGTAAGCATCCTCATTGATGTATATGTGAAATTATTTCCAAGATAGTCTATTTGAAAAGGGATAATTTGGGTAAAAATGTCCTAATGGGAGAGTTATCCAATTGTTTCTTAAGATAATAAACATATCAATCATGGTTTGATTTTTTCTAGGGAAAGATAATAGTCCCTAAAAGATTTATATAACTTGTTTTTAACCCTAAATTTTTTCTAATATGTTCAAGGGAAGACTTTGTTGTCTTGGACTTGGATTTTTCTCAGGCTTCACATTAAGGGTTTTTAATCTGAAATTTTTTGTGCCTTTTCCATTTCATAAGTGATTAATTTTTCCTAGATCACATATTGTGTGTGTCTAGTGAGAAAAATTAAACATTTTCCTAGGGTTGCCTTTACATATTTTCAACCAATCGAGCATTGTTTCTCTTTCAATTAGATATTTATGGTCATGAAATCTATTCTGATAAAATGCTATTACATGAATCACATGATCTATGAACTAATGGAGCATTGTTTCTCATGGGATCATGAAAATATGTTCAAGGGCCTTCACAAGATCAAGACTAGAATATTGAAGTATTTTTTATGATCCATTAAATAATCAAATGAATCAAATAATAATTTCACATGAATATCAACATAACATTATATATATATGGATCCTATTGTTTTCAACTTTTATCTCATGAATTACTTGACGATTGACAGAAATATTTCCACTGTCTTGTCGCATGTTCAGAAATTCTCATATGAGGGGACTTCAAATGATCAGGAAGACTCGTTTGATTGGTTTCATGTGATTATTAAGGATTGAATGATGGGTCTTTGCATGATTAGTGAATATACCACCTGAAGCATATAACCCCTTCACATGATGTGCCTAGGGTGATGAGACCATGCGTTTTTTTGAAGGTCATGTGATTCGTGTGACCTAGGTTCTTGATCCCCATAAAACCGTGATTCCTATTTCATTATTTTTTTAGGAAAATAATACATTTTCTTTGGGTGTTTCATCGACCTAAATTTACTTATACTCGTTTGGAATGCATCAATGAATGCCCCACCTCAGAAGATAAGTCTAGGGGAGAAAGGAACGAGGACTCGGTTAAAAATAATTAAATTCCCACCTAATTACCTCTGGATTATGTTTTTTTGGTTCTCGAGTGTTTCCTAGTCTTCAAATAAAACTTTAGTATTCCATGATGTGGTCTATAAATAGGGGTGCAAGGGGTATTCCATTTCAAATTTGACTCAAACCTCCAAAGATATTGAGATTTCATCTCCTTTGTATGACCACATCACAAGACTTCTTTGCATAACCTCATCGCAAGAACCAATCACATGATAGCTTCACATGATCTCTTCATGTGATCTCCTCATATGATCTCTTTGTGTGAACAAATTGTTCTAACAGCTCATGCCACCAATCCACTAACTAATCAATGGTAATTCACTTAAACGATGATGCACATCCTCATCCATTAGGTTACTGATCATGATGAACTTGGGAATCATAAGTCACAAAAATCATTATGCGATTTTTAGGACCTTATGATTGTAACAAAATTAATATAATTTCAACAAATCATGTGATCATGAGAATTTACATGTGTCACATGATCATGATACCCACAAAGGATCATGCACTCTATGTGATTCCATCAAAGTCACATGATTTTTTATACAGTTCCACCCTTTTTAAGATTAAAAATTTATCTAATTAATTATTTTTATGTATTGGATTAGATGGATTCAAGCTTGTGGACTTTATCCAACATAGCCTCATTGAGGGCTATGATTGTAGGGAATCATGTTAATGGTCCTCAGTATTTGGTATTTTTTGATAACGAGGTTCTTAGGGGTTTTATTTAAATCAATATCCATAATTATACTCTATCACATAGACTAAATTTATATATCATCACTCTCCAGGAATATTTTTTCATTTATTCTCCCAACCAAAATCATACGACTAGTTGGTTTTCACCTTCCTTTGATTATATCTAGTCGATTGTATCTCTATAGATCCAACTGATTATATCACTATTATAGGGGTTATCCTAAAATTTTAATCACTCCTCTTAGAACATGGATAGTTGTGATATATCTATCATAAACTAATATCCCATAGTTACTCAAATATATTTGTCTCCTCCTTGGAAAACCCGAATGGTTCCTAGAGTTTGAACTGGGATTTGTTCCCTAGTGTAAAATTTTCATATTAATGGGTGTGTCCATTCTAGGATAGAAAAATCTATAGATAATTTTCTAATCAAATTCATGTTATCCACCTCTATGAGGCTACTTGAATTTCAAAATTCATCATGTATCATCAGTAAGAACTCCTTATTGATCTAATCATTCCCTGCTGCCCAGACACTAATAAATTTCATCTGACCCATGAAAAACTAGGAATCAGCCTATGATATATCTATCATCTTGGGGAAATAATTCATCTTAGGGAAATTTATGATGAATTCCGCCCATCCATACATGTTTGGGATAACCCTAAATAGATTCCAATCTTATAAGAATATATGCTCATAATTTTAAAGTGGGGGGGGGGGATAAAGAAGATATTGAACTTACACTCAATCATTTATTTCTAGGATTGGGTCATCTTATTTAATTATCAAATCAGGTATGTACTCATCGTTGCCTTATCAAGAAGTTGAGGATAGTGTGGAATCTTATTGGGCCATTCTATATAATATAGAGTATTCTTCATGGGGTTATAACGTTTGACTATAGGTATCTCCTAGTCTTCAATTAGTGGGATTATTGGACATTTTTTTATAGATGGATTTTTCCTATTGGGGATTCATGCACTAGTATCTTGGATAGAAAATTAATGATGTTAGCTTGACAATAATATGGGTGTCCTATCATCATAGTTGTGTCAACCCTTTCTCATTTTTATTAGTTTCTCATCCATATTCATAATGTTAATACCATTATGGGATTATCAACCCCGTAAGTTTTCTATTTAGATAAATGAGTGAGCCCTTTAGGTTTTATAGGTACCAAAATACCATATAGATACCTCGTTCTATATTCATAACTCCCCTAATAATTTTTTTCAGGGTTTAGGAAACATAGTTATACATCCATGAGGTTATCAAAATGTTGATTAAACATGATTTTATCAATTTCCTTTCTTACCCCACACACTTTTGGTTGATATTTGATGATGGAAATGCTTCCATTGATGATAGGAAGTATAAATTTTCATTTCGGGATGGGGTTCATGTAGCCTATTTAGACAAGATAATAATATTTTATCCATACATTCCATAAATATTTTCTTTCTAATTTTACTACACTCAGAACGTGTCTTATCGTTCTTCTCATTACATGTGAGGGGAATGACATCCGGGACTAATCTATCAATTTTGGATGATGTTGACATGAAAAGATACTAATTCCAAGATTTACTTGCTTCCACTATATTTTTCTACTTATCTTTTCCAATACTATGCTCAGTCTTGGATTGAATCCTATCTAGCTAGTGTGCTAATATGACTAGTTCTGTGAATAGATATACCATATGAATCCATAAACACCTTATGAATGGCCTCAATGGAACTAGTTTTAGAATCAAGAGGCCCTTCAAAAAATATCATCGTTATGAAAAAGAGTCCTTTGGAAATGAGGTGAAATTTGTTGGGGAATCCATCCCCTCAATATTGATAGTGGAAGATATGTAAATCGAAGGAGATTCAACACATTTCATTAGTGAGGGGAGATTATTCCAACACACTCTTTATGATTCTTCATCAGTGGATTTAGGCCTTCTGTTAATAGTTTGGATAACTAATTATTTTCCAACCATTATTTGTTATATCGATGCACCCTAAAAAATAGTTATTGAGAGCAGGATGAAAAGAATACTGATTTGGTAACAGAATAATTCCTGCCTTCTCAAGACTTCGTTGGAAGAAGTTCATGCTGTAGGGGAGAACATATTCCAGATTTTATGGGCTTTGGGGGTAAGTGTATTCAAATATCATATATTATATCAAATCAAACTATGAATCCTCTAATCATAACAATAAATATTCGTTATTGAGAAAAATATACGTAACTGTAACAACAAAATTTTCTTGACTCATTTTATGAGGGATACCTCTGAGGCACTAGATTAGAAACATCAAATATCTACCTATTTTCAAGATCAGATGAGTGACTTTCCCACACAAATAGTGTATTATAAATTTCTTATAGCTCTTGTGAAGGATTATTTTTCAAACTAGTATAATTTCTAGGATGACACTTGAAAAGAGGGTTATGAATTATCTTTATTGATTGAGGAATTATTTTTACTAGTAGTAGTAGAGGAAATGGAGTGAACGAAACTTCAACATTCAATTGAAACCTCCCACTAAGATTTAGCAGATCTAGAGAACTCAAAATATCAATTTTTACAATTATCTTATTATATATCCCTTAGGAACCCCAGGAGAGACTCTAAACTGTAGATATTACTCCTTCCTTTGTACACAATCAATGGATGAATCCTTTGGGTTTTATATTTTGTGGGAGATCCATCTCTCTTTTATCTCATGTATGAAACTTTTCCATCTTAATATCATACAAAGCATCAAATAAATCATGTTAAACTTTTAATTATATGAAAACTTCAAATCCAAAATCAAATTATCAAATCATAATAGACATATCATGAGAATATCCCATGAATGTTTAATGGATTAAGCATCCTCATTGATGCGTCTATGAAAGTATTTACAATATAGTATATTTTAAAAGGGATAATCTGGGAAAAAATGTCCCAAATGGGAGAGTTATCCAACTATTTCTTAAGTTAATAAACATATCAAGTATGGTTATATTTTTTCTAGAGAAAGATAACAGTCCATACAAGATTTATATATCTTGTTTTTAACACTAAACATTTTCTAATATGTTGAAGGGAAGAATTTGTTGGCTTGGACTTCGATTTTTCTCAGGCTTCACATTATGCATTTTCAACCTGACAAGTTTTGTTTCATTTCCATTTCATAAGTGATTAATTTTTCCTTTATCACACATGGTACATGTCAAGTGAGAAAAAACTGAACTTTTTCATAGGGCTACCTTTACGAATTTTCAACTAATTGAGCATGTTTCTCTATCAATTAGATGTTTAGGTTCCTGAAATCTATTCTAATAAAATTCCATTACTTTTAATATGAAAAACTTCAACCCTTTTTTAATGTTGACTAGAGTATTCGAGCTTAAAAATTATATTTTTTTAGTTTAGGGTATTCTATCTCAGACATGATATTGCTTTAGTTTAGTGACTTCTAGCTCAGACATAATATTTTTTAATTTAGGGTATTCTATTTGGAACATATATTTCTATTTTTTAGGGTCCTCTAGCTCTGAATTGTGGTTTTTCAAGTTTAGGGTTTGCAAGATCAGACCTACTACTGAATTCAGAAGCTGAAGACACGGAGGATGTATATTCATAAAGGGTTCTGATACTCATAATCCTAGTTGAAATTATGAATAATTAAGATTCATGAATGATTTTTACACCATACATTCTTACAAAATTTATAAATGAAGAATATTCATGAAGGTTTCTGACACCCTTCAAGTAACGACCCGAAATTTTATGAATAAAATTACCCTTTTTGAATTCATTAAATGTGTTATGGATATAGAAAACAAATGAAACTATTTTATTTTATTTTATCCAATTGGATTTAAATGACCATTAAGTATATTTAACATTGATAATATAGTCATCAAATAATGATCACATGACTATTATAAACATAGGGTTATAATAAATCCTTTGGCATAGACAAAGGAAGTAATGGCCTTAACCAGTAGGATCGTTGCCTATGAAGCCTATCTATTAGAGATTACAAGGGAGATAGATTTTCTGGGATTTTCCCTAGACCAAGCCCAAGATGAGATCCAATAACACAAGCATGAGCAAAACCATTTATGGGAGAAGTTCAAGATCATCAAGATCACAACTCAAACCGTGTTCCCCAAAAATCCCAATTAAAGCCCCACCATTATGCACCATACTCTTAGGGAATATGATGGTTTAATAAAGGGATATGTATCAAGAACCTATCATTAAGAATATGTATATTATTTTTTTATATAATATTGAATATGTTTTATTCTTATTATTGTTACTTTTTAAATGATTTTAAAGTAAAAATAGTATTTTTGGTTAATATTAAAATTCAATTAATAAATATATTTTGATGAATCAATGGATTTTTGAAATAAATAAAATTTTAATAAAATATTATCAATAAATAAATTTTTATAAAATTTAAATGATAATATAATTTTTATGAATTCAAATGTAATTTTTATTAGGGTTTAAAAGCTATTGTTGACAAGAACCCGTCATTTTCAATAAATGCCAGTTTTTATTTTAAAAGTAGAAATTCAAATATATAGAAAATTATTCATATAAAATTAATATAATTTTTGGAATCAGGATGTCAAAATTATCCAATGGTGAGTTTTTGATGATTTTCTAAGACAATAAAATTTTTGGGTAAAAATTAAATACCGTATAAATATACAGTGTGTTTTATGACATCATAAAACACCAATGGTGATGTAATAAATACTATAAAAGGTATAATCATACAAATATATTTTTTCCTTTAAAATAATTTTATTTTCAGTTTATTTCATTTATTTTATAAAGACTGAGTGAATCCTCCAAGACTTATAAAATATTTTAAGATTTTAAAATCAGTTCATTGAAAGTGTGACTCACCTCCACTTGAGAAAGGGAAATATTTTATTATATTTGGACATTTTAATTATAACATAATTTATTAAACTCCCATTTGGAATAAACCATTGTAAAAACAATGGGATTGTTTTTGGTTTTGAATATTTTATTATGTAGTGCCCAAAACCAAAATAATAAAGAAATCCCTCTCCTTTTCTATATAAACCCACCCAAGATCCCATTTATATTCACTAAAACTCATTGAAGCTCATACACACTCTACCATATAATCTCTTTATTCCTAAAAGTTCTCTCCCAATGTCCCAATAATCCTCTTCTAATCCTTTGGTGTCACACATCCAAGAAAGGGATTCTCTATCTTCTCTTCTTATCAAGCACTTCATTTATGATATGCCCTTTTGATTTCTATTTTATTATGTTGGGATACACTCTAAACTATCCCCATTACTGTACATTTTATTTTTATATGATGGGATCCATTTCACTCTCATTTATCCCTATTATGAACCCTTAGGTACACTTGTTACTATGCCAAAATTTTGTAAGGAATCTTCCACCCTCCTCTTTTATCAAGCATTCCTTTTATGTTATGCCATCTAAATTATATTTTATGATGTTGGAATATGTTATAAAATATACCTATTTATTTATATTTAATTTCTAAATTATTAGATACCCATTTCTATCTCATCAACCCATTTTATGAATTTCTATATGATGTCGTTTTGCTGCCGAAATTGCAGCATGATTTTCCATGCCAAATTCTTTGTGTAGTGAAAACCATACCCATTTCTCTATCAGGGGTATTAAACATTATTCATATATACTTATTGATTTTGGAATTAAATGTATTTATTCCAAATTATTATATATTTTAATAAATTATTATATTTAATGAAACCATGTTATATGATCATTATGGAACACTTAAACATGAGAATGAAATTATTATGAAGGGTGCACCCTAATAGTGCTTCAATGAATTGGAAAATGGTTAATATCATGATACATCATGTTGGGTTAGGGTATTTACCTGATTCCTTTATGGGAATTTTTCCTCCATGGGTTATTGGTATATTTATCCTTGATCTATTTATAATGCAGTTTTTAGATTTATTTCCACATTTTCCATGTTATGATTATCAAGCTATATCATACCTTATTATTCATGTTCCTTTACACATCATTGATATTTCTTGTACAAAATGTCTTATTATCCTCATGTTATTCCATGTTTATTCCCTTATTGGGATTTATAGCTCACCCCTTTCTTATATATGTCCTCAGGTTATCCCATGTAGTGTTAAGTACAAAGGAACGTTTTGGTCATGTTAAAGATGTTTTCAATAAAGATGTTTGTTTTCATGTTTTAAGATGTTTTTTAATGTACCTAATTCCCAAATACCTTATATATCTCAATATTATAATTTTTAATTAGTGAAATTTTATGTAATAAATCATGTTTACAAATAAAATAAAGAGCATGGTTGTTATAGTTAGTATTAGAGGGTAGGTTTAGTTATTTTTTGTATTAGGGTTAGAAAACCCTAGTGAAAAACCTCAGGGATAAGGATAATTGTAATAAAAATCCCTAAATTTTGGTTAGTATAGAGAAAGTGATTTGTTAATAAAATACATCCCAATCTAGATATTACAAGTGGTCATGTTTATGTCACAGATGTACCTAGGAGTAACAACTCTGAAAAGGTGTTTTGGGCCTAACTCAGAGTAACCTGGTACACAAATTCAGGCCATAATGCACACCTAGTTTGACACTCCCAGGGGACATTCTTTGGGAAATTAATAATATCATTACTAACCATTATTAAGGGAACAAAAATTCCCATAAGAATATGTGTTAGGAAGTAGATCAAGGATAACATAGACTAAATCCTAGAAACTCATAAGTTACAGATATAAATATTAGTTATCTATTTAATGTCATTGGATTATCCCTTTATGTGTTTAACTATTTAATATAATCATCCCTAATTTTACTTTTATTCTAGAAAATGGTGAGAAATATGAGTAATCGTGCTAACAATCGATGTGAAGGGTAGTGTGAGGATTTCCCCAATGAGATGCCCAACCCGATGGGAGTGGTAATCACAAACTTTTTCATGATAATATCTTAGTTAACTCAAGTTTTGAATAGAAACCTAGACCATATGGATCACACAACCCCCCCAAAAGAGATAGAAACCCAAAGTCAAGAACTTTATGCGACAAAGACCTCCTACTTTTAATGGATCATCTGATCCATTAATCATAGATTAATGGATCCATTCCATTGAAAATATCTTCTCCATCCTTCAATGTTCAAAACAAGAGAAGGTTATTCTAGCTATTTATCATATAGAGGGTGGAGTTGATCAGTGGTGTACATTGATCAAGAATACAAATCCTTAGGAAGCTATTGAAGCAATGGAGTAGAAAGGAATTTTGAAAAATCTTTTTTGATAAATATTTTCCCCACACCCTCCATCTTAAGATGGATAGAGATTTGGAAAACTTCACAAGACTTGCATGAAACACCTATGGTTTTTTCGTTAGCTCCAAATTAAAGTTTGACCACTTATTTGGTGGGATAAATCCTAATATATGAAAAACCTTGGAAATCCATGAATCTGATAGCTATGGGGAAATTTTATGATACTCCCTCAAATTCGAGATGGAGATCAATAAATCTTAGGGTTATTATGTGGATAAGAAATGGAAAGTGGATTTAAATTATGGTAGTCTTATGGATAAATCTGATGATTCTAATAAATTCTATCACCCCACTTGTTAAAGGTGTAGAATGAAGAACCCAAGAAATTTCCTAAGGGTAACAAGGAAATTAATTATGTGTTTGATAGGAGTTCACCTGGAAAATGATTTATGATAGGAGAAACCCACAAATGTGACAGAGTAAAGGAATTCTCTGGTCAACCCTCAACGCATTTTTAGTGCTTCAATTGCAAGGAACTAGGTTACTTCGTGAATTAGTGCACTAAGACAAGGGATTTCAGAGGAAATGATGTTATTAATATTTTCATGACTTATTATATACTCCCTTTACTGATTTTATATGAAATGTGCATAATATGTGTGAAATATTAATGTTTTAATACTAAGTATAATTTTTGAGCATTTTTAGAAGTAGTCCAATAGAGACAGTTTACTATTTTATTTATAACTCTCACCATACTGATCCATATTGTGTGGTTTTTGTTTTTTAGGATTCTTTATTCCATATAAAACATTTAATCAGAAGGGATCATAAGCCGATTCTTCCATTTGTAGTCCCATATAGACCACAAAAGAATGCCTACAGAATCTATGAAGAAACTGGACTAGCCATGAAGATTTAATTTCTGGGCTCAATAAAAAATTTAAAATTCATTAATTCTCTTCCAAAATTCAGATAATAGTGCAAGGACTAATGGATAAAATTTTCAGGTCCCAACTCCAAGAACAATGGGCCCAACTAATGCTTTGAAGTCCAGCCCACCATTCCGTCCGGGAATTAAAATCCAGACATTATTCATTACATATCTCATGATTTAATAATAAAATCAAGCTAAGATTTTTCAGTGAGAAAGAGGTAATATAGGTGTCCTACTTTTTTGAATAAATCATTCGTATTTGAAAGCATCTTACTATTCAAAAACCCATTCACATTTTGGACTTCAAAAAGTTTGGATTGAAATGGAGAGATTAACTTTGTTTAATTAATCAGCCATAACTTTGGCTCTTTAAGTCCAATGGATGATAAATATTCATAGTAGAAATAGAATATATTTATCTAAAACTTGTAATAAGATCATATCTCGATATTCAGCTATCTAATTTATCAAATTGGCAATGCAAGTGGAGGGGTAGTTTTGGAATGAAAACAGCCCACAACATTGGGCTATAAATACATCCCCCTTCTCTCCTTGAAAAGAGTTCACATTTCAGAAGAGAGGAGAAAATATTGGCACTACCAAATCCTTTCTAAGGTCTTGGGAGGACCTTACATAATCAAGTTTTCAATTGAGAGACATTTCCTCCTCTCTTTGTTTTCATTTACTTTTGTGTTATTCATTTTTGTAATCTTGTAAGAATATTTCTTTGTAATTCTGTTTTAATTCAAGTTTCTTCTTCAATATCTCTTATTCTAATCCACCTTCTGTAGTTTAATATTAATTTTACAAAAATAGTATAAATAAATTTGAATCCCCTTCCCTTATTTTGCATTCTCATTCAATCTAAAGTTCATTTTTAATTCTCATCATCGTTCGTGTGTGTGTGTTCGATGAAAAAACTCTTTTCTTATCCTTTTTTTCTTGTCCTCTTAATTTATCATCATAATAATTATAAACAGATTACTAATCATTTCAATGGATGAGTAAATCTCTCATTGGGGTGAGTTATAATTTAGGTATGTTAAGTGATTGAGAGCTTTTTCTCGGTGAATATTCTTCAAATTAAAATTCTGTATGTTGAACGTTGCATGTCATGGATTAATGACTTGGTTTGTTTAACATATGGAATCCATGGATTATTGGAACCATAAATACACTACCAAAATCAAGTACTGATTGATATTAGAATCATAGTTATGTTAAGTCTTGGATTAAAGCATTAACACTTTGGAATTTCAATCAACATCAACTTGTGACATGGGTGTTAATTTAATGCAATATAAAGCAAATCTCAAGGCTATCACAAGCTTAACTACCTAATGATGCACTCAACCCAATATTTATCACTTTGTTAAACCAAAAATAATCCAAAAATTATTTCACAATCTAATCAAACAAACCCCCAATCAGAATACAATCAACTAAAAAAATTCGACTATTAAAAAAGTATCATCGATGAGGATTCAACCCGAGTGCTGCTATACACATTAGCAGAGCACCAGAACCTTGACCGGTCAATAGGAGACAATAATCCTTGTGTTTAAAATGGATTCTTTGTTGGGGATGGTGCTTTATGTAGTCAATAGTTTCTGGTTATTTTAAAAAAACACAAAATTTTAAAAAAATTGAAAAAAAAAACACAAAGAAAATCCCACCTTCCCCTTTCTTCAAAAAGCTATCGGAATGCCCTGTAGCCTCCCAAAAAATCCCTCGGATTTGTTTGAACCTTAAATTGAGAGAACTATTCGCCAAATTTGGGGGAACTTAAGAGATAAAAAACTCATTCCAGAACCAGTCCTTGTCCAACCAATTAGATTAGATATGACCAATCCTAGGGAACAAACACTTAAAGAATTTGCTGCCCCTTATATGAATTACCAACATCTTGGTATACAATATCCAAACATAGAGGATGACTTTGAACTCAAATTGATTTTGATTCATCTTCTCCCCCATTTCCACTGGCTAGCTTTTGAGGATCCACATCTCCACCTTAAATAGTTCCAAGTAGTGTGATATACCATGAAGCCTCAAGGGGTTTCTAAGGAACAAATCAAACTCTGAGCATTCCCTTTTTCCCTAGCTGACACTTTTAAGTGATGGATCTACTACCTTCCTCCTGGTTCCATAACCACATGGAGTGACATGAAATGACTCTTCATAGAGAAATTCTTTCTTGCTTCTATCAGAAATGAAATAAGTGGTATCCATCAATTCCCAAATGAATCACTCCATGAGTACTAGGAGAGGTTCAAAAAGCTTGTTGCAACCTTCCCACACCACCAAATTCCTAACCAACTCTTGATCCAATAATTCTATAAGGAGTTATTGGCTGTGGAGAGAAATCTCATTGATGTTTCAAGTAGTGGTGATCTTGTTGATAAAACTCCTGTAGCTGCAAGAGATCTCATAAGCAACATGGATGTGAACACACAACAATTCCATACTCAAGAACATGATCAAGTCAAACAAGCCCAACATAGTCAGTTGGTAGAGACGAAAAAGATGACATAGTAGATGAGTGAACTTACAAGTCTTGTGCGACAACTAGTTGTGGCTACCAAAGCCCCTACTTCATATTCTCCACAATCAATGTTTCCTGGACCTGTCAAAAACTGTGGAATCTGCAACTCTCTATCTCATCCAACTAACACATGTCCACAAATTAAAGAAGATAAATCTGATTCATCTGGACCAATGGAGCTCAATGCAGCATATTAACATAGGAACACCAACCCTCAACAATCAGGTCAGTTTGTTAGAAACTTCAACCAACCTCACTCTGAGCCCTTCTCTTCTTCCTATAACCAAGGTCTGAGGTATGGTAATTCTGTCTCTCATCCCCCTCAATTCCATCATCAAATCCCAAACCAATTATAATATGGTCAAGGTGTTGGTAACTTCCAAAAACCTTATCCTTTTATTCCCCAACCTCAAAGGAAAATTCATTCTCCTGGATTCCAATATCCTAGTGAGCCTTCCCAATTCCAAAACCAATACAATTGCTTTCCCAAGAACCAAAATCTAGGTATTCACAATCCGGGACAAGCCACTTCTTCCAAGAAACCATGGGAAAGTGTAGTGGAAGATCTTGCCTCTTTCACCCATTCCAGCCTTAAGAACATTGAAAACCAAAATTTTCAACTTGCATCCCACCTTAGTCAGTAGTAACCATTCAATTATTCCCAAATTCCAGCTCAACCATTACCCAACCCCAAGGTTAATGTAAGTGAAATTTCACTTAGATCAGGGAAGAAAATTTCTATGCCTCAAGATAAGTCTTCCAACCCCCCTTTAAACGTTGACCTAGAAAATGGAAAGAAAAAGAAACTTGAAAAGGAATCTAAAACCATTCCATCAACTCCTTCTATTCTACTTAAGAACCCAATTCCTTTTCTTCAAGCCATTTTTAATCCAAATAAGTCCTTTGAACCCGATCTTCAAATGCTCAACATGTTTAGACATGTTGAAGTCAAAATCCCCTCTTAGATGCCATAAAACAAATTCCTATGTAGGACAAGTTTCTCAAGGAGTTGTGTACCCATAAGAGGCAACTTAGGACCTTCAAAAATGTTTCCACCCAGGATTCTATTCCCATAAAGTGCAAAGATCTATGGACCTTTACGGTTCCATGCCAAATAAGAATTTCTAACTTGAATGATGCACTCCTAGACCTAGGAGCCTAAATTAATTTCATGCACAAATCCATCTTATCCAAACTTATTCTAGGTCCCTTATATCCAACGGGTGTTTTCATTCAGTTAGCCAATCGAAGCACAACCAGTCCTGAGGGAATAATCGAGGATGTCCTTGTTCGTGTCAATGATATTATCTTCCCAGACGATTTCTATGTCTTTGACATGGAAGGTGAGATGAATTATTCTCTATATACCTTAATTATAGGAAGACCATTCTTAATGACATAGAGAACCATGATTTATGTCCATTCAAGCATCCTATCCATGGAATTTGGTGACCAACTGGTCAAATTCAACATTTTCCAAGCCATGCGATACCCATATGAGGATCACTCTGCATTCTCAATCCATGCTTATGAGGACACTTATAAGAGTTAATTAAACCCCATTCCATCATGTTCATCCTGTTATAATGATAAAGGATCTAGTAAAATCTGCACCATGATTTACCAAGTCATAAATGGTGAAGTTGATGTGGACCTCTCATTCAGAAACTCCATCAATATAGAGGAACTTGAAAACTCTCTTGAATCCCACATCAACTCTGATCTCTACTGCTCCACCTTTGAAAATATTGAGGAAAATCAACTTGAAGCAACTGAAGTCCCTTCCTTCATTCTTAAATTGTTTAACCTACAAATAAAAGATGAGACTGATATGAAACCTCTCCCTAAACACCTGAAATATGCATTCCTTTTTCATGATCATTCTTATCCTATCATTATCTCTTCTTCACTTACCGAAACTGAGGAGCCCAAACATGTTCAAGTGTTAGAGTAAAACAAATGACTTAGGGTGGACCCTAGATGACATACCAGGAATCAACCATGCTCTTTTCATGTATCACATTCATCTTGAGGAATCATCCAAACCAATTAGATAACCACAAATAAGACTCAAGCCACTCATCCTTGAGGTAGTTAGGGAAGAGATCACCAAGCTTCTTCAAGATCATATTATCTACCCAATTTATGATATTGAATGGGTTAGTCCAATTCAAGTTGTACCTAAGAAGGGTGGGATAACTATTTTTACAAATGAACATGGGGAGGTAGTCACAACTAGAGTAAAAAACAAATGGTGTGTGCGCATCGACTACTGAAAATTGAATGTTGAAACAAGAAAAGATCACTACCCTCTTCCATTCCTTGATCAAATTCTGGAATGATTAGTTGGAAAGTCACACTATTTCTTTCTTGATGGATACACAAGATACTTCCAAATCCCAATCGCACCTCAGGACCAAGAAAAGACCACTTTCACGTGACCCTTTGGAACATATGCATATAGGATAATGCCTTTTGGCCTTTGCAATTATCCAGAGGTGTATGATGATTATCTTTTCTGAATTCATTGAACACTACATGGAAGTATTCATGGATGACTTTACCATTTATGGCGAGTCATTTGAATCTTGCTTGAATGAAATATAAATAGTCCTTTAAAAGTGTGTCAAGTGTAACCTTGTGTTAAATTTTGAAAAATGTCACTTCATGGTTGAAAATGGGATTATTCTAGGGCACATAGTTTCAAAAAAGGGTATTGATGTTGATCCTGCCAAAATTGAAGTGATCCAATCACTTCCTGAACCCAACTCTGTTTGAGACATCCGTTCATTCCTTGGTCATGCTGGTTTCTATCAGAAATTCATCCATAACTCTAGTAAAATTTCCTTCCCACTCACTCGGTTTCTCCAAAATGATGTCACTTTCAATTTTGATGAGGTTTCCAAGAGAGACTTCATTGAACTCAAAACTGCTCTTACATCTGCCCCAATAATCCAACCCCCAGATTGGTCCTTACCCTTTGAGTTGATGTGTGATGCTTCTGATAGATCCATTGGTGATGTTATTGGTCAAGGAAGAGAAAATATTCCTCATGTCATCTATTTTTCCTCAAAAACATTGGATGAAACTCAATATCACTACATTGTCACTGAAAAAGAACTTTTAGCAGTTTTGTTTGTCTTAGATAAATTCGGACCCTATCACTTAGGTGCCAAAATCATTATCTTCACAATCCATTATTCTATAAAGTTATTACTCAAGAAAAGTTATTCCAAACCAAGTCTAATAAGATGGATCCTAATGCTCCAAGAGTTTAACCTTAAAATCAAAGATAGACCGGGAAGTGAAAACCCTACGGATGATCACTTGAGTAGAATTTCTAATTCTTCTCATTTTGAAATCATTTATCCTAAATTCCCCACTGATCAACTTTCATCTCTCACTCCAAAAATACCATTGTATGCCCCAATTGTAAATTACTTGGTTTCTGGTGTTTTTCGTGAAATATTTTCAAAAGAACAAAAAATGATGTTGAAAAGTGATTCAAAATACTATTTTTGGGAAGAAAATAAACTTTAGAAAAATGGGGCTGACATGGTGATAAGGAGATGTGTTGATGAAAATGAACATTCTTCCATATTAGAATTTTGTCACTCAATGCATGGTGGTGGACACTTTGGACCAAAAAGGACCTCTCGAAAGGTCCTAGACTCTGGATTCTTCTAGACTTCACTCTTCAGGGACTCACATGAGTTCTGTCAATCATGTCCCACTTGCCAAAAGTTTGGCACAATTTCAAATAGAAATGAAATTCCACAAAAGCCTTTATTTTTCTGTGAGATCTTCGATGTTTTTGGTATCAATTTGATGGGACCATCCCCCCCATCCAATAGATTCTCATACATTCTTCTTGCGATTGATTATGTTTCTAGGTGGGTCAAGGAAAAACCCACTAGAAAAAATGATTCACATACTATTAGTGAGTTCCTAAAGACACACATCTTTCACAGATTTGGCACGCATCGTGCCTTGATCAGTGACTTAGAAACCCATTTTTGTAATAGAACCATGGAATCTATTTTGAAAAATAATGGGGTTGTATATAAAACTTCTACTTTATATCACCCCCAAACAAATGGCATGGATGCACTTTCTAATACATAAGTGAAAAGAGTGCTTGATAGAATTGAAAACCCTCCAGAAAATACTGTCCTGAAAGACTTGGTGAAGCACTTTGGGCATATCGAACTACCTATAAAACACCCATTAGGATGTCTCCTTTTAGGATAGTTTTTGGTAAAGCATTTCATTTTATAGTTGAAATCCAAAATAATTCATTTTGGGTAGTGAAAACTTGTAATTTTGATCTTGAAAAATCTATTGAAGAAATATTGTTGCAATTGGCGGAATTGGAGGAGCTTCGACTTGATTCTTATGAGAATTATAATATATACAAAGAAAAATCCAAGGCACTTCATGAAAAACACATCTGGAAAAAGGTATTCCATGAAGGTGAAAAGCTAATTCTCTTCAATTCTTGATTTTGGTTTCACCTATGTAAGATTAATTCTCGTTGGGAAGGTCCTTTCATTATTACTAATGTTTACCTATTTGGTGCAGTGAAAGTCCAAGACCCCTCTTCCAAAAGGACATTCACGGTTAATGGACATTGGTTAAAGCATCACCATTAGAGGACAAAAAATCCTAGAACAACATTTACTTCCACTAGATCCCCAATTTCTACATTTTACCCACCACTGGATGGAGATGATGACCCACCAAATCCAAACAATGGGCACCTCTTTTCCTTTAACTCTCTCTCTATCTCTTCCTCTCTCTCACTCTTTCTTCTTCTTCCTCTATCTTTCATTTGTCTACCAATTTCTTCATCAAACACTTTAATTTTCTCTTTCTCTTTTGTGTGGTTTTGTATTTTAAAGAACACTAAAAAAACTAAAAAATAAAAAAATGTAAAAAAATCAAAAGAGTCATACTTACTCACCTTTAATTTTTAAATTTTTTCCAACCATTTTGGGGAATCAAAAGACATGGTTTCATCTCAAAAATTTTGTATTTTCATCATATATTTGGACAAAGAATTTTGTTTCAAGAATAATGCATTTTGAATGCTCAGTTTTTTGTTTTGGAAAATGCTTTTCCCCACCTATGAGAAACAATGTTTACTTTCATGCCAAGGCTACCTATGGCCATCTTTTCAAAATGTGTGTTTTCACCCTCATTTTTGAGTCTTGAGTTTGTGGACCTTTGATCTTAATTTCCTACTTTAGTGTGCATTAATATGATAGAGGCAATTTCTGAACCATATGAGAATCACAATAGTCAAATAGCCTCTCATTTCCCTTACATTAATCCTCCTTTTGAAAGCCCCTTGGATCCTATGAAAACCTTTTCTTTGATATCCACATTACAATCCCAATACCTTTTTCCACCCAATATCAACATGGATTTTTATTGCATAATTTTTTTGAAATTTAAGTGTGGGGGGAAAGGATTTCATTTTGGGTACCCTTTTTTGATTTCACCATGTTATCATATGCTTAAGGGAAAGCATCCATTTCAGTGTGGGGGAGAGGTTGTCATTCAGTGTGTTTTGGGGAATGTAATGTAATTTCATTTATGTAATTTTGAAAATGTTATTGACAAGTGTTAAAAAAAAAAGAACAAAAAAAATTGGGTTGTTTCTTGGGTAGGTCAAAAATCACTCTTACTCAACCTTTGATCTTGTTATAACTATTATAATTAGTCTCGTGAGGAGATCGATCCTGGTTTGGGATATGACTGTGAGATCTTTTCCAAGTTCAACTTTCGAAAAAAGAGAAAAAAATAAAAAAAAGAACACTTGAATTATATTCTTATGTCATTGGGAGAAGTTTTGTGGTTTGTAAATATTTCATCTTCTCATCCACTTCAAATTTTCTTCCTCTCTTGTGTCTTTCTTCACACAATAATTCCCTTGTAAATATGTGTTTTCATTTCCTTCCATGTTTCATTTCAAAAAGCATTGATTTTTCTATGTTGGTGTTTTACCCCTCTTCTTCTCTCTCTTGGACATTATATTCCTACCGTCCCATAGCCACATAAAAACCCCTTAAAAAGACCTCTTGATTATTATTCACTTTGGATAGGTATTGGAAGCTGAGAGCTCTTTCAAACTCTAATATTTTCACTTTTGATTGGTGAAAGAGTGAACCTTCTAAAATGAATTTTATCATCTTGAGAGGTGTGAGTTTTGATTGTCCACATTTTCCATTCCTAAATTTGAGCATGAAAAAATGAATTGGTTTTGGAACATTGTCTCTGGAACAACTTGTTGTGGAAATCAAAATGGATGAGTGAAATTGTCTAATCCTCCCCTAATTGGGGAAAACAAAATTTTAATATTTGTTGATGAGTGATTTTGTCATGTTTTTATATTTGTTTCACATGAGTACATGGAAAAGACTATGTGTGGGGGATTTGATGTTATTAATATTTTCATGACTTATTATATACTCCCTTTATGGATTTGATATGAAATATTCATAATTTGTGTGAAATATTAATGTTTTAATATTAAGTATAATTTTTGAGCACTTTTAGAAGTAGTCCAATTGATTCATTTTACTATTTTATTTATAACTCTAACCCTACTGATCCAAATTGTGTTTTTCCTATTTTTTAGGATTCCTTATTAAATATAAAATATTTCATTAGAATGGATCGTGGGACAATTCTACCATTTGAAGTCCCATATGGACCACATAAGAAGGCCTATAGAATCTATGAAGAAACTAGACCAGCCATGAAGATTTAATTTATGGGATCAATAAATAATTCAAAATTCATTAATTATCCTAAAAATTTTTGATTACAATTCAAGGAGTAATGGATAAAACTTTTAGGGCCCAAATCCAAGAACAAGGGTCCGAACAAATGCTTTGAAGTCCATCCCACCATTCTGTCCGGGAATTAAAACCTGGACACTATTCATGACATATCTCATGATTTAATAATCACATAAAGCTATGATTTTGTAGTGTGAAAGAGGTGATAGATGTGGACGAAGTTTTTTAAGAAATCATTCGTATTTGAAGGAATATTCCTATTCAAAAACCCATTCACATTTTGGACTTCAAAATGTTTTGATTGAAATTTACAGATTAACTTTGTTTAATCACCTAGCCATAACATTGGATCCTTAATTCCAATGGACACCAAATTTTCAAAGTAGACAGATAATATATTTATCTACAACCTTTAACAATATCATATTTAGATATTCGTCTGTATAATTTATAAAATTGGTGATGCAAGTGGAGGGTATGTTTTGGAATAAAAACATCCCACAACATTGGGCTATAAATACATCCCCCTCATCTCCATGCAAAGAGTTGGCATTTAAAAATAGAGGAGAACATATTGGAACTACCTAAGCCTTTCCAATTTCTTTGGAGGACCTTCCATACTCAAGTTTTCACTTAAAAGACCTTTCATCCACTCTTTGATTTCATTTACTTTTGTGTTCTCCATTTTGTAATCTTGTAAGTCTCTTTCTTTGTAATTATGTTTTAATGCAAGTTTCTTTATCAATATATCTTATTCTCATCCAACTTATGTATCTTAATATTTATTTTCTTAAAATAGTTTAAATATATTTGAATCCTATTCCCTTATTTTTCTTTCTCATTGAATCTGAAGTTTGTTTTTAATTCTCATCATCATTCGTGTGTGTGTGTTCGACGAAAAACTCTTTTTGTATCCCTTTATTTTTATTATATTATTAATTTATCATCATAATAATTGTAACTATATTACTAATCATTTCAATGGATGAGTAAATCTCTCATTGGGGTGAGTTATAATTTAGGTATGTTAAGTGATTGAGTGATTTTTCTTGATTAATATTCTTCAAATTAACATTGTGTATGTTGAACATAACATGTCATGGATTAATGAATTTTTTTGTTTAACATATGGATTCCATGGATTATTGGAACCATAAATACACTACCACAATCAATTACTAATTGATATTAGAATCCAAGTTAAGTTAAGGCTTGTATTAAAGCTTTAACACTTAGGAATTACAATCAACGTCAACTTGTGACATGAGTGTTAATTTAATGCAATATAAATCAAAGCTCAAGGATATCACAAGATTAACTACCTAATGATGAACTCACCCAAATCTTTATCAGTTTGTTAAATCAAACATCATCCATAAATTATTTCATAATCTCTACAAACAAACCCCCCAATCAGAATACAATCAACTAAAAACATTTGACTATTAAAAAAGTATCATCGCCGAGGATTCAACCAGAGTGCTGCTATACACATTAGCATAGCACTGGAACCTTGACCGGTCGATAGGAAATAATAGATTGTGATTTTAGGCAACCAACAACCTCTAAGGCAAGAAGGATGAGTTGTTTCCATCTCTACCACCAAGGTGGATCCTGAAAATGAAGCGGTGATAGGTATGATAGTTATTCATTCAATAATAGTGAATTTACTTTTTGATTATAGTTCTCTACATTCCTTTATAGAACAAAAGTTTAGTATAACTATTCAAACACCTCCACAAATAATGAAAGTAGATATGTCAGTGAAAATGGAAAATTTTTAAATTATTACTTCCCATGTATATAACTCCTCCCTTATCACAATTTATGGATTTAACTTCTCGGAAAACCTTTTCATACTTCCCTTGGTGGAAATTGATGCAATATTGGGCATGGATTGGATTTCCCTATATAGAGACAAAATAAATTATCGTGAGTTGGAAATGTCTCTCCAAATGAATAATTGAATTCTGATTCTATACAAGTAAAAATAGGATGAAGAATCTTCTTTAGCACCACCATCTAAAGTGTTTATATTATTACCCTAAAAGAAAGCGTATCTAGACAAAATGATTGAGTATAAGGAATGAATCAGCCTCGAAGAAATTTCTATTGTGAGGGAATTAATTGATGTGTTTCCTGAGGAGTTTCTTGGTCTTCCTCCTAGTAGGGAAGTTTAATTTTCAATCAAACTTATACTTGTGGCGTCTCCAATATCCAATAATCCGTAGAGAATGGTTTTTGAAGAACTTGAGGAGCTAAAGAAACAACTATAGGAGAATATGGATAAAGAGATTATATGCCTATGTGCTTCACCATGGGGTGCACCGGTCCTCTTCATCAATAAGTAGAAAGGTTCAATGTTACTTTTCATTGATAATCATGATCTCAATAAAAAAATGATAATGAAAAATTATCTTTTTCCATGAATTGATGACTTATTCGATCAACTACATGGATAAAAATACTTCTCTGAGGAGTATTTATGGCTGGGATATTTCCATGTAAGGGTGAAGAAAGAGGATATCCCCAAAATTACATTTCATACAAGGTATGATCATTATCATTTCATAGTGATTCTATTCGGACTCACTAATACCCTAGAAATATTCAACGACTTAATTAGTAGAGTCTTTATAGAATACCTCAAAAAATTTGTGGTAGTCTCTATAGATGATATTATAATATACTCCAAAACCATGTATGAGTATGATGAGAATCTGTGCACTATTATAATGTCCTTTAAAAAGGAGAAGATCTATAAAAAGTATAGAAACTGTGAGTTCGGGTTGAAATAAGTTTCATTCTTGGGGAATATCATCACATGAAATGGGATATTTTTGGATCCTTTGAAGACAAAAAAATTGAGAGATGGTCGAGGAAAAAATTTGTGATAGGTATTCATAGTTTCCTTGGGTTAGCTGGATATTATCACCGATTTATCAGATATTTCACATGATTGTCAAACCCTCTTACCAAGATAACTCGTAATGGATTCAAAATTTCTTGGAATGAAGAATGTGAAGAAAGCTTCATGGAGTTGAAAAGGAGGCTTATCACAGCCCCTATGCTCACACTACCCATAAGTGGGGAGTTTTTCATAATTTTCAGTGATGATTCAAAGAAGTTATTGGGATGTGTCTTGATGAAAAATTAAAAATTCATTGCTTATGCCTCAAGGTAGTTGAAAATTCATGAGAAAAACTATCACACGCATGATATGGAGTTGACAGCTGTGATATTTGTTTTGAAAATATAGCGACATTATCTCTTTGGGGAGAATTGTAAAATATATAGAGATCACAAAATTCTCAAATATATATTCACACATAAAGAGCTAAATATAAACCAATGAAGATGGTTATATCTCATCAATGACTATGACTGCTAAATCCACTACCATCCTAGGAAAGTGAACAAGGTGTCGGATTCTCTCAGTATAAAGGACCCATAAATTATATCATTGATGAGAATTGAGAAGGATCTGATCTTCTTATATTAGAAGAATATGGACATGAGAATCATAAATAAAGGAACATCATTAATCCTTTCACAAATGATTAGTCAACTATATATTTTGGAAAGGTTAAAGGATGCACAAAAATATGATGTGGGAATTCAGAAGAATGTGGAAACTATCATAAAAGAGAAATCCTCAGAGTTCAATGTTAATGAAGAAGTAATTATGAAATTTGGTTGAAGACATTATGTTCCATAAAATTCTAAGTTAAAGAAAGAACTTTTGGATTATGCACATAATTTGAATTTCCCCATTCACCCAGGAAACAAAAAGATATATTGAGATCTCTAAAAGCACTATTTGTGGGATAACATAAAGAAGGAAATAACTGATTATACATCAAAGTGTTTGGTATGTCATCAAGTGAAGGATGAAAGGTAGAAGTCTAGGGGTATTATGCAACCATTACCCATACCTACATGGAAATGATAAAACATCACCATGGAAATTTTCACTGGATTTCCAAAGGTATCCAAGGGAAACAATTCTATCTATATTATTATAGATCATCTTACAAAGACTATACAATTAATTGAAATTAGAGATTATTTCTCATTGGATCAACTAGAATAGATAAACATCAGATAACTGGTAATGCTACATGGAGAACCACTATCGATTATGTCTAATCGAGATCTAAGATTCACCTCTATGTTTTGGAAAAGTCTCCATTATTCTCTAAACACTAAGTTTAACTTCAGTATGGATTATCACCCTCAAACTGATGTCCAATCTGAGTGGACTATCCAAACACTTGAGGACATGTTGAGTGCTTTCTCGATGGACTTCAAAGGTGTATGGGACCAATATCTCCCTTTGATGGAGTTCTCTTACAACAATAGTTTCTACTGGAGCATCAAAATGGCCCCATATAAAGCCCTTTATGGGAAAAGGTGTATAGAAATGGCATGTTGGGATGAATTTGGGGAATGAAAACCTCTAGGTCTTCAAATGGATGAAGAAATAGTGGAGAAGGTTAAGACCATCCAGCCACACATCAAAGCTGCTCAAAGTGGAAAAAATAACTATACTGAAAATCATCGACAAGACATAGAGTTTGATGTTTGAGACATGGTATTCTTATGAATATCTCCATGGAAGATATTGATGATAATTTAGAAGAAGGGAAATATTATTCCAAGTTCCATTGTCCCTTTGAGATCCTTGATCGCATCGGAGAAGTGGCATATTTATTAGCACTCCCACCGAACATGTCTCAAGAACATGATGTATTCCTTGTATCCCTATTAAGAAATCACATACCAGACCCATCACATATACTCTATCCAGAGGTGGTATCATTGGATAATGACCTCTCTTATGAATATAATTCAGTGAAGATATTAGATCGTAGAGAAAAATTTCTATGAAATAAGACAATTTCCCTCGAAAAAGTGTTGTGGAGAAACCATAAGTTTGAAGAAGAAATGTGGGAACCAAATAAGGTGATGAATCAAAGTTACCAAATCTATTTTAGTGTGGAAAAAGGAACTTTTTAGGGTGAAATTTCTAAAGGGGGGAATATTTTAAGGACCCTAACATTTATGAATAAAATTCCCCCTTTTGACTTAATAAATTTCTTATAGATATAGAAATCACATGAAATAATTTTATTTTATTATATCCAAATTTATTTAAATGAATATTTAGTATCTTTACCACTTATAATATAGTCATTGAACAGTGATCACATGAATAGTATAGATATAGGATTTTAATAAATTTTATTTTCGCAGACAAAGGAATCGATGGCCTCAACCAGTATGATCATATGCTATAAATCCCATATATCATAGCTTCCAAGGGAGATTTCATTTCTGGGATTTTCCTTAGACTAATCCCAATTTTATATTCAGTAACTTAATCATGAATTAAACCATTTATGGGATAATTTCAAGCTCATTGAGATCACAACCCAAACCATGTTCACCGAATGGACCCATAAAATCCCCACCTTCTTGCACCTTACTCAAAGGGTGAATGTGGGTGTGATAAAGGGATATGTATAAAAAACCTAGAATTAGTAACATTTAAATTATTTTTTATATAATATTTAATATATTTTCTTCCTATTATTGTTACTTTATAAATGATTTTTAAATCGAAAATTGTATTTTTGGTTAATATTGAAATTTAATTAAGAAATATCTTTTGATGAATTAATGGATTTTTGAAATATATAGTATTTTAATAAAATATTGTTATTAAATTAATTTTTTTAAAATTTAAATGATCATATAATTTTTATGAATTCAGAAGTAATTTTTATTACAGTTTGAAAACTGTTATTGAAAAAAAAACAGTCTTTTTCAATAAATATCAGTTTTTATTTTAAAAGTCAAAATTCAAATATTTAGAAAATTATTCATATAAATTTAATATTTTTTTTAACTCAGGATGTTGAAATTATCAAATGGGGAATTTTTCATAATTTTCTGTGATAGTTAAATATTTGGGTAAAAATTAAATACTGTATAAATATATGTTGTGTTTTATGACATCATTATATCTCAATATTTATTTAATAAATACTATAAAAGTTATAATAGGAAAAATATATTTTTTTCCTTTAAAATAATTTTATTTTAATTTTATTTATTTATTTTATAAAGCCATAGTAAATTCTCCAAGTCTTAAAAAAATATTTTATGATTTTAAAATAATTTCTTTAAAAGTGTGACTCACCTCAACATGAGAAAGGGAAATATTTTATTATATTTGGTATTTATCTTTATAAAATAAATTATTCCTCTTCACTTTGGAATAAAACATGTGAAAAAACAATGGTATGGTCTGTGGTTTCGAATATTTTATTATGTTGAGTCCAAAACCAAAATAATATAGAAATCCCCCTCTTTTACCATATAAATCCACCCAAGCTCCCATTTATCTTCACTAAAACTCCTTTAATCTCATACACATTATTCCTTATACTACCTAGAGTCATACCAAGCCACCCCCAAGCTCCCAAGAAGCCTCTCCTAATCCTTTAGAGTCACACATCCAAGTATGGGATTCTCCCTCTCTTCTTTATATCTAGCACTTCATTTATGATATTCCCTTTTTATTTCCATTTGCTTAAGTTTTAATAAATTCTAACATATCACCATTTCTGCACATTTTATTTTTAAATTATATTATCTCTTTCACTCTAATTTATCCCTTTTATGAACCCTTACGTACACCTGTTACTATGCTGCAATTTTGTAAGGAATTTTCCTCCCTCCCCTTTTATCAAGAATTCCTTTTATGTTTTGTTTTATAAATTCATTTTTAATATGTTGTGATATGTTATTAAATATCCCTATTAATTTACACTTCATTTATAAATGATGAGATACCCCTTTCTCTCTCATCAAACCATTTTTTGAATTTCTATATGACGTCCTTATGCTACCGAAATTGCACCACGATTTCAATGCCAAAATCATCGTGTAGTGAATACCATACCCAATTATCTATCATGGATATTCACCATCATGAACATATAATTATTTATTGAGGACTTACATGTATTTATTACACATTATTATATCATGGAATAAATTATGATGTTGAATAAAACCATAATATATGATCTATGCCGCACACTTAAACATGAGAATGAAATGATTATGAACGGTGTGTCCTGATAGTTATTCAATGCATTGGGCAATATATAGCATCATGATAAGTCATGTTGGGATAAGGTATATACCTAATTAATTTATGAGACTTTTTCCACCATGGGGTCTTGAAAGATTTATCATTGACCTATTTATGATGCGGTGTTTTTAAGTTGTTGCCACATTTGCCATGTTTTGATTATCATGTTATATCATGCCTTATTATTCATGTTTCTTTATGACTCATTGATATGACTTGTATAACATGTATTATTATCCTCATGTTATTACATGTTTTTTACCTTACTAGGATTTATATCTCACCACTTTATTATTCATGTCATCAGTTTATCCCATGCTGTGTTAAGTACAAAATAACATTTTGGTCATGTTATAGAAGTTTTAAATAAAGATGTTTATTTTCATGTTTTAATTTGTCATTTAATGTACCTAATTTCCCAAATACACTATACATCTCAATATTTTGATTTTTATTAAGTGAAATTTTAAATAATAAATCATGTTTAAAAATGAAATAAATTGAAGGGTTGTTATACTGAATCACTATTTCAAAGGTTCCAAGTTGATATATACATAATGTAAGGGATAGAAAATAAACTTGGATAGTTTTATTATGGGATGTATAAATGAAAACCTACGATTTTGATCCGAAGGTGATGATATGGGGTATACATGATTGGGATTATTGCAAAACACTTTGAGGTGTTGAGTTTCACTGTGATATTTCTAGAGAACACATGGTTTAGAGGTCCGTTTATACAAGGAGGAGATTCCAATAGTTGGTAGGTCAAGGGACCTTATTCATGATCCCATAGGGATTACATGCATGGTAAATCAGAGGCTCTCAACTCTTTCCAATGACTGTGAATGATTTTTAAATATTCAAATATTTATACAATGAAGTATGATTTGGGGAGAAGGGTTATCCTAGAATGGTTCTTTTACCCTAGGGTAATTCAGTTTATGGTCATGAATCACATACCCTATTTTACATGGTTTTAGGTTACATGATAGGGGCCACAAAAAGGTTCAATAATGGAGTGTCATATCCCTACTTTGAGAATGGGTTTAATATGTGGTGGCATAATGTCAAGGATGTTGAATCCACTTGAATAGTTTAGTCAAGGGGAATGTAGAACATGATTTGATGATATCTAAGTCAACTATAAAAGGATGCTAGTGTGTATAGGTTGTCCATTAGTAATGGTAAAAACTAGTATCATATTCATTCAGGGAAATATCTCATGGATTTAGGGTGGGACATTCCTTCAATACCAAAACATCCTCTAGGAACAAGCTAGAAGGTGTTATTTTATTCACCAATGAGTCTTAGTGGGTTCCCTTCGAAGTAGTCAATCCCCATTACCAATATAGTACATGAAAAAAAATAGGAATAACTCAAGGATATGGGGTTTTAAGATATGTATAATAACTCAAGGAATTGGTGTATGTTGACATGGTTCTCAAATACATGATGGTGTTTTATGGAAAACAAAATATTTAATAAGGGATCAAGCACCCTATTAGTTGTGTTGCTGCCTACTGAACATGTTATCATAGAAAGGGGATGTGAAAAATAATTTCTATGAATTTTTCCTATATGAAGGGGTCTAGTGATCTTGGATCGTCTTTTACTTGGTACATAATATAGGCCCTATGATCTTTAATACTTTTCAATTTGTGCTATCACTTTTCTTAAACATCAAAGATAAATATCTTAGCAAGAAAATATTTCATTTTTTCTCTAAACTAGATTTGTGGGTTTTCAACCTGACAAGTTATATGTCTCTTCCACTAACAGTTTAGTGTCTTGTAATTTTGATTGTTGATGGCTAAAGTTTAAGGTCGTACATCTTTATACAAGAAGCATTGAGTTTAAGGTATTGATTCACGTATACCTAGTATCATGAGAGTGTTACAAAATATCCCAATTAGGATCCCCATGGTCAAGAGTACTACAAAACCACTAGAGAAGGATATAGGAATATTTTAAATCTTGGATCAAGGTTCTTGAATCATTAGTAATGGTATGGAAAATCCCTTATGAGGATTATTTTGAATCACACTATAGTGATAAGTTCCACTAAGATGATGTTAGGGCTCACAATGATTAGAAGGCCCTGCTTATAAGGCCAAAATTCCTATGGTTGAAATTTCAAGGGCCCTTATGAAGCTCTAAATCATAAATTGTAAAATAAAGGGATATTTTTCTCTTTTTAAGGGTCATGAAATATTTCTAACAACCCAATATACTCAATAAATGAACTATGAGTCATGGATTGAGGTTCTCAAAAAGATGATGGGAGTAACCTAAACTTTTTTTGATAAGGGTTAGGCTATTTTGGTCCTCTAATAATTATTAATTATGGGTGATGTCTTACATAGTTTAATGTTGTGCAGTGGGGATGAAACTTACATTCAGTTTAACATCATATGAAAAGGACATAATTGTTTTAAAGTTTAACATCATGTGGACAAGATGTCTTCATTACAGTTTCACATAATGCAGTAAAGACACAGGAACCGACATTGAATTATGCAAAATATCTTTAAGACAACCCAACAATGGTCAATGGAATCTAGATGTGGGAGGTATATTTTATCCATGAACCAGATTACTGGTGGGTAGTCATTTTGTAGAGTCCCTTTTTCATAGATCTAATTCATTCACTAACAAGACATATGAAGATCTGATTCATATATAGTTGAAGTGAGTCTGTATGACTCTTCCATCCATAAATTGATTATGGTCTTTCATGGTAGACCAAATATTATAGGCATATGCAATTTCTAGTTTTTGGATTCCTTGGGTTTTCTTATGTATTTTTTTAACGTGGGAATCATTCCATAGTAACCTATTTCAAGGATATCCCTCAACATAGATCTTTATCATATGTGAAAAGGTGAATGGCATTTTTGTATTTTATGGTTGTGACTAGTTTTTAAGGATATTGGGTGTTACATTGTATCTTAGGATAATAATAATCAAGACACATGTAGTTATTAACTAACTCCCCACATATATCAAAATCAAATATGGGGAGGGGAAATTATAAATTCATACACAAAATTTATGATTATTCCTCTACATGGATCCATCCCATGTGAAGGAAAGAAGAATTAACTCCTACATAAGAACTAATCCATTGAGCATGTGAGATATATATTCAAAGGTTAAAACACTTAGGTATGAGGGTTCTTTTTTTTAATTCTTGGATGTGATCGATGATGGGTGGTCTGAGCATCACTATGTATCCTATGGAGATTTAAATTAATCAATATTTTTTTTGGATTTATTCTATTTATAAATATAGTTAATATATAGAGAGAGGGAATTTTTTTAATTCCCTTGGTGATCCTTGGCATCATAGTTGGATAAATTTTCCTCCTTGTTGATCATGTTAAAACATAGTGAAAGGGAATTTCTTTATTTTATCCTGTAAATTGGAAAAAAAGAATCCCTAACATAGATTTATGGATAGGATGGAACGCTTTAAGTAGTTTTAGGTCTTTTAGGATGGACCATATGTCATATAGTTTAACATCATTCAACCAGGACAAATGGGGGGTTATGTTTTATGGTCACACATCTCTGAACAAATAGTGTTTCCAAGAATATTGGGTGTCTTAAGGAATTTAACCCTTTGGTGGAGATTCATACCCCAAAATTAAAGTGTACAAGAATGCAATGTTATAATCCTACTTTGAGAATAATTATGATGCATAAATGAGTAACATTGAGGGTATCTGAATCAACGTGAATAGTTGGGTTATGGGAGATGTAAATTATAAACCAAGAATATATGAGTCAATTTGATATGATGAAAGATGGATATATATCAACCATTAATTATGGAGAAATCCCACATCCCATAAAGTTAGGAAAATTTCTCATGGGTTTAAGGGGGGCCTCTTCTCCAAGGCCAGAACATCCACTAAACACAATCTCTGAGTAGTTTTGTTATCCGACAACAAATATTGGGGTGTCCTTTTGTATTAACTAATCTCTATTGAAAATTTTTTATAGGGAGGAACCAAGGGAAAGTGGGCCCAATATCCATGGGGTTCTAAGATATGTGTATCACTATAAGGCTCCATCCTTAAACATTACTTAGTCTTGAATTAAGTTAATAATTCATATTGAGGATATTTTAAGGTTTATTGCTTTAGAGAATTAGGCCATAACTTATACAAAAAACTTGAATATTACATTTAGATACTTCTACTCAGTATCAATTTTTTCATAAAATTAAAAAACTCTTAAAATAAAAGAAACATGTTTAGTTCCATGTTTTAAATAGCATGATTTTTCCATGATCCCATACTTGACCCTATTCTACCATAATTCCTAAAAAAATTCAAAAACTTGGGATGAGCATAGAAATCTCAGTAAGGGATACACAAATAAAGAAAACTGTTAGTTTTCAAAACAACATGTAAACCAAGAACACTTTATCATAAAGTAATAATTTTCACCTTAAAGAAGTAGAAAAAACCCTTCACTGAATATAAGCTCAATAATTACCCTTTTTGTAATCAAAATATTACCATAAATCCCACATAAAACAACGTATAACATATAAAGGTAACTTGGGACATAAACATACCTAAATGGAATAACAATACGGTCGACTTATAGACATATCACTAAATGGAATAGCTATACGACCGAATTCCATACCCAATGCATTGGTGGTTATAACATAACCACCAATCCTTGGTTTATCATGGAACCACCCATCATTTGGTTTATCACATAAACACCCATCAAATGTCTAAGTACCATTATATAATCATCACACGCAAAAGATTGCAAATATCAACATTTCAAACATAAAATTTCATTTGAAATCACAAGAAATAATTTCAATATATTCAAATAGTAAATCCACTTTCAGAACCATTTTCAATACCAAAATATGTAAAAATGGTATATGTTATTTATTTTCCTTTTAAAATATCATGGATTGTTAAGGAATCCAAATATCAAATAATGATCGTGGTGGAGGAAAGGGCATTATCACCTCATACGTTAAAAAGAAACATTCCCTTTTCCATTTAGTAAAACGCTATATAAAAACAATATTCCCTTTGAATGAAATTAAAATTAAAAGGGGTTTATACATAGTATAAAAGCAAGTCATGTATAAATCAAAATATGCCTCAAAGAAATGATATTGAGACAAAGTCCCTTACTTCATGTCCAAATTGACTCGTTCGTTCTTTAATTTATTGAATAATAAACTTAAGTTAATTTCTAATTACTTAAGAACCTTTTTCAAGTTTATTATTCCTTTTATATCACTTATTACCTTGCTATAACAATTAGTTAATTATTTTTGTTCATATCGAAATTTTTTTCGATGTTCGGAACTTGAGTCAAAAATGAATTTGTTATAATTATAAATTGTCCATGTGGTCAAAATTAAATTATCTGTATAATTATATTAATGATTTATATATCATAAATATCAAATATATATAGTATATATGTATTTAGAATAGTCCATAACATTTTGATATAAGAAATGAAATGCACCATTCATGGAGATGGTAATCCGTACGTACGCATGAACGCTACTTTCATTTATTTTTCATATTTAAAGGAATGGAAACTAAATTTTTAGTCAAAGTAGATTAATAAAGAGGGGGTGAATTGAGTATCTATAAAAATTTATATTAAATTTTTTACTTAAACACTTAACTAATAAAAAGGATATAGCCCAGTTAATCAAGGTAATATTGTTACAATAGTTTCACTGTTCAAATAACTTCTCATAATATTGATTAATTATCAGTAATATCAATGTGAGTTATTGATATAACTTTTGAAGCTATTCTAATAAGTCAAAGAAATTTTAACTTCTATCTAAGACTAAATTTCAAAGTGAAATCTAGTGTTTTTTGAAATATATAGTAAATCATAGAAAAACTAAATTAAACAACATAGCAGATAAAACAATTTTTTCAGTCTCAATCCGAGACCTAATACACTCCACCTGGAGATCACTTACCACCATGAAGTTTATATTAACAAAATTGATCCACAACCTCGATTGGGTAAACAATAGTGCACAAGACTGTCTAGGTCACATGACCTCTTCCACAATTCTTCATGGGTAAAAACTACCAGGTCACACAAGGATCTCTTCCACACTTATCTGTGAAAGCAAACAAAATTAAATAGATATGAAAGGGAGTATATCTTGTATCCTTCGTTTATTATAGGATACGGTGTGTGTTTTAATAGAGACACACACACACTGCTCGAAAGATAAAAATAGTACACAAAAGATCAAGGATGATGAGAAAGGGTTAGATGTACTCTGAGTGTTATTCTCTGAAACTATGGGATTTTAGGATGAAGGAGATGCAGGTATCGAGTATTCTTGTGCAAAACAGAGTATCACAAGTCTGGTGACTTAGTTTCTAGTTAGATACAACTCGTGTTCTTAGTGGAGTTTGTACGAAGATGATTTTGATTATGACATACAGAATTCAAGACTTTTTTTATCAAGAGTGTTTCGTGTGTTCTTAAATTGTATCTTGTTTCATGAATAGTTCACTTTTTAAAAAATTCTTGCTCTTCTGCTTCTATGCCTGTGTGTACTGGAAGCCCAGATTATCTTCTCTTTTAATTGTGGGTGCATACGTTGGAACTGACAGGATGCACTTATTCTAAACCTTGTACCTTATACTACCAGGTGACATATCAATACAAGAAACATTAATTATGTCAGTGCCTTTAAATGACTCAAATATGACTGTTATAAATTAAATTGAAAATGAAAAAACATATTAAAGAACGGTGTCACAGTTTGTCTTGCAACGGTATCACTTAGAAACGAAGTCATCACAAAACAATGTCTTCTTCTTTAACTTTGAGTGGTGAGATAGTTATGATGCTACAATTGTATTGATATCAGGAATTGGTAGCACAGATGAGGTGTTAGGATCACAATGTTTGTTCCTTTACCAAACATTAACCGATGTCATGGTGATGGTATCATGGAACATGTGTCACAGAATTCATGATATCTGGAACTGATTATGGTGTCTGGGTCATGGTGTCTAGGTCATGGTGTCTTGGTCATGGTTTCTAGGTCACAGTTTTTGGGTCCTTTTCTAGAAAACCAAAACCGATGGTAGACTCATAGTTTCTCAAACTTATCCAAATATCTGCAAACATTCTTAAGTATTAATATTCACAGAATGAATTAGACTTGATAATTCATATAAGAAATCATTATAGGACAAAATTAAATATATTTTACAATAATAAAACATGATTTATAGGATTAACATGATTTTTTTAATGTTTATTTAAATCAAAATGAAACCACCATCTATACACATGATTTGAGATAGATGAAACAAGATTAACATGATTTGTGATCATTAAAACAAGATTAAAACATGGGGAGTCCAACATAAATGATATATAGGTATATTATAATTACGGTATAATATATATATTATATATGTTACATAATTTAATTTATTCCATCCTTTATATGTTCCACATATAGCTTGAACGATTCATATCACATTGAGGGGGCAGTAGTCCGCACTTACTCAAATTAAATTATCGTATTTATACAACATGAAAAACATAAAGTTATGTTCTAAATGGGAATTAAAAAATCATATAGATAAAATAAATATCATAAATATAATATATAATTACATTTTTATCATAATGGACACCATAATAGGTGGTAGGATAATATTGAACAGTTATCATTTCGTGAGGCAATAGTTCATCGTCTACAGAAACAGTATGTTCTATACCCATTAGATGAAGGTGTGTGTAAGTGTAGTTAGAATAATTCTCATAAAAACAACCTATTATATTCATTATACAGGTATTTTTATTTAAAATAATAATAATAAGAGCATGGGGAGTGTAGAATGAAAAATAATGGAAAGAAACTTGAGAGAAGACGTTACCTCAAATCGGGTAACTTCTTTTGATTTGAGATAAAGGGCTCTCTTTAATTTCTTTCTTCATAGGGGAAGGCTTTTAGAAGTAATATAGGGATGTTGGGATCTTATTTGGGTAGAGTTTTGATGATCCAAGTGGCTTGAAAGGTGTTATTAATGGGTTAGAGTTGATGGCCTTCTATAAGGGGGGGGAGGGTCTCTTTAAAAAGTTTGAATGTAATATTTTATTATAAAATTAATTTCGGTTTCAAAAGGTCCAAAAAAAAAATTTAAATTCAAATATAGCATGACTATTTTTTGAAATAAAATCATCCAGTAATAATTGGATAGGTTTTGGGTATTTTTTAATCCTTATATTTTTTATTTAACCCTTTTTTACTCTTACCATTTTATCAAGTATTTAACACTTTGAGAATAAAAATAGTTACCAAAACATGAAAAATATCCAATTAAAAATTTAATAATAAAATTTTATACTTATTATAACTATTTCGATGAATCTTAGATTTTTTGGAATTTTATAATATTTAATAAAATATTTTATATTTTAAAATATGAATTATGTCAATTTTGACACTATTCATATCATGACTTTTAAAAATCCATAAAAAAATGATTGATTTGAAAAAACATAATGAATATAAATATAACAAGTAAATATAATCCAAAAAATTCATGGATTACATCACAATAACAAAATTATATTTATTTTAACATTTGTAATATCATTTATTTGAATCCTTTATTAATGAAGCAATCCCTTCATCATCATTTTTTCATAACTAAATTTATGTATATAATATCTAAAAATTATAAATAAATAACTTGATTTTGGAAATATTTTTAGATTTACAATTAATATTTATAGTTTAAATTATAACTTATATAACCCCATATAATTTTTTTTTACTAAAAGATATATGTTTATGTTACATTTTCCTTAACTTTAAATTAATTTTTATAAAATGTCATTTTTTCTTACAAGTGGATCCATGGGGTCCAAAAGTTGACCTAAGGATTCCCATGGCTGTACATGTATCATCCAATATGATTATGACACATGTTAGGGTAATTTAATATTATTATAATATTATTTTTTGACCCTTATTTACCAAATATACCCTTTAACCATGGTAAATAAAATATTTACTGAAGTTACTATTCATAATGTATAAAAATAAAATATACCTATTTACACAATTCGGGACTCCTGATTCCAAATATGGAATCCATTTCTCAAAATTCAAAACACATAAGTTGTATAAATTAATTAAAAATTAATTCCCATAGTCAAAACCAAAAAACGTGTTTTTAAGAAATAATAATTATCGAAAGATTGACATGTGTTTATTTCTAATTAAAAAGTTAAATTACTTACAATGACCAAAATTGGATTAAATGGTAAAAAAATAATCTAATTACATTTTAAAACCAATTAAAAAAGATAATCTAACCATATAAATAAATCAAATGAAAAGACAGTTTTCACTTAAAATGTAGTGTTTATCACTACTCATTAAAAAAATGATCTTTATCATAAAAATACCAAAAAATTCCCCAAATCCAATTTTGATGTCCCTATTATAAATAAGAAGCTTATTTTATCAAATTTAATATATAAAAGTGACAAAAACTAGATTTAAAAGGGGTTTTCCATCAAATGGTGGTAAAAATACCTTTTAAAAAATATTCAAGTATTTATGCTTAAAATTGGATTCATTCTCATTTTAAGGCTCTAAATTTTATTGGATAAATGTAAAAAAATTATCAAACATGTTTAATCATAATATGGTAAGTTCTTTTCATTCACACCAATGCAACCTCTAGGCATTAACTATAGTTTAAAATAATAATATTATGTCATTATTTTTCAGTATGACTCAGCCTTGTGTGAAACATGAGATTTCCGAGAAACCCATCTTTGCATTTCGGGTACACCATCGAACATAGAATCCCCTTTAAATTAAAAATATTATATTATTCATGTGTATTAATATAAATCAAATTTATTATTCTATAAATACTTGGTTCGTTACATCCTTCCCCCCTTTTGGGAGTTTCGTCCCCGCGATTCTATTCACTTATCAAATAAGTGGGGTTATTTAACCCACATAGAATTTTCATATTCCCATTTTGCATCTTCAACCATATGTTTTTACAAAAAAACCATTACCTGATGAATTACCTTATTCCACAACACTTGCTCTCTTCAGTCAAGAATCTAGACTGGTTGTTCCTCATAAGAGATATTCTCTTCTAACTGAACTACCTATGGACTCAAAACATGAGATGGATCCATCATATACTTTCTCAAAATTGAAATATGAAAAACATTGTGTACATGGGATAAACCTGAAGGTAAATAAACTATGTAGGAAACTAATCCAACTTTCTCTAGTATTTCATAGGATCCAATGAACCTTAGACTCAGCTTTACCTTCTTACCAAAATGCATCACACTTTTTCATGTAAAGACTTTGAGAAAGACATGACCACCTACCTTGAAATAAATATCATTCCTCTGGTTATCCGCATAATTTTTCTACCTTCTCTGGGTTGTCCTCATGTGCTTCTGAATTAACTGAACTTTTTATGCCATCTCTTCTACCAATTCTGATCCCGTCAACTTTATTTCACCTACGTCATCCCAAAAATCTAGATTTCAACAACACTTTCCATATAATGCCTCAAATGGAGCCATTTGTATACTGAAATGAAAAATGTTATTATAATAAAACCCAACAAAAGAAAGATGTTGGTCCCAAATTCCATGGTAATACATTGAAGAATCACATAAAATATCTTCTAAAGTATGAATTGTTTTTTCTAACTGACCTTCTGATTGAGGATGATAAGTTATTACTGAAATTAAATTCAGTACCCAAAGATTTCTGAAGTCCCTTCCAAAAGTTAGAAGTGAAACTAGGATCACGATCAGAAAAAATGGAGAGAGTAACTCCATTTAACCTGAATATCTATTTAACATACAACTGAGAAAGTTGATCTAGAGGCAGAGTATCTCAAATAGGAAGAAAATTATAAGATTTAGTCAGTCAATAAATAATAACCTAGATTGTATTATTACCTCGAGATATCTTCGGTAATCCCACAAGGAAGTCCATGGACACATTTTCCCATTTCCACTCTGGAACTGGAAAAGGATGAAGTATCCCTTTCAGTAACTTTTGATATTCTTTAACATGTTGAAAAATCAAACACTTCACAATAAATTCAACAATATATCTTTTCATTCCATCCCACCAGTAATACTCCTGAAGATCTCTGTACATCTTAGTAATTCCAGGATGAACTGAAAACAGAGAACTATGAGCTTCACATAACAAATATCTCTTCAAATTTGAATCACAAGGCACACATAATCTATTACCAAACCTCAAAACACAATCTTTATCAATGTTAAATTCAGGAAACTTACCCTTATAAACCAACTCTACCTTTTTCGGCAACTTACTGTCTTCTTTCTACACTTGCATAATTCTATCTAAGAAAGATGATTTCACTGACACCTAAAAAAAATAGAGGAAATTCCTACACAAAAAAATTCTATGCTAAAGTACATAAAATTATTAATCAAAGGATCTTGTTCCAAATGTAGGGTTATTAATGTATCATTACTTTTTTTTGCTCAAAGCCTCATCCACTTTATTTTCATTTACTAGATGGTAATGGATTGTTCAATAATCATCCTTGATTAATTCTAACCATATCCTCTATCTCATGTTTAATTCCTTATTTGTGAATATATACTTCAAACTTTTGTGATCGGTATATATTTCACACATTACACCATTAAAATGATGCCTCCAAATTTTTATTGTAAAAGCAATAGCATCTAATTCCAAATCATGTGTAGGGTAATTTAACTCATGAGGTTAAAACTGACGTGAAGCATAAGCAATGAACTGATCATTATCCATTAGGACACAACCAAGTCCTTTTAATGAATCATCACTGTATATAACAAACTCACCATTTCTATAAGGCATTTCCAAAACTGAAGCACTGACCGATCTTCTTTTCAATTCCTGAAAATAACCATCACATTCCTTTGTCCATATAAAATTAACACCTTTTCAAGTTACCTTAGTCCATATGCTAGATAACCGTGAAAAGTTATCAATAAACCTAATTTAATATCATAAAAACCCAGGAAAACTACAAATATCATTTATATTTGTAGGTCATGTCCATTCTTCAACAACTATTATTTTAGCAGGATCAACAGTTATGACATTTTTTGAAAAAATGTGACCATGGAATGAAATTTGTTGTAACCAAAACTAACACTTGCTAAATTTCACATATAATTTCATTTCTTTTAAGGTTTTCAAGACAAACCTTAAATGACTTTCATGTTCCTCTTTACTTTTGGAATATACCAAAATGTCATCAATAAACTCAACCACAAACTTATCCAAGAACTCACAAAAAAATCGATTCATAAGATCCATTAATACAACATGTGCATTGGTTAACCTAAAAGGCATAACTACAAATTCATAATGGCCATATCTAGTAGGAAATGTTGTCTTTAGAACATCAACTTCCTTTACTTTCAACTAATGGTACCCCGACCTCAATTCAATCTTCAAGAAATATTGATCTCCCTAGAGATGATCAAACAAATCATCAATATGAGGTAAAGGATTCTTATTTTTAATAGTGATATTATTCAAGGATCTATAGTCAAGGAGAAGTCTCATTGAACCATATTTATTTTCAACAAATAAGACTAAAGCACCCCATGGTGATGCACATGGTCAAATGAAACCTTTATCTAATAACTCCTACAATTATTTATTTAACTCTAAAAGTTAAATTTGATCCATTAGATAAGGGGGTTTTGAAATTGTATTAGTATCAGAAACTAAGTCAAAATTAAATTCAACTTTTTAATCGTGTATAATATCAATAAACTCATTAGGAAAAACATAAATATACTCATTTAATAGTGGAACATAATTAATCTGAACATCTCCTTTATTTTTATAAATATGTTAAAGGTAACATTAATTTCAATATTTTACTAGCTTCTCATCTTCCTGATATGTTATCAGAGATAAAGGTTCATTATTGTACACAAACTAAAAGTATTTCTGAAATAAAACCTCTTTATCTCTACAGTCAATCCTAGCATGGTAAACATAAATCCAATACATTCCCAAAATAAAATCAAACTATACTAGATAAAAAAAAGGTTTTCAACTAAATTCATTCCACAAATAAGTATAGGAAGACTCTTATAATTTATTTTTGCCTCTTCATTTCCCCCAGGTGTTTTTACCACAAGTTCAGGATTCATATCATAAGATGGAATTCCCAATTACCTATAAAATTTATCATAAATGAAAGAATGTGTAGATCCTTAATCAAATAACACATTTACATAATCTGAAAAAACCAACAAAGTACTTAACACCACTTTAGTTGATGGTCCCATATCAACTGTAGTAGTAGAAAAAGATTTTTCCCCACCCTTCTGCTTTTAATATGTCTGGTTTCCACCCTGGGTAATCGAATTTGGACACACATTGGCATAATGTCCAAAATCATTGCAACAAAAACATGTTACCACTAGATTCTTATTTCCTACTTGATCATCTTCTTTACAATTACGAGTAATATGACCTGTCTTACCACATCAGAAACAATTTACAGATTTTGAGAGGCATTCTCCAAGATGCTTTTTACCACACTTATCACTAGATAGAAATTTAATTTTCTTACCTTCTGGATTCTTTGATGAATTCTTTCCATTTTCCTACCAACTGGACCTCTTCTTTTTCTTGCTCTCTTAGAACACCTGATCATTTGAAAACTCCATCTATACCTTCTCAGCTCATCTGACAAGTTTCTCATATCTTTTTAATTCATTAAAGTCTAATTCTCTTCGATGTTGTGGTTTCATTATTTAGTAAAATTGATTTATCTTACTATCAAGATATCCGATGAAATTTGGAGCATACCTTTCTAGTAGAGTGAACGTTTCAATGTAACCATCCACTAAGTCATCCTCATGCCTCAATTCCAAGAATTGTTTTTCATTCATAAGTCAAAAATACTTAGGAAAATGTTTCTCAAGAAACATACCTCTAAACTATTCTTAACAAAGAGCATAAATATCCTCACTGTACCTGATATTTTTAACTATTGACCACCAATGATCTACTTATCCTTCAAAAAGATAAATTGAAAGACTAACCTTTTGATTGTTTATAGAATCCATGACATCGAAAATATTTTCTAGGGCTTTGATACACCCTTCAGCTTGAACCGGGTCAGATGATCCTCTGAATGATGGGGTATGTTGCCTCATGAAATTCTCCACAATAGACATGTTCCTATGGGGTTGATCTGATTGATCTTATTCATGTATACCACCACCATTTCTCATCTAATTAAAATTATCCATCACTACAACAAACTATTCCGTTCCGATTATGACCATATCAAGATACTGATTTTGAAGGTTATTCTCCTCTGTATTCATTCCTAATATCGCTACCATGTTTCCTCTATGGAAACAAATTCTGAACAAACATATCTTAGATGAATTAACATGGTAATATTCAAATTCTATATCATTACAATTTGACCATAATGTAAAAAACCTTTATGGATATTCTATTAACAAAATTCTGACACCTAAAGTTATCTAAACTAACCATTGATACCAACTATAAGGCCCAGCCTTAAACATTACATAATCATGAATTAAGTTAATAATTCACATTAAGGATCTTTTCAGGTTTATATATTTAGAGAATTATTTCATAACTTATACAAAACAACTTGAATATTACATGTAGACACTTCTATTCAATATCCATGTTTTTTCATAAAATAAAAACTCTTAAAAGAAAATAAACATGTTTAGTTCCATTTTTTTAACAAAATGAATTTTCCTTTATCCCATCCTTGACTCTATTCCAAAATAATTCATGTAAGAAACATTTCAAAAACTTGGGATGTACAAAAAAAATTTATTAAGGGATACACAAAGAAGGAAAACTTTTAGTTTTCAAAACAACATTTAAACCATGAATACTTTATAATAAAGTAATTATTTTCATCTTAAAGAAGTAGAAAAAACACTTCACTGAATATAAGATCATTTATTACCATTTTTTTAAACAAAATATTACCATAAATCCTATATAAAACAAAGTATAACATATATACGTAACTTGGGACATAAACATACTTAAATGCAATAACCATATGGTCGACTTCCAAACATATCCCTAAATGGAATAGTGATATGAATGACTTATATACCCAATGTATTAGAGGTTATAATGTTACCACCCATCCTTGGTTTATCATGGAACCACCCATCATTTGGTTTATCACGTAACCACCTGTCAAATGTTTAAGTACCATTATATAATCATCACATATAAAAGATTACAAATATCAACATTTCAAACATAAAATTTGATTTGCAATCACAAGAAATAATTTCAAGATATAGAAATAGTAATCCACTTTTCAAACCATTTTCAAAACCAAAATATGTAAGAAGGGTATATGGTATTTATTTTCCATTTAAAAACATCACAGCTTGATAAATAAGACAAATATCAAATAATTCTCACAGTGGGGGAAAGGTGGTTTTCACCTCGTATGTTAAAAAGAAACATTCTATTTTTCATTTAGTAAAATGATGCATAGAAAAAATATTTCCTTTGAATGAAATTAAATGTCAAAGGGGATTATACACCATATAAAATAAATTCATGTATAAATAAAAATATTTCTCAAAGAAAGGAGATTGAGATAAAGTCTCTTACCTCATGCCCGACATGACTCGTTCATTATTTAATTTCCTAAATAATAAACTTAAGTTAATTTATAATTTATTAAGAACCTTTTTCAAGTTTATTATTCCTTTTATACCACTTAATATATTTCTATAAAAATTAGTTAATTATTTGAGTTCATATTGTATATTTTTTTGATGTTTGGAACTTGAGTCAAAAATGAACTTGTTATATTTATAAATTATCGATGAGGTCAAAATTACATTATCTAAATAAATATATTCATGATTTATATATCATATATATCATATATATCATATATATATGTATTTAGAATATTCCATATCATTTCAATATAAGAAATGAAATGCGTCGTTCATGGAGACGGTAAGTTGTACGTACGCATGAACGCTACTTTCATTTATTTTTTATATTTAAACGAATGAAAAATATATGATACATAAGTATATTATAATTATTTTATAATATATATATTATATATGTTACATAAATTCATTAATTTCATCCTTTATACGTTCCATGTATAGCGTGAACAAGTCATATCACATTGAGGGGGTGGTAGTCCACACTTCCTCAAATGAAATTATCGTATTTATACAACACAAAAAGAATAAAGGTATGTTATAAATGATAATTAAATAATCATATAGATAAAATAAATATCATAAATATCATATATAATTACATTTTTATCATAATTTCCACCATAAGAGGTGGTAGGAGAATATTGAACAATCATCGTTTTGTGAGGTAGTAGTTCACCGTCCATCGAAACATTATGTTCTATACCCATTAGACAAAGGTGTGTGTAAGTTTAGTTATAATAATTCTCATAAAAACAACCTAGTATATTTAGTATATTGGTTTTGTTATGTAAAAAAATAATAATAAGAGCATAGGTAGTGGATAAGGAAAAATAATAGAAAGAAACTTGAGAGAATACGTTACCTCAAATCGGGTAACTTCTTTTTATTTGAGCCAAAGGGATCTCTTGAATTTCCTTCTTCCTAAGGTATGGCTTCTGGGAGAAATAGGGGGATGTTGGGATCTTATATGGTCAAATTTTGGATGATCCAAGTGGATTGATAGGTGTGAGTAATGGGTTAGAGTTGATGGCCTTTTATAAGGGGGAGGAGGGGCTCTTTAGAAAAGTTTGAAAGTATTATTTTATTATAAAATAATATTCAGTTTAAAATGGCCAAAAACTCATTAAATTAAAATATAACCTGAAAATTGTTCGAAATAAAATCATCCAATAAGAATTGAATAGGTTTTAGATATTTTTAATCCTTATATTTTTTATCTAACTCTTTTTTACTCTTACAATTTTATCAAGCATTTAATAATTTTAGAATCCAAATAGTTTCCAAAATATGAAAAATATCCTATTAAAGAGTCAATAATTACATTTTAGACATATCATAACTATTTGACCGAATCTTAGATTTTTTTGAATTTTATTATATTTAATAAAATATTTTATATTTTAAAATATGAATTCTGTCAATTCTGACACTATTCATATCATGACTTTTTTAAAAATCCATAACAACTTGATTTATTAGAAAAAACTTCATTAATAAAAATATAATATGTAACTGTAATCTTTAAAATTAGTTTATGACATCAAAATAACCAAACTATATTTATTTTAACATTTATAATATCATTTATTTGAATCCTTTATTAACGAAATAATCATTGAATCATCATTTTGTAATCATTAAGTTTCTTTGTTTAATATCTAAAAATTATAAATAAAATAACATGATGTAGGAAATATTTTTATATCTATAATTAATATTTATAGTTAAAAATATCACTTATATAACCCCATATAAAAATTATTTTACTAAAACATATATGTTTATGTTACATTTTCATTAACTTTAAATTATTTTTTATAAAATGTCATTTTCACTTACAAGTGCATCCATGGGGTCCAAAAATTGACCCAAGTATGCCCATGTTTGGAAATGTTTCATCAAATAGGATTAAGATATCTGTTTGGGTAATTTAATATTATTATTATGTTATTTTTTACCCTTTTTACAAGATTTACCCTTTAACCATGGTAAATAAAATACTTACTGAAGTTACTATTCATAATGTATAAAAATAAAAGTTACCTATTTACACAATTTGGACCTCATGATTCCAAATATGGAATCCATTTTGGAAAATTCAAAACACAGAAGTTTCAGAAGTTAATTTAAAATTAATTCCAGTTGTCAAAACCAAAAAATGAGTTTTTAAGAAATAATAACTATCGAAAGATTGACATGTGTTTTTGTCTAATTAAAAAGTGAAATTAATTCCAATGACAAAACATGGATTAAATGGTAAAAAAATAATCTAATTAAACTTTAAAACTAATTAAAAAATATAATCTAACCCTATAAATAAATAATATGAAAAGACAGTTTTGACTTAAAATGCAGTGTTTTTCACTATTCATTAAAAAAATGAACTTTAACAAAAAATACCAAAAATTTACCCAAAGTAAATTTTAATTTCCCTCTTCTAAATAAAAAGTTTATTTTGTCAAATATAACTTATAAAACTGAAAAAAACTATATTTAAAATGGATTCTCCATCAAAACATGGCAAAACTACCATTTAAAAATGATAGAGTATTTATGATTAAAATTGGATTCATTCTAATTTTAAGCCTATAAATTTTATTACATAAATTTAAAAACATTTAACAAACATGTTTAATCATAATATGGTTAGTTCTGTTCATTCTGGTCAATACAACGGTTAGGCGTTAACTACCATTTAAAATAATGATATTATGTTATTATTTTTCAGTATGACTTAGCCTTGTGTGAAACAACAGATTTTGGAGAAACTCATTGTTGCATGTACGGTATGCCATAAAACATAGAATAACCTTTAAATTAAAATTAATGTCTTATTCATAAGTATTAATAGAAATCAAAATTATTATTCTTTAAATACCAGGGTCGTTATAATCAACTCAAGGAATTAGTTGGTATCAACTCAAATATAGGATATATGAAGTTGGTTCATTGAGAATGTAATATTAAAGAATGTTTAGAGAACCATAAATTCAATGAAAAATTTTATTGAAAAAATATTTGTGGAAAATGGATTAAAACATGTGATTATTGAATACATAATCAGTAGGGTGATTGTTTTTTTAGTATGAGGACCTTATGTCGTGTAGTTTAATATCATTCAACTAGGATATTGTTTTCTATCTATTTAATGTCATGTGACTAAGATTTGGTTACCTTTATTTGAATAAAATTCTCTCAATTGTTCTATTTAGAGTGGATTTCCTAGTTCCCTAATATCATATGATACATTCTTGGTGTGAGAAAAAAGATATAACTAGGAAGCCAATTGATTTTTGTGAGAGTTCATCACTGGGAAAGTGCAAGTGGTATTCACATTTCGATACGAGTGGGAATACCTAAAAAAATTTTGTTCTCATTAAGGAGTATAGTTTGGATTAATGATAATTCATTTCTAGGCATGAAATGGAATCTCTAGGTTTCACTACGTATCTTGTGATGATAGGAATAAAGCCACATGTGATTCTTAGATAAAAAGGTTCTTTTATAGGTTCGACCCATATGTAGGGAGGTGGAAACTTTCTTATCTCCCCTTCCATTTTTTTATATTGTGTTTGGAACTAGGATTTGATATTCTAGTGTCACTACATATTCTTGGAAAAAATAAATCAAGCCACATGTAGTTATTAAATATAAAATTTCATTCATAGGTTTTACCCAAAGGTAGGGAGGGGAATTTTTTCAATTATATTTGGACCTAGTATTTTATATTTTTGAATCACTATATATTGTGTAGTAATAGTATTCAATCCATGTATAGTTCTTATAAATATTTTTTTGTAGTTTAGAGGCTTATTTCTAGGACTTTAGTATGAATACATAAATCATTAAGTCATTATTGATCCCTATTAGATGTGGGGAAATAGATTAAACAAATCTTATCTTTAAATTAATATATCAAGGATGATTGTTTGAAAAATATTTTAATTAGAATCCCACTATTATAGAAAAGGCTCATGTAGTTAAGGGGGAATTTCATCTAGGACTAAAACACACTAGGAACAAGCCCTGTGGCATTGTGTTATTCACTAGAGGATCATAGTGGGGTCCCACCAAGAACCACAAAATCCCCAAGGCATAAGCTCCAAGGCATTGGGTTATTCATAAGTGAATCATAGTAGGTTCATTATAGATCAGTTAGTCCCTATTACCAATATACTGCAAGGGATAACCAATAGGAATTGGGATCATGGTCCATTAAATTCCAATAGAATATAAACATAAGGTATTTATAGATTTGGAGAATACCTTGCCAGTCGAGTGAACTTTTCTTCGTAAGAAGCCACAGAGTCATCCTCCTGCCTCAATTCCAAGAATGTTTTTCCATCCTAAGTTGAATAGCCTTAGGAAAATATTTCTCAAGAAACATACCTTTGAATTATTACCAATAAGGAGCATAAATCTCCTTACTATCCCTGATATTTTTAACCATCAACCACCACTGGTCTACTTTTATCTCTAATTGATAAACATAAAGACTAACCTTTTGAATGTCTGTAAAACCAATGAAATTGAAAATATTTTTCAGTGATTTGATCCACCCTTAAGATTGAATAGGGTCTAATGATGCTATGGATGATGGGGGATGTTGACTCATGAAATGATCCACTATATACATTTTTCTATATGGTTGATCTGGTTGATCTCGTGCATGTATACCACCACCATTTATCGTCTGAGCCAACTGATCCATCACTGCAACAAACTGTTTATTTCCAATTCTGACCATCGCAGGATGCTGATTTGGAAGTTTATTCTCCTATGTATGACTTCCCTACATAGATTATATTTTTCCTCTATGGAAAACCATTCTAAACAAACATATCTTAGATGAAGAAACATGGTAATCTTCAATTGTATATCATTTCAATTTTACCATAACATAAAAAACATATATGGATATTCTATTAACAAAATTATAACAACTAAAGTTATCTAAACCGACATTTGATACCAACTATAAGGCCCAAAATATAAACATTACATAATCTTGAATTAAGTTAATAATTATCATTGAGGATATTTTTAGGTTTATAGATTTAGTGAATTAGGTCGTAACTTATACAAAACAAATTGAATATTACATGTAGACACTTCTACTTAGTATCCATTTTTTCATAAAATAAAAACTCTTAAAAGAAAATAAACACGTTTAGTTCCATGTTTTAAACAGAATGACTTTTCCTTGATCTCATCCTTGACCCTATTCCACCTTAAGTCCTGTGAAAAAAATTTCAAAAACATGGGATGAGCAAAAAAAGCTCAATAAGAGATACACAAATAAGGAAAACTGTTAGTTTTCAAAAAACAACATGTAAACCAGGAATACTTTATCATAAATTAATAGTTTTTACTTTAAAGAAGTAGAAAACAATTCACTGAATATAAGATAATTTCATACCCTTTTCCTAACCAAAATATTTATATAAATCCCATAGAAAACAATATATTACATATAAAGGTAACTTGGGACATAAACATAATTAAATGGAATAACTATACGGTCGAATTCAACACATATCACTAAATAGAATAGCCATAAGGATGACTTCCATACCCAATTAATTGGAGGTTATAATGTAACCACCCACCCTTGTATTATCACATAACCACCCATCATTTGGTTTATCAGGTAACCAATAATCAAATATCTATGTACCATTATATAATCATCACAAATAAACGATTGAAAATATCAACATTTCAAACATACAATTTCATTTGCGATCACAAGAAATAATTTCAAGATATTGAAATAGTAAATACACTTTAAAAACAATTTTCAATACCAAAATATATAGAAAGGGTATATGGTATTTATTTTTCATTTAAAAACATCACGACTTGTTAAGGAATCCAAATATCAAATAATTCTCATGGTGGAGGAAAGGACGTTGTCACCGCATACGTTAAAAAGAATAATTAGATTTGTCATTTAGTAAAATTATACATAGAAAAAATATTCCCTTTTAATGAAATTAAAATTCAAAGAGGTTTATACACCTTATAAAATCAAGTCGTGTAATAATCAAAATATTCCTCAAAGAAAGGAGATTGAGACAAAGTCTCTTACCATATGTCCAACTTGACTCGTTTGTTATTTAATTTTCTGAATAATAAACATAAGTTAATTTCTAATTTATTTTTAACCTTTTTCAAGATAATTATTCCTTTTAGATCAATTATTTCTTTTCTATAACAATTAGTTAGTTATTTGAGTTCATATCATACATTTTGTCGATGTTCGAAAATTGAGTCAAAAGTGATCATGTTATAATTATAAATTGTTCATGTTGTCAAAATTCCACAATTTACAGAATGATATTCATGATTTAGATATCATATATGCCATATTTATCCAATATATTTGTATTTATAATAGTCCATATCATTTTTATATAAGAAATTAAATGCACCATTCATTGAGACAGTAAGTCGTACGTACTCATGAACACTACTTTCATTTCTTTTTCATATTTAAAGGAATTAAAACTAAATTATACATAGGTATATTATAATTAAAGTATAAAATATATGTTATATATTTTACAAAAGTTCATTAATTTCATCCTTTATAATTTCCATGTATAGCATGAACGAGTCATAGGACTTTGAGGGGGTGGTAGTCCGCACTTTCTCAAATGAAATTATTGTATTTATACAACATGAAAAGCATACTAAATAATAATTACAGAAGCATAAAGATAAAGTAAATCTCATAAATATCATATATAATTATACTTTCATCATAATTTCCACCATAATAGTGGGTAAGATAATATTTAACAATCATCATTTTGTGAGGTTGTAGTTCACCGTCCACAAAAACAGTATCTTCTATACTCATTAGGCAGAGGTGTGTGTAAGTGTAGTTTAAATACTTCTCATATAAAAAACCTAGCATATTGAGGATACTTTTTTTAGACAAATAATAAGAAGAACATAGGTAGTTGAGAAGGAAAAATAATAGAAAGAAACTTGAGAGAAGATGTTACCTCAAATCAGGTAACTTCTTTTGATTTGAGCCAAAGGGATCTCTTGAATTGCCTTCATCCTAGGGGAAGGCTTCTATGAGTATGATAGGGATGTTGGGATCTTATTTTGGTAGCGTTTTGATGAGAAAATGGGCTTGAGAGGTGTGAGTAATGGGTTAGAAGTGGTGGAATTTTATAAGGGGGAGGAGAGGCTCTTTAGGAAAGTTTGAAAGTATTATTTTTTTATAAACTTATTTTCAGTTTCAAAAGGTCCAAAACTCATTAAATTATAATATAACATAACTATTTTTCTAAACAAAATCATCCAATAAAAATTTGATAGGTTTTGGATATTTTTTAATCCTTATTGTTTTTATTTAACCCTTTTATAATCTTACCATTTTATCAAGAATTTAATACTTTGTGAATCAATATAGTTACCAAAACATGAGAAATATCTAATTAAAGAGTCAATAATAAAATTTTAGACTTATGATAACTATTTGGATGAATATAATATTTTTTTGAATTTTATAATATTTAATAAAATATTTTATATTTTAAAATATGAATGATGTCAATTTTGACACTATTCATATCATGACTTTTTTAAAAATCCATTAAAACTTGATTTAATTGAGAAAAATTTATTAATACAGACATAAAATGTATCTATCATCCATAAAATCCATTGATGACATCAAAATAACCAAATTATTCTTATTTTAACATTTAAATTATCATTTATTTGAATCCTTTATTAATGAAGAAATCATTGCATCATCATTATGTCATAATTCAATTTATTTATTTACTATCTAAAAATTATAAATAAAATACCATGATTTAGGAAATATTTTTATCTTTATAATGACTATTTATGGTTGAAATGATCACTTATATAACCCCATATAAATTTTTTTTAATAAAAGATATATGTTTATGTTACATTTTCCTTAACATTAAATTAATTTTCATGAAATGTCCTTCTCACTTACAAGTGGCTCCATAAGGTCCCAAAATCGACACTACTGGAAATGGAGGATATAACAACAGATTTTTCCCTTTGGTTTATGAAAACCATTGGAATAGGGATGTTGATAGGTCTTTACCCAATGGTTTCAATAAACTATTGGAATAAAGAAGTTTAGATGAGTTTTAACCAATGGTTTTACAGAACTGTTGGGATATGTGAGACTTTACCCAACGGTTCTACAAAACCATTGGTAAATGTAAGTTTTAGGAATACTTTTCAAATTGTTTTAAAAAAAACTGGTAAATATTACCTTTCCCAATGTTTTTAAAAAACCATTGGGAAAGTTTTCTGCAAAAATTGTCGCCAACCCCAATCCCACATCCGCCTGATTGCAGACCTAAATTTGAGACACAGAGCTCTCTCGCTCGGAAAATTCTTCCACTCTTCAATCAGATAGTTTTATTGTTCTGCACTTCAAATCTATAATTTTTACCTTAGGTTCAATGTTTTACATCTATTTTTGTTTTGTTTTATGTTTTGATTTGGCCTAAACCAGAGGTTTTCACGCTACGGTATACCCAAGAATTCTAATTTGATTTGTTTTCTATTTTTGTTTTACACTTCAACTGTCCAGATTTTTTGAGTCAGATTTTGTGAGTCAACTTTATTTTAAGTATTTATCGCCAATACTTTGTAAATTTAGTGAACCATATAAAAGGATTGGGGCCGGTTAGAGTAATGGTGCAGGTGGATGTGAGGTGGGAGGCTGTGCAGGTGGGGGTGGGATGTGCTGTGTGGGGGTGTTGCGAGGAGGGGGGCTATGCAGGGGGAGTCTGCTGGTGTGAGGTGGGTGTGGGGGGGGGGGGTGCAGGTGGTGGGGGAGGGGGTGTGCAGGTGGGGGGGGTGTGAAGTGGGTGAAGGGGGATTTGCAGGTGGGGGTGTATAGTGGGGGGGGGGAGCTTTGTTGGGCGTGATGTGGGGGGTTTTACAGGTGGGGGTGGGGTGGGGGTGGGATACACTTCAACCCCGTGGACAACCCACCCCCAGGACACACCAACCCCACTGGACATCCCCGCCACCCCCGTGGACAACACACCAACCCCCCTGGACACCCTGTACCCCCCTGGACAGCCCCTCCACCCCCGTGGACAGCCCTCCCACCCCCTGTGGACACCCCCTACCCCCTGGATAGCCCCCAACCCTGTGGACAGCCTGCCCCTGGACACCCAAACCCCCATCGACAACCTTGGCACCCCCGTGGACAGTGCACCTACCCCCTTGGACACCCTGTACCCCCTGGACAGCCCCTCCACCCTCGTGGATAACCTGCCCACCCCCTGGACACCTCTACCCCTTGAACAACCCCCAACCCCGTGGATAGTTTGTGCACCCCCCTAGACACCCCTACTCCCACACCACGGACACCCCCACCCCCCAGACACCCCCATCCCCTCAGAAACCCCCATCATCTGGACACCCTGTACCCCCTTGTACACCCCCACCCCACCCCCGTGGATATCCCACCCAACCCCTATACACCCCTACCCCCTGTGGATATCCCCCACCCCATAGACACCCCCTACCCCCCTGGACAGGCCGGCCACCCCCATGGACATCCCGCCCACCCCTTAGACACCCCTCCCCCTGTGGACACCCCCCTCCCCACCACACACACACAACCATGGATTGGCCACCAACCACCCCACCCCCGGACACCCCATACCCCCAAGATATCCCGGACACCCACATAGACAACCCGCCCACCCCCTAGACACCCCATACCCCCTAGACAGCCCAGTCACCCACGTGGACAGCCCACCCACCCCTAGAAATCCCGACCACCGTGGACAGCCCCCCCCCCCCTCCCCCCCCCCCCCCCCGTGGACATCCCACCCACACCCCTAGACACACACCCCTGTGGATAGCCCACCCACCCACCTGGACACCCCCTATGTAGAGAACCAAAGCTTGATGTACATGAACATTACATTACTTTTGTGGAATACTTATTACATAACAAAAACAAACACCAAAGGACCGTAATAGTTTAGTGTCTTTGGAAACTTAGAACATAATCTTCTAATTGTGGTGAAATATCTTCAACATCTCCCATAAAGATCTTCCCCTTTTATTTTATTACCTAAAACCTTTCTTTAAATCCTGGGGAAAAGAAAACATAAAAAAGGGTGAGCTCAAATGCCCGGTAAGGGTAAAATAGATAACATAAAACAATCCATAAACATTTGAATGCAAAAACTTGAACATAAAATCTAAACATCAAAATATGGAGCAAAGACATGAATCTTAGAAGTACGTAAGGCATATATAATAAGGGAACATCAATCATGATAAAACATCATGGTAATAAAACATGTAATTGTGGAAAACCATTAAGAACATGATATAATTTCTATAGTAGCCAAGGCATTACTGCCAAGACCATCTTAGTGGACAAAGTCCCTTTCTGAATCGAGTTCACTCCTCGTTTCAGTCCTATAACACTGAACCGGATTAACTTACCGTTCCATCCATGTCTATGTCATGAGATATAAATATTTACCCAATGAATTGGAGGGGGATATAGGTCCCACCCATCTCATAATGAAATCACTCTTTCATGTGCCACAAAATAAACATAAATCATTCAACATAACCCAAAGAATAAAATGGGTTTCGTAAACATCATCCCATCATAACATAATCCATATAAAAAATGGATATCATTTCATCATAAGAAGACTCAAACCATGTAAATAATGTAGAAATTATACTTGAAACATAAATATATTAAATAATGCCATTTTCGATGGAAAATAGTTTTGATAAAACACTTGAAATGAATTCTCGAGGAAAATATCCTTTTTTCTTCAAAATAATTTTATTTTCACATAATGCCATGCAATTTTAAAAGAATAGGGTTTTTTTGAAAATAATCATGAAATCTTGTAGAGGAAGCTTCATAAAAATGAGGCGTTATGAAACCGTAAAAACCCGTTCATGCCGTATAGGTTAAAAGTAACATTCTTCTCGTACTTTTGTCAGAAAAGTCAAAAAGTTCCCCATGTGGTAAAAAAAGTAAGATTCCTTTCATAACATGTTGTAAATTTCAAAAATGGGTAAAAAGGACTTAAAAAATACATGAAAACAATTTTAGAAAACATGGGAATGGATGATAATAATAACCCCAGTAAATACTTATGAATAAACAATCTCGGATAAGAGTGAGATTGGAATAGTTATCCCTTACCTTATGTCTGATATGCTTCGTATGTATCCGAACCTCCTGTATAATGATTTAAATAATTTCATTTAATTATTAAAGAATCATATTCATTTTTATTATATCATATATGGTTCACTTAGGTATTTATATTACCCGTTCATTTGTCAATTCCATGTTAAAGTAGCGTTTTGGGTAAAATTGTTTCATTTATCATACGTGTTTGGACTTGTTGTTCTTGATATTATTATTACTTATATCATGTTTTACTTAATTCCATAATGTAAAAAATGATTTATATATCATATATATTCAGTATATATATATATAATAGATAGATAAATGAAATGAAACACACCATTCATGGAGACGGTAGGCCGTACGTACGCATGAACGCTGTTTTCCTTTCTTTATTGACTTGAATGGAAGTAAGTAGATGACATATATATATATATCCAGTAGCTTCATTATGTCATATATTTCATTATTATTCATTATATATACTTTATAATCATTCTTGAATGGTTAACATGGAGAATGAATCTCATCGCGTCGTGGAGACGGTAATCCGTACGTACGCACGAGCGATGATATCATTCCCATAATTATTGAATTGAATTGGAGTGGATGATATAATATCTCAGAATCATTATGATGTTATAGTAACTATATATATATTTATTCTTTACACCATTATACCCATCCAAGTAAGGTGGTGTTGGAAAAACAGATTACCCCACGGTGTGGAGACGGTATTCCGTACGTACGCACGCGCGGTGATTTCATTTCCATAGGATGGATAGAAGATGAAATTGGGTTGTTTAATATTTATAATAACATATCAGTATATGAGTGATACTGATGTTATTAATTTATGATGAAACAAATAAAGAAGAATAAGTTTATGAAGAAAGAAAACTTGAAAGAATCAGTAGAAGAGATTACCTCTTCCTCGATGAACCTCCTTTAAACTTCTTATAAGGGCGCTAGAGTTGGTCTTTTGAGAATACCAGAACCTCTATGATATAACTAGAGAGGTTGGGAAGAATAATATTTAGGGGTTTTTCGAGATTCAAGGCTCAAAAGGGTGTGAAGAGAAGAGGGAAGGGGTGCCCTTTTTATAAGGGAGGAGAGGGGCACTTTAGAAAAAACTTAAAATATTATTTTATAATAAAGTCATATTCGGTTTATAATAGCTAAAAATTGATTTATTTCGAAGATAAAGTGGTAATGGGTCTAAATCCTCCCAACCAATAGGTTTTAGACAACTTTAGGTTACTATTTTATCCTTATCATTTAGATTTAACTCTATGTTAAATAATTTAACTTTTATCGTGTCTTTTTGTTTTCTTACACTATATGGTTAATAAACTTACTATAACAATCCAAAAGAACCCCAAGTGGTTCATTATTAATATATGTATCCTTATATAATTCATTTGTCCGAACCTTAGATTTTTAGGAAGAAAATAACAATTAATAATATAATATTTGTTTTAAAAACTATTTTATGTCAATTTTGACACTATTTGGTACTTGATTTTTGTGAAAATCATAACAACATGATTAGTTCTAAAAAAGTAAATTAAATAAATACTAACATGTCATAGTAACCTATAAAATTAGATTAATTCATAAAAAGTCTAAAATGACATTTATTTGGGTATTTATAACATCAATTATGTTAATATTTCATTAATAAGGTAATTACTGCATCATCATTGTGTCATAAATAAATTAAACTATTTGATGTCTAAAAATTATAAATAAAATACCATTATGTAGGAAATAATTTTATATTTATAATGAATATTTATAGTCTAATTTATCTTATGTATAACCCTATATTAAAAATGTTTTAGTTATTAAACTTTGATTTTAACTATTTTAATTATTCTTTAAATAAAATAATAATAAATGTCCTAATCTAATCCAAGTGGAACTAAAGGCTAATATTTTATTCCTAAGGTTGTTTCTGGTTTAATTACACATATCCAATAGAATTAGGACATGTGTTAGGATAATAATAATATCATTTTTACCCTTACTTACCCTATTTACTTTTTACCGTGGTAAATAATAGTAAAAAGTTACTATTCACCAAAAATTATTTTTATCTTATTGAACCACATTTTACTCCCTGATATTAACTGTGTCTCTCTTATTTTCTAAATTCCACTCACAGAAGTGGTAAAATTATGTTTTATGTAAATTTTCAAATTCTCCTAGGAGGTGGGTAAAAGACGGTGAAAAGTTCAATAAAATTTTTATATATCTAAAATTATTATAAAATGACTCCAATGAATTACATTGAACTTATATAGGTATTATTTATCAATTTTGACCTAAAATAAATTTAAATAAAATAAATAATTATTTAAAAAAAGTCAGTTTTTAAATAGTAACCCAGTGCTTTCACTATTCATAAAAAATTGAATGTTTTCAGAAAAATACCAAAAATTCACCCTAGGCTAATTTCGATATTCCGAATCAAAAAATGAAGTCTATTTTGAAAGATAAAATTTATTAAATTTCAAAAAATGGGTATTACTATTCATAACAGTTAGTTCATAATAATATTATAATAATATCTCGTTTAGTGAAACTCGGTATTGCGTACTACACACGCTATCGAGGAAGGTCTTGATTGCGTGTTATGAAAGCCAAGTCAAGGTTGCGTGTAGTGCAAGCTCCCTTTGTTGTTGCGTATAACATAATCTTTATTTATACATTAAAAAAAATTTATACTTAATGTTGCGTAGAATAAATTCTACAAAATGAACTTGAAATTTTCTGCAACACGAGCCAGGAATAGTGTTGCATATACTGCAAGCTAATACGGTGTTGCGTATAAAACAAGCTAATTTTGATTTAGTGTATAACACAAGACATAAATGAAATTAAAAAGAATAATTCTCATAAAATATTGGTTTGTTACATTCTACCCCCCTTAAAATGAATTTCGCCCTCGAAATTCATTGAGGTTATAAATGGTTTACTACTTGAAAGTTTCTTTAATAGAAACCCACATCATAAAAAGGAATACCAAAAATTATCTTTAAAAAATAAAGTATGAAATATAACAGTTACCCAAATTAACTAATCACTGGGTTTTCACATAGGAGAACATAGGTGAAAATATAGATATGGAAGAGAAATCTAACCATCATGTTCTGATGGAGAGTGGTAGAGAACATGGCTATGAAAAATCCAACAATCACAAAGCCATAAATTTGTGATGATTTAAGGTGCCATCTGATTCATCGGATATAAGGACACTAGGACAACATTTTTTTGTATTCAATATCATTTCCCTAAAGTTGAAGAATTGTTGAATTAAAAGAAATACTTACTTGATTTTGGTACAATCTTACTGTTGTTTGTACCTTGAACAATTTCCACATCATCTCTTAAAGAAATGAAGTTGAATTTGACTTCTATGAAGTGTTATCAGATTATGCGATAGAATGATAGGTCATTCCATCTGTTTCAAACAAAAGGATAGTAAAAGTTATTAAATATACATAAGTCCATCTATAGTGAGATTAATCGTATATGGTTCCTAAAACAGACTTATACTTCATATATCATACCACTTAATATAATAAAACTAGCTACTACTAACTAGGGACTTCCTGTAGGCCAGTGGTAGGTGATAAAGGCCTGTCGCACTTCGGTTGTGGGTTCGATTCCCACAGCCTTGTTCGACGTGACGGGTTGTCGCCCGTCCTGCAGGTTGTCCTCTTTGTAAAAATACATTATTATAACTTTCCATCAATAATATCAAAAAAGTTCTAGCCTTAAACAATACTAACTTATGTCCAACATAATCCATTCCAATCTTTATTATTATCCAAAATACTACTGTCCAATCGCATATTATAGTGAAAACGATTACCAGAGAGTTCATATAACAAGCATTTTAATACCATCATTGATCCCCATATATCATATGATATGTCTTGTTGGTCACATTCCAAACATTAGAAGGCCTTAATAATTTATTCTCTTTAAAAATGAATACCCATTGAACCTTAGTGAAAACATGAATGTAGTTAAAAGTTAACACTTTCCACATACCAAAATCCAATAAATTCTATATAATCAAACCATGATATCACTTAATCCTTATAAAAATCATGAGCTCATGAATACTATCAAACATATTATTTTCTCCTTATCCCTTCATTATGCGCATATCATCTTCTTTCCAAAAATATCTGAATAACCTTTCATGGTTACCAGTACCATTCAACATATACTTTCAAAACTCAAGAAAAGGAAACATTGTAACAATCATTGGATTTTTAATTATTCCATAGTACCATACATTATTCTTGATAAACATACAATCATTACAATAACTTCTTAAACCACTGACTGAGCTTCATCATTTCTTCCATCTCATATATCATTTGTAGTCTCTTCATCATCATCCACATCAATACTACCCATATGACCATTCTGATTCTCTTTATGAGATTTTTCCTTAGGGCATTGGTTTTCATAATGCCTGTACATTCCACATTTAAAACACTTAACTGTTTTTGATGTATTAGAAATACCATTATACTTGTCCATGGTGTTAACTGAACCTTTTCCTTTATAATTACTAGATTTTTGTCCTTATTTTACACACCCAAAGCATCTTCCAGTTCATTTGAAACATTATCCCTCATGCCTCTTCCCACATGATTTACATGAGGGAAATTGATCTTTATTTCCTCTATGATCATCATGAAACTCCATCTTTCTCTTATTAGATGAGTCGGGAAACTTACCAAAGATGAGATTATTGATCATATTATGAGATTAATGATTAGGAACAATAACAATATGTGGACTTCCAGATCCAATTTCATTTATTTTCTAATGAAGAATATCATTCCATTGTCCATGATATCCTCCATTATCGTGAATCTTCCTATTTCCAGCCATTTTCTATAACCCAAAAAGAATAGTGTGAGAGGCCAAAATATTAATCAAGGGGGGAGTAACTTCAATATTGAACATATTTGGTTTAATTATAATATCGTTACCATAATTCTAGGACTATAACCTATACTTATACTTAACCTTAAGGACATCCCAAGACATACCTTAGAAATATCACTATGTATCTCACTAAAGTTCTCGCATCCTAGTTTTCAAAGGTTGACTAAACCGAACCTCTGATACCAAATATAGAGAACCAAATCTTGATGTACATGGACATTACATTACTTTTTCAGAATACTTAATACATAACAAAAACAAACACCAAAGTACTATAATAGTTTAGTATCTTTGGAAACTCGGAACATAATCTTCTAATTGCGGTGAAAGATCTTCAACATCTCCCATAAAGATCTTCCCCTTTTATTTTCTTAACTAAAACCTTTATTTAAATACTAGGGAAAAGAAAACATAAAAAAGGGTGAGCTCAAATGCCCAGTAAGGGTAAACATAGAGAACATAAAACAATACATAAACATTTGAATGCAAAAACTTAAACATAAAATCTAAACATCAAAATCTTGAGCAAAGACATGAATCTTGAAAGTACGTAAGGCATATATCATAAGGGAACATAAATAATGATAAAATATCATGGGAATAAAACATGTAATTGTGGAAAACCATTAATCACATGATATGATTTCCATAGTAGCCAAGGCATTACTGCCAATACCATCTTAGTGGATAATGTCCCTTTCTGAATCGATTTCACTCCTCGTTTCAGTCCTGTAACACTGAACTGGATTAACTTACTATTCCATCAATGTCTATCACATGAGATATAAATCTTTACCCAATTCATTATATGGAGATATAGGTCCCACCCATCTCATAATTAAATCATTCTTTCGTGTGCCACAAAATAAACATAAATCATTCATCACAACCCAAAGAATAAAATGGGTTTCATAAACATCATCCCATCATAACATAATCCATATAAAAAAATGGATATAATTTCATCATAAGAAGAATCAAACCATGTAAATAATGGATACATTATACTTGAAACATAAATATATTAAATAGTGTCATTTTAGAGGGAAAATAGTTTTGATAAAACACTTGAAATGAATTCTTGAGGAAAATACCCTTTCTTCTTCAAAATCATTTTCTTTTCACAAAATGACATGAAATTTTAAAATAAAAGGATTTTTTGAAAATAATAATGTAATATTGTAGACTAAGATTCATGAAAATTAGGCATTATAATACCGTAAAAATCCATTCACGACGTATAATTTAAAAATAACATTCTTCTCGTACTTTTGTCAGAAAAGTCAAAAAGTTCCCCGTGTGGTAAACAAAAGTAAAATTCCTTTCATAACATGTGGTAAATTTCAAAAATGGGTCAAAAGGACTTTAAAAATACATGAAAACCTTTTTAGAAAACATGGGCATGGATGATAACAATAACCCCAGTAAATACTTACGAATAAACAATCTCGGATAAGAGCGAGATTGGAATAGTTATCCCTTACCTTATGTTCGATATGCTTCGTATGTATCCGAACCTCCTGTATAATGATTTAAATAATGTCATTGACGTGTTATAGAATCATATTCATTGTTATTATATCATATATTGTTCACTTAGGTATTTATATTACCCGTTCATTTGTCAATTCCATGTTAAAGTAGCATTTTGTGAAAAATTATTTCATTTATCGTACATGTTTGGACTTGTTGTTCTAGATATTATTATTACTTATATCATGATTAAATTACTTTCATAATTTAAAACATGATTTATATATCATATATATTCAGTATATATATATATAATAGATAGATAAATGAAATGAAACAAACCGTTCATGGAGACGGTAGGTTGTACGTACGCATGAATGCTGTTTTCCTTTCTTTATTGACTTGAATGGAAGTAAGTAGATGACATATATATATATACACACATAAATACAGTAGCTTAATTATGTCATATATTCCATTATTATTCATTATATATACTTTATAACCATTCTTGAATGGTTAACATGGAGAATGAATCTCATCGCGTCGTGGAGACGATAATCCGTATGTATGCACGAGCGATGATATCATTCCCATAATTATTGAATTGAATTAGAGTGAATGATATAATATCTCAGAATCATTATTATGTTATAATAACTATATATAGTTATTATTTACACCATTATACCCATCCAAGTAAGGTGGTGTTGTAAAAACATATTACACCACGACGTGGAGACGGTATTCCGTACGTACGCACACACGGTGATTTCTTTTCCGTAGGATGGATAGAAGATGAAATTGGGTTGTTTCATATTTATAATAACATATCCGTATATGAGTGATACTGATGTTATTAATTTATGATGAAACAAATAAATAATAAGAAGTTTAAGAAGAAAGAAAACTTCAAAGAATCGGTAGAAGAGATTACCTCTTCCTCGACGCACCTCCTTTAACCTTCTTATTAGGGCACTAGAGTTGGTCTTTTGAGAAGACCAGAACCTCTATGATATAACTAGAGAGGTTTGGAAGAGTAATTTTCAGGGTTTTTCTGAGATTCTAGGATCAAAATGGTGTGAAGATAAGAGGGAAGGGGTGCTCTTTTTTTAAGGGAGGAGAGGGGCACTTCAGGAAAAACTTAAAATATTATTTTATAATAAAGTCATATTAGGTTTATAATAGCTCCAAATTGATTTATCTGGAACCTAAAGTGGTAATGGGTCGAAATACTCTGAACCAACAGGTTTTAGACAAGTTTAGGTTACTATTTTATCCTTATCATTTAGATTTAACTCTATGTTAAATAATTTAACTTTTACCGTGTCTTTTTGTTTTCTTACACTATATGGTTAATAAAATTACTATAAAAAAGCCAAAATAACCCCAAGTGGTTGATTATTAATATATATATCCTTATCTAAGTCATATCATAGAACCTTAGATTTTTAGGAATAAAATAACAATTAATAATATAATATTTGTTTTAAAAACTATTTTATGTCAATTTTGACACTATTTGGTATTAGATTTTTGTGAAAATTATAACAGCATTATTAGTTCACAAAGAGTAAATTAAATCAATACTAACATGTCATGTTAATCTAGAAAATTAGTGGAATTCATAAAAAGTCTAAAATTACATTTATTTGGGTATTTATAACATCAATTATGTTAATATTTCATTAATAAAGTAATTATTGCATCATAATTGTGTCATAAATAAATTAAATTATTTAATGTCTAAAAATTATAAATAAAGAAACCATTATGTAGGAAATATTGTTATATTTCTAATGAATATTTATATTAGAATTTATCTTATGTATAAACCTATATTAAAAATGTTTTGGTTATTAAACTTTGATTTTAACTATTTTAATTCTTCTTTAAATAAAATAATAATAAATGTCCTAATCTAATCCAAGTGGACCTAAAGGGTAATATTTTATTCCTAAGGTAGTTTTTGGTCTAATTGCACATATCCAATAGAATTAGGACATGTGTTAGGGTAATAATAATATCATTTTTACCCTTAATTACCCTATTTACTTTTTACCGTGGTAAATAATAGTAAAAAGTTACTATTCACCAAAAATTATTTTTATGTTATTGAACCAAATTTTACTCCTTGATATTAACCATTTCTCTAGGATTTTATAAATTCCACTCACATAAGCGGTAAAATTATGTTTTATGTAAATTTTCAAATTCTCCTAGGAGGTGGGTAAAAGACGGTGAAAAGTTCAATAAAATTTTTATATATCTAAAATTATTATAAATTGAATCCAATGAATTATATTGAAATTATATAGGTATTATGTATCAATTTTTACCTAAGATAAATTTAAATAAAAAGAGGGTTTTTAAATAGTAACCCAGTGTTTTCACTATTCTTCAAAAATTGAAAGTTTTCAGAAAAATACCAAAAATTCACCCGAGGATAATTTTGATATTCCAAATCCAAAAATGATGTCTATTTTGAATGATAAAATTTATAAAATTTCAAAAAATGGGTATTACTATTCATAATGGCTAGTTCATAATAATATTATAATAATGTCTCATTTAATGATACTCGGTATTGCGTACTACACACGTTGTCGTGGAAGGTCTTGATCACGTGTTATGAAAGCCAAGTCAAGGCTGGGTGTAGTGGAAGATCCCTTTGTTGTTGCGTATAACATAATATTTATTTATACATTAAAAAAAATCTATACTTAATGTTGTGTAGAATCAATTCTCCAAAACGAACTTGAAATTGTGTGTAACACGAGCCAAGAATAGTGTTGCGTATACTGCAAGCTAATACGGTGTTGTGTATAGAACAAGCTAATTTTTAGTGTAGTGTATAACAAAATACATAAATGAAATTAAAAATAATAATTCTCATAAAATCTCAAGATGTTACACCCTAACCCATGGATAGCTCGGCCACCCCCTCGTGGATAGCCCACCCACCCCTAGACACCCCTCCCCCCGTGGATAGCCCCCCACCCACCCGGACACCCCCTACCTTCCCTAGATAGCCCGACCACCCACATGGACATCCCACCCACCCCCCTGGACACCTTGTACCCCCTGGATAGCCCTACCCACCCCCAAAAACAGCCCGCCCACCCCCTGGACACCCCCTACCCTCTAGATAGCCTGGCCACCCCCGTGGACAGCCCTTCCATCCCCTAGACAGCTTGACCACCCCCTTGGACAGCCCTCCCACCCCCATGGATAGCCCCCCCACCCCTCGTGGATAGCCCACCCACCTCCCATGGACGCCCTCCTACCCTCTAGATAGCCTGACCACCCCTATGGACAAACCGCCCACCCCCTGGACACCCCCTCCCCCCCACGGACACCCCCCCACAACTATGGACAGCCCACCCACCTCCTGGACACCCCTACCCCATGGAAAAGTGGGCCACCCATGTGGGAAGCCCGTCCACCCCCTGGACTCCTCATACCCCCATGGAAAGCCCCTCCCACCCCCATAGACACCCCATACCCCCTAGACAGACCCCCCACCCTTGTGGATAGCCCCACCCACCCCCTGGACACCCCCTACCCCCTGGACAGCCCCGCCACCCACGTGGACCACCCCCACCCCTGGATAGCCCCCCCAACCCCCTGGACCACCCTACCCCCCCTAGACACCACCCCACCCAATAGACACCCCCACCCTCATGGACACCCCTACCCCCTGGACAACCCCCACCATTTTGGATAGCTCACCCACTCCCTAGACACCCCTACCACCATGGACAGCCTCACCACCCTCATGGATAGCTCCTCCACCCCCCAGGACCCCTGTACCCCCTGCATAGCCCCACCACCCCCATGGACTGCCTGCCCACCCTCGTGAACACCCCTACCCTTCTAGACAGCCCTTCCACCCACGTGGACATCCCTCCCACCCCCATAGACACCCCCACCCCCTCCTCGACATCCCCACCCCGTGGACATCCCTCCCACCCCTTGACACCATCTACCCCCTGGACAGCCCCACCACCCCTGTGGACAGCTCGCCCACCCCCCCTGGGCACCATATACACCCCTGGACAACCCCACCACCCTTTGGGACAGCCCCTACCCCCTGGACACCCTGTACCCCACTGGACATCCCTTCCACCCCTGTGGATAGCCCGCCCACCCCCCTAAACACCTCGTACCCCCAGGACAACCCCCCCCCCCAATCCCCATGGACAGCCCACCCACCCCCTAGACACCCCTACCCCCATGGAAAACCCCCCTACCCCCTTAGATAGCCCCCAACCCCCTGGAAAAATCCCCCCAACCTCTGGAAACCACCCCGCCACCTGGAAACCCCCACCCCCTATACACCCTCACCCCCATGGATAGCCCCCACCCCCTTGGACCCCCCCTGAACACACCCAACCCCCTGGATTCCCCCACCCCCTTGGACTGCCCCCACCTTGGGAAACCTCCCTCACCAACCCCCCTTAACAACCCCCTCCCCCTGGACATCCCCCCCACCCCCTGGACACCCCTACCCCCTTGGACACCCACCCCAACCGCTTGGATAGCCCCCCACCCCCTGTACACCCCCTACCCCCTTGGACAGCACCCACAACCCCCTGGATAGCCCCCCACCCACCTTGAAATAAATAGATTATTTCACTCCTCAACATTAGATCATCCAAAAATCATTGATAAAAAATAAAATCCAATTTATAAGAACATCAATTTCCCCCTTTTTATTTGTTTTACAATACCAACAATCAACTCTTACACCAATATGTTTGTATCGTTTTCCACATTATTGATAATAAATACAAAGGATATTGATAGAGAAAATATTTTCAATTAATTTATATTTAATATCACTATTTTAAACCCACAAAAGTGTTCCTATAAGATTAATTGTTTCATTTTTATGATAATGGTGTTATTTTGAGCTGAATAGTAAAAATTGGCCATTTTGGATTTTTAACAGTTTTAAATTATTTCTGTAGATTGGTCATAACATTATCTACACTGATCCAAATTGCAAAATTTTTTCTTTTCTAGATTCTAATATTCTAGGGATTCATTTACTATTTTTTGACTAAAAGATGAATCGCCCATATGGAAGCTCAAAAGAAGCGCACAAGTGGGCGAAAGAAAACTATTTGCAGTTCTGCCTAGTTTTGGTGTGGGATCCATAACTCATCCATGGTGGGCCCAAATGTTGTGAAATTCGGTGGATGGACGCTCAAGGGGTTTGGGAGCATCTTTTATTAAGGAAGCATCGAGTGAATTGGCTGTTTATGGGGTCATTAAATCACCCTAATCCGTAGGAGTTCGTTTTGGAGTGTCTGACTGGATAGAATAAATGCTCATAGTAAAACGGTCATAACTCTCGGAATACATGTCCAAATCCACTAAGATTTTGAGGAGAAAAGACCAAGGGAATTATGAACAACATTAGATAAGGGACCAACGCGTGAAGATATCATTTATTTGGTCTAAAACTCGTCATCATTCGGGGGAAACATTCTAGCTATAAAAGGAGGAGAGCTTCACCCTCTCAAATAATCCATTCTCCATCCATTCTCCATCCCATTCCTTCCGGGACACCAAGAAGAAGATCTTTTCAGTTTTATTTTTTATTTCTTTTATTTTTCATAGTTTTATAATTCCTTATTCTTCCCCATTCATCTCTATTACCCTTACCATGATGAGGTAAAATTTTGGAGTGATTGGGGAAGGGTTTGTTTTCTACATTGTAATGCTTGAGTTCCTGGACACAATTGAATAAATTTCTTTCTTCTTAAAAGTTGTTTTCAATTTATTATAGTGGATTTTATATCAAGTTCGATCATTCTTGAATATTAATTCCATTATTGATTGTTACCTTGGTAAAATAATCAATATCTCACTACACTAATTTCTGGTTAATATACGATGGAATAAACTAGGAATTAGTGGAGAAGTACTAGACGATCGTCAGTACGTGTAAAAGGTGTAGTGAATGTTCTTGATTGTTTGGGATAAACAAAACCTGATCGGGTATTTCCCATTTCAATTAAGTATATTCAATACAACTATTTTACAATGGAAGAAGATTTGACCAAACCAAGATCTTGGTAAGGTTTTCTCTCACAATAATAATTTCACCAAGGAAGTGAGAGGAAACGATTGTAGAAACTCACTTTAATCAACAAATAAGAAGAGGTTTGAATTAAATTGAACAAGGATATCATTACAATTAGGAAACCGACCCCGAACTAATCACCCTTTTAAATATCATTGTTTTTCAATCATTTTAATTTCAAATTTCATTACAAAAACACAACATTTTTTTACTCTCATTTTAAAGTGACAACTCATTCTGTGTGCACTCCTCTTCGGGAGACATCCTAGGTCAAACACTTTACTAAATTTTCACTTAGGTAATACTTGTTTTGCCACTCCCTACGACAGGCGTGCGTCAAACTTGGAACTATTGCCAGGGAAGTAGTGCCGCAATATTTTTGTAAATTTTTGACATTTTTTTTCTAAAAAAACACAAATAAAATATTTCCATAATGAATTCAAATGATTATTATTCTACATGGAATGAAAATTACTCACAAGTGAAATAATAAGACTACACTAAGGAGGCCCTCCAACGAAGAGCTGATGCACTGATGATAATGTTCAAGCAGGTGGAAAGAGGCATAACAACATGGATCTCACCGAAAGATTTAATGGCCATGGTCAATAAACTACAAGTTTACATAAAAATATTCAAGGCCAAGAAGTAAGTGCCACTAGTCTTCCCAGATTTCATTGAAGACATCCATGATGTTGAATCCAAACTCGAGGTGGAGGTGCAAGACTACCTACCTCCATCCAGTGATAATGAACTCCAAGAGGCACTTTCAAATCAAGAAGAGATTCAAGCTAAACCAACTAAGGGAGATGATAAATTCTTGAACTAAAATTATTTTAATTTTGTTGAAACTAATTTTAGTATAGCTCCCAATTGTTTTGAATTTTCAGAATTAGATGACTCCTATTATGCCCGGGAGGATGAAGAGACAAAAGAAGATGCACCTGTTGAGGAACACCTAGAGCTCCCAGAAGTCATGGAATATCTACTGGAGGAGCCCAATCATAAAGAGATCCAAGTTTCTGAGGCTGAGGAAATAATACAAGAGGTCAAAGCACCCATGAAGCTAGTGCTGGAAGACAAGATGGTTTCTCAAGTAGCAACAAAAGAGGAGGAGGTTATGTAATTCATCCTACCCCTACCATGCAAGATGTACCAAATTGTGAAGGGGGTGGATCTGGTATACTCTGTCTATGGAGTCCTCCTCAACAAGAACAAAGAACATCAAGCTGGGAAGAGCCACATGTGGTGGTTTAAATCAAAGAAGCTTCATCCACCAACAAATTATGGATAAAAGCTGGTACTGCCCTCTGGAGGTAGTCAAAACCCAGGGCCCACTTGGGGGATTAAACTAAGATTTATCCTTTTTTTTCTTATTAAATTTCTATTTTCATTTATTTTAATAAATTTCTTATGTTATGTTTTTATTTATTTTTAGGTTTTCAAAGAGCAACACTTAGGAGATTAACTCAATGTTGCACTACCAATAAATCAGGTTGTACCTCTCCTTTACACTTGCTTGATGTGTGATTCATTTTCAAATCTTCTTAAATGTTAAACCCATTTGAATGCATTGAGGACACTGCATTAGTTAAGTGCGGGGGAGGAAACCTTTTTAGTATAGGATTTTCATTTGATGTTGATGTTTGTTTTCACAAAAAAAAAAAATTGTGTGTTTTCAAATTTTGTGTGTTTTTTTTAGTTTTTGGTGTGTTTTTGAAACTTTTGAGCTTAAATGATTATCAATACCATTTTTGAAACCCATTTCAATGAGTGAACCAATCTATTTCATGAAACTGAGCTTAAATGAATGCTGAAATGAATTTGATTCAAGTTCAATTTTTTTGGAATTTCATGAAAAGTACACTGATTTTTGAATCTCATGCCATATTTCACTGTCTATATATTTGAAATAACTTTCCTGTGAGGCTTCTGAACCATTTTTGTCATATTCTTTTCATTCACCTCATTTCTTGAGAGAACCAGACCATGCTTTCTTTAACCAGAATTTGATTTATTCCTTTCAAAACTTGAGGGTTGGGGTACGTGTGTTTTAAATGATTGAGGCATTTATTTGGTTTGAAGCCCCCTTTTTAAAATAATCCTTTTCATTATGGCCCACCTTTATATTTATCCTTCATTGTAACCCCTAGTAGCCATGAATTTCCTGTTAGGTTAGGCACATTACAAGCCAATTTTCTCTATCATACCTGCTCTTGAAGTAAAATTGCATGATCTAGTTGAAATTAAGTGTGGGAGAAGATGTCTTGTGGTGTACTACCTCATTTGGTTATACTTTGGGTGGAAAATAAATTTTGGAAGAGATCTGTGTGATGCTGAAAAATTATTCTGTTGAAAGCTGTGCCATTTCTGGAGCTTTTATGACAAGAGAAGTTGTTCCTTTTTAGAGCTTCCAATGTAAAAAGAAAGTTGTGCCTATCTGGAACTTTAAAAAAAATCATTTTTGAAAAGATTGAAATGTTTTCTACTGAGATGATTGAATGATGATGGAGCCTATTTTCAACAAAGGGGAAGTGAAGGAAACCATATTTGAGTGAAAATTAGAATCTTGCAATTTTGCTTCAATAAGAGCTAAGCCTTCCTTTTTCGGCCTCAGAACTTTTAACATCTAAATCCTACCAACCAGAAGCCACAGAACAACCCTGAAAAGTCCTCATGAGAAAAACATGTCCGTGACTCACATCAGGTGGAGAAGTAGGAATTTATCAAACCAATGGTGACTCTTGTGTGAGTTTGGATGAGAAAAGCCTTGTTCAGCCTTTACATTTGTGAGATGAGAGAAAATTCATGTGAGGTAGGTGTTTTGTGTGCATGGGATAATAAATGAAGTGTAAATATATTAAAATCTAAAATTGAGAACTTTAAATAATTGTTTTTGATGAGGCATTATATCTTTTTGTTTCTTGGAATTGATTTGATAGATCTCATTGATATGTGTTTTGGATTTGATTTGATTTGATTTTTACTTGTCCAGGAGTCCAAGTGCTAAGTGTGGGGGAATTGATAGAGAAAATATTTTCAATTAATTTATATTTAATATCACTATTTTAAACCCAAAAAAGTGTTTCTCTAATATGAATTATTTCATTTTTATGATAATGGTGTTATTTTGAGCTGAATAGTAAAAATTGGCCATTTTGGATTTTTAACAATTTTAAATTATTTCTGTAGTTTGGCCATAACATTATCTAAAATGATCCAAATTAAAAAATTCTTTCTTTTCCAGATTCTAATATTCCAGGTCTTCATTTACTATTTTTTGACTAAAAGCTGAATCGGCCATATGGAAGCTCAAAAGAAGCGCACAAGTGGGTGAAAGAAAACTGTTTGTAGTTCTGCCTAGTTCTGGTGTGGGATCCATAACTCATCCATGGTGGGCCCAAATGTTGTGAAATTAGGTGGGTAGACGCGCAAGGAGTTTGGGAGTATCGTTTATTAAGGAAGCTCCGAGTGAATTGGCCGTTTATGGGGTCATTAAACCACCCTAATACGGAGGAATTCGTTTTGGAGATTCTGACTGGACAGAATAAATGCTCATAGTAAAATAGTCATAACCCTCGGAATACATGTCCAAACCCGCTGAGATTTTGAGGGGACACGACCAAGGGAATTATGAACAACATTCAATAAGGGCTCAATTCGTGAAGATGTAATTTATTATGGCTAAAACTCATCATAATTCGGGGGAAACATTCTGGATATAAAAGGATGAGAGCTCCACCCTCTCAAATAATCCATTCTCCATCCATTCTCCGTCCCATTCTTTCCGGGACACCAAGAAGAAGATCTTTTCAGCTTTATTTTTTATTTATTTTATTTTTCATAGTTTTATAATGCCTTATTCTTCCCCATTCATCTCTATTACCCTTTCCATGGTGGGGTAAACATTTGGAGTGATTGGGGAAGGGTTGGTTTTCTACATTGTAATGCTTGAGTTCTTGGACGCAATTGAATAAATTTCTTTCTTCTTCAAAGTTGTTTTCAATTTCTTATAGAGGATTTTATTATAAAGTTTGATCGTTCTTGAATATTAATTTCGTTATTGATTTTTTCCTTGGTAAAATAATCAATATCTCCCTCCACTAATTTCTGGTTAATATACGATGGAATAAACCAGGAATTAGTGGTGAAGTACTCGACGAGTGTCAGTACGTGTAAAAGGTGTAGTGAATTTTCTTGATTGTTTGGGATAAACAAAACCCGATCGGGTATTGCCCATTTCAATTAAGTATATTCAATACAACTATTTTACACATGGAAGAAGAGTTGACCAAACGAAGATCTTGGTAAGGTTTTCTCTCACAATAATAATTTCACCAAGGAAGTGAGAGGAAACGATTGTGGAAAATCACTTTAATCAACAAAGAAGAAGTGGTTTGAATTAAATTGAATAAGGATATCATTACAATTAGGAAACTGACCCCGACCTAATAACCCTTTTAAATATAATTGTTTTTCAATCATTTTAATTTCAAATTTAATTTCAAAAACACAACATTTTTTTACCCTAATTTTAAAGTGACAACTCGTTTTGTGTGTACTCCTCTTTGGGAGACATCCTAGGTAAAACACTTTACTACATTTTCACTTAGGAAATAATTTTTTTTCCACACCCTATGACAGGTGTGCATTGGATATCTTGGGATCTTCTCATTTCATTTAACTTCTCTAAAAGATACCATATTGTCCCTATTTTACTCAAAATTACACCATGCATCACCTTTTGAGAGAATGAAAGTTTCATAGACAACTTACCTAAGAGACTTTAGTTAATCTAATTTATATCTATATGGGATAACATAAAAAATAAGAGAGAATTAACCAAGAAATAAATTCTATACATTAATAAACTGAACATGTGATACCATTTTGAAATAACTCAAATTAGGGGTTTTATAACAGATCCCTCATAAAGATATAGTCTACAGTCAACTCAACACACAGATTATAAAATTCAAGCATAATACATAATATGATATTTTATGGTTTTTAATGGGGTAGATCATTATAAACCTCGAGTGCATTTATAGACTAGTGGTATATAATGATAGGTATTATGTATTTTGAACTCCGTATTATTTTGAAGGTAAATGCATAGGGAAGGGAAGCTGCTTGCTTCTGGACAAATTGCAGGCATAGGGAAGCTTCTTGCCTCTGAAAAAATTGCAGGATCTATACCAACGATTTCTAAAACCATTGGTATAGAATTAACAAAACCAACTCTTTACCAAAGGTTTACAACCATTGGTAAATTTCTCAGTTCAATATTTACCAACGGTTTCAGAAACCATTGGTAAAGGCATGCTGTTCTCACTATTTACTAACAGTTTTCATAAACCATCGGAAAAGATCTATTGTAATGGTTTCTAAACCGTTAGGAAGATAATATGATTTCTGGTGGCTTTTTCCAATGGTTATTTTATAACCCATTGGTAAAATCCTATCCCCATGGCTTGCTTGCCAATGGTTTTATAATCCTTTGTCATAAGTTTTCCCAATAGTTAGACAAGCTTTTCCAACAGTTTAAAACCGTCAGTGTATACTAAATTTCCAGTAGTGCGACCTAAAGATTCCCATTGTCATACATGTATCATCTAATAGGATTAGGACATGTGTTAGGATAATTTAATATTATTATAATATTATTTTTTTACTCTTATTTACCATATTTACCCTTTAACCAAGGTAAATAAATTATTTACTGATGTTACTATTCATAATGTCTAAAAATAAAAGCTACCAATTTACACAATTTGAACGTCCTGATTCCAAATATGGAATCCATTTCTCCAAATTCAAAACAATGAAGTTTCAATAATTAATTTAAACTTAATTCCCATTTTCAAAACCAAAATGCGTGTTTTTAAGAAACAATAACTATCAAAAGATTGACATGTGTTTATGTCCAATTAAAAAATGAAAATACATACAATTACCAACATCAGATTAAATGGTAAAAACATAAACTAATTATACTTTAAAACCAATTAAAAAAGTTAATATTACCATATAAATAAATTATAAGAAAAGACGGTTTTGACTTAAAATGCAGTATTTTTCACTATCCATTAAAAATGATCTTTATCAGCAAAATACCAAAAAATTTCCCAAAGTAAATTTTGATGTCATTCTTCTAAATAAAAATATTATTCTTTCAAAATGGAACATATAAAAGTGACAAGAACTATATTTGAAATTGGTTCTCTATCAAAAGGTGGTAAAATTACCTTTTAAAAATATTAGAGTATTTATGCTTAAAATTGGATTCATTCTCATTTAGAGCATCTAAATTTTATTGGATAAATGTAAAAACATTTAAAAAAAATTGTAATCATAATATGGTTAGTTCTATTTATTCCCTCTAATACAATGGCTAGGCATTAACTACCACTTACAATAATATTATTATGTTATTATTTTTCAGTATGAATTTTCCCTGTGTGCAACATGAGATTTCTAAGAAACCCATTGTTGTGTGTTGAGTACTCCATCAAACCTAGCATCCCATTTAAATTGAAATTAATATCTTATTCATAAGTATAAGTATAAATTAAAATTATTATTCTATAAATACCTAGGTCATTACATCCTTCCCATCTTTTGGGAATTGTGTCCCCGCAATTCTATTCACTTATCAAATAAGTGGGGGTATTTATCCCTCATAGCATTTTCAGATTCCCATGTTGCCTCTTCAACCATATGGTTTTTTCAAAAAACCTTTACCTAATGAATTACCTTATTTAGCAACACTTTCTCTCCTCGTTCAAGAATCCAGACTGATTGTTCCTCATAAGAGAGATTCTCTTCCAACTGAACTACCTCTCAACTCAAAACATGATATGGATCCGGCATATACTTTCTCAACATTGAAATATGAAAAAAAATGTGTACTTTGGAAAAAACATAGAGGTAAAGCCACTCTGTAGGAAAAAAATCCAACTTTCTCTAGGATTTCATAGGGTCCAACGAACCTCGGAATCAGCTTTCCTTTCTTACCAAAACACATCAACTTTTCCATGGAGAAAATTTGAGAAAAAATTGATCACCTACCTAGAGAGAAATATACTTCCTCCAGTTATCTACACAACTTTTCTTCCTGTTCCATGCTATCCTCATCTGCTTTTAAATTAACTAAAACTTTTCTACCATCTCTTCTACCAATTCTGGTCCCATCAACTTTCTTTCACCTACATCATCCCAAAAAGATGGAGTTCGACAATGCTTTAAATATAATGCCTCAAATGGAGCCATCTGTATACTAGAATGAAAAATGTTATTATAAGAAAACTCAACCAAAGAAATATGTTGGTCCCAAATTCCCTGGCAATCCATTGAAAAATCAAATAGCATATCTTCCAAAGTCTGAATTGTTCGTTCTGACTACCCATATGATTGACGATGAAAAGCTGTTTTGAAATGAAATTTAGTACCCAAAGATTTATAAATGACCTTAAAAAAGTTATAAGTGAACCTGAGATCACAATGAGATTCAATGGAGAGTGGAACTCTATGTAACCTAAATATCTCTTTAGCATTCAAAAGATAATGTTGATTTAGAGATTAATTATCTCGAATAGGAAGGAAATGAGAATTTTTAGTCAATCGGTCAACAATAACCCAAATTTCATTATTAACTCAAGATGTCATCATTAATCCCCCAATGAAGTCCATGGACACATTTTCCCATTTACACTCTGGCATTGGAAAAGGATAAAGCATCCCTTTCAGTAACTTTCTCTCTACTTTAACATGTTGATAAGTCAAACACTTCATAGTAAAGTCAAAAATATCTATTTTCATTCCATCTGAGTAGTAATACACTCGAAGATCTATGTACATCTTAGTACTACCAGGATGAACTGAAAATGGAGAACTATGAGCTTCACATTACAACTCTTTCTTCAACTGTGAATCACAAGGCACATATAATCTCTTCCCAAACCTCAAAACACAATCTTTATAAATGTTAAATTCATTTGGCTTACCCTTCTGAAACAACTCTACCTTTTTTGGTAACTTACTGTCTTCCTTATGTGCTTGATTAATTATGTCTGAGAGAGATGATTTCAATGAAAACTAAAAAAATAGAGGAATTTCCTACACCAACAACTTCTATGAAAAATTTCATCAAATCATTAATCAAAGGATCTTGTTCCAAACATAGATTTGTTAATATAGAATTACTTTTTTGACTCAAAGCGCTATCCACTTTATTTTCATTTCATGGATAGTAATGGATCATGAAATTATAATCCTTGATTAATTATAACCATCTCCTTGGTCTCATATTTAATTAATTCTGAGTAAATATATAATTCAATATTTTGTGATCAGTATATATTTCACACTATACACCATACAAGTGATGCCTCCAAATTTTTAATGCAAAAACAACAACAGCTAATTCCAAATCATATGTAGGGTAATTTAACTCATGAGGTTTCAACTGACGTGAACCATAAGAACTGACCTGATCATTCAGCATTAGGACACAACCAGGTCATTTCAACAAAGCATTACTATAGATAACAAACTCACCATTTCTGTTAGGCAGTTCCAAAAATAGAGCATTCACCAATATTCTTTTCAATTCCTGAAAACAATCATCACATTATTTTTTCCAGATAAACTTAACACCTTTTTGAGTTAACTTAGTCAGTGGGATAGATAACTATAAAAGGTTATCAACAATACTTCTGTAATAGCCTTCCAAAACATGAAAACTGCGAATCTCAGTTATATTTGTAGGTCATGGACATTATTCAACAACCTTTTTTAGCAGAATCAAAAGTTATGACATTTTTTAAAACAATGTGACTAAGGAATGAAATTTTTTATAACCAAAAATCACACTTTATAAATTTCCCATATGATTTCTTTTCTTTTAATGTTTGAAATAAAACCATTAAATGACTCTAATTTTCCTCTTTACTTTTAGAATATACCAAAACTTCATCAATAAACACAACTAAAAACTTATCCAAGAACTCATGGAAAATTCTATTCATAAGATCCATGAATACAATAGGTGCATTGGTTAACCCAAAAGGCATAACAACAAATTCATAATTTCCATATCTAGTATGAAATGTGGTCTTCAAAATGTCTCCTTCCTTTACTTTAAACTGATGGTATCCCGACCTCAATTCAATCTTTGAAAAATACTACGTTCTCTAGAACTGATCAAACAAATCATCTATATGAGACAAAAGATACTTGTTTTTAAAACTGATATTATTCAAGGATCTATAATCAATGCAATGTCTCATTGAACCATCTTTCTTTTTAACAAACAAGACTAGAAAACCCCACGATGATGTGATAGGTTGAATGAAACCTTTATCTAACAACTTCGAAAATTGTTTCTTTAACTCTAAAAGATAAATTTGATTCATTTGATAAGGGTGTTTTGAAATTGGATTAGCATCACGAAATAAGTCAATAGTAAATTCAACTTCCCAATCAGGTATAATACTAAGAAAATCATCTGAAAAAACATCAAGATATGCATTTACTACTGGAACATCATTAATTTGAACAGTTCCCTTACTTTCGACAATATGTTCAAGGAAAAATTCATTTCCATCCTTCACTAGTTTCTCAGCTTCCTGATATGTCATCAGAGATAAGGGTTCATTATTGTACACAAAATTAAAGTATTTTTGAAAATAAAAGTATTTAGCTCTATAGTCAATCTTCGCATGTTAAACATAAATCCAATCCATTCCCAAAATAACATCAAACTCTACTAGAGGTAAAATGACAAGGTTTTCAGGTAAATTCTTTCCACAAATAAGGATAAGAATATTATTATAATTTATTTTTTCCTCAGAATTTCCCCCAGGTTTTTTTACCACATGTTCAGGATTTATATCATAAAATGGAATTCCCAATTTACTAGAAAATTTCTCAAAAATTAAAGAATGTGTAGATCCTGAATCAAAAAACACACATATATAATCTGAAGAAAAAAAAACAAATTACCTGGTACCGATTTATTTTATGGTCCCACATCAATCGTAGCAGTAGCAATATATTTTTCCCCACCATTTTTCTTTTTATCTGCCTTGTTTCTACCCTAGGTAATCAAATTTGGACACACATTGGCATAATGTCCAAACTCAGTGTAACTAAAACATCTTACCATTGCCTTTTCATTGCCTACTTCATCGGCTTCCTTATAGTTACGAGAAATATGACCAGTATGACCACATCAGAATAACTTTCCATATTTTAAGAGGCATTCTCCAAGATGCTTTTTACCACACTTTTCACAAGAAGTAAACTTAATTTTCTTACCTTTAGGATTCTTTGATTAATTTTTTCCTTTTTTTCTACCAACTAGACCTCTTCTTTTTCTTACTCTCTTGGAACACCTGATCATCCAAAAACATCATTTCTACAATCTCATAACATCTGACATGTTTCTCAGAGCTTTTGAATTCACCATAGGATAATTCTCTTCGATATCACGGCTTCAGTCCTAAGTAAAAAATATTTATATTACTATCAAGACATCGGATTAAAGTTGGATAATACCTTTCCTTTTGAGAGAAATTTTCTTCTTAATCATCCAATGGGTCATCCTCCTACCTCAATTCCAAGAATTTTTTTTCATCTTAAGTCAAACAGCCTTAGGAAAATATTTATAAAGAAACATACTTTGGAATTCTTCCCAAAAAAGAGCACCAATATCTTCAATGTCCCTGATATTTTTAACCATCGACCACCACTGATCATATTCTCCATCAAAATGATAAACAGCAGGACTATCCTTTTGATTTTCTATACAACCCATGAAATCCAAAATCTTTTCTAATGCTTTGATCCACCATTTAGCTTGAATATGGTCAGATTATCCTCTAAATGATGGGGGATGTTTCCCCATGAAATGCTCCACTATAGACATGTTTTTCTGGGGTTGATCTAGTTGATCTTGTACATGTATACCACCACTATTTATTGCCTAATTCAACTGATCCATCACTAAAACAAATTATTCAATTCTGATTCCGACCATCTCATGATTCTAATTTTGAAGGTTATTCTCTTCGGTATTCCTTCCCAACATATCTTCCCTATTTACTCTATGGGAAACCATTCTAAACAAACATGTCTTATACGAAGAAGCAAGGTAATCTTTAAATTTTATATCATTTCAATTTTAACATAATGTAAAAAAACATTTATGGATATTCTATTAACAAAATTCTAACACCTAAATTTATCTAACCCGACCTTTGATACCAACTATATTGCCCCAACCATAAACATTACATAATATTTAATTAAGTTAATAATTCACATTGAGAATATTTTCAGGTTTAGAGATTTAGAGAATTAGTTCATAACTTATAAAATACAACTTGAATATTACATGTATACACTTCTACTCAGTATCCATTTTTTTCATAAAATAAAAACTCTTAATAGAAAATAGACATGTTTAGTTACATGTTTTAAATAGCATGAATTTTTATTGATCCCATCCTTGACCCTATTCCACCTTAAGTCCTATGAAATAGATTTCAAAAACATGTGATGATCATAAAAATCTCAGTAAGGGATACACAAATAAGGAAATCTATTAGTTTTCAAAAAAACATGTAAACCATGAATACTTTATCATAAAGTAACACTTTTCACCTTAAAGAAGTATAAAAAACACTTCACTAAATATAATATCATTACTTACCCTTTTTGTAACCAAAATTTTACCATAAATCCCAAAGAAAACAACTTATAACATATAAAGGTAACTTGGGACACAAACATACATAAATAGAATAACCATACGATCGACTTCCACACATATAACTAAATGGAATAGTCATACAACTGACTTCTATACCCAATTAATTGGAGGTTATAACGTAACCACCCATCATTGGTTTATCATGGAACCACATTTTATTTGGTTTATCGCATAACCACTCATCAAATGTCCAAGTACCATTATATAATCATCACACATAAGAGATTTCAAATAGAAACATTTCAAACATAAAAGTTCATTTCCAATCACAAGAAATAATTTCAAGATATTGAAATACTAAATCCACTTTCAAAACCATTTTCAATACCAAAATATGTAAAAATGTTATATGGTATTTATTTTCCATTTAAAAACGTCATGGGTTATTATGGAATCCAAATATGAAATAATTCTTGTGGTGGTAGAAAGGTTTTTGTCACAACGTACGTTAAAAAGAAAAATTACATTTGTCATTTAGTGAAATTCTATGTAGAAAAAATACTTCCTTTGAATGAAATTAAATGTAAAATGGGTTTATACACCATATAAAATCAAGTTGTTTATAAATCAAAATATGCCTCAAATAAAGGAGATTGAGAAAAAGTTCTTTACCTCATGTCCGACATGACTTGTTCTTTATTTAATTTCTTGAATAATAAAATAAAGTTAATATATACTTTATTAAGATCCTTTTTCAAGTTTATTATTCCTTTTATATCACTTATTACATTTCTATAAAAATTATTTAATTATTTGAGTTCATATAGGACATTTTGTCGATGTTCGAAACACGAGTCAAAAATGAACTTGTTGTAATTATACATTGTCCATGTGGTAAAAATTACATTATATAAAAAATTATATTAATGATTTAGATATCATATATATCATACATACCCATTATATATATATTTATAATATTCCATATCATTTGGATATTAGAAATGAAATGCACCGTTCATGGAGACAGTAAGTTGTACATATGCATGAATGCTACTTTCTTTTCTTTTTCATATCTAAAGGAATAATCCATCCTTTATATGTTCCATGTATAATATGAATGATTCATATCATTTTGAGGGGGCGGTAGTCCGCACTTCCTCAAATGAAATTATCATATTTATACAACATGAAAATCAAAAAGGTATGTGGTAAATGATAATTAAAGAAGAATATTGATAAAATAAATATCATAAATATCATATATAATTATATTTCATTCATAATGTCCACCATGAGAGGTGGTAGGAGAAAATTCAATAATCATCATTTCATGAGGCAGTAGTTCATCATACACAGAAACAATATGTTCTACACCCGTTGGACAGAGGCGTGTGTAAGTGTAGTATGATTACTTCTCATAATAAAAACCTAGTATATTGAGGATATTTTTTTTATGTAAACAAATAATAATAAGATAATAGGGAGTGGAGAAGGAAAAATAATAGAAAGAAACTTGAGAGAAGATGTTTCCTCAAATCGGGTAACTTTTTTTGATTTGAGCTAAAGGACTCTCTTTAATTTCCTTATTCTTAGGGGAAGGATTATAAGAGTAATATGAGGATGTTGGGAGCTTATTTGGGAAAATTTTGGATGATCCAAGGGGCTTGATAGGTGTGATAAATGGGTTAGAGGTTATGGCCTTTTATAAGGGGGAGGAGGGGCTCTTTAGTAAAGTATGGAAGTATTATTTTATTATAAAATTATTTTCGTTTTCAAAAGGTCCAAAACTCATTAAATTAGAATATAACATGACTATTGTTATAAATACAATCATCTGATAATAATTGGACATATTTTGGATATTTTTTAATCCTTATCTTTTTTATTTAACACTTTTTTACTCTGACCATTTTGTTAAGCATTTAACACTTTGAGAGTCAAAATAGTTACCAAAAAATGAAAAATATCAAATTATAGAGTCAATAATAAAATTTTAGAATTATGATAACTATTTGGTGGAATATTAGATTTTTTTAATTTTTATAATATGTAAAAAAATATTTTATATTTTAAAATATGAATTATGTCGATTTTGACTCTATTCATATCATGACTTTTTAAAAAATCCATAACAAATTTATTTATTCTAAATAACTTAATTAATAAAAATATAACATGTAACTATCATTCATAATTTTTTTTACGACATCAAAATAACCAAATTATGTTTATTTTAGCATTTATAATATCATTTATGTGAATCCTTTATTAATGAAGCAACAACAGTATCATCATTGTGTCAGAATTAAATTTATTTATTTAACCAATAAAATTTATAAATAAAATACCATGATGTCTGAATTTTTTTATCTTTCTAATGACTATTTATATTCGAAAATATCTTTTATATAACCCCATATAATTTTTTTTTACTAAAACATATATCTTTATGTTACATTTTCCTTAACTTTAATTTAATTTTTATAAAATGTGATTTTCACTTACAAGTGGCTCCATGGGGTCCCAAAATCGGCCCAAGGATTTCTATGGTTGGACATGTATCATAATTTAGGATTAGAACATGTGTTAGAGTATTTTAATATTATTATAATATTATATTTTTATCCTTATTTACCATATTTACCCTTTAACCATGGTAAATAAAATATTTACTGAAGTTACAATTCATAATGTATAGAAATAAAAGTTCCCTATTTACACAATTTTTACCTCATGATTTCAAATATGTAATCCATTTATTGAAATTAAAAACAAAGAGGTTTCAAAAATAAATTTAAAATTATTTCCCGTTGTCAAAACCAGAATGCGTGTTTTTAAGAAATAATAACTATCAAAAGATTGACATGTGAATATGTCTAATTAAAAAGTGAAATTACCTCCAATGAAAAAAATTGGATTAAATGGTAAAAACTAATCCAATTACACTTTAAAACCAAATAATAAAGATAATCTAACCATATAAATAGATCAAATGAAAACATAGTTTTGACTTAAAATGATGTATTTTCACGATTCATTAAAAAATGAACTTTATCATAAAAATACCAAAAAACTACCCAAAGTAAATTTTGATATCCTACTTATAAATTGGAAGTTTATTTTGTCAAATGGAACATATAAAAGTGACAAAAACTAGATTTAAAATGGGTTCTCCATCAAAAGGTGGTAAACCTACTTTTTAAAAATATTAGAGTATTTATGCTTAAAATTGGATTGATACTCATTTTAAGCCACTAAATTTTATTGGATAAATGTAAATAAAAATTTCCAAAAATGTTTAATCATAATATAGTTAGTTATATTCATTCCCTCTAACACAACGTCTAGGCATTAACTACCATTTAAAATAATAATATTATGTTATTGTTTTTCATTATGACTCAACCATGTGTGGAACATGAGATTTTAGAGTAACTCATTATTGCGTTTTGGGTATTCCATCAAACATAGAATACCCTTTAAATTAAAATTAATATCTTATTCAAAAGTATTAATAAAAATCAAAATTATTATTCTATAAATACCTGGGCCGTTATAATAAAATCAAGTAATTAGTTAGTATAAACTCAAATATAGGATATATAAAGTTGGTTCATGAATAATATAATATTAAAGAGGTTTTAGAGAACCCTAAAGTTAATGAAAAATTTTATTGAAAAAATATTTGTGGAAAATGGATAAAACATGTGATTCTTGAGTACATAATCAATAGGGTGATGGTTTGTTTAGTATGAGGACCCTATATCATGCAGTTTAATGTCATATGACTAGGATATTGTTTTCTCTCTGTTTAATGTCATGTGACTGGGATTTAGTTCCATTTATTTCAATAACATGATCTCAATTTTTATAGTTATAGTGGATTTCCAAGTTCCCTAAGATCGTATAATACATTCTTGGTGCGAGAAACAAGATATAACTAGGAAGTCGATTAATCTGTGTGAGAGTTCACAACTGGGAATGTGTGATTCGTATTCACATTTCAATACGAGTAGGAATCCACACAAAAATTTGATTCTCATTAGGGAATATAGTTAGGATTAATTATAATTAATTTATAGGCATGAAATGGAATCTACAGTTGTCATGATAGGAATTAAGCCACATGTGATTCTTAGATAGAAAGCTTCCTGTATAGGTCTGACCCATATGTAGAGAGAGGGAACCTCTCTTATCTCCCCTCAAATTTTTTATATTGGGTTTGGCACCAGGATTTGATATTCGGGTGTCACTACATATTCTTTTAAAACATGAATCAATCCACATGTAGTTCGTATATGGATAATTCCATTCATAGGTCTGACCCAAATGTTGGGAGGGGTATTTTTCATTTATATCTGGACCTAATATTTTATATTTGGTAATCACTATATATCTTGTAATAATATGAATCAAGCCATGTATAGTTCTTATAAATATGTTGTGTAGTTTAAAGGCTTATTTCTAGGACTTAGGTATGAATACATAAATCACAGAGTCATTCTTGATCCCTATTAGATGTGGGGAAATGGATGAAATAAATCACGTCTTTAAATTAATATATCAAGGATGATTGTTTGAAAACTATTTTAATTAGAATCACACTATTATAGAAAAGGCTCATGTAGTTAATGTGTCATTTCATCTGGGACCAAAAAATCCACTAGAAACAAGACCTATGGAATTGTATTATTCACTAGAGAATCCAGTTGGGGTCCCACCGAGAACCAAAAAATCCTCAAGGCATAAGCTCTAAGCCATTGCGTTATTCATAAGTGAATCCAAGTAGAATCATTTTTTATTAGTTAATCACTATTACCAATATGCTTCAATAGATAACCAAGAGGACTTGGGATCATGGTCCATTAAATTCCAATAGAATATACACATAAGGTATCTAGATATTAAGACATGAAAAATAAGGGCATGAAGATTGTTTGGTAGAAAAGGGGTGTATAAATGGATTTAGAAATTCAAGGATGATGGGAATTCATAATATATACATTCCTAAATAATAAATGGTACATGAATGTGATGTTATAATCTTTCTTTGAGAATAAGTATGATGCATAGATGAGTAACATCAAGGGTGTCTGAACATGCTTAAATAGTTGGGTTATAAGATATTTATATCATAACCCAAGAATTTGAGTCAATGGGAGATGAAGACTAGTGGTTACTGGTCAACCATTAATAATGGAGGAATTCCATATCATAAACATTCAAGACAATAGCTCCTAGATATATGGGGGGACTCTCCATCGAGACCAAAACATATACTACGCACAAGCTCTGAGGAATTGTTTTATTCACTAAAAAATCCTTGAAATTTTCAATTGGATTATCCAATCGCTGATACTAATTTTATATAGGTATGAACCAAGAGAACATGATACCAAGGTCCATGGGTCCTAAGAGATGTGTATCAACTTAAGGAATTAAATGGTATTAAGTCAAATATCATATTTATGAAGTTAGTTCATGGGAACATAATATTTAAGAAGAATTTGAGAACACTAAAGGCTACACCATCATGTATTGAACACATTTTTGGGGGGAAGGTATAAAAAATTGATTCTTGTGTACACAACCATCATGTGGATGATCTGTTCAGTATGAAAACCTCATGTCACAAAGTTCAACATCATGTGGCAATGACGTTTTCATGCAGTTTAAGGTCATGTGACCTGGATGTGGTTACTTGTCTTTGAATAACGTACATCTAAATCATTACATTCAGAGAATATTTCTAAGTTCCCATATTTCACAAGAGTTATACTCAGTGTGAGAAACAAGAGACAGCTAGGAAGAAAATTGGGCCATGTGAGAGTGCATAGTAGGGAATATGTGGTGGTATTCACATTTTGATACGAGTAGGAATCCCCATGAAAATATGGTTCTCATCTAGGAACATGGTCAAGAGTGATGAGAAATGATGGTTTCACCTAAAATAGAATATCTAGGTGTAACTATGCATCACATAGTAGGGAATCAAGTCGTATGTTGTTCTTATAATAAAACCCCATTTGAAATTATGACCCATATGCAAGGGAAGGTTTTTTCTCATTGTGTTTGGGCCCATTATTGGTTATCCAGGAATCATTATGCTTCATGTGGAAATAGGAATCAATCCACATGAATTTCTTGAAAAAATATTTCCTACATAGATCAAGATCGTGTGCATGGAAGGGTGCATTATTACTCTCAGGTGCAAGTCACCAATGTTACAAATACTTCTACTTGTATATAGTTCTCATGAAATATAGGCATCACTACGTATCTCAAAGGAATTAGAATCAAGACACATGTAGTTATGATATATTGATTCTACATAGAATGGATCCATGCATAGGGTTGGAGAATTTTTATTATTCTTCATTTTTTTCTTAGCATTGTGGATTGGCTCAAGATTAGAGGATATGGGTGTCACTATTTATCCTATAAGAATAGGAATAAATCCACACATAGCTCTTAGAATGTAAACTCCCTTTACAATTATAAATAATATTTTGAGAGAGATACTTCTTTTTTATCACTTATCCCAGACATATTTATCACACTGATCATGGACCACATGTGGTAGCCCACTCTAAGCAGTTTATGGTCTTTATCGATGGACCATATGTCGTGTAGTTTAACAACATGTGACTACGGCATACTGCCGAGAGGAATGATTATCTCAGGGAATCTGGGTCATTATAGGGGATTCATATAACAAAATGAAATGGTAGAAGGATTCTATTTTATAATATTTCTTTAAAAAGGGGTACAATTCATAGATGATTAATATTAAGTGTATTTGAATATGCTTTAATAGTTTAGTTATAATAAGATTAAATCATAATACAAGAATATATGATTCAATCAGAGATGGGTACTTGTTGTTATAGGTCAACTACTAATAATTCTAGAAGCCCATGTCCCATTTAGTTAGGATAATATCTTAAGGATTTAGGGCAGAGTGGGGGCCTCTCCTCAAGTAATGAAACATACCCTGGGCACATTCTATAATGAGTTTTGTTATTCACCATTGAATCCTAGGGTATTCCCTTCAGATTAGATAGTCACTAATACTAGTACACTACTGGTAAAACCCAGGATTATGTGGGATCAAGGTCCATGGGTTACAAGATAAGGGTATCAACTGAAGGAATTGGTTGGTATTAACCCAAATATCAAATATATAATGATGGTTCATAGATAATGTAATATTAAAGAAAGGTTTGAGTGTTACAAAGGCTATTCCAATATGTATTGAACATATTCTCAATGTTAAGGGATAAAACATGTGATTATTTGGTACTCAATCATCAGGGGGATGATCTATTACATGAAGGCCTCATGTCATGTAATTTAATGTCATGCAGAAAGGAAATTGTCATACAGTTTAACATCATGTGAATAGGACAAGGTTCCATATCTGGAACAAAATACACCTTGATTAAACTATTCCAAGAATCTTTCCAGGTTCCCTAATATCTTATGATTCATATAATACATGATAAACAAGAGACAACTAGGCATTTCATTGAGCCATGTTAGAGTTCATTATAGGAAATATGTGTGTTTTTCGCATTTTAATGTAGACTGGAACCACTACATGGATCTAAATATCATTGGGGACATTATTGGGAGTGATCCAAACTCATGGAAAAGCATAAAATAGAGGATTCAAGCATCACTATGGATCTCATAGTATAGTAATCAATCCATTCATTGTTCTCATAGGGGAAGCTACCTACACAAGTCTGGCCCATATATAGGGGCAGAGACATTTATTTCATTTCTCTCCCATTTTATATATAGAGGTTAGCCAAGTAATTAATTTCTAGATGTCACTATATATATTTTTGTAATAGGATTCATGCCACACATTGTTCATATTAGAGAATATCATACACAAATCTTACCTATATGCAAGGGAAAGGGAATTTTCTCTGGTTTAGAGGTTGGTCCTAGGATTGGATACTTGGGAATCACTACATATATTATGGTAATAGGAATCAAGTCATCCATAGTTGTTATATATAAAAATTCTCCATGCATGCCTAATCCATATGTAGGGAGGTTGATTTTTTCCTTTTATATATTACAGTTTGACCCTGGATTTTAGATCTAGGATTCACTTCATATCATGTGCTAATAATAATCAATCTACACTTAGTTCTTATATGGAAAATTATTTACATAGGTCTGACCCATTTTTATGGGAATTTTCCTTTTATATATTACATCTAGACCCTCCAATAATCACTACGCATCATGTGATAATTGGTTTTTAGACACACTTAGTTCTCATATGTGATTCCTTATGTGAATATTACTGTTACATACAAATGGGTGTATTTCAATTTTCTATATTGATCCAGCACATGTATAGTGAATTTTTAATGTAGTAATGGCCTATATTGGTAATGAAGGAAACCTATCTTTAATGTGGTTTTAGTGAAAGAATCAAGTGAGAAACTTTTCCATTGTTTAAGGTTATTGGAGAAAACTTTTCATGGGCTGGTAAACCCCTTCATAGTGAACCTTTTACAAAGATCCACATCATGCATAAGAAGAGTAGGTAGGTCCCTCAAGGTGACATAATTTCATATAGTTAACATCATGCATCTAGGATGTATTCCCTTCATTTTAACATCATGTGGTATGGACATATTCCATATATTTAAATTTTGTGTGTAAGCAATCCTTCCCTATATTTTAAATTCATATTGTAATGATGTATTCCATGTAGTTTAATGTCATGTGGTAAGGAAATAGAATGTTGTGCAGTTTAATGTCTTTCCATTAGGACTTAGAATTATGTATAGTCTAATGTCTTGCTACTAGGACATAGGTTTCATGATGGAAGATAAGTAAAATAATTCTTTAAAAACCTCATGTTGGTGGGGGAATAATTTAATCCATATCCATCATAGACAATGAGTAAGCCCCATTGTAATAGAAATTATGTATCATGTAAGTAATTTCCCACTTTGGATCCAATTTGGGGGGGGGGGGTCCCTAGTATCATCATGGTTCTGATAACCAATATCAATTCTCCTTAGAGAAATGAGTAGAGGATAAAATTTTTGTTGAAGGCTCATGCAATTTGATTTTGATGGACTTTAAGGTTGTGAAGTATATGAAACCCTTTCTCATCAAGTCATTATAACTCATCCAGCTGCTTTATGACTTTTTTTCACCTAAGATTTTTCCACAAAGAGATTTTCAGAGTGAGGGAAATTGGACTTTGATGTGTAATACTACCTCTATTATACAAACTAGTGAATATGGGGTCACTTGTATGGTAGTGTGTGTGGTGGCGTGGTTGGCCCATAAAGCATGTAGATGCTTTTCTAATAAAAACTCTTATCTTTTTCCACTATTTCCTCGAGTATATTCTAAAGAGAATTATTTATGATATATATATATATATATATATATATATCCATTTTTCACTTATTTATAGTGATAAAAATGGTCTTTCTCTATTTTATACTCTTGATATAGCCTTTTCAACTAATAAAACCTAAATTGGGGTCATTTTATATCAGCATCGTGTAAGGGACACTGAATCTGGTGATAATATTGGACTTCATAAAGTTAATGGTTCTCTCTATCCTGACTTCCTTGAGGTTTATTACCTCATCCCATCAGGAAAACATGTTGGTAGTAGTAAGTATGTACTTAAACTACTTATCTATAGTCGGTTGATATAGACCCACAATGTCCATTCCCCATATGGTAAAATTACAAGAATATTTAGTTGTGTGTAGTAATTATGGGGGATGAAGGATGATTTTTGTATTAATATAACATCTGTGAAACTTGTAGGTGAATTTTATGCGGTACTTTATCATCATATCCTAGTAGTAACCAAGCATTTTAATTTGATTAGAGATATCGGGTCCAGACTAGTGAGTGTTGTAGGATCCTACAAGGACTTAATTTATAATGGTGGTATTCTCTCCTTATACATTGTATTTGATGAAGAATCCATCAAATCCCAATTTATTTATTTATTTCACCTCATTTGTCCAATCATGGAAGGTGAAGTTTGTTTCTCAAGGTGGAATCTTCTCCCTTTCAGCATGACCTGATGAGAGGGTCCCATTTTAGAGGGAATTTATTATGGGATCCATATATCTGTGGGTAGATATAGGTTCATCATGCTCTGGGTTAATGTTTATCTGATTAATTTCCCCTATGAAGCAGATGATGACTGGTGAGACTACCCTTTGTTACATGATGTATAAGAATACCTCGTCCTGATTAGGATCGGCCACGACTGTGGCTACATTATCCTATGCATTATCATGAGAATTTTTTTTATTGAGGGATATGATGCATCATTGGTTCAAAAGGAAATTATTCTATTAATACACTCACATAAATAATAAGAGGGAAAATTTATTCCTTCTTGATGGCATATTATCCGTTGATTTATTTGATCACTAGCTCTGAATCACCTTTGATTTTCAGATAACCTATCTGAAACTGTAGGGCTATCTATAATATTGCAATAATGTTATACTATTCTACCTCATTATTAGTGTATCCTTTGGATATTGAGAACGAATAAGTCAAAATTTTATTTGGTGGAAACAAATACAATTATTAGACTAACTTGGTTGAGCTTAGGGTTTTCCACCTTCTTGTCATTCAGAATTCAGTAAGCTCCATGAAAATATATCTCCCATGTTTGAGGAGTGTAATGGGAAATAAAAACAATCTTCATCAAGAATTTTGGTACCTACTTGTGAATTTTCCAGAAAAAGTTGTGACATATCGAAATCAACCAATTTATTCCCTTAAGTTTCCTTCTATGACATGAATTAGATGTCATACTACTGAAAAATAACTGAACATTAGGCTAAATGCCAAGTTAATATAGTGTAGACAAGAATATACTTGAGCAGGTACATAAGAAAGACTAAGTTAACATCATGAAGATATATTTAAATCATCATCTTTTACACTGTAAGATTAGTATGAGGCAGTTTTTATCGATATCAAAATATTGAGTCTTAGTAATTTTCATTGATTAGGTAAGATAGTAGAGACTATTTTTATTCCCCACATCATTTTTCTATGTGAAGAGGGTATTAAGAAATTATTTAATGATGGGTGTGTACAATATAAGTTACCTTTTTTATATCATAGACATAAATATCGATGTATATAGTAGGTATTACTTGAGGTTCTTGAAATACTCTTGGAATTATTCATCCCACTGGTGGGAAATTGCCTATTTCCTTAACTTAGTTAAGTAAAGGCATCTTCCATATTGGTTGGATATGAAATAACAAATATTGGAAAGGTTCCCTTATATCCCACTTGCTTATTTAAGATGATGAGTAGGTATAATTTCTATGATTTCCCTATTCTTTTCTGAGTAAACCCTGATGTCGTGGTGGTGTTCCAAAAAGTAGAGTAATTTATTTTATGTTACTCTAAAATCATACTTATGGGGATTCATCTTTAAACTATGTTGAAACAATTTATCAAATATGTTTTGAAGATTAGTGAGTTGATAACAATTATGTCAAGATTTAACCACCAAGTCATCAATGTAACAATCAGTGATTTCTCTCATTAAGGGTTTAAATATATGATTCATGGAATGTTGATAAGTAGAACCAGTTTTATCTGACTTGAAGTTCATGACCTGGTAGCAAGAGATCTCTTGACGCACTCAAAATATAGTGGCTTTGTCATATTCATGGGATATATGGATTAGATTATATCTTGAATACCCATCTATAAAGGAAAGGATGTAGAATACAAAAGTTGTATTGATTAAAATTTATGTTATCGGTAATGGGAAATTATCATTTTGGAAGTTTTAGTTAATGTCCCTAAAGTTGATGTAGACCTTTATCTATCTATTTTTCTTCTTGATGATGAATATGTTACAATGTTATTTTAGGTGTTACACCTATCAGAAAAATCTGTATTTGATAAAATTTTCAACTTCAAATTCTAACTTGGTAGTATAATATGGGTGCATTCTCTTAGTTTCCTTCTTGAAACCTTAGTGGTTATCTATATATCCACTATTATGAGTAGTCACATTAGGGTTAAGCCCATAATCTCCGTATAATTCTAAGAGAACTTGTGTTGATATTACATTAGAAATGAAATATACATCGCATACACTTAGAGAGGCATCATAGTAATAATCAATATTAGTCATAGGTATTCTTTTTTTCCTAAATTCACATTCCCGATCTCATCGATGGTACTGGATATTCCTTTATCAAAAAATGGTAGGGTCTTCCCTGAATTCTTCATCTTCCTCTTCTATCTTTGTGGTTGTGAGGGAACCATCAAGAATTGTATACATTTTGGGGGAATCTCTATCCCTATAAAGATATAAGAGACCAAAATTTGATACATCGACATTTTTAATTGCTTCAGTCATTGTGTGGGTATTTTTGGGATGCCTGTTTTCCTTTAGAATATTTCTGATAGTAGTAGAGGCATGAACATCACAAGTTATAGGGAATTTCTTGGGGGAATTTTTCATTTGTGATAATGGCACAAGAGAATATTTACATCATGATAGTCGATTATCCTAGATATATTTTGATAAACCAACTTTAGTTGGTATAACCATTATCACATAGAAATGGTCCAGTGAAATTTTTGGTTCATAACAGCTTGATGGGGTTGAATCTGCCTCCCTGATCAGGTTTATGGGTAGCACATAATCAATATTGTGCATGCTCCAGGGATTAATAGGGGCGGTTCCCAATCCATTGGGAGTGGAAACTTTCATGTCACCCTCCATAAATGGTTGTTTTCATTCCCTATTATAGAAACTTGCCTCAACATATACTAATTCACAAGATTCAAAGGGGTTGTTGTCACCATATAGTATGTTGACCTTTCCGTTAATGGGGTATTTCAATCATTGGTGGAATTTTTATGGCACCAACAAGTGTCTATCAAGAAAAAGGTCTTCTAATAAATACATTTTATGGTGTTTCTTACTGATAACCATGATCTCAACTTTATAAATGAGGTCCCCAAATAAGGCCTTGATCTCAATCTTTATGAGGGTCCTTTTCTCACTATTTTTGTACCCTTAAATGGTTAACATCTTTGGAGACAAATCATACCCAATATATCATAACCATTATATATTCTAAACAAAGATTTGGTTGATCTCATAACCATGTTCAACTAGTTACCTTCAAATGTTGACATTATCCAACTTTCCTGAAATGTTCAAAGGTCTGATATGTCATAGTATATCTACTTACTAGTCCTAATCTATAAAAGAAATTGTGGTATGAAATTCTTCTAGAGTTGCTTCCACCTGATAAACCATGTCTATGGTGACTTATATATCATACTCCTTGGGATTGTGTAGGGCCTCGGTAAATTCCTCTTTGATCTCTTTTGAAAGGTGGGGAGTATCCATGATTGGGGTTTTGTTGGGATAGATTCCATCTCTTTCAGAATGTCATATTTTTATTCCATAGTTCTGCACTTCCCAAGGTGGGTTTTCTCATTAGTATGCTTCTTAGGAGCTGAAGTGTCTAAGTAATATGGTCTTGGAGTTTGGAAATAGGTTATGGGAGAATCTGTTATTGGCATCATAGGTTATGATGGCATGCTATTTGATTTGGGTTGATTAGACAGTTACACCCTGACATCTAGTCATTTAGAATGACTGGGTTCAAAAGACTATAAAAGGTATCTGAGGCATATCTATGCTTCTATTGGACTTACTGAAGGGATATACCGTAGGTCTGTACTACATATATGGATTCACTAGGGATTTGACTATAATATTGGGTTCATCTATGACTGTGCCATCCCTTATACCCTTGGCTTCTGTAGCCTCAGCCTCTAACTCCTCAATCAGGTACGAGAAACTCATACTCATGATCATATTCATCAATAGATAAGGTTTTTATTAAGTGAATAAATTTAATAGAAATAAAAATTATCATTATATCCTATGAGGATTCTGTTTGGTGGGGGTAGTTACCATTCTTCAGATGTTGATATAAAAGAGTTTGTAAGAGTAAGAGACTATTTGGAAGTTGGATGTGACTCTCTCTATTGTACCATTTCCTGAATCTTTCAATTATGTTAGGCTCTAGGATATATATTCAATGATGTCACACAAGGTTGTTGACACCATGACTATTTTATGACATTGTACTCTTAGGGTGGTGTGATCTCAGTTAAATATTTTCTAAGTAATCCAGTTATCAAACATCTATCCATTCCTAGTTATTACTTTCTTGTCAGTCACCATCTTCTTTTAGTTGAGTGTCAGTTACATAGGTCACCTAGGATGGGGATTTCCCAGTATCACATACCCAAAATCAACTATTCCCAAGAGGATTTCTATTAAGACCAATTAGTCCTAGATGGAATGACCTAGCCTCTTACGTAAGGGGAAGTAATTAGGGCAACCATTGTGGATGGACTCATTGGGATTCATAGGCTTCGATAGATTGAGGTGGTTATTTTCCATGGATATTAGTAAATAACTGAAAACCTATTTATTTGAGAAGGAATATATTATTTTATTACATTACTCAAATCATGGTTGGACTTGATCCCTATTTAGCACAAGTCAAGGGAAGATATTCTATTATTTCCACTCAGTGGAAATACTCAAGTGATTCATGGCATACTTGGGTGCTTTATTAGGCATCTTCACAAGTTTGAGGCTAATAGAAGTAGTCTCTAATTAGCTATACTTTTTTCTCTAAGTCATGGGTGTTGGTTGAGATTTTTCCCAAGTTAGTTAAATAGCATATTCTATGTATTTTTTCATTTTTATACACATACAGAATCCACCTGGGTATTTCATCAGCATCAAATGTGTTTACAACTCTTCTCGAAGATTCTTGACACAATGCTCCATCAAATTCTCTTGTGAGAGTAGCACACTAGGTGATTACATCATACCCTTCTATCTGGAAATAAATTCAGTTACCCTCTCTTTTATTTTTCTATTTTCAATTAGTGAGGTAAAAAACAATAATTTACCATAGATTGGAGCTGAATTGATAAAGTGATTGAATATGAAGGTCTTTCCAGCCCGCAATAGAATCTTCTGGAAGGCAATTGTACCAAATGAAGGATGGACCTGCAAAATTCAATTCAAATAATATTAATTTTGTTACATACAGTTGGACTTTAGGGACCATCATAGAGTCAAATCAGGATATGAAGTGTGTGAGATGAGGTTTTGGGTCTCTTGTATAATTTATGGTTGAAAATATAAGATTACTGAAATTTTCAAGAGAAAATGTTTCATTCTCTAATTCAGGATATGGAATCCTTTCGGGCTGCACAAGAGGAAACCATCCCTTCATGGATTCTATATGAGAAACTAGGGACTCAATCATGTTGATGAATTCCATAGTTACCACTATGTGTACCACCTCATATTCATAGGGAATGGGTGAGAGTTGATGTTGTTTTTTGAGTTTCATATCGTACTGATTTTCAATATGTACTAGGTCTGGATGATTACCCCGATAAGGTGGAGGTTTCTTCTCTAATAGAGAAAATTCATGATCAACCTAAAATTCCTCATTTGTGTAAACTAGTTTCCAAGATCCATAGCTAGATTGATGCAAAAGTTCAACCCTTACAGAAAAATTAGATCCCTACTGATGGGTGGGAGGAGGGATAAGTGTTTCCACTTAAAGATGATAACCAATGGGAATATTTACCTTGAGTACTTGTTAATTATGTTATCTCAGGTTCTGTATCTCATTATCATATTTTTCTAGTAATTCCTCTATAGAGGTGATATTTTCCTTCTAGGTGGTTAGTGGGATATACCAACACCCTTCCCCTTATCCTTGTGGGAATTAAATAAATCATATGGAAACTTATCATTTGAAGGTTCTAGGTTATAGCCACTTCTCGGATTCCACATACCTGTAGCCTCATTTTGTGCATCAATATCACCAACCTCTCAAGGTACTATTTTATATTTTCACCCCTCTATGTTCACGTCATGGTCCACATCATTTTTCTAATTGATGGTGATTGTGTTCACTGGGATATAATGGGTGTCATTAGTCACCCTGTGATTAACCAAATAGTAAGGAATATTTATACTGCTAATTTCATCGTTGAGAGTTTTATGGGGTCTTACTTGTAGCCCTTGGAATTTATTGTACATATTATCTTACTTTTATTGTAGGGAATGATTTTCATTTCTAAACATTATACCTATCCCATCCTTTAAATTATTATATTTAGGGATTTTTTAGTCATACATTCCAAGTGGTCCCCGAATAAAAAGGGTACATATTATGGTGAGATGAGCAACTATGATTCTAGTTGTTGGTATTTACCTAGCCTAAAAGATACTAAATTCCATTAAGAAGATTATAAAAATGATCACAACCCTATGAGATGGGGTCAATTTGGAGTTTTTTTGGTACACTCTAATCCTATTATTGGGAATCTAACAACTCCAACAACGGTAATTAAGAGAAAAATACCCCCATCCCTATGGACTGGTGTTGGTTTGGAGCCACCGATGATAGATTTTAGACCCTATGGGGGTATGATTACCATATGGGTGGAGGTGGTGGTAAGAATTACCCAATACCAATGGTTTGGGATAATTTATGGATGACTTATGGTGTATTTTATTGCAATCTTCCTGATTTTGGCTAAATTTCTCTTGTATGTGGATCAAGAGTAGTTTCTTTTTGTGATGGGAGTCACATACTATAGGGATTTATCATGTATTTCATGAATTAAGCCTCTATATTTGATATTTGTTCTTATTTTTTGGAAAGTATTGGATTAGGATCCATTTTTATCCCTCTCTCCCCATTCAGAGCATCTCTATATTCTCAATGTTGAATAGCTTTGTTGGATTAACCAACTGGACCATGCATCATTAGCTATCATGATATCTCTTACTATTATGAAATTGTAGGATGTTGCATCTGGGGATATTTTCTATTTTGGAGATGGAGTGAAGTGAAAAACATTAAACTCACCCCATCCTCAAATACAAACATCTTATTGGGATTGGGATATTTATTTCTAAAGAGATTCAAACCTATGAAGGCAAGCATGTTATAAGATGTCATTGTTCCTTTCTGATATCAGGTCTAGGACCATAGAGAAAGAGGATATTTCTATTGAATATAGAGTGTGTTTATGTCCTAGAAGTTAACCTTATATCCCAGATAATGGAGGTTATCAACATTTAACCTCTGAAAATATTCCCATATATTCTAGTGAAATTAAGGCACACAACCCTCTTTTAAATCATTTGGGAATTCATAGTTGGGTGTGGTAATGATCCAAATCATAGTTGAAATTTATATCCATCCAACTCCACCCATATATTCATGTTATCCCCTCTTCATCAGAGTCATATTCCTCCACTTGGTCATACTATGGAGGTCACTTCTCTAGTTCTCCTGGTGACCGAGGTGAGATGTTAATGGTTATTGATTGGGAACTATATACAATTAAACTCAGTATTTCCAGCACCTATAAATAAAAAGGTGTCTTAACTAGGGGATTATTTAATTGTCTGGGTGAGATATTTTCATGTTTAGGTTGTCCATGGTGGATGTTAAGGGTATGATCTATGTATACCATCTCTATACAACCATGTGGTTGAATTTTGTGGTAGTCATCACCCTCTTCTTCAGATGAAGAGTCAGCGGACCCTATAATTACTGAAGATACATGTCATACATCATAGAGGACATTGGTTTTAGGAATAGTTGGAATATGATCCCCACCCTATGTCATGAACTAAATATGTTGACCTCCCTTTTGGGGTTGATCATAAATATGATCCTGCTTCACGATAGTTTCCAAAATGTATTAGTGACCATATTTTGTTGTGTGAATATGATCTCGCTATTGAGAAGCTTCTGGGTTATACTGGTGAGATTTTTTATAGTCAATGGGGATATGATCCTACCTTTGGGTAGTTTCTAGAATATACTGGTCAACCCAGGTTGAATATGGGGCATGGTCCCAGTTTTGATATTCATTACCCATTCAGATATGATGATGGACCTATTTCATGGGAGAATGGATATAGTCCTCCTCTTTTATAGACTATCAAGGATGGTGGAGCTGTCATTCATTGGTGGGATTAGGGATGTGAGCCTGACTTATATATTCCAATGGAATATGATCCTACCTTGATGTGATTTCAAAATCGTGATGGCGGACCTCAATTGGAATGGGGATATGAGGCTGACCCTGATTGGCCTTTAGAATATGCCATCATCCTTGTTCTCCAGGATTGTGTGAATGCCCTGAGGTGATTATCAAACTGAGCTGATGAACCCTAGTTGAAACAGGAATGTGTCCATATTTTATGCCTTTCCCTTTATCAAAATATACCTATAATCCTCTCATACGGGATAAAGAGTATGTACATTCTCCAAAGTTTCCACCTATTCATGTTGATCATGGTGATATGTTTCTCTAGATGTTGGGATTGGAATATGTTCAGGTCCCTATATCTGTACTAGTATCATAATAATCTAGTAGAGTGCTTTTATCATCTCCAGAATATAGTGACACTTCGGTAGAGTATGTAATGGAATATAGGACTATACATTCTCAATCTCTATGATATACTAATAGTTGTCTTCTTTTAATGTGGGGATATATTCTCAGTCTTATCGTACTTATTCCATTAGAATATGTTGATGGGATTCATGTGTAGGGGTGGGTATATATGTCTCCCCCATGCTTGCTGCTATAATAAGTGAGAAGACTTGGTTTGGGGAAAAAAGATATGGGCCTTCTCACTAGATATTGTCAGAATATAACTTTGGGTTTTATTAGTGGGTGTTGGTATATAATCCTTATCCCATTGGTCTACATCTTTTCTCACCCTATAATATCTCCTTGTTTCTTGGGTATGAGTGTCTAGGGTGGAGACTTGTTAGGTGGAGCCCTCAGCAGATGATTGAGGGGCACTGGTGGGATCAAACTGGTGAAAGTGGTTGACAAGTGCCCTCCTAGGAAGCTCTTGAACTAGGATGGAGTTGTACTTGACTCCTTGATCTAAATTTCTAAGGTAACTAATATGTTTATTATCACACTCTAGGAATAAGCTCCCATAATAGTTGAAAGTTGTGATAGGAATCACATGTTTCATCACAGCCTTCCCTAACCAAGGTTGGTGATATGTATATTTCATGTATATATTTTAATATGTTTTAATGTGTTGATTTTGTATTTTATTCAATAATATTTCCATGTTTGGAACAAATTGAGTTGTTTTATTATTAATGGTAGGAAATAACATATTTGTGAAAACGGAATGAAAAGGGGATGAAATATAAGTAGAACAACCCTTCATACTGTGAGAGAAGTGATGCAGTGTGACACTGGATTTTGCAGATGAAGTGGATCTAGAAAAATGAAGAAAAATTGACTACACGTCGGGTACCAAAATTACACACCATGACCATTTCAAGTGAAATATACCACATAGAAAAATTCATGATGACTGAACACACTGTGAACTTCAAGTACATGTCATGTATCATCAGTATACGACATGACAGAAGTCAAACTAGTATAGGAAGTTTCCATGGATTCAACGCAGTGAAGGAAAAACCATATCTGAAGTATGCATCGTGTACCCCATGTAAACGTCGTGTAGGCATTGACACGTAGAGAAAAAACAAGTGATGTGGGTCGTAGGTTTGGATGAGATACACTTATAAATAAGACCCCTGACCACCATTCCAAGGCACTCTAAGGTAGAAGCATCCAAGTAAAATCAAGGGACATATTACAGACCACAGGTGATGATCCAGAGACATTATTCCCCACCATTATTCATTAGGTAACCATGTCTCTCTCTATCATCATGAGTGATTAGTCCCATAGTTCTGGGTGATGTGATTTTAGGCGGGTTATTCTCTTAAGGATTATTTTCCAATTTTCTATTCTTATTTTGGATTACCTTAAGAGTTTTATTCAATTCCAAATCTCTTTCTTTTTTTATTTCATGACCATTGCTACGTTCTGAAAGTAATATTTTTATTTGATTAATTAATCAGCTTAGTTTTTATATGAATATTATGAAATCTATGTCGGTTATGTTTAAACAAGGTTTTGAGTCACCTATTACTATGATTGCACTAAGTATATGACCATTACAAAAGTTCAATCATAGGACTAGGATGGGATACCAAGACCAAGGATCTAAGCTAACCCAATTCCAACACCAAAACTAAACAAACCCAAATCAATTTAATCCCTAGAGTACAAACCTGAAAATCATTGAACCTAGCATGCCTCCAATCTTTATTTCAAACCCCAACCAATCCTACTGTTATTTCATTTTTCTCCAAAAAAATCAAACAATTTCAGTTTATGCTTCCTAATTAATTTAGAACATACGATCTGTCCCTATGGGTTAGACACATAGAATTACTAGATAATACAGATTTAAATAGGTTGTCTGAGTCTAATATAAATTACTAATTTTTTCTATCCCCATAGGAATTAATTATTCCCAATGGGATGTTAGTTGTATTGTAAGCTTCAATGTCTAAAGGAACATGTGTTTAGACTTAAGGTTCAGGATTGTACTCTGTTGGTGGTATTTCTTGGCCCTCATGTTCACCACCAGATGCTGAAGGTGCCATGTGGGAGACATTGTTTCACAGTCAACGGGGGAATTGCCGCAATTGAGGTTCTAGAAAATTTTCTTGGTGATTCTATGGATTCAAGATAGGGTGCATTTTGTGAGTACACTATCTTTAATCACAAGGACAATAATAAACAAGGTCATCTATCTGTAGAACATTTCAAGTAACATTCTTAATTTTCTATGCATGGTGAATCATTTTGATCATTTTCATTGTCATGTTGGCCATTAACTTATGTGGAATATAAAAAATATCCCACCCAGGGGAAACCCAATTATATTTAATTATTTAATGATTCACATCAAGTTAACTATTTTTTATGTTGGAGATGTAAATAAAATTTGTAAAGTGTGGTAATAACATCATTCTCATTTTTTTTCAATTCACGTCAGGTTACCTATTTTTTTCTAATTAATTTCAATTGGATACTCTGGTTTAGGAAACAGGATTCCTGATGCCCATAGGAACATCATTGGTCTCTTACCAAATGATTTCATGTCCGGTTCACCATTTTTCTTTATATCGTATTTTTTGGGGTTGATGGATGATAGTGAGAGGATAAATATATTTTCACAATCATTCATGTTGTCATGTTTTATCCATGGAAACTCCTAATGGATCCCACATCTATAACAAGTTACAGTTCTACTTCCCAAAGATAGGTGGTCATTGGGGTTTCAACCCCACGATGCTCAGGAACTCACATTGGTCAAGAGGATGGGAGGTCGGGATCATCACACCCTATTGGGGAATTATTTACAACTCTAGGACTCTCTTATAGATCTATGATATATTGGTGAGTCTTTCCCAAATACCAATATGGGATAGGTTACCCTAATAAAATTATCAGGTGTCGAATCATTGTACATGTGAGAGTGTGTTATATTAATGAATCCTTATATATATATCAAATGTTATCTATATTTTTTCCTTTATTGTTTAACAATGAGGGATCACTTGTGGTTTGAAGCCATACGGTTGTTCACTCTTGAGATTATTGGCATCTGTAAATGCTATTGGTATTTTTTGATTCATAATCAACCTCCAAGAGGCATCATAGGGAACATGAATCAAAACCAATGTAGTTTGTATGGGACCATACCGTGCAGTTAATCATATTGTTGAAAGGATGTATATGGGGGAATTTAAGCATTATTTATGGATTTCGGTCCTTATGAAGGCATATTATGTGTCATTATTATAATAGAAATCAGTTTCCTCATTGTTCAATTAGTCCCCAACCCATTTATAGGTGAGGAACTATAATTAACACATGTGAGGTTTATTTCCCTATAGTTTTATAAAATCTAGGAACTTATTCCAAGATTGATGCTGAGATATTTGAGTGGGGATTACGCACTAAGGTTTCCCTTTTGGGGGGGGGTTTATTATGCTGATGTCATGATCATTGCAGATCCCTAATATCACATGAGTCATGCTTAGTGTAAAAAATAAGAGATAGTTGAAGATTGAATACATCACATATAGATACATGACATACTCATTGAACATCACTGATGGAACATGTTACAAAACATTGTTAAGGGTATGAACCCATAGGGAAGAACATGGTAACCATAATTGATATGGAGCACGCACCTTAGGAAAGAATCCTATGTATCCTGTTTATAATAGGAATCAAAGTCCTAATAGTTTAGTTTGTTATTTTATCCACTGATGGATGAGGAAAGATGATAGACCCATAAAAGGTGGGTCCCATGGTCGGGAGTAAATGTAATGTTAAGGGACTTACACCAATGTGGATTCCAATGATGGAATAATGAATCCTTTCAAGGGAATGAGTGTTACATGAGTGTATAAATGTATTCCATTATGGGTACTCACCTCATAAAAGGAAATGATCATCCAAAGACTCATGGTTGAGGGTTCACATGGCTTCATGGTTGATATCCAATTATGGATGCTTAATAAGGCTGACACGTCTCAGAGTGTCTTCCTGAAATGGTTGACATGTATGAGGACTTCTGTTTCTCATTTATAACGATGTTTTTTTATAAGGCTAACTTTTCTTAGGATGATTGCCTGACATGTTTGAGGATGTTCTTATGATGAGGCTAAGATGTTGGAGGATGTCTTTTAATATGTCTGAGGAACACATTCTAATAGGCATGACATGTATAAGGGTTTTTTAATTGGGTGATGTGTCTGAGAAATGTTGTGTGATTTGGAAGATACATCTAGGGACTTCGCATGAACCGTGCTATCATGTCTAAAGGGAATCACATGATCTGGTTGACATTTTTGGGTGTCTTCACGTGATCTGGTTGACATGTTCATATGTTTTTTCATGATCTCACTGATATGTTCTGGTGTCTTCGTGTGATCTCACTAACATGTCACAGTGTCTTCAGATGATATGGCTGGAATTTATGGGTTTATTTGCATTATATGTCTGATATCACCAAATTTCATCACGTGATCTATGAAAAGATCACATGAATCACATGACCCCTTTGCATGAATTATATTATTTTTCATGAAGATTCCGTTGTTTTCATCATTCATCATGTAAACGACTCAATATTTTTGGGCATTTTCCTACAGAGGCCACACATGATTGAACCGAAATGCCAAAGGTCCTTCTTGTGAAATGGATGACATTTCAGAGATCTTTCACATGATGCATGACATGATCACGTGAAGCACATAAATCTACCATATGACTAATTAAATCACTCATCGAGATTATTAGGTGGAAGACACGTGTAATTGTGTGATACTCTACTCCTCAAAGTTCACTCTCACCTCTGTGTATGTACCTTTTTTATGTGCAATGGGATATTTTATAGGCATCATGACCCCATACCTATTTCTCTTAGTATGATTATTAATTCTCATATCTTGTCTTGAGTTGGCAGAGGGAATGTTCACAAAATTTGATAAAGTGTTATGTGCTTTTCATGATCAATCTACTTGTCATTAATGATTTAATCCATTTCTTATATGAAAAAGTGACTACATGACTACCCCATTATTACTAGCTTTCATGAATCTATTCATTTTCTAAGGTATTTTCATGGTCAACCAACTTGTCTAAGAGCCTTCATGAGATCTGGTCAACATGTATGAGAGCCTTCATAAGATCGGTCTAAAAATTATAAGAGCCTTCATGAGATCAAGACACATATCAAAGGGCCCCTTTAAGATCAATCCAAAAAGATGCAGGGCTATAGGATGATCAAGAATGATATTTCTATGTCTTAGTGATATAATGACAACATGTCCAAAAGACTTCCAGAGATCAATCTGCATGTCAGAGGGAACTCGTGAGATCAGACCAATATGTTTGAGGGTCTTCCCAAGATTTAGTAAGGATTATCAAAGGGTTTTCATGCGATCCATGAACTAACATGAGATGTGTGTAACCCCTTCTCATGAAGATCAGCACAACTTACTTCATATAAGGATGACATTATTTTCAACTTTATCGAATGAATGCATCGATGATTGTCATAAGTTTGTCCACTGACATGTCACATGATCATAAAGTCCCATATTAGGGTCTTTCATGTGATAAATATGGCTCTTATGCAGGGATCTGTGTGATTAGGAGGGCTTGTCTAATGGGGATACGAGTGATTAGTGAAAAGATCACGCAAAGTGCGTAACCCCTTTGCATGATGTTCACAAGGTTATGTGATCACATGTCTTGTTAAAGGTCTCATGATTCATGTGTCCCAAATTCTTGATCCCCATGTGTCCATGATTATTCTTTATTCCCCTTTGTGGGAAATTAATACCTATTCTTTGGGTGTTTCTTCGACCCAAATTTATCAATGTTAATTTGGGAGGAGTCAATAACTATGGAAGTAGAAAAATAATAATAAACTAATTGAAATTTTTGAAAATAAAAATAAAAAACCATGGGAGGAATTGTAATGAATGATTTATGATGGAATTGAGAGGTATTTATAGAAGTTAGTATAACATTAAGAGTAGTAATGTGACCATTGAAATATCAATGTCACCATCATAATTGTAACCTGACCATTGGAAAACGTATCATGATCATTAAGAATAGTAATTTGTCCTCAATAGGGTAAAATGTAATAAAAATAATATTTAACATTATAAAATATAAATATTTTAATTCCATGAAATATATATAAGGACTAAAAAATAAATGAAATTATAAACACATTTTTTAATAAACTGTATTTTAAGGTATTTAAAAAAAACACTAATTTTTTGTTAATATTTAATATTAAATATAATAGAAAATTATTCTCATAAAATTAATGTAATTTTTGGATTCATCACATTGGAATTTTATAAGGGTGATTTTTTAGAAATTTCCTAAAACACGTCAATTTTTTAAGTGAATAGTAAAAATATAGTTTTTACAAAACGAATCTAATTTAATCACATAATTAAATATGTAACAATGACCAAATCAATTAAATAATTTTATTCTCGACCATAATCATTTTTAATAATTTAAATTATTCTTGAAATTGAATTTTTCATCACAAAAAGTAATTCCAAAGTCTAAAAGTCTAAAGTGTCCCTTTAAATATGTTTTCCCATTTTCTCCTTTCATTTTGATTAAAAAAATAAATTCAAATTATAAAGGGTTTAAGAATCCTAAAATACGGTTAATTTATTCAAATATATTTCATAATATCAAAAATATTATTATTTAAATTATTAACTTCGACATAATAATTTATTTATTGTTATAACTTTAAAGTACCCATCGCTGTAACTATAAACCCCCCCTCTCTCCCCTTGGGAGACCACTTCTACCACACCAACCAAAGAAAAAACTCTACCCAAATTACCTCTCTTAGTAGTCCTATAATCTTTATGGATTATTTGGAGTTAATCAACTCCAATGATTCAAGGAGTTTTGTTCCATTGAAAAGAAGAAACACCGATAATTTGATATGTTTTCATTAATTTTTTTCTCATTTTCCTATTCTTTTACTATTTTTCTCCATTCAATTTGAACCCAAATATTATATCATTATATGAGTAGAATTTTAATATTTTATTAATTATTTTAATCTGCTGTAATTATTATATTTAATACACCTTTATATTTCTTACTTATCTTTCCTCTTTTTTGACAATGTGCAATCAACAGTCAATTAACAGCCTGTGATGACATTGTCCACTCTCTAATTATCACAAAAAATATGGATGACTATAATAGAATATTTATAATATATAAATGAATAAATATATTTTTTCTATGCTTCTTAAGTTAATATTAACAATTTATAAATATCAATAAAGGAAGATCATTAAATCGAAGCAATATGGGATATTTTATGAAAAATATGATATCAAAACATTCCACTTTTAACAAAAAGAATTAATAAATATAATATAATTATTAGAATTCACCAAGAGTTAAAAATGAACATAATTATGTTATATTATGATGTTTTAATAAACCTATGTTTATTATGTTAGATGCGGGAAAGAGATGAAATAAATTGGGATCTATGGTCTGGGTATTCTCAAACCCACCTTTATTTTAGGTTATTTCCTCTTTAAATTTATTTTTGTATGGATATTGGATGTGGCATGATCATTGATGTGCTAATAAAAATTAAAATTTATATCTCCAATTAGACACTATGAAATTGGAAACCTGGGTCGAACCACGAAGAATGGGGTGAGCAATAAAATAGGTTATTTTTAAGAAAACTAACATAGGAAGAGAGATGAATATTTTTTAAAAATATTTTTTATTCAAGAAAATAAACAATGGATGAATTAGATAGGAATTAGATGATATTATAAATAAATTTAAAAAATATGACGAGTGTTGCAAATAATGATGAAAAATTTCAAGGGGGCTTTCAATAGTCTAGTTTGAAATAATTTATTTCTTCACGGGAAATTTATTGCATGTTCTCTATGAAAATGATTAAGTCAAACTCATTCAGTAGGAGTGTAGTTTATAGTTGGACGATTCTTACAACTCATAACTTTTAAGATTCATCCAAACATGAAATTATTGAATGAAATGTCATCAGAATTATTCGCACCAAATGATTCCGATCTTTTGATATTTAATATCAAGAAGCATGAAAAGTTTTATGAAGAAAACAAAATTTCATTAAGAAGTAAAAGTTTAAGACTAGTAGTTTCATTCCTCGAGAAAAAATTTTAACTGAAAAACATTTCTAGTTCAAAATAATAACATGAGTAATATGGAATAGATATACATAAAAATGAAATTGAGATATTGAAATTATTCTCCATTGAGATGAAAACTTTATCCCCCCACTTCATCTTTAACTTTCTCCCTTTGATGAAGTCCTGATCATGCTCACCAAAAAATTTATTTTCTCTCCTATAGTGGTTCTTCAAAGTCCAATAGTGTCTCTCATGACTAATCATCGATGAAGTCTTCTTCTCCTAGATCCAAATATTATTATTTATATTGCATGCTAATACCAGCATCACAAACAACGTCACCTTATTTGGTATCAATTGCCTCAAAACCCTCCACTTGGAAACCTTCAACTAGTCACTCTTACCTTCACATGACCCAAACTAAACACGCCTTTCTTTTAAATTAATTAAAATAAACCTAGATGCACCCTCAACTTAATTCTTTCTTCAAAGACTTATACAAAAAATTCCATAAGTTTCTCAAGATCTTATTTTAGTGTGACGCCTCCTTGGGTAGACTATGATTTTCACTTCGAGATACTAGGTCACCCCTAAAATTAAATTTCACAAAACATCTCCTCTTCTCTTTGGTTGACACCATGAGACACCCTCAGTACCAATCAACCTGGACAACTATTATCTTCCACCTCTAGATAAAATCAGCGAATGTCCAAATTCAATCATCTTGGATGCATCTATCTAGAAAAAATCAACAACAAACTTAGTATATCAACAATTCACCATTTTCGAGCTCGGATCTGCCTCTCGCATTTAGACCAGTACATAGAAGACCATGGAAAGTAGCTGAATCTCACTAAAATAATTTATCAAAAAACTAGTGTGCACCTATCATCAAATTCATGATCATAGAGTTGGAGAGAAAAGAGGTCCCCTATATCTTCAGAACACCTGAAATCAAACGAAGGCCACTAGCAGTGCATCGAGGGTTGAATTTCCCATCAAAAAAATTTCTGATTATATATTCTTCATTAGATTTAATATTTTCTTCATTGGGATCTTTATTGGCTTCATCGCATAAGTTTTGGTATTTTTTGATTTGAAATTTATATAATGAGGAGAGAGAAATTATTAATGGAGGGATTTTCTCTATATTAATGGAGGATTTTATCCCAACATTAATGAAGAGTTATTCCCAATATTAATTGATGGAATAATGATGGAATTATGAATGTTGACCGCATTAATTGTAGGTATGTGCTGGGTGTCTATATATGAGGATGTGGTAGCACGTTTTGGAATGTGGGCTGGTAAAGATGTGGCCACCAAGAGAGAGTGGCGAAGGGGTTACCGTGTTTGCGGTAACCGGTGTGAAGCAAAGATGATGAAGATGAATGAAGCAGAGGTGATGATGATGACAATGATGTATTGTCAACGTCGGCGATGATTAAAGATGACGATAATGGCAGTGCCATGTATCGAGAGTCCTCTTGGTTGCGGAAATCAAGTGACATGTACCTGTTGTGATTATCAGTGGTAAATTAAAAATGGTGTGATGTGTAAAATTCCTTCAGGTGATAAAAGGCCTTTGGGTGGAATCTTCTCTTCTTCTTGTGTGTTTCTGAAATGAAGACTTCTGCTGCGGTGCGAGGTTCTGAGCCCCAACAGTGGTATCAGAGGTATTGGTTGATTAGAATGGTTGCAGAACACGGTGGAAAGCATCTAGTGGAGCAGCTTATCAAGGACTAAGGACTCGGATGTCATCAGAAATAACGGCGGTATCAGCAATGTTGCTAGAATATAGAAATTCTTCTTGGCCGCAGGTGTCATGAGGCGTGTTCCGTTCATTGGGTGACATTCGAAGCTTGTTAGATTCAGTGATCAAATTGACCCAGATAGTGGAGATGAATGTGGAATATTAGAATATTAAATCAAGGTGGAGATTTTTGGGATTTTTTGATTTTAAATTTAAATAATGAGGAGAGAGAAATTATTCATGGAGGGATTTTCTCAACATTAATGGATTATTTTCTCCCAACATTAATGAAGAGTTATTCCAAATATTAATTTATGGAATAATGATGGAATTATGAATGTTGACCTCATTAATTGGAGATATGGGCTGGGTGTCTATATAAGAGGATGTGGTAACACGTTTTAGAATGTGGGCTGGAAAAGATGTAGCCACCAAGAGAGAGCGGCGAAAGGGTTGTCACTTTTGCAGTAACTGGTGCCAAGTGAAGATGATGAAGATGAATGAAGCATAGGTGATGACGCTGATGATGATGGCGTGTCAACGTTGGCGATGATTGAAGATGACGATGATGTCGGTGCCATGTATCAAAAGTCCCCTTTGTTGCAGAGATCAAGCGGCATGTCCTGGTTGCGATTATCGGCGGTACAGTAAAAATGGTGTGATGTGTAAAATTCCTTCAAGTGATAAAAGGCCTCCGAGTGAAATCTTCTCTTCTTCTTGTGTGTTTATGAAATGACGAATTCTGTTGCGGTGCCGGGCTCTGCACCCCAACAATAATCATTTTTCATCATCATCATTATTGTGAAAAAACCCCATTACACCACTCACCACCTTCGAAGACCAATAAAGTTTGAAACGCAACTTCGACATCGAATTTAGTCTACTTCATTAGGTTTATCGAACTTGGATCATCCTCTGTTCCATGTTTTTACTTCTACGGGTCTCAATTTCTTCTTCATTTGGTCTAGGAAAATCTTGATTTATCATCCTCGGTGAACTCAGACTACGTTGACGTCAAAATTGAACTCAGAACAGTAAAACAAGATTATTGAAAAATTGAAATTGGGGCTTCATCCTTATATTTAGCACTAGTCATGGTAAAAAATACTTTTTAGACTGGTCTCATCAGATCCACATTGATCTCACTTCATCCCCATAAATAGGTTCATCGATCACGACACAAATTCTTCAGCTGACTTGGAATGTCTTAGAATTTGGTTGTCAAAGCTCAACAGATAGATGTTCATCGATCTTAATAAGAAATCAGATGAGATTTCCAGTCCAAATTGGGGTCGCATCTTGGTCTCAAATTAAGCTTTGAATTTTGTTAATATTATTCGAAGATCACCTTCTTCAATCTTCTATGTTCGGATGAATCTCAACATGAGTGTCATTGGTCTTCGGTCAAGCTCTTATTCCTTGAAAGCATAGTCGGTCCTCCTCTTTCCATTTGTGATCATATAGTTTCTACAAGCATATTTCTAAACAATTATAAATTAACCTTATTTCCCCCCTAGGCGGCTGAAGTGGCAAGGGGGTGAGGTATGGGGCATAGGTTGTGGGATCGAGTCTCCAGACTATGTTTTCTTGTAGTGTGTGTTGTAAATAGAACCCACCTTTTAATTATAAATTAATCTTATTGAAAATATTAATAAATTTAAAACTAAAGATCAAAAATTATAAAAAAAATTATTTAATTATATAATAATTAAATTATAAGTTAGAAAAAAATACTAAAACCACTAAATAAAATTTTAAAAATTCAATAAATTCAGATTCCAAAATTATAAAAACTATTAAATATGAAAATTCAAATAAATTTAAACACATGAAAAGAATATTTTAAATTAAATTCATGCCCCGTTAATTATAAAAAAGTTTAGAAATATAATATTTAATTACTAAACATCAAGAATGAAATGGAAATAATTAAAATTAATATTAAAAAATTAGAAGAAAAAAATTGAAAGAAAGGAAAATTTTAATATTTTAAACATAAAAACGTAAATTTAAACTAAAAATTAATAGACAAACAATTTCAAAAAATGATTTACTATTGATTAATTATTAAAAAATTATATCTCATTTTAATAATTAAATCATTAGAATCTTAATAAAATGTTGTGAAAAACAATGTGAAATAAAATCCGTATTAAATTCCCTTATACTTAGCTTGTCCTCAAAAATTATTTAATACAGATTAAGTGGTATAAAATGAGTCTCGTGTATAAAAAACAGTAATGGCATAGTGAAATGATTTTCAAGAATATTTCCCCCCATGGATTATTTCATGAATAAAAAACAATTCTCTCTCAAATAAAAAATATTCAATGAAAAGTTAATTATTATTTTATAAAAATAAATGGTTTTGATTTTTTTTATTTAATTACATATTTATGCATTTAAATGGATCTTTCAAACATCTCTTTTCCTTCAGGATAACGAACAAATGTAATTAGAAGACATACTAACTATACACTCTATTTATATGAACAAATTTAACAATTACAAGGCACCATAAATAACTCATCCAACAACTTAAAGAATTGAAGAATGAAATAATGAAATAATTAAAGAAAGAGAATATCAAAATGGATCTAGATTTTCATTTCATGACTTTATTAGATACATATTTTATAAGTTTAATTCAAATAAAAATGTTTTAAAACAATGCTGGACATATAAAAGTTTCCCAAATATTTATAGAAAATAACTTAATTCAGGAAAATAAGAATGAGAAGATTTATGCAATTGAATACATGGTGTAATTAAAGGTTAAACTATTTAATGGGGAAAAAATAACTTTCAAATTTGAGAAAAATTATTTCCATTGAAAAATTCATAAATTATTTTAAAAAACTCAAAGTTTTTGAAAACAATTAATGGGTTATTGATGGGTTTTACATTAAATTTCATTTTAGATCATTTGAGAAGACACCCTCAGCAACACATAAAATACAACAATTTATACATTGTTGAACCTCAAGGTGGAATAAAAAATTAGTATTTTTTATCCAAAACATGTTTTCAATTTAGTATTACAGTGAAATGTTGGTCACAATGAAATCATAATAACATTTTACGCAAATATTAAAGTAGTTTTCAAGTAAAAATTTAAATGTACATGCTTAATCACAATGAAACAACACAAAGATATGAAAATCAACTCAAATCCATATGTTCAATAGTTTTTATAGATGTTAAAAAAAATTATCATGAGGTTTTAATAAATATTTTTTAATTTTGTTTTAAAATGATTTAAAAAGGAGTAAAGAAAGACAAGAATAACACCAACAATAAAAACATATCATAAAAATTTCAAGATATTGGAGGAAATTACCCACCCCCATCACACTAAAAATACCAACAACTAAACTCAAGGATCACCCTCTTAAAATACTAAAAATCATCACAAACCAACAAATAAAGGGGTCTGGGGACTCAATCCCATGACTGATGCCCAAAACCCCGCCCCTGCCACCCAAGCCATATGGAATAAACAATATATACCAATTGCATTATAATAAAATTTATAATATACATAATAATTTTAATAGTTATATTTATATTATTATATATATTAACATTCTTAATAAATATCATATTAAATGTATGTTTATATATTTTAAATATATATAATAAATATTAGATTATATATAGGGGGTAAGTAGGATTAAATTATAAAAAATCATAAATTCACATAAGGTCCATTTTGATCCAAAAACCTAATTCAAGGGTGAGTTCCATGTGTTGAGATGATTTAAATCCTAATGCCACCCCTACCACTCCATACCTGCTTCATGACTTTCCATTTCCTTTACGCATAGCCCTTTCCCACTCCGTAAGGTCTTATTCAACCTATCTATTTCGTTCATTCCTCCACTTTAACAGGATTTTCTCCCCTTACCCTATTATTTAATCTTTCATCTCTTTATATATGTAAATAATTTACCTCCTTACATGGTGGATCTATCTGGGATGATGCCTGCTCACTTCTTGGAGATGCCCATCACGCACCACAGTGATAGGTACACGCTGGTGTCGGACATTGGGTCTTCTAATTTTGGAACTTATGAGCCTTCAGTTTATTTACTTGTTGTTTATGTGACAAGTCTTAGACTAATCCCTCGGGATGGGTTTGGTTAAAGTAATCATTCAAGAGAGAATGGTGGTTCGGACAACATTTTAAATTTTTTAACATTTGAGACATGAAATTCCCAGAATGCGATTGTACTAGAAAGTCCTGATGAACACATTTTACTGAATCAATATTTCATTGAAAAAGGTAGGTAATGAGGATTCCAAGAATGATTTAAAGTTTTTATGATTAAATTTTCCCCGCAAATATATATGTAAATATATATATATGTCAAATATTATGCCTCAAAATTATCATCTCTCAAAGGTGATATATGTTAGAGTTAGTGTCCTAGAACCAACTATTTATACTTTTATTACATGGATATTTAATTTATTTAAATATTAAACATATTATTATATATTTACCATTGTTCTGAATGACTATGATGTAATAATGTCCTACAGTATTTGTTTTATTGATAAGGTCATGGTAGTCCCCTACTATGATGAGAACCTTGAAATTATATAACAATATTCTTAAATATAGTTTTTCAGTTTGATGACATACTATGATGGGACGCATAGTATAAAGACCATCATGTGTGAGTACTCATAAGAATATGAGACTTCTTCTCATAAAGTTCATACTTGGTAATCTATAGGACGGGAGATTATGAGAATAGACCTGCCAATAGGAATTTCACATGTTTTGTTGTCTTTAGATATTCCTATATGTGAGTATGTGTAATAGTCCTTATATTTTAATATTATCATTAATATGTGTCACAACCCACGCAATTTTATTTACTAATGAAAATTGACACGCCATATGTTGGAGGGAAGTAGGGTAAGTTGGGTGCATCATGAGTGACATGTTATTAATGGATAAGTCAGTGAAGTGTTTGTCCCTTCCATTTATGGAAGTTAATATCTCATACCTTTGATTAAAATATAACTGTCGCATGAAAGTCCATGACCATGGTGTAATGAAATGCTTATTTCATGTAGTCAAAGATTGACATATCAAGCACAAAGTTTAATGACACTATCATGAAACATGCTTGATGAGATATTGAGATAATCAAATTATATTACACAGTGATCATTCGTATGTGGATGTCATACTTTAAGTTCTTTCTTTTGGGTGCCTTGACCCGTTAATAGACAGTACTCTTGGACTTCTGGCAAACCCGCCTAATTCCAACAAGAAATAATCCTAGAGGGTCATAAACTAAGTGTTTCGGGTGGTCTCGTTTAAATTCTATTTTAATTTAATTAATGGAATAAATATTATTCTTAAGATAGTGGAATAATTTTATTTAATTTAAAATTATGGCATAAATTAAATAAATATTTATTCACCGGATTGTGGGTAAAATATATTTATTTATTTTATTTAACATTTAATAAATATTTATTTAATAGTTTTTAAATGAAATATTTATTTAAGAGAATAAATTATTTATTTATTTATTTGGATGTTCCATAAATGGAAGTGGATTTCGAGTGGAAAAAGTCTTGTCCAGTACTAAAATAATAATTTTCTAGATGATAAATAATTAATTAACTAGTCGACACAAGTTAAAATTATAATAACGCTTCTATTATTTTGTGACATGGAATTTTATTTATAATTCAACTTTGCACAAGTTGGCACACCGTAAATAACGACGCGGTATTATTATTTAAATCTTGGGTTTTCTATAAGGTTATGAATGTATTTAATTTTTGTTACATAATTAAATATTGTAACGCAATCCCCATATCGATAAATAGACATGTATGTCTGTTGTTCCATTTACATAACTGCACACCCAGTGAATTGAGAATTGTTGAGCTAAATGATTTCTCCCTCGAAGTCTCTTCCTACCTCTCAATAATGAGTGATTTTATTCAATACCGAAGAAAAAGTGATCAAGAACAGTTGACACAAGACACTCGATTCACTACTCTAGCACCCGGTGAATGAGTGGTGTCGATCAGAGGCCATTGGAGAATGTGTGGATCACTGCTAGATGGATTCTAGTTTGGATCCTCACAAGTGCAATGATAAAATTCATAATGGTCATTCCAGACAATCAACATAAAAAATGAAGAAAGTATCAAAGATCCAAGTATTATTTTATTTTTTAAATTAATTAAATTAATTATAAACATAATGTGCAAGATCCTCTCTAAAGGTTTCGGGCCTCTTCCTTATTTATCTAAATTGTTGATTTATTCTGTGGATACAGGAGTTCATCATCATATTGGTCCCATAATAATCACTAATCATGGTGAGAATTATAGTTTTGTGGCATCCCAACTATGCTTCTGTTGTGCCCAGAACCTTCAGTATGGTCCTTTATAGATTCATAAGGTCAAAATACAAGCCGGAAAATGAAAATAAAACACTTAGGATAGGATAATCCCTAATGCTACACCCATGGGATCAAATAAACCAAATCTCATGCATAATATCTCCAACATATATAAACATGAACACTCTTAACATGGAAAAATTTGTCTTTTATGCTTATGTGATGTGGTTTAGACTCATATGTATGGTCCTTTATATATAAACAATGTAAAAATACATGTGGTAAAATGAAATTAAAATATGTAGGATAGGGTATTCATAATCCTTCACCCATGGGGGATCAGATAAATCGAATCCCATTCATAATATCCCAAACATATATAAAGATGAACACTCTTAACATGAACACTCTGTGGATTTTGTTAAATGTGATGTGACTAAAAAGATGATTTCTGGTAGAAGATCTCTTCTTTCAATATTGGAACACTAACTTGGTTTATGAGTAGATTTTAACACTATCATAGATTAGGCTGAGAAAAGAGGATGACTATAATATAGGAAATATATTATGGGTTTTAAGGATTTTCTATTACATAATGGCCTCTGGACCTCAAGAAAAGGTTGCAACATGTAACCTGAAAAGGCTTCAGTGTATTTCCCCACTCCCTATGACCTATCCCTCTTGTGGTTTTATCTCTCAAATCATATGTTATTTCGTGTCACCTGCTACTTCGTTGAATAAACCTTACACCACTCATTCTATCTTTGTCTTCTCCTTTCCCACCGCTCTTTGTTAGCTCATGTTTCATCTTCTCCAAGTTTTCCATTAATATGTGCAAGTGAGCCCTCAACAACATCCCTCTACCTCATTTTGGATCTACCACCAAGCCACCCCACCTCCATGTGTTTCCCACCTCTACCCAGCAAACAACTCTCACACATAAATCCAGCCTCATAAGGTTTTATCTCGTCATTGTATTCCCTTACCGACCACTTCATCTCACCTCGCCCCACCGCTCTCTGTAATCCATCCCATCAGGATAACCCACCAGTGGTTTCACTCCACCTTTTATTACTCACCCTACACCATTTTCTGATATTCCTTCAGATTCTCCATCACCCCTCACCCTCCCCTGTGCTGGTTATCATCCCTCCTTTACTTCAACTCTACACGACCACCAAGCCAACCCACTACCATGTGTTTCCCTAATCTACCTCATCTTCCCTCGCCCAGCAAGAAATCAATCATCAGCGGTGTCTCTCCCACTTGTCTTTCCATGCCCTGCAAGCAAGAATCCTCATCTTCATATTCTCTTTCTCGTCATTTCGTTGTATATACATTCACACTACTCACTCCACATTTCGTTACCCTATATTACTATTTGGTCATCCTCAAAATCCATCACCTTGAATCACCCCACTACTGTGTAATCCATCCCATCAAGCTAGACCCCCAAACTCTATGCCTATTACCATCAATATCTACCTCATCTACGCTCCTCCAACAAACAAGCATTATATATGGTTTATTTTCTGTAATCTTTCTACTTATCTCATATCATTGAGATTTCACCTATCCCAGATCAGTTGGAAACTAGTACGTTTAGTTATTATTATAATTTCTATTTATTTTTAATAACTATTTATATATACATTAAAAAAAGTTATTTATTTTATTACATATCTTTGATGAACATACATAAATACAGATTGTTTAATAAATATTTGGGAAAATATGTCTGATAAAAATGTTATCTTTTCAAAATAAGAAATAATAGATTTGATAGGGAAAAAATAAGGATGCAACAGAATTACATAAATATTTTTTTAAATATATCCATGAATTCGGTGTATCTTATGATAAAAAATATTCTTTCATAGGAAATAATGGATAGCCTTTGTGGAAGGAAGGTCTTTCACTTTATATAAAAGATTTCACAAAAATCTATAAAAATATTGATATATAAAATGAAGTATGTTTTTTATAAATTTAATTATCCTTTAATGAAGATAATTCATATCAATACTAGTTTCATGACTAATTCGGTATCCAGAGGAGTGAGTCTCAATTTCATTATTTTTTTTACATTTCTTGAAATATTATTATTTTTATATATTTTTGTTTTAATTATATTTTTTATTATATAGGAAATGTACAAAGCGATGAAAGATGTAAAATGTGGTGATTATTGTATTCTGATAGTTGAATGAGTTATTAATGATAAATGAGTTAAGTTTTGAACATTTAAAAATATATGAGATACTATCTGGGATAATGATGGGTATGTGTAACTAATAAGCGGTTCAGATAATATAGCTGATTTCAAAGTATATTCTATTACCAATGTAATTATGGTGACTAATTAGAAATTTTAAATTATTTTATTTTATTTTATCATTATATATTTAACATTTTTTACGAGCAACATAAATTTCATGACATTATTCATGAAGATTAAAAAATTGACAATAGATGCATCATCTGTTGTGAAGTTTTTAATCTTCATCCTCAATGTCATCAAATTTTCCCTACATGTAAAAACATGTTAAATAGATAATGATAAAATAAAATGAATCAATTTCAAATTTCAAATTACTCACCCCTAATTAATTGGGTAATAGAAGATACTTTGAAACCTAGTATATTATCTAAACTTCTTATTAGTTTCTCATACTCGACATTACCCCAGATAGTGATCCATGTATTTTTAAATCTCCAAAATTTAACTCCTTTATATATAATACACCATCCAACTATTAGACTACAATATACACATTTTTCATCTTTCATCCCTTTGTACGTTTCCTTCATAATAAATAATATAATTAAAAAAACATATAAAAATAAAAATATTTCATGAAATGTAAATAAAAAATAAAGTTATGACTCACTCCCTTAAAAGATAAACATTTCATGAAATTAGTCTCGATATGGAATCTCATTATCAATGGATAATTCCATTTATACATAATATTTCTCATTTTATATTCAACATTTTTTTGGATTTGTGTGTACCCTTTTATGTAAATTTTGAGACCTTTATTTCACAAAGGCTTTCCTTTGTTTCCCGTGAAGTGATATTTTTTATCATAAGATACACTGAATTCATGGATATATTTCAAAAATCTTTCTATAATTCTATTTTTCCTTTCCTTTTCTCCTATGAAATCTATTATTTCTTGTTTTTATAAGATAACATTTTTACCAGACATTTTTTTTCCAAATATTTTTTAAACAATCTATAATTGTGAAAGCCCAACAAAGACCTGTAAAAATATAAATAATCTTTTTTATAATACATATATAAAAAGTTATTAAAGATAAATCAAAATTATAATAATAAATAAATGTACTTGTTTCTAACTAATCTTTAATAGGTGAAATCTTAATGAAATGTGATAAGTCGAATGATTCCGTGAAATGAACTATATGCAATGTTTATTTGTTGAAGGAGGGCAGCTGAGACAAAGGTTTATGGTAACCGATATGGGGTGGGCTAGCTTGATGGGATGAATTACAGGGAGCGAGGTGAGATAACAAATATAGAATATGTCCAGATAGTGTTTTAGGGTAAAATTTTTTGAAGTGAGTATTGTGAGAATATATACGATGAAATTTCATAAAGATAATATGATTATGGGGAGGCTTTCTTTTTGGGCGTGACAAGATGAGTGATATTGACACCATTTCTGAGTGATTGCTTGTTGGGTGGGGGAAGAAGAGGGAAATGAGGGAAACACGCAGTAGTGGAGTGGATTGGTGGTCGACTAAAGATGGGGTAAAGGAGAGAAGGGAACCAACATGGGGGAGGGAGATGCGAGAAGATGGATCTAGAGGAAGAACAGACAATGGTGTAGGGTGAGTAAAAAAATGTGGAGTGAAACCACATGAGAGGTGTATTATATGAAGCGGTGGGGTGAGGAAAGACTAATTGGAATACAAGGAAATATGAAGATGGGATGAAACCACCTGGGGCTTTTTTTGTGAGTGAGAGTTGTTTGTTGGGTAGACGAGGCATAGGAGGGAAACACACGAGGGTGAGGTGACTTAGTGGTACAGTCAAGATGACGTTGAGGTATATGACTAAGGGATTCCTTGTAGGGAATAAAATTGAGTTTTAAGACTATAAAAATGATCTTGTAAGGAACAATGGACAAGGGGGGATGAAGGTGGATCAAGTGATGTGAGTTTTATGAGACCAAATGACAAATGGGACAACACATGTGATAAGAGGGATGAAACCATAGGAGGGGTAGGTTATAGGGATTGGGGCGATACATTGAAGCCTTTCTGAATGACATATTACAGTCTTTTCTTGAGATCTATAGGCAATTATTTAATAGAAAATCTTTAAAATCCATAATAGTTTTCCTAGAGTATAGTCCTACTCTCTTCTGAGCTTGATCTATTATGGTGTTAAAATACCACCGATGAACCAAGCTAGTGTTACATGATCAAAATAAGAGATATTCTACCAAATATATTCTTTTTAGTAACATCACATTTAGAATAATTAATAGTGTTTATTTTAAGAGTGTTCATATTTATATATGTTGGAGATATTATGCATGAGATATTATATTTTTCAACCAAACATTTTATCAAAATTTATGTTTTTTAATTCCAAAGTCATTCCTCTTTAATGATTATGGAACACTTTATTTATAGTGATAGATGTTAATATACATGAACTATAATATAGAATATAAACTCAGTGAAATCCCTATATTAAATATATAAATACATTAATGAATTTTATTAATTAATTGGATCCAATAACAAACAAGACTTAAGCCCATTTAAATGGGGTTTCCTACATAGATCAAACATTGAAAATCATCTCCATTAAAGATACTTAATTTCATTTAAACTATTAACAACATGGCCATTTTGGATGAATTCATCCAATTTTGTATATTCATTAGCCTAAATCACTTTATAGTGATCACCGGTTTGAGATAGAGAATTGGAGAACAATGCGTGGTTTTGTAATAACCTTTCGGATGACCACATCAATGAGAACACAATGATAAGTGAGTTCAAGGAGCCTAAAAACCCCATGTAGAGCATGGATGAGATGATGCATATAATTTTTGTGTCGGCAGTTGGGACTTAGAGCCTGGAATATTATTTGATGCGTAGTCTAGATATGGATGAACAATTTGAGGAGGATCTGACTACTGATCTAGAGTTTAACATTGAGAATAGTGGGGTGGTCATATATTCCGTACAGTAGGGACAATGATTATATTCTATTTTAAACTCATGTTCACTTCCATCCCTTATATTTTAATCCATCTCTCTTATCCATAATACCATTTTTTTAATTCATGGTCTTTATATAAAAAATTTTATTTAACTTCTTCTAAAGCAAGACTCTTTATCATAAATATGACACCAATAGGATGGTGTGATTTCAACATCAATGTGAACGTGATCAAGAATAATTTTGTTAAAATTCATCAAAGTTTTTGAATTTTTTATTCCATTTTTCTATTTAATATTCATGAATTAATTTTTGATTTCTACATTTAATTTCCTTAGTTTTAAATGTCTTGATTTAATTGGTTGGTTTTATATGGTGGGCTTTTCATTTGGTGTTGATGAAGGGTGATATTTTCCACATTTGGTTGTTCTTTCTCCATGATATTGTTTGTGGGATACCAAAGTCATGGCGATATGACATAAAAACTATGATAGTGAAATAACTCATCATCTCTCTACTGACATAAAAAATTACGATGAAATGCCAAATGATTAAAGAAGAAATGGAGGTCATGGAATATAAGAAGAACATTTATTTTAAAGAAATTAAAGATAATTATTCTTCTAATAGTGAAAACGATGATGGAAGAGAACTGGGGAAAATTATAAAAATGGTGTAAAAACTCTTAATGAAGGATAAATCATCCCAACATGCTAAAAAAAGACCTAATTGGTATTTTAGAAGTGAAAAGTTATGAGTAAGATAATGAATGTCATATAAGACCAAAATGTCTAATCTACAAAAATAGGTTAAAAGAAAAGTATAAAGGTAAGAAAGTTTTTAAAGTTTATAGTTGGATTGATTCATCCTCATCAGGCAGAGAAAGTCCAAAATGCCTCATGAAACATCTCGGGGAAGTTGATAAGTAAAGTACTCTAATTCTCACTCTTCTTCTAATGTCTCTTATTCTTCTTCTTATTCTTCTTCAAAACCCTTAAAAGAAATACAATACTCTTGTATAAAACTCCAAAATTGTTATCTTATACTTGATTCTTTTTATAAATATCTTAATAAGAAAATATAAACAAGTTTTAAAGGAAAATGATATTTTAAAAGAAAAGGGTGATTAGATTTTGAAATTAAAAAATCAACCCCATGATGAATTTTTCATAAATAAAATCAAGGATCCAAAAAACTCTTTTTATAATTTCATCCAAGGTGAAAAAAATATAACATGATCCTTGGTTATTAATGCATTGAAATAATAAAAGTTTTTAATTATCAAATGATAATGCAACACCTTCAAAAACCACTACCTTCGTTTCAAATAGTGTTTCTCAAAATAAAATTTGCAAACATTTTTGTAAATACGAGCATCTTATATATGAATGTGATTGTAATAAATGATTGATATGGAATGCCTAAATCAATCCCTCTTTCTTATAATCTTCCTAAAAAAATGAAGAAAATTTGGGCCCCTAAATCTTTACTTGTGCATGTTTGTGGACCAAATTTTTTTCCTTGCCCAAATCATCTTTTTCTAAGATTACTAGACCATTAAGGGTACCAAAAGGAAATATCTTATAGGGCTTCCTCACCAAACCTAATTAATCAATCATATGGTGGTGATGAAACTAAAGGATGATCCAACCCAAGATGGATGATATCAAAAGAAAAATACATAGACTTGATATCTAAAATTAAAATCAAGGAAGTATTTATTTTTTATGATTTATATGTTTTATAAAGGGGGAGTTGTATTAATGATCTTAGTTCTTTCCCCTCTCTCTTCTCTGATCATATTCTCAAGTTCTATCTTATTCTTAAGCATGTTCTATCCTGAAAATATCTTCTTAAAGGCAGGTTTTAAAATTCTCTATCTTTTGACATGATCTATTATAAAATTCTTTGTAAATTTTTTCTTAATTATTTGAAAATATTTTTATATGGATCAAATATACTTGTTTTCAAAAGTAGTTTTTTTTAAATGAGTTATTTTTCATGTATCAATTCTTGATTTTTATTGAGCATGAACTTATTTCTTAATAATGTATTCTTGAGCTTAATTGATTTATCATTTTATTTTATGTAGAATTTTTTTAAGACACCTCTCTTAAATATGACTTTATTTTCTTAAACGAGAAGTTTAATATTATTTAAAGATTGTTTTGAAATTCAAATATATTTTCATATATCTCTAAGACTCTTGATTCAAAATTTCATTTTTGTTAATATTAAAGAGGTGGAAGTTTTTTTTATAGAAGTAAAAGATAAAGTAATATTCATTTCCAATGGTGTTTCTTTAAGGGAGAGAAATTAATTTCAAATTCAAAGTGGAAGATGCGGTTTCATAAAAATTTGATAAACTCCTTTTATATTTTTTCTCTGCCTTTTCATGATTTTTATATCAACTATTTGTGATTATTCAAAAGGGGGGATTTTTTTACACCAAAGAATAATTATTTTAATGACCAAAAACACTTAATCACTTTTCTAACTTGTTTTAGGTTGTTTCTTGTGTGTTTATTTTTAGTTATGATTGAAGGAAGACATTTGACCGTGAGACAAATTCAAAATGGGCTTAAAGGGAAACTTTCATAAGTTGTGTAGTAGTAAAATACTAGTTAGCTAGTATCATATGGAAGTGGATCCAGATCTGTTAATGGCCCACCGGATACCCGGTGGAGTCCCACCTGCTAGCCGGTGGGAGTAGGCAGCAAGTAGTTTCATGTATCTCACCAGTTACCCCGTGGATGTTATCAGGTATCTAATGGTGTCAAGACTGCTAGTCTAAGGATACATTTATAGTTTTTAAAAGGTGTTTGTTTCGGGCTTAATATTCTAGCTCAATTCATTGGACCCTAAGCATCCTTAGGGGATATATAAGGAGGATTCATTATTCATCTAATTTTCATGTGTATCAAGAGAAATTCTCCCAATTCTTCAATGACTCCTTAATACTCAAGTGCTTTAAAGTTCCATATTTTCCCCCTTCAATTCCCAAATTAGTTCAATAAATCATTATCCATGGTAATTGAATATCTTCTTCAAAGGCACACCCCAAGGCGACCCAAGCTTCTACAACTTTCTTCAAGCACCTTTGAGCTTCATATGATTTATTCTTTCTTTGGGTCTTATTATTCTTTCTTCATCTTCTCTTGATCCTTTATTCTTTGTTATATAACCCTATGGATCTCAATTTTAAATTCTCTCTCACACCCCCCTTTCACCATTTTATCTTTAGCGAGAGTTAATATTGCATTGTTTTAGGTTTTCTAAAAAGAAAAATCATATATTTTCTCCATCTATCTCTAATTGGTTCTTGGATCCCATTAAAACCAAGAGTTAATTTGGTTTCTTAATTTTTGTTATTATAAAGTAAGAGATTCTTTGTTTGGTTCTAGATTCTCATTAAAACCAAGGTTTCTTAGTTTATTGGTTTTTCCATTCAAAAGCAAGGGATTTATTTGGTTCTTGATTCACATTAAAATCAAGGGTTTATATACCCTGGCATGAATTTTGGAGGGGAGGATATGTCGGGTACCTTTAGGTAGAATTTGTAAAATCCTTTATCAATGTGTGTTTATCTATTTACATTTTACATTTATTTTTTTCATTGCTTTCGTATTATTGCATTGTTTCAATTTATAATATGCTTTAATTTTATTATATTTTTTCTTACTTTATATATCTGTATCATTTATCACATCGATTTATTTATTTGATTTAATTTTTAAATATTTAATTAACCCCACTATTTCCATGATATGTGATCCAACAATTGGTAACGAAGGGTACCTTTAAGATTATTTCAAAATCTCTTTTTGAAAATCCTCATGATACCAAAAATTGGTATCAAAATAGAACTTTTTTTTTATTTCAAATTATTATTTTCCATTTTTTATTTTAAAAATATTTATCCATTTTAAGGTAGTCATTTATTGTGACATATCATTCGTATTCACATGTTCCAGTTTTTGTTGTTATAAATTATTCATATTATAGAACCCTCATGTATATTTTTCTTAGAAGCATTGGATATCTTGTTTTGAAAATGGAAATGCATGGATATAATCCTAAAACTGAACTGAAAGATAAATGGTCTCCCTAATACATTTCAACCTTTTAATTTGATTTAAAGTATGTGAATGATTTATATTATGGTCTTTAGTGTAATGAGTTTAATCATGATTCTTCTTATAAAACATCTCATGTAATTTGGAATTTATTATGAGTCACACAGGAAGGCATGAATATAGTAAAGGACACTATATTGGAAATGTTTCATTAAGATTTCAAAAGTTTTTCCAGGCTTGAAAATGAATATATTACTATAATGATTACTCGTTTCATTGATATTTGTAATGGTTTAAAATATATTGGTGATGAATTGTCTACAAACACTCCCATAAATAAAATCATATGGGTTTTGTAACATCTTGTTCCTTCATAACTTGTTACTTTGTCAGTATTAGGTGTTGGAGCTATTTTAGAGGAGTATTGAGAATGTTATGTGGTGGTTGGAGGTGCAATAGAAATTCTATAGGAAATTTACATCGTGAAAGGGGTACACAATGTGAATTGGTGGTTCACGGCTTGTGTAGTCGGCCAGTTTCACATCTTTTATATGGATGAGGGGGAACTTTTTGAAATGGATTCACATAATGAATGTAATTTATGATGTATAATTAAATAAAGGCTGAGGTAACATGAATTTTGGTGAAAGTTAGAATTTTTGGGAAACCCATGGATTTCACATCGTGAATGGAATACACGACGAGAAACTGACGGGATCTAGGTTATTTTAAAACCCTTTTGGCTGATTCTTTGAATTTGGAAACACATATCTTTCTCTTGTTTTGGAGGAAACTTATGCAATTTTAGAGGATCTTTCATCCCTTTTCTTCCTTTTATTCTATAGGTTTTGGTGGTTGTTTGTTGGAAATCCTTGGCGAGTGCTTCTATTTTCCATGCGGTCTTATTTCATTCTTCTCTTGGGGATTCATTGTAGCAATGATGATTTGGTTTGGTTTCTGATTTGGGATGCATTTTGATAACCCTTAATGAAATTTAGGTTGATCTGTGATCTTATTGTGCAGTGGTGGTTTCCAGGTAATCCTTCTACACCATGTATTGTATAGTGAGATTGAAAAGCTTCTTTGATGAAGGGAATCCCTCGTTTCTCACTTCTGTGTATCATGTAGAAGGGGTTTACTCTTGTTTATCAGTGGGGATAGTTTGCACTGACCTAATATATATAAATTAATCAAGTAATTGGAATTTAAGGGAAATGAGAATGATTAACATGCTTTTAGAGCTTTGATATTATTATGATGTTGTGATTGTACAAGCTGAATTCCCTCGCTAAAAATTGTGGCCTTTGGGGGTTTATTTGAACTAGTTTGATAGGTGTTGTGGAGCTCATATTGTGAGGTTGTCATGATATCACCCTAAATGAAAATTGGATAACCCCTTATATTTGGTTAATAAAATGGTTTCCCCTAGATTTATAAACTCCGTTATAATGCCCCTAAAATAAATTAAAATGTGATAAAAGCCCCTTATTAAATTTTTAGAATGATCTTTAATGTGTCTTACTATGTGGTCTTGTTGTGGGGTAGAAATGTGTGGTTGCGATGCAGTTTTTGGTGATGTGTGGTTTCTTTGGTTGTTCTTTTGAGGCGACAGGGTGATGGTTGTTTGGCTATGCCTTTGGGGAGGTATAGTGAATGGCATGTTTGGTCGTTATTTTGGGGAAATGTATGATGTTTTTTTATCTTGATTTGGGTGAGAATGGGTGGTTGTTTTTTGTCCATGCTTTTGGGGTGGTGTGATGATCATTTTTTTGTGGTGATTTTGTGGCAGTGTGGTGATGGTTTGTTTGGTTGTGATTTTGGGGTGGTGAGGTTGTGGTTCAATGTGAATGATGTGCTACTTATAAGAATGGTTTCTTTGTACAAGATTACGGGGTATTGATGGAATATTTAGGTAATAATGTTTGAAATGGCTGGAGTTTGGTTTGGTTAATGAGATGAAAATGAATAATGAACAAATAAATGATGGGTTGTGTGGTTAAATGTGGTTGTTGGTAAATAATAAAATGAATGGTTTGGATAATGGAATTAGTTGGTGGTGTGAGATGTGGCTTGTGGTTTGTGTGGTGTTATGCATTTAGAGGTGGTAGTGAAAGTGGCAGTGTTGTGAGTTGGTTAACGTTTTATAGTGAACCCAAGGTTGGTCTTGTTTGTGGCTATATGTGTGATGTTCTAGACCTGGGTGCCACTTAGAGGTTCCCTGAGCCTGGTTGACCACATAGGCTCATGTGCGCCTTGCGACACACTATAGGCTTCTGACTAGAAGGGAGGTCTAGGGTGTGTATTTGGGGAGACTAGTCTCTCATAACCAAAGTGGAGCACAAAAAATATAATATACAGATTAAATAGTGGATGCAATATAATAATGAATAAGTAGCGGAAAACAGGAGTAAACATCCAAAAAACTAATAATAAACTAATAACTAAATAATATCATATACAATAGATCATAATTTATGTCATGTCATTAGAGAAAAAAAATATGGATACAAGGCTACAGACAATACATTCTAAACAAGAATCACAAAAGAATCTAGAATCTATCAAAGCATCCCAAGCGTTGGCCCGATCATATGCTACTAAGCTCCATCCTAATGCAAGAAATGAAGATCAAGTATCTAAATTGGGATGATTCCCCTTATCAACACCTATATACATGTAATCTACTCATGTACCAATGGCATCTCGGATAGAGTGTCAGATAAAGGAACACTTCTTTTATTTAAAAAATGGCCATTTTAAACTTCAAGTTTTTTAAATATTATTTAATATATATTTATAAATAATTGAATAGTCGTATTTTGTTTTAGAAATATAAATATTACTTTTTATAATAAACTTTTAACTATGTTAAATTTAATTTATTAATGTAAAATATAATACCCCCAAGGTTTTTTTTCAAAAGACATCCTTTTTAAAATATTAATCAAATAGAATAATAATATATAATTATTTTTGATTAATTATTATCCTTTATATACCATTTATTATATTATTCATGTAATTTTAATATTCTATGGTTCATTTTAATTGGGTTTTTCATTAGTTTGGTGTTTCATGTGACACAAGCTATTGAATATAGTACTAATTTAAAGGGTCCAAAATCTCAAGTCGTTTCATTCTATCCCCCTTAAATAAATTATGTCCTCACAATTTTAAATATTACTCACTAATGAATGCATGTGTAGGTAATATTAACATATTTATAATTTGCGATATATCTTCTACACTCTTAAGTTATACCAACTTACATGTCTTTCCTCAAACAACATTAATCATTCATACGATCATATCCCTCAGTATGTGTATACCTTAATCATATATTCTCCATTATATAAATTTCCATAAGACCATTTTGAAAATGGAAGACATTAAATCATAGTGAAATCAATTATTAATTAAAAAAATAACTCTTATCTTCAATAACTAGTTCATAAAGTCACACACTAGTCTATCTATATCATGATCCAAAAATGAGATAAACTTCAAAATAAATATCATGGATAAAAATTTCATTAAATAAATAATAAATTCCATGGTTTTTAATACTGTCTAACTCAATTTTATCAAAATCAATCAACCCTTTATTACCTAAACATAAATCATATATTAAACCCAAGAGTTTTTCTTACCTCAATCATGTGATCTTTGATATTTATCCCCAAAATATAAAATTATCATAAAATCAATTTTCAATGTTATTGATATCATTTGATTTATATTTCCAATCATTTAAAGAAAAAAATATTGGAAAAATCAAGAGATCATTTAAATAATTCTCATAACTTTTAGAATATACCAGAATATTGTTAATAAATATCTCCCATTGAGGAAAATATATAAGAGTTTCAAGGTTTAATTTTTATTAAGATATCCACCATAATACATTAGTTAATAAAAATAAACTACCATTTTACAGCATACAATTAATATAATAAGATTCCTAATCATTTAATTATTCCCCCTTATTCAGTTATAAGACATAGCAGTTTCTAGAGATATACCTTTCTTAGCTTCATTTTTATGATCATGTTTCAACCAAATACTAAAACCAAAATAATTATGATAATATTAAATAACATATGAGAAAATTATTATATGAATATGAATTATCAATCCTATGATGTCTTCTCAAGTGACCCCGTCATTTCAACCTATGATACTCTCATTTCAAATATGTCATAGTTGGTTCATCCTATAACTCTCTTGATTCTTCCAAGTATACTTTGTGTTCACTCATACTTATTATCCTAATACCTTATATTAATTAGTAAATAAATGCTTCATAAATTATTGTAAATATATTGTTATTCACCAAGAAATATCCCTCGAGATTTCCAAACTAGGTGTGCAGTTATGCATCTTTATTATGCACTAGGTGAAAATTGATTTAATACCCAACACACCCTTTTTAGGTTTATTACTCTTGGGTAAAATTATGTCAGATCCTGCATTCACTTTTATTATCAAGAAAAATATTTTATTACTAGTAGAACCACACAAACTCTACATTACCAAAACATCAAGATGTTATATATACTTACACTTATTCCTAGGTTTTTATCTAAATATCTCTTATCATAATCCCTAAACTACATAAAATATTCAGTATTACCAACATAATGGTTTATCTATACCTTTGAAACTGTGATTAAACTTAACCTATCAATCCTTAATTACATTTATAACTATTAATTTACCTCTAACCAATGACATCCAAACCTCTAAAGTTATATAAACCCTACTCTTATACCAAATATGAAGACCCCTAGATGTTATCGGTTCTTTACATGACTTAAAAAAATATTCCATTGCAATAAATTCCCAAAAAAAATTTAGGGTTATATCTTTAGGTAATTAAGATAAAACATTAACTAAAAAAACCCATGTTCTTTGTATCAATTGGATTTTTTCCATTATATTCAAAAATACTTAATTTATAATGTGTCTTAAAATTCTCCCACAAATTCTGCACATAAGAAACACTTCTATACATTTCATACTTTTCCTATATTCATAACCTAGAGAAATGGAAACATAAGAAAGGATTAAACCTAGATGCTTAGTAAGGGTAAACATAAGTGATAACAACCAACAATTATAAGTTAGCATAAAACATGGATATGAGTATAATCATGATATATAAGAAAGTTATATCCAATAAAGAATATATATTAAATCAGATAATAACTTAAGAATACATCATGTAAATGTCGTATATCATAGAAAAAAGTCATAGTTAAGAATTTTGGAACATTCATAAGAGTATAAATCATAACATAGTGGATTGGGTTTCACAACTAGTTTCCTTTAGTAGTAGATCAGGATTCACTGGCCTATTTTACTTGGTGGATCATGTTTCACTTACCTATTTCTCATAGCAGATCAAGAATCACATCCAATTTCTTATTTTGGGTCGATCATCACTACTCATTTCACCATTATTTCATGAGATATAAATCTTTACCCAACACATCAGATAGATATATAAGACCCACTAATAACTTAAATATCAACCATACACATGTGTGCCACAAGAAAACATTTTACCACCACATCATTAAAATCTAGGAATAATAATGAGTTCCATAAAACTTTATAATGAAAATAATTCACATTTTTTATAGTAAAAAAACCCATGGAGAGAAAATGGGTTTCATCCAACACATCATAAAGAACTCATGGAAATAAAATGTGTCTCATATCCTTTTAAAATTGATTCACTTGATGAAATCATTCGTAATTTTATCAATAATCATTACATGATAAACCCATTGAATATAAAGGGGTGTCCAATGACATCAAGTAACTTTCAAGCTATATACTATTCAATCAAGATAATAAAAAATATGGAATTTACACCATATAGATAAAGGGTATAAGGTGAGGAAAATAATTTTCCTCAATCAATCAATGTATGGATTCAATGTTAACACCGTTCAATCATAGGGATCAAAAATAGGGCATTCACATATGAAAGACATTAGAATAAAAATTGTGATTATACACCGAAAACGATTAGGCAAGAAAAAGACCATGATAGATCATTTCTCCAAAATAGAAGGGAAATACCTAATTGATCCAGGTAAAGGTGTATGGTTATTTTTGAAAAAAACATCCTCAAACAAGTATATAATACATCAAAGGAAAATGAATTAGATGAAAAATACTTTTAAGGAGTTTTAGAAAATTCAATTTGGAAATAAAAAATATTATTGATATTTTGAAATAATTTTAAAAGATATACTTTATGAATCTAGGAGAAAATTAATTTCTTTTAGAAACCATGAAAACATATAGATAAAGTTTAAAAAATTGCCAATGTTGGTGGAAAGATCATCCAAAAAACATTAAAAGGGATCATTTTCATAATATTCATAAAATGACAATACTATGAGCTACTTTCAAAAGTTCTTTTAGAAAATTTATGTGAAAATAATTTAAAGAATTTAACTTTGAAAAATAAACTTCAAAAATGATTCCTTGAAATTTCATAAAGATTTTTAAAGGAACTTTTGGGTGGAAGATAAAACATTTTATTTTGTAATGAAGGAAAATATTTTGAAATACGTTTGTTTGGAAACCCACATCATAAAAAGAGTGTATTATTTTCCTTTTGAAAAGGGGTAAAGAGAATTATTAAAATCTTATAAAATAATCTATATTATATTTCCAAAAACTAGAGATAAAAATTTTATGGAAGAAAAATATACTTGAAATAAAGAACCAATTAGGAGATGAAGGTTCATTCTTGATAACGTTATAATTTTAGGTAATAGAACAATCAAGTAGATAGATTTGAATAAAAAGAGTAATTGTCCACATAAATATAAAATAGAAAATCATATAAAATGGGAATTGAATTAATAAATATAACAATTAAGGTCAAATTTTAAAATAAACTATATAACTCAAAGAAAGATATTTCAATTAATAAAATCCCTTACGGACAAAATAGTTCATGAAGAATGAAACTTTTGAAAAGGGATTTATGTGGTAAAAATGTAAATCCCTTGAATTCACTAAGAAATTAGCACATAGTACAATAATAGGGCATAATTTACCGAACTTATATCAAATATGTTCAAGAACAATAATTATAACTCAAGAAATGTGTAACATCCTGCCCTCACCCATTGTCTTGAGAAGAGGCAATGACATTACTAGGCCTTAGGGTACATTCCCAAGCTGAAAAAGTCTGAAAATAAATGTTAAGGGATTCATAAACAGTTGGGGGATGATTTTCCCCTTGAAAATAAAACAAAAAAACCAATATAACCAAATCCAAACAATCACTATATAATGCATGAGTAAAATTTAATACAAATCAAAGTAAACTAACTGACAACAAAACTATACTACAACCATACATCATATCAGAGTACCAAGTGGAAAATAAAACCAAAAAATCTCAAAGATCAACAATGAAATAAATCCAAACCCCCCAATATTCTCCAATATATAATTATAAAATCCATTCCCAAGGTATAATGAAGAATCACTAAAGAAATGATATACCTTGCCTTTACATATGTCTTGATAAAAATTATTTGCAAATGCACCAAAGTTCCCATGCAGGGGGTAAGTATAAAACATAGTAGGTTTTCCCAAAATTAATTACCTACTCACTCCACTTGGATAGAAAATTTTATCACATTTATATAAAAAATTATGTAAATTTTTTGAAATAGTTTATATCAAAACCTAATCCATTTCTACGTAAGAAAAGTTTCCAAACCAAAACCATTTCCATAGAAAGCAGCTAAGAAAATCCCTCAAATCCATTTTCTCAAATCCCATTTAGCATAACCCATTAATTACACACATTCACACATCTACACATTCATTGCTAGGTGATCGTTCCATACTCATGAGCAGTATCCCTTTGATCTATCAATTCATCACAAGGTATCTATATATCAAGTGGCCCAATGGAACACACACCTTCTATAGGTCCACGTTAATACAAATGAACACATGCAAACTATTTATTCCAAAACCCAAGTGAAACCAATTGTGAAAAAAAAATCAATAAAACAATCCTTTTATTGAAGAAATTTATACCCAACCGTTTCCATGAATTAGAAAATCCCATATTTTTAAAATCATTATTTTAAAATCCTAAAACAATGGATTTTACACAATAACCAATTTTCAAAATTTCACAAACCATCAATAAAGAGGGTTTAAATTATGATTTTCACATAAATTACACAATTATGTTTAATCAATTCAATCAATTTGAAATCAATTAATCATGTTATGAAAATATGAGTCAATAGTGAATTCACCAACCTCACAAACTTATGTGAAAATGAATAATAGAATGAAAAACGACCCAAATTCTTCAACAAATCGAGTTTAAACTCCAACCACACCATATCTTGTTACCTATCAAAAAACAATCATATATCAACATTATTAGAATAAAAACATATATATATTGAAAATGTATTATATCTATGAATACAAGAGAGGTAAGAAGAAGAAAACTAAGGAAACCCAACAAGAGCAAGCACTTACCAAGAAATTTGGGCCTCCAATGCTCAAAGAATCACCAACAGATTACTATCAGATCAATAGGAAGGGTCTGTATATCATTTGGGA